>OX439351.1:7200000-8400000 GCA_949319445.1 Mythimna lalbum | reverse complement strand
CACTAGTTAATACCTAATTGATACCAGTGAGTATACTAGTATAGGTACTTATTCGGCGTGTGTACTGAAAATCTCTGGACGTATTATATTTTGATTTTTAAGTAGCTGGACTAAACTGACTGCAGCAGATAATGCACAGCTGTCAATGGACCATTCACCGCTTTCATATTAAACCTTTGTGGTCCATATATTTAGGTATAAATTATAGTAGGTATAGCCTATGTAATTTGTAGTAATATTTTTGGTGAAATAAATATTATTATTATTTTGTTAGGAACCTAGTAAACGTTAACAGAACAAGCTAAATCTGTAGTTAATCGTGCATTATGGTATAGAGGTAGAGTTAGTACCTAATTGAGCTTGCTGCCTCACCTAGTGCTGTGGTCTGGTGAATTGTTGACGGCAGTTTCGACCGGTTCTGTAGGTACCTACTAGTGACGTCATACCCGGCGAGGGTGACGTGTCTGCACATCAGACACGACCAAGGGAGCAATCGTGTTTATTGGGAACTCGACTCCATCGCCAAAAAGGCAAAGCTGTGGGTGGCTGTGGTCAGCCAGTGATGAGTGCGGCTAATGAAAAATAAAATACTACTGTCAAGAAAGTACCGGGAAAAGATCAATAATACACAAAATGTCTGTTATTCATCCAAATTTATATTATCACCTTCAAAGTATGCTCCTTTAGAAACGATACACTTGCGCCAACGAATAATCCATTCATCAAAACATTTTTTAAACGCTGCTTCCTGAATTGAGTTCAGTTCTCGCCGCGAATTCTCCTTTATGTCTTCTATCGATTGAAAACGGGTGCCACGAAGTGGTAATTTGAGTTTAGGAAAAAGAAAAAAGTCAGCAGGAGCCATATCTGGTGAATATGGTGGTTGCTGGATGGTATTTGTTGAGTGTTTGGTCAAAAATTCGTTCACAATGATAGCCTTGTGCGAAGGCGCATTGTCGTGGTGCAAAATCCAAGAATTTTCTTTCCACAAATCTGGCCTTTTTCGTCGAATTTGCTCTCTTAAACGCCGCATAACGCTCAAATAATATTCTTTATTTACCGTTAGACCTTCCGGTAAGAATTCAGAGTGCACAACACCGCGATAGTCAAAGAAAACAGTCAACATGACTTTGACTTTTGATCGACTTTGGCGTGGTTTTTTCGGTTTCGGATCAGTTGGAAGGCGCCACTCCAAAGCTTGTTGACTAGTTTGCATGTCAAACTCGTAAACCCACGTCTCGTCACCAGTAACAATGCGTTTCATGAATGTTGGGTCCGAACTGACTCGTTCTAGCATGTTCTCAGCGACTTTCACGCGATTGAGTTTTTGGAGAAAATTCAGATCTTTTGGGACTAGCCGAGCAGCAACATGTTTCATACCCAAATGATTAGTTAAAATGGTACGGATCGACTCGTGAGATACAGAAAGTTCGGCGGCTATCTCTCTCAGAGTTGAATGGGGATTTTCAGTCACTATTTCCTTCACTTTTGCTGATGTTAACTTCAGTTGCAGACGTTGACGGCCTACCAGAGCGAGGCAAATCTTCCATCACATCTCGACCGCTTTTGAACGTTTTGAACCACTCATAAGCACGAGTTTTTGATAAAGTCGATTCACCGTAAGCCTTCTGTAACATTTTCAGTGACTCCGAACACGAAATTCCATTGGCGATGCAAAATTTAAGACAAAATCTTTGTTCGATATTTTTGTCCACTATGAAATTCGCAATACACACTATATATGATATTACTAAAACCAGCACTGTATTTAATATAAATAACAGATGCAACTCAAACTCCGCGCCAAAATGGAAAACAGTTGTGCCAATCTAACAACTACAAAAAAACAAAAATTTGAATTTGGAACCATAAACAAATCATCCATTCCCGATACTTTTTTGACTGAATGTATATTACCCCAGAAGAGTCTTGCCGTGCTGTGGATTGAAGACTTTTTAGTAAGTACGTATTTAAGATAAGGCCCACCATTGTACTATGATTTTATATAATCGTTGTCCTGTATTTTTTATATACGTGGTGTACACTAAAGAATATAATAAATCTTTAAATAGCTTTTTAGGCCTCAGTATCTGCGTGATAACTCGATTTATTACTAAATTGATTCGTTACACTTCGATTCGTATTGATTCAAATATCGATCTTCTTTAGGAAGAATCGCCATCCCCAATCCAGAATATAGTACGTGTGCCTAATGTACATATCCTATAAGTTATTTACTTCAATAAACACCACATACATACATACCTTGTCCATGCGTAAGAAACGTATTCAAGCATGAAGGAGTTTCAATAGTCCCGGAGACTCGGCTTGTTCGTAGAGCCGTAGAGCTACCAGTGAAGGAACCCTGGCTGTTTTCCTTGCTTATCATACGCTTAAGTTAAACGCAGCTCCCAGCTCTGACCTCCTAGATACTAATACGTGATTAACATACGAACTTATGTCATATTTGCATAAACTTTATGTCAACAAAGCATATTCCGACGTATTAGCATAATCCTTCTTCATTTAGACGAGGTACGGTAATCAGTAAAACGGATTAAAGTATAATAAAACCGTGTAAATATGCGTGTTAGCCAAATGTTTTTCTATAACATGTAGATTGGGTGGTATGTAGATTTTTCGTGGAAAAGCCGTTTGTACGAAAATGGTTTTGACATTAAACGAGACAAAAGGGAAAATATAAACATTGTGATACCTGCATACGTTTATATTTAATACTTTTATTCTCACGCCAATCAGCTCGCTTGCTACAGTAATTATAAAATTACTTAGCTTAATAAGAAACTTAAGACCTAAGCTCTTGGCAAAATGTAAAAAGTTCCTACAGTTGCGTGCTTCACTAATCTACTTACGGACTTATGGTTTTACTAAACTGAGCCATATACTTCCAATTTGTTTTACAGGAATAGGTAAATGCTAAACAAAAGTACTTTTTTTGTGAATATTATTGGCTGTTGAAAACGAGCACGAAATTTGACAACTTAATTTCAATGTGGTAGCTTATTATGTTAGGTAGGTAGATTCGTTTTGATATTGTGTGGGTACAATAAAATCCGAGTCTATACAGAGAAAAATGTGTGTTGCTAGCGTAAGTAATTTCATTAAATTACTTCGCTGGCAACAAATAATATTGGCGTTGTTAATAAAATAATGAAGAAAATATGTATTTTTTTATAAGGAAAGCTAAAGTTCGAATGGTCAGCATCCGAAGTGCTCCAAAGTCAAACCGCTGAAGATCAGAGCGTTGGAAGTGCCCCAGTTGCACTCGTCTGCGTTTGACAACTTGAGACTTAAACATCGCCAGCATTACTTAAGTAAAGTTGGATTGGCTTGGCATTCATTAAAGTCAATGATAAACTAACAGTGGAGCATTTACCTCATTCTATTAAGTCAATCAACAACTTATGCAGATACCTTAACCCTTCAGATACCGTCAATTAGAGACACAATAGTAAGACAATAGATGCGCGGCCACCGGTGGTCGCTTGGGGATTCATGAATTAATTTAGAGTTCATTGAAAATTTGACCATTAGATACATAGGTTGTACTCGGTACGTACGTACTTATTTAAGTGACGAAATAACATACAGACGGACTACAAACTTTGAGTTTGGTTTTAGCTTCGGTAATCACCAATAGTGTCACTGAACTGTTAAGGATAAATTGTAGGAAGATTATTTTGTGTGCTTTTCCTTACTTTGAGCACTTGTCAGACAGACAAAATAAGTACATACATATGCTAAATATGCATATGCATTTTTTAAGTAGCCATCATAGTGATAAGTTTTTATTTCTTGACATCAACAATTTTGTTGATAAACTTTTTTCGACCAGGTATACTGTGTACCTGCCTATTATTTTAAGACGTCAAATAGCGAAGCTATTAGCATTTAATATTTACTCAGACATAAGTAGTATGTCGACGTACCCGGTACTTAGTCCCACCATTAGTAATAGTACTAATGTTTTAAACTAGGTAATAAGACAACAGTTGGTACTGTTGGCAATGTATGTCAACATAACAATAAAGTATCTTCTAGCTTTCAAGCAACAGGGGGTAAGCGAAAATCCTTAAATTTGTTTCTTCAAAACATTCAGGGTTTTTCTGCAAAACAATTGGAAATTGAATTATTTTTGGGAAATACAATGTTTGACATTATTTGTTTTACTGAGCATTGGTTAAAAGATTTTGAAATGCTAATTAATTATGATAATTATAATGTGCCCCAGTTGTTTCACCGGAAGTCAATGTTACGTGGGGGTTCATTAATCCTTATTAAAAATAGTATTAAATTTAAAACTCGCACAGATATAGTTGCACTGTCCATTGAACATAGCATTGAAGTGTCGTGTGTTGAGCTGGATAGGCATGTCATAGTGTGCGTTTACAGGCCCCCTAATTATCAAAACTACTCTATTTTTGAGTCAGTCATGGAAGATGTTATGGCAAAACTTTCAATTGGTAATAAACAAGTAATCGTCTGCGGAGACTTTAATGTTAATATTTTAGAAAATAATTCAGGTAGCAGTAGATTATTAAATCTTTTAATTTATCAAATGTGTTTCTAGAACCAACTCGAATAACGACAACTACTGCTACATGTATAGATAATGTTTTTTGTTGCTGCAACTATTTAGAAAAAGCCATTGTAAATTATCTGCCTTCTGATCATAGCGGCCTGATGGTTACTTTTGAATCCAACTTACCAATAGAACAAGTGCAGATACAATCCAGACCAATAACATCTGGTAAGCTAAATAAATTTAATAGCACTTTAACTAGCAGGTTGGGTGATTGGAACCTTGAAGTGAAAGATGGTAATGTTTTGTATAACAATTTTTTTTCAATAGTTCAAACCGAATTTAATAAGACTTTTGAAAAGAAATCTAAAAGTATCTGCCCTAAGTTTAGATTTAGTGACTGGGCAACTAAAGGAATCAGAATAAGTAGGGAAAAACTTTTTGAGCTGTATGGCCTTAAGCCTATTATTAACACTGAAACATTTAATAAGTATGTTTCTACATATTCAAAAATGTTTAAAAATACTTGTAAGGCAGCCAAGGCCTTATATATTAGCAACAAAGTTAAATCAGCTGATAACAAAATAAAAACGGTTTGGAAGATTATAAATAATGAAACTAACAAGAACAAAATACATAAAAATGATTACACATTGGAGACTCGTCATGGTCTTATTAGTGATAGTAAATTAGTTGCAGAAGAATTTGTAAATTTCTTGCCAGTATACCAATTAAAACTACTGAAGCCCTAAATTCGTCCCCATCGCATGCTTTTGGTTTGTTGCAGGCGAACGTTGCAGCCTGCTCTACTGAATTTAATTTTAAGCATATAAACCCCATAACAGTAATAAAAGCTTTTAAACAAATCAAGGTTAAATTGACCGAAGATCTATGGGGTATGTCTATCAAAGTTTGTACTTCAATTATTGAGACAATAGCGCCGTACTTGGCTTTAATATTTAATTTGTGCATAGATCAAGGAGTCTTTCCGGATCTAATGAAATATAGTAAAGTGATACCACTTTTTAAATCCGGGGACAGTAAAGACACTAATAATTATAGGCCGGTGTCCGTTTTGCCGGTTTTTAGCAAGATATTTGAAAAGGTGATGTTAAATCAAATGCTTAATCATTTTAACACCAATAACTTCTTACACGATAAACAGTACGGTTTCACCAAAGGACGTTGTACAACTGATGCCGGTGTCTCCTTACTAAAACACATTTTTAATGCGTGGGAAGAAGCACAAGATGCTATTGGCATCTTCTGCGACCTGTCTAAGGCGTTTATTGTGTGTTTCATGAAACATTACTCCTGAAACTTGAGCATTACGGACTAGGCAAAACAGCGTTAAACTTAATAAAATCTTATTTAAATGACAGACAGCAACTAGTTCAAATAGACGGTGTCAATTCGTCGGGATTAAATGTGAAAATGGGGGTACCCCAAGGTTCAATTTTAGGTCCTTTTTTATTTTTAGTTTATATTAATGATTTACCATATTTGTTGCAAAACAAACTTGATATGGTGTTGTTTGCCGACGACACTTCTCTGATATTTAAGATAAATAGAAGGACTAATAATCTTGACGATGAAAATAACGCCTTACTGCAGGTCCAAAACTGGTTCACTGCTAATAATCTAGTTCTTTATGGCAAAAAAACTAAATGTATAAGATTTTCCTTACCGAACGTCCAAAGTAGTTATTGTGACATTGTATTGAACAATGAGAAATTAGAATTTGTCGAAAAAACTGTTTTATTGGGGATTACGCTTGACTCAAGGCTACAATGGGGTCCTCACTTAACATCTCTTGCAGGACGGCTTAGCTCGGCTGCATTTGCTGTTAGAAAAATCCGCCTATTTACGGATGTTGATACCGCTAGACTAGTCTATTTTTGTTATTTTCATAGTATCATGTCATACGGTATCTTACTATGGGGACGGGCTGCAGACATTGACTCAATCTTTATACTACAGAAAAGAGCCATCAGAGCTTTTTACAATCGCCGCCGGTGCGATTCTCTAAGAGAGCTGTTTAAGGATATTAACATCATGACGGTGCCTTGTCAATATATCTATGAAAACATCATGTACGTTAGAAAAAATCTTCATCTCTTTAGCAAAAGAGGCGATAGACATAACTATGTTACAAGACATAGGGACCAGTTAGTTCAACCAGGCTTCAGATTGGCAAAAGTGGCCTCTTCTTTCATGGGGTACTGTTTAAAATGTTATAATAAAATACCTCCCCAAATTTTAGAACTCAATGAAACAAAATTTTAATCTTGTATTAAACGCACACTATGCAGGCAGGCATATTATAAGTTGGAGGATTATATACAAGATAAAAATGCTTGGTTCAATGCTGGTCCGGCTCTACTACCACACTAGGGTGTATTGATTAGTATGGAAACTATAATTATTTTTATTTTTTTGTAATTTGAAAATATAGTTTAAACTTGTGATCATTTATTTCTTTTGTTTTTGAAAACCATAGCATTGTTTAATGTAGAAGGACTTTTTTTTTCCTATTTGTGAATGTGAGGTACCATGAAGCATTTTTATTGGGTTACGACTTTTTATTCTCTTTGTTTTTGACATTACGAGCATGGCAGTTAGGAGTTTGTCATGCTCACTTAAACGTCTCGCTGCTGGTGGCGCGTGTATTGGGTCATTCGGTTCCCTTGAAAATGGTTGAGCTGAGTGGGGCTGATGCACGCGTCATGCTCGTGAACGGGTGCCGTCAGTTGAGACTGGTCATCTCTTAACTGCCAGTAGCTTAATTCAGTTTTTATCTTTTGATATATTTTTTATTTTAATTTTATTATCTACATTGTGCTCACATAATAGAAGCAACATGACATAATGTAAACAAACATTATATGTAACACATAATATGATTTAAAAGAGTGTCCATGGAGTTTCTTGCACGTTCTTCTCCATAGAGATCTACGCTTTGGAACGTGCAATTTAGCTTCACTTTTCTTGGACTGACCGACATTTGACTATTCAAAAGTGCCTACATTTGGTCTATTTGAAATATATGATTTTGAATTTTGAATTTTGTAACGTAGCCTATTTAATTGGCGTAGTAGCTTAAAAAAATCTCTGTGTTCTATATTAAATATTTTATCTATTCAAAACAATCAAATACAAATCTTTCTTGACTTGTAGGTACTTATGTTTGTTTTGAATAAACTCGAAAACTACTGGACCGATTTTAATAATATCATTCTCCAAGCAAGAGCTATTTTATCACTGACAAGTGAGTGACATTCTTTTACTTTCTCGCGGGTGAAGCTACTGGCAGAACCTTCTAATAAATATTTATTTATTTATTTATATATACTTTATTGTACACCAAGATAAAAAATTATACATTTGAGCCTTATACTTAAACATTTTTGTAGTAGAACTAAAATTCGTAGAAATCTTATAGTAATCGAGACCGCGCTCTGGTTTTTGGCAGATGGTATAAAACATGTCGGTCTCGTAGTTGGTAAATGAGCAATAAAACACGT
The DNA here is from genome assembly GCA_949319445.1 of Mythimna lalbum. Lineage (NCBI taxonomy): Eukaryota > Metazoa > Arthropoda > Insecta > Lepidoptera > Noctuidae > Mythimna > Mythimna lalbum. The sequence goes on along the minus strand of OX439351.1, from coordinate 8,391,933 downwards.
TTCGTCACGTCAGAGCAATTTGTGTAGCTAAGATAATGCATATATTATGTATGGGGCGGCGACCACGTAACGCCGAGAGCCACCCTTCAATGTGGCTGATTCCACCCTCGGGACTGCCGGGAGGGTCTTTTGTGCTCAGAAGTAAAATGTCGGGAAGAGTCATTATAGTTTCAGACTTCCCTTTTTCAAACATTTCACATAAATAGGAAGTTCCTTATTGATACCTCTTTGATGTCAATAAATTACACCTTACATGTAACGATTTTCTGGTTTTTAACATAGAGTCCCGGTATACAAGTATTGGAAGAGACGGCTCCCATAAAGATCACTTTTCATTCGTTACTAGAGTTTAGATACAAGAATTTTTGACAAGTATACCAATAAGTGTAAGTGCATCGGAGACACCGGTAAGGAAATGCTTACTCGTAAGGAACGGTTACTTATGTAACAATATTTTGAGGATATACAAGCAGAAATAATTCTCCCTAGATATTGCCAGTTAAAAATAACTAAGCTTAACGAAGCAGTAAATAATCGACTTACAAGCATTTTATTCCTGTACTTGTTATGATACATTAAAAAAAAGTATAAGTAACAAAAAGGTTTTTTCTTATTTCCAAGTGCCTATTTCGAAAGCATAGCCAAAATAATCCAATTAAAATAAATAAGTACAGCTACGTCTGTTTGTGAGGAATGGAAAACATCGGAATTAAATTCCTAACGTTAATTAAGTGTATACAAATGTAATAATCAGAAATAATTAAGCAACATTGAATATATTTTTGGCGAAGCTAACCTCATTATTTCGTAGTGAACAGATTTCAACAAACATATAATATAATGTTAGGTATTTCATGGTCTTATGAAATGTTTATTCTGCGTATCCGCTTTTCTACGTTTATAGTAAATTGCGTTAACGGATGCACATAGAGTAGGTATGTAAGTATGCAACCCGAACGTATAGACAACCAACACAGGTTGCAATCTGCGGCGGAGCCGGGCCTGCTCACGGCAGCCCGTCCGGCGTGGAGCTTCCAGGCCGGTATGTATATCTACGTTGTTTAGCTCACAAGACGTCCTACTTTAACCTCATTAATTTTTCATCTTTTTCACGCGACTCGATACGAGGAAAGATGGAAAAATATTCTTTGAACTTTCTAGCGTGTGAGTGAACTAGAAAATAAGTGGTGAAAATAATCTTATGATTTTCTGTAGGAATTCTTTGCCAGGACTCAATGATAAATAGATCCAATTGTTTTTTTTTTCGTATATCTAACCGCCAAAAACACCTCAACGATCAGAATTTCTATATATTTTATCCTGTATTTTAAACAGACTTTTGCTATATGTATTTCTTTCTCTTCAATAAAATTCAAATGGGTATAAAATAAAATATTAGATTCTTTGATGGTTCTAATAACAATACGTTTTACGAGGATGCATAGCAGGGTTCGGTTGGTCCCTCTCACCCCCGGCATTATTAGTTACTGCAGATACTATTTGAAATTCCTTAGGGATCAGAGGGGCGTCGGTGAAATGAAAACTGGTCATGTGAAAATGCTTTCATTGCTTTTTACGCGTCGCCAGAGGCAATTTAGACGTTGCGGTGTTTTGTAGAGAACAGGCCCCAAGCTCTGGGGAGTGCGAGGTGATTCTATTGCTCACGCTCTGCGGGAAGCGCGGCCAATGTGTTTGCTTTATTGATTTCACAACAAATAGCTGTTTAATATCGATCACTACTTGAAATTAAGAGCATAAAGGTAAGAGTAAAGAGATTTATTTACTTATACAATGTAGGAATAGGTTGCAGTTAAATAGACTGCTTCTATTGAAAACGTCTCTCGTCAAAACTGTTCGGCAGTTTAGGTAGCAGTCACTTAACAGCCGCGATCGTGGTTAGCGGTTTCATCCCTCGTTGATATAACCCACAGACAAAAACTTCCATCGCTACCTATACTGCAATTAATTCTATTCTATTAATCACATATTCTGTGAGCACATTGATATTGAGAAAAAGCTAGACCCTCTTTGACGGATCAAATAAAACATTCTCTAATGAGCAAATGACCGAGAAGAATACGGAAAATGGCCAGTTTCTTACAACAAAGCGAACAATGGCGGCCGGAAAACGTAAGGATAAAAAAGATAATTCGGAAGGTAGATGAGGTAGGCAGCAGGTAAGTTAAGCCAGTCAAACGTCGGATAATATCGTCGGAAGGCGCTCATGTATTTACGTGGTGTCGGTAGTTGTAGTCCGGCTGGGACCGCCGCTATCTATTGCTACTCCCAGGGCATTACACACCTTTAGAATTTACGATTATCTTGTGGATTCCTCACGATATTTTCCTTACCCAACCCAAAGACAAATTTATTGTAAACGAATCTACATAATATACATATTTTGTAAATAAATTACTTTATCAATAATCCGTTAGAAAGGAATTCTTAACGATAAGGAAAATAAATTCGTCGAACGGGCCGCGTTATTATGTAAAAGTTTGCGAGTGTATGAATGAAGTTGAGTGATAGATATGTAAGGATTATGGAAATGCGTCGACAGCTTGCGTGATTGTAATTGTCGAAAATGTTTTACGGTTTTATCCCGAATTCCAAGAAGGGTGTTTAATTTTTCGGAGAGGGTACAATGGGTATCTACTTGGAACTTTGTAAAGAGTCTGGTGACTTTTCGAAATTCTCTGATTAAGTTTATCTTTAGACATGTTAGTGGGCGCTTTTATTCGCAGGATATATAAGTTGGGTAAAGAGCAAAAGTCATGTCGTTTATTTCTGGCTCGCAGTTCTCCCAGGGGGTCGTGATTGTGGCTCCCTTCACGTGGGTTCCGTAAGAAGCGATTAAAGGATTATTATTTAAGGACAGCCGAGGGAGAAAGTGGTCCCTGATGAATCTCATTTGGTGTTCAAAAGGTGGATTAAACAAGGTGGAGATAGGTGACAGCTATCATAGTGGCACAATAGATTAAGATGTAACGAGTGCTATGCATTGTTATGTATAGACTATTGTCCAGTTAGTAAAAAACTGGGGTAATAAAAAATATAGGTAAATGAAATTTCGTTTTAGAGAATTAGTTACCTATATATTTATGCCTGTAATTACCAATCTTTTGCCCTTTCAGGTGACAGGCTTTCTATTAATGGTAAAGTAGACCATTTAAGGGGCTAGTAATAGTTAGAGTAATTGTTATTTAAGAGGGACAGCTGTATTTACCCTCCTATCGCACAGTAAATTAAAGCTGTGATACAAACTCATCAACGCGATTTCTACTAAGGAGCGTCCCAAAGTAACTTCGTGCGTCTGAGAAAATATCAGACATAAACATGTGTATAAATAAATATACGCAACGACATCAAGTGTAAAAAAAAACAATTTCAGAGATCGTTCCAAAATAAACAATGGGTTCAAAAGAACCCTACAGCAAATCATTAGGGTGAAAAAACTTGGGGGACCTCAAACCGACGCGTGCACGAACAAGATGAGCAGCCAAAATTTTATTTCATCCCCTTTCTGATAAACAATACACTTACGCAAACATTATGTATGTCGATATTGTTTTAGGGTTTATCCGGTGGTTGCGAAAAAAGATATCATTGAGGAGAAAGTTTTTTTAGTTGTTTTTGAATATTGTTCTGTGGCTAAATTGGAAACGTAATATTAATAGTGGAATCATCGGCGAGATGCCGCCGAGCCTTCATGATTTCTCTGTCGTAAAAAGCCGTAAAGCCGTAAAAATAAATTTAAGCGTAAGTTTCAGAAGAAATTAAATCTTGAAAACAGGTGAATAGTGCGGAAGACTGGCTGCGTAACCAAGACTGGCACTTGGCTGGTATATCTCTAAGACTAGTACGCACTGAGTAGGAATGTGCTTCGCGCTTATCCGAGTATGAAAGAATAACAGAAATAATATGTCAGTTGGTTATTTTCCCGCGTATATTTCATAAAGTCGACTGAGCGAATCGCTGACATGCTATTCTATTCCCAAATTTCAGGAAAACGAGTTGGAGTAAGATGGCCTTAAAATAACAAAAAGCCGTGGAAAGTAATTCGATTGAAACTGAAAATATTTGCTTCTAAGAAAATGGTGTTTGACATGCTAAAGGTACTTTACCATTTTGCTGAAGGAAATCTACACTATTGTTCCGTCAACAAAATAATGTACTATTTGAAGACAGAAGACAATTGAATGTCTTTGTCTCCGGCTTCCAAAGCGTATTGGAAGTAGTTACCTCTTTTGAGATTCAGTCATCTGATCTAGCTGAAAGATTCCATTTAACTGTTGCCAAGATTCATTTTGTTTGACGTTGTTCAAACAATTAACAATATTGGATAAAGCAGTCGAACATTTATCGTCAAAAAAATCTTTTATGGTGGTACTTAACGGTTTCACAAAAGGGGTGTCAAGATGTGCACGCACTTATGAAAATGTGTAATAAAAGTCCATTACTATTATTATACCCCGCCCCGCTATGCGGCCCTTCCCGCCGCGTGTGAAACATAATTATATTATTTATAATAATAATATTATCACGGATCTGAAAACCCACTATCCGATGTTTATAACAAGCCCAAGAGCATTTTTCCCGTAAATTCTTGGCTCACAAACAAACAAAACTTTTCTTTTCACAATGCTTTGTTTTATTATGTTACTTCAGAATATTTTTAAAACTTTTTCGGCACTCAATTTTGGTGGAAAATAATAATATTTTTTTTGTAAACTTCGATGTTTTTTATTTAGTAGGTACTTAAGGAGGAACAAGAAGTGGGCTTGCGGACGATGAGCAATGGTTAGTTGGCCGTCCAGACGTTCGGAAATGACTGATCTCGAATCGACGTCACGTAGTTGTCCACGTGCGCCTCAAAAGGACTTCAGTTAAACTGTGTGATGTCTGCTAGAGCTATGGTAACATTTAAAGGATTGACCGAGGCCCGTGTTTATAGGTAATTAATATGCAAATGAAAGAATATAGGTGGGTTTTAGTTAATAATAAAATGAATATCGATGATATAATATTCAAACAAAGTTAAAAACTTCTGGGTCTACATCCCTAACAACATTCTCAAATTATAAAACCATCTAAATCCCTTTTCATCGTCTTATTATTTTGATACTTAATCACACCCTTAATCAAAGTGAATATTGTATTGGCGCTGTAAAGGGTCCACATCCAAGTGGTAGCTAAATGCCCAAAATGATGACAGTTACTGCGACTTCCAAGTTTGCTTTATCTGCAATAATACATTATTCAGATGCAATCCCCTCTCAATTATGACGTTTGATGCGTAGGGCCGGGTAGAGGAACAGCAGTTGCATAAATTTAGTCAATTTGACACGGATTGGCAAGAGACGAGAGCGGAGGGTTGGGAAATACGGCACGCGGTTCATTTGGAAGGTATGAGACTATATGCAACAGAGAGCAATTTATTAAAATCACTAATTGGACCCCGAGCCCGGGTCGACGCGTTCAATTGACACTGACAGACAAGTTTGAAATGAAACGAGAACGTGTTCAATAAATGTGTTGAGTGTGTTGATGACTGACAATATTCGCAACTTCAGGAGCCCACGTACTTACTTGCTGTTATATAATCGGACATATATTCACACATAATTCCCGCAATTAAAAAATAACACGTAGGTAGTTAAGTATTTAATATATCTTCGAACTTTGGCCCGAATTATCCGAGAATAGAAACTAAATCCAGATTAAATTGGAACCCTGGAAGAAACCTGTTGAGCCAATCCACGGATATTAAAATAATATTATTATTTTTTAACTTATTTACATTGGCTGATCCCCAAAACTTAGGTGAAGTCACGAGCCAAGCTCTGGATCAATATTATTAATATTCGTTCGACGGGAACAAAGTCGCGGTCCCAACACTAGTGAACAAACACGAGCTTATTGTCTGGCCGTGATCATTGTGTCTTCCGGGTGACATCCGAGTGGGGCACTCGATTAGGAGCGGGCCACATGAGCGGAATCATAGTGGTTCCGCGTCACAGAGCCAAGCATTGAGTCACCAGTCACGCCTCGCCCTATTGACCAATCATTGTATAACCGTCACGCTTGTGCACCTACGAGATGAACATACATGGGCTGTCGTACATCCACAATGAGGCTAAACTCTACTTATTTTCCTTGTTGTATTGGGAGCAAGCCTTATCTCTAACATCTACATGCGTATAATTCTGGAGCGTGATCTTCACATATTATAAAACAGTCCCCCACTGCGTCTGTTTGTGTGAACGCGATAAACAAAACACACTAAACGGATTTTCGTTCGGTTTCCTTCAATAGACACAGTGATTTATGAGGAAGGTTTATGTGTATAATACATGAATGAATTCTATAGTAGAGAAAACCCGAGAATTTCTAGATTCCTAACACCCTTGCGAAACTGGGGCGGGTCGCTAGTATTAATATATGATTATATCTTTCATGAAGTTCCTCATGAAACGTGAGGAGTAATTACGCAGCCCTTTTGACCGCGTGATTACAGTTAATCACATAACATGACATAAAAATGGGCAACCTTTTTTGCTCCGAGGTTACCTTAAAATATCCAAACTAAGCCCGCACCAGACGGCCTCTTTCCTCTATTTACTAGGAACAATTTCAAAGTCGGTAGCAAGCAAGTGAAATTGCGAAGCAAAAAGGCCAAATAACGTTTTAGCCTGAAGCTCGGAAGTGCCCTCCACCAGTTATGAGGCGGAAAAGGCAGTATAAGGGGAATTGTAGTGTTTCCGCACTAGAAGCTCGTTTCGAGCTGATCCAAGTCCACTTGACCCATCATTGTGTGCCATCCGCATCAATCGAACAGCTATTGAATAGCTGTAACGGTCTCATTAGCCTCATCATATTACGTAGTCGGGCCGCGAGTAGCAGAGCTTTGCATAAAGTATTTCAAGTTAGGCGTAATCCTTGTTTGTACAAGAGCGCCCGCCATGAACTCGGGAAAGTATTATGAACGAACTAGCGTGAACGCCACTCAGCCATATTTGTAGTACGTCACGCTTCATGACGTTATGAAAATCGTTTATTTATTTTCATGTCTTTTGACTCTGGGTGAGTATGAGGCCCATTATTTAAACATGCCTTGTGTGTATAAAACTATCGCATAGATGGATCCCGGAGTATGTTTCTAAAAAAAAACTTTTTTACAAAAAAAAAAAATAACCAACTTCACAAGAAAACCACTAAAATGATCAAAATAACTTTAATTTCGGAAGTCGGTATTTTTTTTGGTATTATTTGTTTCACGGATAGTGCGGAGATACCACACGGTTTTCCGCGAAGCGGGAGCCTCCTTACTGGCCTTACCTGGGATCGCGGAACGTCCGGAAGACACGGTGGAGCACTCAATGGAGGTCTGCCACGCTTGGGCAGAGCATCGCCGTGCTCTCAATCTTTCGCGTCGGGCTTTGGTACAGGGTCGGCGCGCACTGTTCCCGCGCCTCAAGGAGTTATCAGCAGCAGCAGGAGCCCAGTCGGGTCAAAGCCTACTGGGGCCAGGTTTATCCGGAAGCTCGGCCTCGGTTCGAACGCCAAGAAGGAAAGGGCTGAGTTTTTTAGTCAGTAAGAGTCTGACACTATCTCCAGCTCCGCCCAAGGGCGGTTATTTGAATGATTTTGACCCACCAAAACACCGAGTTCCAAAATTAAAGTTATTTTGCCCCTTTTAGTGTTTTTTTTTTGTAGTAAATTCTGTTTTTTTTTTCTGTTTAAAGTTTTTTATATCTAATTTTTTGATGCGAGTGATACACTTATAACCAGAATGCCTAGCTCTCATGACAATTTCAATGAACCCAAACACTGCTAGGATACAATGTTTTATTATAAAGGTCCCGCTGTTACCTTCCACCTCCCGGCTCCACCATCAGATCAGTACCTACCCCATAGCCAAAGTCAATCTCATGACAATTCTAATAAGCCCAAACATGGACAGGATACATTGATTAATTACGGAGTCCCAGTGCTTATCTTCCGGCTCTTACATAATACTATTAATATTGTAATATGGAAATATTGTAACAACAACCACTTTTTTTAGAAGAGTAACTATGGAGTTTCTTGCCGGTTCTTCTCCATAGGAAATGACCAATTTCTTCAGCTTCTGACGTTTTATAAGTGCCCATGTAGGCCTATGTGAAATAAAAATATTTGGAATTTTGAATTTTGCTCCATCATCATCATCAGGTTACTTCGATGATACAATTTTCAACTTAACGATACAGAACCATTTATTTATTTGTATAGTCGTTTAGCTATCTTCATTATGTGAGTATGCAGTTCAGTTGGGCATTTCTGATCTTCTTTGTCAGTTCCACTTCATCAAATGTAACTCTCTGACTGGTTCTGGATGCCAAAAGCACTATATGGCTGCCTATAATATTTGAGAAGTTCCCTCGATTCCTCATGTAGCCCATCATGAGAACTGGATTTGGAAGCCAATCTGGAAGTAAGTACTTTTAGGGAAAAAAAAAAAAACTGCAAATCAGTCCATAAACGACGGAGTTCTGAGATACTTAAAAAAAAAAACAAAATTGTAGTCGATCAAAGATTCCACGGATATTGGTCCATCCCTATGACAGACCGACATAGCTAAACTACAAGAGGCACTACACTACAGAACCCCAAAAAGTACAACACGGAACCAAAGCACCGTATCGATTGTCGGCGTACATTGTATACGTACATCAATGTATCGGGCTCAAAGGCCGCAATTGTGACAGATTGCTACCCGTTCCAATTACCAGCCCTGTCCAAGGTTTTATTTAATTCCCAGATCATGTCGCGGAAACTCGATATACGTGCTACAGAGTAACATAAGAATATCACTAGATTACGATATGCCATACAATATCATTGATACGATACAGCGATCAAATCACGAATGGATAATGGAATAAGTGGCTATCGCATTAACATGAGGAAACATCACAATGACGCATACACAGGATGCCACTCGTCGCGATCACATCCACCACTTATTAGCAATGTATTTCCATGCATTTAACTCTCCTGTGGATGACTCTTCTGAAATGTATTTTCCATAAACCTGCTCTTATCCCTACTGCTTTTAGGTACTCAATTTACAATTTTCCAGACTAGAGCGGAAAAGTGCGCGACGTCAGCCCCGGTACAATTTATTGTATAGACTGGGTGCTAAATGACCCCTGTTTATTTATTTCTTCGTATGTGCACTGAAAAACGTTGTTTGATACACGTGGTTTGTCACAGCAGCACTGGGCTCCATAATACCCTCGCCTGCGGTTCGGGCGAACTCCGCCTCGGTCACAATGACAAACTTTCTTCATTTGTATCAAAATGTACTATTCCAATGCCTTTTACAACTCAATCAGTTCGTGTCTGCACTTTCACAATTTCTAATTTCCGAAAGGCTGAACTCACCACAATCCTTTTCGGTTATGCCGCAGTTGGGCAAATAACGTCCCCTGTAATCGTCGTAATTGCGCAACCAAGCAGCCACCCTCCCTCGAAATATAACTATTACGCTTTTATTAAGCTCACGGACCGACCAAAGGGATACTCATAATTTAATTACGACCCTCAAAATAAGTTATTTCAAGTCTGCAGGAATTGCCTCGCTGGGTTGCTGCTTGTTTGGTTGAGAAGTCAAAAGCTTTGTTGGAAAACTATTTTTGTATTAACCACGGAAACGAATTACTGTTACCCACTATTCAATTTTATGACGTTACGGAAACTGTAACCTGAAAGTAGATCTTAATGTTAACTTTACACCAAAAGTTAAAGCTTAACCTCAACATGATGGGTCACTAGGAGCTGTAAAACTCTCGCTATAATCGTAACGAAGAATAAGTAGTTGCGGACATGTGTTGTTTCCATAATGTCCACTGGATTTCTGGTAGACGCATCTCAAACTGAAATTAAAACTTACAAACTGTTTTAAAACTTCTGCTTCAACTTGCTCGAAGAAAAAACAGCATTTTCCGGCGACTTTGTCCGCCTTAAGTAGTTTATTCTTCTGCTTAATTGTAAAAGTAAGTCTAAACTTTTTAAATAGCTATTTGAGTGAAGCTAAATGAATATTAATAAACTTACTGAAATAAATAAAGAACTAAAATGGATGCTTTTAAGCAGCGACACTTTATTATCTAATAATGTTTATGTTTCACAAGCATCCATTGCTTAATTTATTATGCATGAGGAACATCAATATTTAATGAAAGCAAATGGGTTACTGGCCACCGAAGTCAACTGGCCACCGGCGGCGAGCGGCGTGAATAACGGTCCCCTGAGGGAGCAGCCTCGCGTTGCTGACCTTGTTAAATTGATCAGGTTGCCCACAAAATGCCGGAAGCCGTCAACGCCTTCACACCTAAGTATTTAGTGACAAATATCCATGTAAATTACCGAGCCGGTTGGGATTTTGGATGTAACGCGGACAATTCCGTTTCATGATACATAAATGTGACACAAAGTGGGAAGGGGTCCGTGCAAAGGTCGACTGTCACTTGCACGCAGTTTGTTCAAGCACCATTTGCATGATTTTTCGGAACAGTAAACCGTTTTTAACACTCTTCTCTTTATGCATTAGATACTCAATTTTATAAACCATTTACAGTGCGAGTCAATTTTCCATTGTCTGCCAAAGGGTCAACCGGACTTTACGGTGTCTGCATCGTCTAAGAAACTTTTTGCCTGTGAAAACGAAGTCTATGCTTGGGCAAACTTCCCTATAATCGACTATGGTGACGTGTGCTAATTTGACCTGAACGCGGTGTTGTTAGATAAACTTGACAAGCTCCACAGCAACTGCATTCGGCTTAAATGGATGCCAGAGAAAAAGCTGGCACGCACTGACCATCATTCTAATTTTATGTTATCACACTTTTAATATCTATGTTCTTGGCACGCTAATAATCTGCATTCTTAACAATCTTCTTCTGCTTTGTCCTTCTTATACTTCTGATTTTGTTCATGCTTCTTTCATATACAATCTATACTTCTGTGGAATGCGCTTCCTTTCGGCATCAGTACGCGGACGGCTTCCAGTCTGTATGCATTTATGCGGAAGTAGTAGGATTACTTTCTCTACAAATAGTGGAGTCATCTCAGACACTCTGTTTCTTTTTTACTTTATATATTATATAGGTGTATATTACATTACATTTGGTTATTTTGTTAAATATGTGTATGTATTTAGGTTAATTTTGTATATATTCATACTTTTGTACCCTTATTTTCTTGATCATTTCCTTTTTATACCCCTGCCATGTTTTTTATTCACTACCCTTGGTTAACTGGTAGCGAATGCCTAAGGCATTATCTCCGCATTTATTTCTTGGTATTGCATGAAGTTTTAAAAAATAAATATGTACTTTAGACTCTTCTTAGAGAAATTCAAAAACAAGACGCCAAAGGCCGCAAAGCTATTTTTCTATTTTAAGCCACGGTAAAGATTCGTTGGAAACTTTAAACTCACACTTAACCGGTTTTTATTTTTCGCTGAGATCTCCGCCTCTTGTGTTTGGCGTGGCAAAAGCTAGACTCATTAAAACCGAGTGCCCAATTTATTTTATTTTTAGCGTTAAATTTTCATATATTCCAACTACATTCCATTATAAATCATATTATACTTGTAACGTTTCCACGTAAACTAATTTGTACGTTTCCACTTTAAGTACTTAACTATAAAGCCATTTCCTCTGAAATCCCAGTAATAGACCTTCTCTGTGTAGATACAAGAAAAAAAGGCTAAGACCTATCCAAAAATATTCTTGAATGCCTCTAGAAACAGAAAGAAAAGAGCTTTTGAAATTGTTATCGCCAGTTCAAATAGATTTCATTGTATATTCAACAGAAGCTATGTTGACGCACAAACAAACCGGCTTATTTTCATATACGCCAGACTAGTAGGGAAAGGGAAATGTTATTAGGGATAATAGGAGTCCGGCGAGACCCTTTAGTCGGGGCAGACAATAACCGTTTCCTCTTCAATATTGCTCTATCTATAGCAACCTGCCGGATCGCGGCGCTGACACGGATTTATATAACAACCAGTAACACTCGGCCATTACCGCCGTAAATATCATTACAACTTCTAAACTAATGTAGTCGTTTTATTCAGAAAATGATAGTAAATCATAGAAGTTCCTTTAATGTTTATCTCTCAGAGTCTCAGCTCTCCACATAAGTCGTTAGATTCAGCCAAAGGAATTCGGTTATTGCGATGTTCCTTGCCAACCTATTTCTCACGACGATGGTACTTACTCATTTTTACTACACATGGCTTCAAGATGGTCTGAGGTTTCTTTGACCTCTCCGTCTCCATACGACATACAAGCATTTTACATGTTTAAAACATAAATCAAACCACAGTGCTACACAGACAGTTAAAATGAGCTGAAAACACATTTGTTAAAGTTAACGATGCCCCATCAGGGCAACTTTTTTCTACTTAGTGACTCTCCAGGCTCAGATTTAATATTATTTGCTTATATCTGTCCAGTTCATTGCTTTTGCAGACTTATTCAATAAAATATATAAAATTATTTATTTAGTTTTATAAAATACCTTTGTGGTATTTATTTATTATAGGTATGTGTGTCTGAGAATGATAATTAAGCTCAATAATGAAAACTTATATACCATAATATATTATTTTTGTTACAAAGATTTTATTTAAAAATAGCCTAAAGAATATCAATATAAAATGTATCTTATATATCTACAAAAGAATCGTGGTACATCTGCTACGGAACGGAGGAAAATTCAACGAGATATTCGAATTATAGATAAGTTGCATTTCATGTCGACCACTTGCCCGAGGCATGCGGCATCGGGACTCGGGCCTGTCGCCAAAACGCATTTCACTTTTCCACCCCTTTGAAGTCGAATTTCAAAAATTGTTTCTTAATTGTTGCTTACATTACAAGAAGGGTGTATGAGAATGTTGTTCCAAACGAAGGGTTGTTTGTTTTGAGCTTGAAGATATACATTAAACATACGATGATACGCACGAGTTGAATGTTACTTCTTACGAAAGAATTTCTACTTGCTGAATTTATTAGCGGTTCTTCCTTGTGTCTAAAGACGGATCGCAATTTGGACGAATTGAAATGAATTTCCGGCCATTTGATGGAGCTTAATCATAATAATGGAAATTCACAAAGGCCTCTCGCAGATGATCTTTGAATGTGAGCAGCGTGTGACTGGTCGTTTGTCCAGCTTTGTAGTTGTTGTCCAGCTAAGTTGAAAGACGTTGAAGTATTTATAAATTCATAATTTTACTGCTAGCCTAGCTACCTCGGGATCAGCTTTTAATCTAACTTGTAGCTAATTAGTATTTTCCACAAGGCTGTTGTCACTGGCTGCCACAACCTAATTACTGGAACATACAAGCTTGAATATCCCAAGATTAGACATATATTGTTAGATATTCCGGTTGCGCATAGACACCGTTGCATTTGCAAGGCTTACTCTCGACCATAGGATCTATGCATTCTCCAACCCATAAAGATCGTGGGCAATTTTATCATTACAATTTAAGCCTGTGTCCCATGGAAGTAGCCAAAACTACAAGAACTAAGGGATCATACAACAGAAGGATCAGAACAAGAGGCAAGATTAAAAAAAAAACATAACATTAGACAGAAACGAAGCTATATTGTTATGATCAAGAATTTAAGATGAAGGTTGGAGGAGGCTGCAGAAAGGTTCGAAAAAGTTACCGTTGCCCAGGAACGTAAAGAGCAATTAAAGGAGTACAGGATAGTTTTAGTCAGTAAAAGTCTGATTCGATAACTTCTTCCAGCGTTCAAGAAGTAATTCGATGACTTCCCACTACTTCAAAAATAGTTTGAAGTTATATAAACAGGCATACTGAGATAAAACTTTCAATAATTGCCGCTCAAATGTACAAAGAAGGTCGATAAATCAAATGAGAGAACATTTTCCACCAACAAAGAATTCTCGGTTAGGTGTGTTGTGAATCGCTACGTTACTTTACAAAGTGAAATAAACACAGGTGCTGTACTTTACCTGCAAGAGTTTTATTAGGAACATACATCGAATATTGAGTTGAACTGTATGGTAAATTGTTCCAATATTTCAAACAATTCATTGTTTGCATTGAACTGGTTTTAGTGGTCCATATTATTTATTCACTGTGCTAGAGCACAATGAATTTGAATGGCTATGCGTTTGTATTTTGTAGTTCATTTACTTGCATTACCTACATTGTACCCTAGTAAAGAGGAATGGCAGGCGATCGGTTCTTTCTGCGAAGAATTAATATGCTAGCGAAGGAAGTGACTGCACGCGTAAGGGTTTCTTCCTCACGCCCCAGTCGCCGGGATCCCGACCCTATTTCCAGCCAACATAGATGTGGGTGAAAGACGCGTACGTCGAGCAATGGGTAGTTCGCCGTCCAACAGTCTGGTAATCGTCCGGACCGAGATCGAGACGTTGGCGCGTAATGACAGCAAACCCGTAGGGGACCAAGCAGGGTCGAAGCCTACTCCATGCTGTCAGGGTGTTGATGTAGTGACATCTATGGCGCCACAAGAGTACTTCAGAGTTATTACTGATGGATTATTCTGGTTACAAGGTTGTCAGCATGCAAAAATACTCAATGTTAGCTAGGCGAGAACAACTAGAGATAATGTGGCGAATTGATTCTCCCGGACGGTGACATACCCGACAGATAAATGCCCATGAGACCCCACAGAAAAGATAAAAGACGTTAGAAAGGAAATACTTTCCGATTTGTACAAGAACGAGTGTCGCCGCTTGTCTCCCACTTTTTAACTCCACTACAGGTAATAAACCAACACGAACGCGCATTACGCAACTAACAGACCACGCACACTTAGATCGCGAGTTTGCTAACAAGTATGAGCATGATCATATTGCATAGGCACGCCTGTTTTATTTATTTCATTTAAATTGATTTATTTGTCATAAAACAAAGCAGTGATTTTGACACGAACTTCATCTTTAACCCAAACTAGTTCAGGTTTTTGATAAAAAATCTGGATTGTTACAGGTTTATGATGAAATTGAGTTTAAAATGTGTCATCATCTGGTTTTTCATCAAACACCTAGTTTTATGAAAAACCTGCGACATTTACATTATTATTTTATATTTGTCAATATTTTTGTCACCCTGGCACTGTGCTACTCGTAAATGTTATAAAGACTAATATTACTTAATGTTTAAATTTATTCAAAAAGCCAGTATGAAGTCAAAGCTATTTTGGCAACAACTCTTTAATAATTTAGATAGAGAGCCTACCTACTTATACTTTTTTAACAAGTTACTTGTACTGTATAACGATAGCCTGCGACATGACAATATTGGAATCGTATTTGTTTGCTTCACGCTACGTTAGATATGAAACTTCAGGATATAGGTAATATGATTTTCATGATAAAATGTTACAAACACGCGCACGACGAGACGATTCTTTTGTCAGTGCTAACGATAGGAAACGGAAGTCGTCTACAGAAAGATAAATAATTTACGTAATATATCATTCATCGAAGTGGAGTTGAGGGGAATATATTCATATGTGGGGACGCAGTTTTTATGTTAGATGGTCCCCACTTTTATGAAGCACAATATTTAGTTGATTGTCCGAGGGTTATGGCCGTGCCTATGACGTCATATAAAATCGGGGATCAGTACCGGCGCGTTCTTTGTCTGTTTTCAGATCAGCGGGTCTTGTTGGTTATGAATGGGCCACAAGGTTGGATATAATTATTTTATTTTTAATATTTGAAGATAAGGGATTTATTATGTATGACTCTCCACTTTGTTAGAGTAACTCTTTTAACCCAGAGGCTTCCAGGAAGTCTAGAATACTCTTAGCTTTAATCTCCTCCGGGCGAATAATGTGTCGACCCAGATGGATACTCCGTTTGTGGATAAGGGGCCCGCATTCACACAAAAGGTGCTTAGGTGAATATAATTATATTATTATCACTTTAAATATATAAATATTTTAAAATTAACTATTACACTATACCTATTTTATATCTATCTACTGTATGTATGAAGTACGAATAAAAGATTTTTCTTTCTTTTCCTTAATAAGTTATAGATCCAGATCTTTTTTAATAATGATTTGTACGAAAAACTGTCATCAAACCACTCAACATAATCATAAAACATTTATATTGAATAATGCGCCTCCACCTATATTTCTGTCTAGTTGCATGCGCTTGAATGTCCAATAAAATGTATAATAAAAATGCTAAAACGTTTCGAGTACCATATTTTAGCTCACGTAGAGCACCGTTTAGGATTCGCTGTATTAGATGAAATATCGAAAATATTTCCAGTTTGTTTTTTTTTTGTTTTTGTTTAATGTGTTCGTGCTATCACTCATCACAAACAGCCATAAATAATATGATAGTTGTTTATTCAAATACATATATCACCAGATAGTTTTCAAAAGGCTTCAAAGGTTAAGCTTGAAGTTTCCTTGCGTGACGAAGATAATTGCAATCTAAGAGATCCAAGGGGACTGGGCAGGGCACATTGCTCGCAGAACTGATGATCTAAGGGGCTGGCAAACACATTGTCGTCGGTTCATCTTGTGAGAACAAGATGGACCGACGACTTGGTGGGGATCGCGGAAATTTGATGGATGCGATATTTCGAGAAGGATGTCCAGCAGTGGATATTTTTCAGCTACAATGATGACGCCCACATTCACTATTCCATTTTGCCGCACCAATGCTAGAGTTCACGCACCTCCACGTCGCACGTCGCCTAACAAACAATTATAATACATTTTTTCGTACACAGACCTATTTGCATTAACATCTAACGAATTGCGAAACAGTGCCACAGTAATCAAATATGAACAAATTTATTACTTGTAACTGTAACCTAAATAAAATAAAATGTTAACTATATCTAAAAAAATTTTTATGTAAATTCACTCGCATGTTCTAGTTCTTTAAAAAATTTAATGGGTAACATGTGGATAATGTTGTGAGTTACACATACACTAGATACCTACTAACTTTAGATAATAAGGATTCTTAATTAAGAAACTTTTTATAACTGTTTGTATCCCAAAGAAACAAATAATATGATGAGTTTTCAAAAAACAATAAAAATGCATGTCTTTTTAAAACTGTGCCGGGAACAAAAGCACCAAAGTCACATTTCAGGCTGAGATTGATACAATAGTGGACGTTTACGAACAAAATGAAATAAGAACCCGCAACACTAGTTTGTTTACTGTCCATGAAAGTATCCAAGCAGGAAGTTTGTTGGATCACATAGCTGTTGGAGACGCATTCGTAAAACATCGGTTGTCTGTCGTGTTTTATCGTAGGCATCGTAACGCAACACGCTACAAATTGAAACGAAAACAAATAGAAACTGAAACAGAATGACATTCCGTCAGGCACAGAATGATTCAATTTACAGTTCCTAATAGTTGCTACCCTTTAGTGATTGAATAGGTTCGTGTTGACGTTTCTAATTTAATAAAGACCATAATGATGATGAAGGCATGACGGGAATTGTTTGATAGTCAATTGAACTGTTTACAACGGAAACTTTCGACGATTCCTTTCTCTACTGTTAGTCACCGAATAGCAGTAATTGCACTTGCACTCATTGATTTATTGTAAATTATGTAGATATATTTATAGTAAAAAAAATTAAACACGTCGGGTGCAAGTATGTCTAACAGTGGACTGTTGACCTTGAGTCTTTCGTCTGAAATGAAGATGATGACGATGATCCGTTAGAATGAATGTTACAGTTGCTTGTTGAAATGTTGCACAATTTTATTCCGCCAAGTCCGTTCCATCATCGGAACACAAAACGTACGCCGTACGATTTGTGTCGTTTTGTGACCAATCGGTATAGGTACTTACAGTGTGTACATGAGCAATATTACTGATAGCTCCAAGTGTACAACCTGAGAATCTTTAAGACAGCCTTCTTCTGCGAACTAGTAGCTAGTGAAGGAGGCGGCCGCAAGCGTGATTGAACGGACTTGCGACCCCGATTTCCAGCCACCGTAGGCGTGCGCTTGCGACCCGCGTGCAATGGGTAGCTCGCCGTCCGGCCGTTCGGTAGTGTCTGGACCAAGCCGACGACGACGCGTAGTGTTCCAGCTGAAGCCTATTGGAGCAATGAGTTCGCTTCCGAAATGGAAACCTGGAGTCCCGGAACGCAAGATAAAGAATGAACATAGGGGTGAGTTTTAATTGTCAGTAAAAGTCTGACACGTCCTTCTGTCTCCGCACTAGGGTCATTGGATAATTTCTCTCCTAAAAAAGGGTATTTAAGTCAAGAGTGAATATGTTCTTTTAGGCAAGCGTGCCCCATCGTCGATCACATCATCGCCTACCATCAGGTGAGATAGTGGTCAAATACGAGCGTATCAATCATAATAAAAAAAAGGGTCTCTGGAATAGAAAATTTATCTGAGGATCAGTAAGAGTTAAGACCTCCCAATTGTTTAAGGCAGCCATCCTTCTATCAGTTTAACCCAGTATTAGTGCAAATTAGATCATAGGAATTTCAGAATTTGATTTCGCGGAAGGATTAAATATAATAATTAGAAAATCAGGCAAGTACTAGTCGGACTCGCGCAAACTTACCTAAGAAAACAGTTTAAATCCCGAATTTAATTATATAGATTTTTCCATCATCATCATCATTTCAGCCGATACACGTCCACTGTTGAACATAGGCCTCTCCCAAGCGTCGCCACAACGAATGTTCCTGTGCGTCTCGCATCCATCGGTTTCCCGCAACCTTCACCAGGTCACCAGTCCACCTTGTTGGAGGCCCTCCAACAGATTTTTCCGAATCACATTTTTTTTTGTGACGTAATAACAAATTTACAGTTTTCAGATTTATTTCCTATACTTGTGCTATGAGGTCTTGCTTCATGCCAAAGGATTGAAAGGTTTAAGATTCTAGGTCAACGGGAAGTACCCTATGAATTTATGATTTCCTTGAGGGTGCCGAAATCCACATTATTTTGCGACTTTTTCAACTCAGAAGTTTGATTTTCACAGTTTCAAGGAACTCCAAATGTATATGGTTTTAATTCCACCTCGTTAGGGCTTGCGCTCACTTGAGTCAAGAAGTCTTAGACAGATTTGTCTAAGATGTCTTAAACTTGTCTGAGACGTCCTTAATCTAAATACGTTCCTGAGATAAAGGGTCTTGACAGAAAGACAGACGGACAACAAAGCGATCCTATAAGGAATCCGTTTTATCCTTTTGAGGTAACATTAAACCCCATAAAGTAAATTATTTGTTAACTTTCCGAATACTTTAAAGTGTAAGGTATAGAATACTAATGTACGTAGTCTTCAAGTACCATCATATGTAATTATTTGCTCGAGTTGACTGGGATGACTTTCATTTAATTATCTGTGGGGATGGGGACCTAGGGGTGACACGGTCTCAAAGTAATAATATATTTTTTCAATTTACCTACGGGAATTTATTCGTTATTATTTTAACTAGGTCTTGTGATATTTTATAATACCTACTATCATGGTTTAAAAGGTTGCCTAAAATTTACATATAATCTTTTGTTCAATTCCATTTCGATCCTTTTTTTAGATAGAAAAACATCCAATAACTTCTCTCGTTCTTAAGCGGAGTGGGTGTCAGACTTTTACTGACTAAAGCCCACTCATTTGTTCGTTTTTTGCCTTGCGTTACAGGGCCCCAGGGGTTGATTTATATTTTTAGTGTACTGAATATTTTTGTTGAACCATCTGTAGTATTCTCTATGATTTTACTTGGAGTCTTCGTAATATTGTTTTTGTCTTCGATGTTGTGCTTTCAGCCGCTATATTATCGTGACATAGTTTTAAATCACTGGCCTGTTGGTCTAGTGATTAGTGGCCCTGACTGCTATGCCAGAGGTCGTGGGTTCGATTCCCTCCCAGGACAAATGTTTATATGATGAGCAAGATCATTTGTTCTGTGTCTTGGTGTAATTTATCTGTATTATGTATGTATTTATTAATATCTATATATATAAAAGAAAGTCGTGTTAGTTACACTATTTATAACTCAAGAATGGCTGTACCGATATGGCTGAAAATTGGTGGTGGTGGAGCTTAGAGCCAGGTAACGGACATAGGATACTGTAGAGTAGGGTAGAGTAGGGCGGAGTAGGGCAGAGTAGGGTAGAGTAGTGTAGAGTAGAAAAGTGTAGAGTAGGGTAGAGTTGGGTATAGTAGGGTGGAGTAGTAAAGAGCGGGAGCGAAGCCGCGCGGGCAAAAGCTAGTATAAGTATGTTTATCAGTTGTCTAGTACCCATAACACAAGCTCTGCTTAGTCACAAGTGACTAGACAGCGTTGTGATAGTTGTGGAAAAAAATACACGTTGTACGTCACCTTTGCAGCTACTAGGTTAGCAGCACAACATAGGTAGAGTACGAGCAAAGCCCCAAATTACAAAGTGCATTGACCCGTACAGCTTGCGAATATAATGGATGGCAAGCGTGTACCGTGCGTGACGCTTTAGCCTAACATAACATTATCGCAGTCAGCCCGGAACGCACGGAGCCGTCTAGAGCTAATTAACTAATTACAATAATAATAATCAATAATAATAATAATCAATAATAATCATTTATTATTTGTATAACACAGGTAGTGGATACAGATCTTATAAAAGTTCATAGGTCGCTGTGTTATGCCTAGAGGCGTACAAATATGGTTGCATGCATAGAAAAAAAAAAAATACAATATTAATCATGCGAGTGGTAAATTCCAATTATTTGCTAGGTATGTCAAAATTAATTCAATGTTGGTAATTAAATATAATCAAAAAAATATAAATGTCATAATGTAGAGTAATGTCAATTCGCGCATTCAATATGAGAATTAAATAATAATAATATTAAAAAAAAATTGTTTCTATAGTCAAATAAAATAAATAAGTAATTACTTAATTAATTTATCATTTAGAAATTCATCAGTCGTATAATAACATTTTTCAATTAATAACAGTTTCAATTTTTTTTTGAATTGTCCAATATTTAGATTTTTTATGACATCTGGTAACTTATTGTAGATGCGCGGTGCCATACCCAAAACGCTCTTTCTCATCAAAGCAGTTTTACAACGCTGATTGCTTAAAGTGTTTGCGTATTGGCTACGAATTGCAACATCACGTAATGTTGACACTTTTTCGAACAAGCTCATGTTTGTCTTAACAAAAACACTAATTTCAAAAATATATAAAGAAGGTAAGGTCAATATTTTCAGCGATTTAAAGAAAGGTACACAGCTATCATCAATTTTCAGACCACACATAGATCTTATGCATCTTTTTTGTGCCTTAAAAACAATATCCCTATCAGTAGAATTGCCCCAAAAAATAATGCCATAACGCAAAATTGAGGCTACTAAGCCATGATATGCAACTAGTAGTGCATCCATATTTATTTTTCTAGCAATTTGGAAAAGTGCATATGATGATTTATTAATTTTCTTACTTAGGCTCTCTATGTGGGCCTTCCAGTTAAGTTCGTAACTAACGTATTACGGTTGTGCGGTAATTGCCACTAAACTTTGTCAAGCAGGTGGGAAATTGTATTAGTCAAGGCGCAGGTCTTGTCAAACTGTTTAAGACGTTGTTATTCGTGATAGACTTAATTAATCACATCTATGTGTATATAGAGGGTTATTTGTAAAACACTAAGAACCTTGCAGGACTGTATTACTAACATCATAAATAACAACTTTTGTTCTATGACTTTTTTTGTTACCAAAAACAATCATTCAATATTTCCTGGTTCTATTCGGCGGGGGTGCTTGACGCGACGCTAGCGCATCAAACTCCCCCGCCGAGCAAACCCCTTGCTCTCTGCTATTGTATTATCGCTTGCTTCGCATAGAATTCGTAATATTTAGAACATTAATTTAATTATTTTTATTTTTGTACGAAAATCTATGATGAACAAAAATATGATAAATTTTTAAAAGTCATAGAACATAAGTTGTTGTTTATGATGTTAGTACCATAGTCCTGAGAGGTTGCCAGTGTTTTACAAATAACCCTGTATATCTACAACATTAGTTTTAGTATATGCGAAACCCGAAATGTGTTAATAGTATTTTTATGTAAAGAATCTATGTACAAAATTTCATAACTGAATCATAAAACATTACCAAGTTATAAGCTTTTTATGTCAGCAAAAATACATAGTCGTTGTTTTGCACTTGCACTATGACCTGTCATGACCTGTGTTGAACATAGTGTTAAAGGTATCCAACTTAAGAGACCTTTTTAAATATTTTTGGGAAAAAATATAACATGGTGTAAAAACTATTGAAATCCATTCAGTTACTTATTTTGAACAAACTCGGAACAAACTATATTCAGTTTTAACATAAACTATAAAATAATGTCGTATACAATACCTAAATATGTACAGTAGGCAAAGCAAAAAAAAAAATTCATACTCAATGACAGTAGCTCGCAAAAAGAGGGATTTAAGAATATGAAAATGTCTACCTGCCAAGAAATGACTATACTGAAGATTTCCTCAAACTGATAAAGTAAGTTCAAAACGGTGCATGTATATTCATCCAAAGTACACAACACGGCGGTTTTGATGAGCTAGGCCCAAATTACATATAAAAACGTTACCATAATTAACAATAAGTTTTTAAACAAATAAAAAAACTGAACTCATGTAAAGTTGCCAATCTACTGTAGGTATATAATTGAAACAGCGATCGGCCTGAAAACTGTATTCAGTCTTTGATTCACAGCGCATAAACATAATGTAACGTGTAAATGCGGCTGTAACATAAATATCTTACTCCATAAAGGTCCTAGGAGCCGACAACAACGCTAGAAAGAATACCTACGCCTATTTTCCCCAATGCCACATTTTAAGACCTTTCCTGTTCTGATATGTATCTCAAAGAATTAATCAGCGTAACCCGTGAAGGGAGCCACTCGGGACTCTATTCCTTGCCTCTATTCCTAGCGCAAATATCGTTATTGTATGTAAAGAGGCCGATTCTCACTCGCAATATATATCAATGTCTTATACGCTTACACCTACCTCGGAAATCTTACAACAAAAGATGAAAATATTATAATATTGAAGAGAAAGTGTTTTTTCTTTTCTTTGGCATGAGTAGCGGCAGATGTGTGCCAGTGTATTGTATTAAACTTTACAAAGATGAACAGCAAAGAATTTCAGCCCGTTAAGCATTTGATAAACGATTCGATTTTTGTGCTTAGAATTTTGATTGGATAAAATAACCAGACGTGGTTCATTATCATCATTTCAGCTGACAGACGTCCACTGTTGGACATAGGTCTCCTCCTAGCGTCGCCAAAATGATCGATCCTGTGCGTCCCGCATCCATCGGGCCAGACGTAGATACCGAGACAATAATACTCTACGGAAGCATGCTGCAAGACTGGCAGAATTAAAATTTGACTGGCCTGTTGGTCTAGTGGTTAGTGGCCCTGACTGCTAAGCCAGAGGTCGTGGGTTCGATTCCCACCCAGGACAAATGTTTATGTGATGAGCATGATCATTTGTTCTGTGTCTGGGTGTAATTTATCTATATATGTATGTATTTAGAGAAATATATAAGTATGTTTATCAGTTGTCTAGTACCCATAACACAAGCTCTGCTTAGCTTGGGACTAGACAGCGTTGTGTGATAGTTGTGGAATATTATTATTATTATATTATTATTAATTACATAGCAGTGCATTGTCTTCGAAATAAAAAAAAAAAACAGGCTAGATTTAAATTGAAAATTATTTAGATAGTATCGTCTCAAAACACTTCAAGTTCGTGAGGCGAAATTGAAACATCAAGCTAAACGGTTGGAACAATGTGACGGTAATTTATACAGGTCTGCGCTCTACAGCTGAGAAGAATGTACAATTTGTATGCAAAGTGGCCGATAGGCTGTTTATACGGAATACAATATCAAAAAATGGCGACCCTAACTATTTACATGTATTAGCAGTATAGTCGAGTTGTTCACAGTTTTGGCGAGGGTACCGACAATATATTAGTGGGAACAATGAATGGTGAGCGGGTACTGACCACAATTACGTCTATTTCATTGTAGGTAAACACCCATTCATCTTAAACAGTGTATGGAGGCGTAAATATCAAGATGCGGGTCAGGTTATAGAACAAGAGAATTGTCTTAGCATCATCATTCGTTCACAGTAAATGTAAGAACGGTTAAAAAACTTCTTTTACACGTAATTCAAGGAAACTAATTTCCAAGACCGACATTGTCAGGGTTCCGTACCTCAAAAGGGAAAAATACTAAATCCTTATAGGATCATTTTATTGTCCGTCTGTTTGTTTGTCAGTCAAGACCCTTTATCTCGGGAATGCGTGGAGGTATCGAATTGAAATTAAAACCATATACTCAAGTCAGCGGTCCCTTGTAGCTATGAAAATATCAAAGTTTTAAGTTAACGAAAAAAAGATGCTGCCGTTTGTGTCGCAAAAAATTTATATTTTGCCACTCTGAAGGGAATTAAAATTCATTGATCCAGAATCCTGAAATTTGGAATCAACAAGGTCTTATAGCACAGGTATAAATCTTACTTCACAAAAAATAACTTTTTGCGATTCTGGAAAATCTTCGAGACTCTATTCGAGAGTTGAATTATTTACAAAGGTAGGTTTGTATGGAACCCTTAATGCGCGTGTCCTACTCGCACTAGGCCAGTTTATTTTTAGAAAAATACTACGGACTGGTTTCTTTGACTAGCGGAAATCGCTTTGGAAGCTAAGTTAATAAAATTTCGTGGTATTTCGCTTTTAGCTTTATATAGCTTTAAAGTTGCTTTATTTTTCAGAAAATTTTAACTAGTAGTAATTAATTTTAATTTTAGCAGGTACTTACTAGGAAAAAGTTAGACCTGACAAAATAGAAAATAAACTGTCATCATTGACATTTTCCTAAAATTCCTGTCATATGCTAGGATTTAGATTCTAGGAACAATTCAAAAACCAAACCTTTTGAGCCATTTCATATGTCTTCTTTTGTTTGTGGGAATTGTCGTTCAATTCGATGACTTTTATTCGAAACTCTTTTATTCGAAATATGTCAATATTTGTTTTATATCGAGTAACATTCGGACTAGGCCAGGACAGGTGCAGTTACAAACTTACAAAAATTTAGAATATTATATGGCTGAGGACTTCCGATGATGGATTAATGCAGCCTGCGATTGGAGAGGCGTAATAGCCTATATATGACAGTAAATTATGTTTAACTTTAATGACAATGGACCTCGTATGCATCAACACATCTACAAGTAATTAATTAATTCTCCGTAAATTGGCCGGGTGCCACATTATGATGACATTGTCATAACATCATGGCGGTACCAACTCTGGGGCAATTAAAAATATGATCCCCAGCTATCACACGTCATTGCCTGTGATATTCCTCCTAATATGAGTTGGTTTATTACCTATAAACGGCAGGCTGGCTATCCGCTGTGCTCTATCTACCAGTGACAGTGCCGGATGAAATATGACCCAACTCCGAATCTCTGATACATCTTCACAACTGGAAAGTTGTCTTATAACGAAACTTGTTTATCCAACTCGGCTAACTCAACGCGAAAATATTCAAATAATAAATTTGTCTCTTTCTGAGACTTTTGTATTTTCCTTACATAGACTTTTCTGCCGAACTGAAAAAAAATATAAGTAGGTACAAGGTACAGACAACTGTGTACGCCTCTCAGTGCCTAAACTTTCGCGAGTAATCGAGTATGGAAGAATTATTATTATAATTTCTATAGAAAAAAAGATAGGGATTGTGGGAGCGACAATACACAACGTGATTTATTGTTATACGAACTGCAACAAAAGCACGATTCCTATAAAAATATGAATTGATACAATTTATTCGGAATTATTCGCGACATTGACTTGATTACAAAAGAATATTTCGGTTCTTTGATGGTTTTTGAATACGGAAAAAGATTGAGTTTATACGTATACGTATGTGGATAGTCTAGCTACAATAACAACTATGTAGGTACGAGTTTTCATTCCAGGCAGAGTGGTCATCAACCATAAACAAAAAAATCAATTTCAACGTTTCTGACAATTGCTAGTGTTGTAAAGTCGTGTAAACGAAAGCCATCGTTCTATTGTTGTCGTCCCATGCATGACGCAGCACAATACAATTGAACGTACTAAATTCGACTCGGTCGGTACGTTTCAGTTTTTACCATGGAACCTGAAAACCTTTTTCGTTTTTACTAGTCTTTGTTTTACATGCATTTGCTTTATTCTTACATAGTTCTGAACAGAGTATGACAAGTGTTGTATATGATAGGATCACGCATGTCCACAATAAGGTTTATTAAAGATAAAATAGATAGTAGGTACTGTCGGTAGATTATGTTGAGAAAACGTTGTGATAAATTAATATTTAAACAATAATAAAGCCTTTTATTTCCTTAACAAATATTGAATTACGTTTAATATAATTTAATTAATTAAAAAAAAAATACATTTAAACATTATGACACATATGATAATCGTTCACATTTTACATTAAAATCAAATTCCAAAATAAACATTCGGAAAAATTATAATTATATGATATTAATTTACCAGTTATCAACAATACGATGTGATACAAAAGTATCTATGTTACTGCTATTCGTGCGTACAACCAGTTACGCCAGCCATTAAGCAATTAAACGGAAATATGTTTAAAAATAAACTGAAAAAATGTTTGATTGACAATGTATTTTATAGTGAGTTTTTTGATAAAAAAATATATGTATTTTATGGTTTAACATCATTGGCTTCAGATTTAGCTAGGCTACTTTAATAAACGCAATATCTAGCACATAATAATAGGTCTTTACCTATGAAATTGCCGTTCTGCAGTACTGGCCTTTTCAAATCAAAATATTTTTTGTTTAGCTAAGAATTCTAATTGCAAATTAATTTTATTTTAAAACATGGATTTTTTTTTCCAAAAGTAGTCATTTGTTTACTGATTAGTGTTACATTTTCATCGCATTTCAATCATTTTCGTCATCATGGATACGTTAAAAATTCAAGTAATTATGGAATATGAGTACCGTCGTGGCAGCAACGCGGCACAAGTGTCACGCAAAATCAACGACGTTTACGGAGCTAACATTACAAACCAACGCACCACCTGTTATTAGTTTGCTCGCTTCCGTTCTGGAAATTTCGACCTGAAAAATGAACCTCGCGGTCTTCCGAAGACTTTGGTCGACAATGACGAATTAAAGGCGATTGTGGAAGCTGATGATACACAATCTACGGCTGAATTAGCAGCAGCTTTCGACGTTAGCGTCAAAACAATATTGGTCCATTTGCGTCAAATTGGCAAGGTAAAAAAGCTTGACAAATGGGTGCCCCACGAACTCAATGATCGCCAGCGCGAAGTACGCGTCGAGACGTGCCTTGCACTGCTCAACAGACACACAAATGAAGGAATTTTGAACCGCATTGTTACCTGCGATGAAAAATGGATTCTGTTTGATAACCGCAAGCGCTCAGGAAGTTGGTTGGATCCTGGTTCAGCACCTAAACAATGCCCTTAACGAAAACTTACCCCTAGAAAAGTGATGGTCACTGTTTGGTGGTCTAGCGTCGGTGTGATTCATCACAGCTTCTTACCAAACGGGGTGAGCATTACTGCAGATGTGTACTGTGAAGAACTGAACACAATGATGGAGAAGCTGGCACATCTCCAACCAGCATTGGTCAATCGCTCGTCTCCGCTGCTCCTGCACGACAACGCGAGACCTCATACTGCACAGCAGACGGTCTCCAAGTTGCAAGAACTGGGGTTGGAATCTCTCCGTCATCCGCCCTACTCACCAGACCTTGCGCCTACAGACTACTACTTTTTCCAGAATTTGGATAACTTCTTGGCGGGAAAAAAATTCAATACCCGAGAGGCAGTACAAAATGCCTTTGAAGAATTTGTTGCCTCCCGTCCAGCTGATTTCTTTAAGAAGTGCATCAATAAACTGCCACTGCTACGGATGTCAAACTATTTGTTTCTGATCGTATCTGTTTACCATCGTCATCGCTCCATCTACACTATTGAGATCATTTACACATTAAGTTAGGAGCTTAAAAGCGCCCCATCCGTCACTACTTTCCATCAATCGCTCTGATGTGATTTTGTCGTTGTTATTACCTAACCTACATAATTATGTTTCTCTAGATATTTTGGAACCAGATATTTCTGGTATCTGCGTGTGTTTCTATTAAAATCTAGACATAAATTTGTAAACTAATCCAGTATATGTACCTTTGAAAATCTGCTAGATATTTAAAAAAAAATAGGTAAACTTTCGCCCTTCATAATTAATTTACTCAGGAATAAAGTAGCTTTCTTTCGGTGTAAAAATTTTCACAATCGAACGAGTGCTTTTAGAGATCCTACAAACAAAAAGCATAAAATCAATTTTACTTCTTTATAATATTAGGCTAGATTTTAATATTTTAAGGTTTTTTTTAAAGAACACAGATACGTGTTCTTTATGAAATCCGTAAAATTTAAACCTGGAACCAGTTTTATGAAGTATTCGAGTGAGTGAAGGAAGATGCCTGATGCCAACTGAGAGTTTTAAGGCGTCTCTCTATTTTGCGTTGTCTTTTTTTATCAAACATTGCGTTGGGTTGCGTTGTGGATGAAACAAACCGTACTCACGTTGACGATTGACGGATCGGGAAGGGCCCTCTTAATAATTGAAAGCAATATTTTATTTTATCTCCACCGGAAAGATTTCCAAGGCATGTCAAACGCCATTTGTAATCACAACTACCATTAATTCTGACTACATCACATAGTGAAGCTTTTAAAATAAGAGCAGTCTCTTTCGCCTTAAGTGTGGGAACGCACTAAGTACCCTATATTTTATAAATATTATTAGAAGTACGACCCACTTAACCAACCATCGTCATCTGAATTTCTTGAATTATTTAAGGCGCTTACCAAAATTTATCCACCATACTAAACTGACGCAATTAAAAACATTTTCTAAGCCATTAATTGTTACCTAAGCACGTTTTTTTAGGAATCGTTGTTTTTCTCCGACCTAGGAATAATTCCGGCTTAGTGCCAGGATCCACTAAGCGGCTTAACCTACTTCCAGGATGTTTCCTAATTACAATGGACTCTTTTTGAACATTTAAAATATGTTTTAATAACGATCGGTCTTAGTCAGGTTTCTTGTTAGAATTTTTTTTAGTGTTTAAAAAAAGTAAGAGATTCTCAATTCAACTGATTACTTTTTTTGTGTCGCCAATTGATGACAGATTTTGATGGTTTTCGCTCCATTACGATGAGAATGGTCATCAGGTTGTCCTATTTTTTGGTAATGTGATGAAGAACTTTGGAGAAAGATAGTGAAACTCTTCAATAAATGACCGTAAAACTCGGGACTCGCATGTCAGGCTGTCAGCTTATTGTTCAAATATTTCATACGATAACATCACGACGGTACACTTTGAAGGGATACGCAGATACTCGGATGTACACACATTTTTCAGTTCCTCTAGTAGATCCCCTTTTTATTAATTATATTTAAATTTCATGTTGTTGAAGTTATCCTTATAGACAAGCACGTTCATGTAAACTATTTGTCAAAATACTGTAAAGTTAAAATAAAAGTTCGCTGCACCGTTAGATTGGCAAAACTGTTAAAACAAAACTGTTAAAAAATACAGCGCTAGATATCTTATAGATAGAGGATACTTTTTTCGCGGCCAAAATAAAATTGGCACGCAACTTCGTGGATGACAGGGTGCTACGACTAAAAGACACCATTTTTTATAGAATGCAATGTACAACCCACTTTCAAGTCTGATTAAAAAATAAAGAAATATAACCAGAACCGCCTTCCGAAATTGAAGTTATTATGCCACTTTTAGTATTTTTTAATTGGAGTTGGACGTTGTATTTTTTCGTGTATGCAAGGAGTCTCCCCGAGTGGTTGATAAATATATCGTTCCGCGATTCCAAGCGTCCAGCTCAGTTTGGACTAGTGTTGCCAGGCCTCCCAATTAGCGCAGAATGTCCCGATTTTTTGGGGTCTGGAGACGCGTTCCGATTTGTACCTGATCGGGACGATAAACCTCCCAATAAATAACGCTAAAAAGCGACTGAAGAAGTCTGGGTTTTATTCAGTAAAAGTTTAAACGCCCTCTCGTTCCAACCCACAGTGGAAGAAGTCATTATACGATTTCCCACCTAAAAAATCGTTATTAAAAAAAATATTTGTCCTGATTTGATTTACCATCTGTCCCGATTATTATCAAAACGGACCTGGCAACACTAGTCTGGACAGTTAATTAGCACTCGGCAACGCTGACTAAATCCTTTCACCACGATGGTAAATTTAAATTCTTTTTTTTTTCGTCTAAAGTTTTATATGTATATTTTTTTTAGGAGTTGCATTAAATCTCAACTACTATCCCTATAAAATAGATTAAGTAATCCATATTGGTTTAGAATACTGTAGATAAGCAGTATGATCTTCAGCACTCCTAAGCCGATTTGGAAATATAGGGTAAATTTTTTAAAGTGGGTGGCTAAATTCGATATTATGACGTAATACCGGAGTCTCGGGCATGATTTTAAAGAAAACTATAATTACATCATTTGATTTTTGAAAAAATTATATTCGTAGCCAAGAATCAAACCCCTTTTCCCTTCTCTTTCTAAGAGAAGAAGTTGGTTTTAGAAGAAAAAACCGGCTGCGGCGGATTAGTCCGACGAGTGTTTTTGTTACTCCATCTCGCTCAATCTCCATAGGTGGCAGAAGAGCTGACAATATGGAGTATTTGGTCGTGGATGTGCGACCCAAGCGAAATAAATGCGAGAGTGTTGGTCGAATATATCTGACGCAGGCGTAACCTGGAAATGATATGGAAAGACAGTCAGGCGTACTAGTTTATTAAGAGCCCGTTCACTCTAACCTTGAAGACATTGAATTATAATTGAACGGAAAGACCGCAGCAGGTAAATTGTCCCAGTCTTTCGATGTACGTGGTATAGATGATGAAGCGAAATGCTTAGTCCGAACCGTAGAAGTTTCAATAATGTAGGAGCATTCATGCTCACTTAAAAACATTGTGCTGTATAATAATCCCTAAAAACTCGATCGTATTCAGAAGTTCTTTAATTATTATTTATATTATATATATTTATTAAAACTGTATGCACTAGTAATAAACACTGTACAAAGGCGACATTTTCTACCAGTTGACCTTAGGGTGGTGCAGATACCTAACATAATTAACCCTTCAGATACCGTCAATTAGAGACACAATAGTAAGACAATAGATGCGCGGCCACCGGTGGTCGCTTGGGGATTCATGAATTAAAAATCATAATATTTTTGTAAAAGGTTACCTAAAGAATAAAGTAATTTTGTACGGAATTCGTTATTTTCCTATGATCACAGATTTATTGGGATCACGCCCTAGGGCTACACCGGGTAAGAATATTATTTCTGCCCAAGTAAAATAATTGTATCAAAATAGATAAATGAAGATTTTGGGGTGCTCCATGTGTTCTAAAGAAACATTCTCAAAAAGACGTTAATTAACCTTTATTACATTTTCCGGTAAGTGCTCACTAATTATTTCGATGTTGGCGACGGATTTACTAAATAATTGTTTAGATAAGGATCGTTATTGCGAATTGATACGTAACAAATTAATTTACCCTACAATCAGATTACACAGAGATCGCTTTCAGACAATGTCTAGATCTATATTAGTCGCCAGGTTAATTTAATAGAGTTGCCATTGAGAAGCTTGTGTTATTATGTAGGTATTTCTACCCGGAAAAGGAACTTTAACAAATAAAATAATTCAAATTAGCCCCACGTTTAAACAAATTATAATGCAATCTTCCTAATTGAATATTAAACCGCCACCGCCGTGACTTTATTTTTCCTGGGACGGTATTTATACTTAATTTCTTTGCTTGGTAAAAATTAGATTAAACCTATTACTTGTACAGACAGATATTTGTACAAAATATACATTTCTTGCATCTTCAGCAGCAGCATATTTATACAACCTTATTTAAAGTATAACCAAAACCTGAAACACTTGTCTAGTATATTTATGTAAAGAATCTATGTGCAAAATTTCAAAACTGTATTATGAAAAATTACCAAGTTATAAGTCAGGTACCTGGTTGGTGATATAAATACATGGTCACAGAACCACCTGGGTGACTGAGGGGTAGTCTTGGTTGCGCACCCAGCTGTTCTTAATGCCTGCCATGACTTATTTTATACTTAGTTATGTCAATGATGTCCAACTTGTGACCTTTTTTAACCCTTCAGATACCGTCAATTAGAGACACAATAGTAAGACAATAGATGCGCGGCCACCGGTGGTCGCTTGGGGATTCATGAATTAAAAAAAATAACGATATATTTTTGGGAATTAATACAACACGGTGTAAAAATTACTGGAATCGATTTAGTTACTGATTCTGAACAAACTATATTCAGGTTTCGCATATACCAAAAATAGTGTAGTATATGCTGTAGCTACTGAAGCAACCTCTTTTTCTGCACTTTTTAAATACGAAAACAAAACTGTCCGACAATATGTTTCCAATAACGATCAAGTTGGTTTAATATATTTCTTGATTGCATTTGCATTGCTTACCAACAGATGGGATCGCAGTTATGCACTAGTTTGTATCAATTTAAAAAATAACTCTATATGGAGTGCGTGAAATATTACGCGCTGTCGATGACGTCGACCCGATGCCGATGTAAAAAAACCTAAAGAAAACAAAGATGTTTCGAAGTCACCGAAAGCAACATTTACAATAATTCCAGATTAACCTCACAGATTAATCCAGCTTTCCAAATCGAAACTTCTATTTTGAATAATACTTGAAATTGAAACCATTTTGGAATGGCCAATTGCCAACTGAAACGGTTAAAGCGTTGGTTTAAGGCTCTTTATTAGAAGCAATCTAATCATAAATTGTACACGGGCTCACAGGAATATCTGTATTGTTCCATGGTTCCTTTGTAACTCAAATAGTAATAAAACCAATGCCGACTTCCAGTTTATTATTAGAGGCAGATAAACTAAAAAACTTTTCGTCTTTTTACAATCAGATCTGATTTACTACTTAGCTCATAGCTGTTTGGGGATATATATTTTCTTCTGACAATATAAGGGCCTTAAACTTTTCTTACTGCGAGGGATATTTGCATAAAGAAGGCGAATTTCTAAGGCTTGTAAGGATGTTACGGTATCAGACGAACGTGTTCCGGATATCAGTGAGGATAGAGGTTGACTTTTAATAAATATTGCAAAACTCTTGGCGACGACTGCAGTTTTCCATACCGCTCTGATAAAGTCGGTGTCTGAGATGATATCCGCGGATGGTACTCGCAAAAAAACATAGATTTATGAGTGTACACGTTAGAAGGAATGTTTATGATGGAGTAGAATTTTCAAATTTTTATTTTGATGCTTTTTTTTTAAATATACGAGGCGTGACAGCGTTGCTTTCTAAGACTCGACTGTTTTGTGTCCATAAAATAATTCTTTGATTAAATAAAAGACCGTTTTTCGTGAAATCTGGTTTTAATTCAAATTGAAGATTCCAATAAGTACAAAGCAACCTCAAACCTCGAGTTACGTAACTGAATCAACAAAAAAGTGAAATTGGACAAAGTAAACAGTTGCAAACGGTACTGACTCCACCAAGTTTTCACTAAAGGCTTTTTTAACTTTTGTTATGTTTTTATTTATGTACGAGTGTGTTATGCTATTTTCTAGTAGATAGCCATTTGAAGTGGTTTTATAAAAAAACTTATATGGAACTCTAAATTAGAATTCCTTGTAAAGTTCATAAAATAAAACACGCAAGCAAAGCAACGACTAAATTGCAACGGGTCTGAGCTTTAATAACACTTGTATCCATACACGTACGTAAGTAATTGCCTCGGATATTCATAAACCCAGGACTAAGTTAGGTTACGATAATCCCATGCGGATGACGTACGGTTGTAAAAACTTTAGACGCTTCTTGAATATCTAAATGAAATGTTAAGACCATGTCAGGCATAAATTTAATTAAGTCACAACCGTTTGGTCGGAGTGGTCGGAGGGTTTAGTATTCCTGTGCGGAGGTGCGGAGATGCGGTACACTACTAGAACGTCTGACAGCGGCCTACGTCAAAATTCTAATTAATTTACTCAGTTCAGGAGGCCATTGACGGTCTATAAATTAAATCTGCGTCTATTTGAAACTTCAATAAGGCTTATGACATAATCCACAAAGACAGACGTGCCAGGTTTGACGTAAAATTAATGTTTTACGATTTCAAGGACTTGAGAACAATCGTATTTATATTCACATTGTCTGATAACTTTATCCCTGACAGCATGAAGAAACTTGTAATCTGTTTGAACGTAAGATTGGTCAGCGTGTATGAAACCAAACAACAGTAACATGTTGGATTTATGTTTTGGGGCATTTGTAAGTAAAGGCAGTTTGTTAGGTCATCGCGTATTCGCATGGGATGACAAATAGCCCACATCTCGCACAATGGAACAGCTGCTGCGCCTGCCGGAGCAATTTCTTTGGACTCTCGTCACAGCGTGGAAAGTTTCATGTAGCCATCGCACTAAATGTGTGCGCTGTTTATTGTATTGGTAAAGTTCCGGTAACTGATCCCACAGTCTACATTTCAGGAAAAAATAGACTGTATTTTTTTCACAATATTATCGAATGTTATTCGGACCAATAACGCAAGATACTAAATGAGGAAACATCTTTAAAAATACCCACCTACCCCGGACGGATACACAAAGATTTTTGCCACGTGATACCGCTTACCGAAACACGGATGAAACTATGTTTTTA
The DNA here is from genome assembly GCA_949319445.1 of Mythimna lalbum. Classification (NCBI taxonomy): domain Eukaryota; kingdom Metazoa; phylum Arthropoda; class Insecta; order Lepidoptera; family Noctuidae; genus Mythimna; species Mythimna lalbum. Next base: position 8,356,985 of record OX439351.1, on the reverse strand, counting down.
TCGAGGTATTGTTATTATTAGTGTATAAAATCAATGTTCTGTTGGTGAATCATATCTTTCGTAAAAATCGGTTGATATTTTAAGACATTTCATTGTTTTTTCTTTGGTTAGCTATCTTCAGCCTAGCCTGAATAGTAATAAAAATTCAGTAGCCTAGAAACACAAACATAAACAAGCAAGATTATTATCGCAACAGTGGTATTACTTGTAGGCAGTGACTAAGTCAAAATTATTGGGCACTTGGCCGTCCCAAGTGGCCACTAACGGGCCACTCTCCAGGGGGAAATGACGCCATAATCTTATCCACGATGACTAAACGGACTGGGATAAGTGTTTCTATTTGTTTGAGTGTAAGTTTCCCACTATGAGGGAGTAAATAACAAATAAACTTACCTAGGGCTTCGTCTACCGCCCGTAACGATGCTGAAGAACTTGAATACAAGGCTAAAAATTCTAGATATGACATAAAATTCTCGTATCTTGTTTAAACAGTATGTTTTAAATGGACTAGTTACCGTAAACCTTCCGATGTACAATACAACAGCACCTTATGTTACAAAATTAGAAAGTTTATTCCAAATGAGTTTGAACGAAACTGATCTGCTAAATGAGAAACGTTAATTGAAAACGATTTTACTTTTTGACAAGATTTTATACGAATTGTACGCGATGTAGATTAGATAAGTGGGTTGGTACAGGGCTTGACGGCTTATGATTTAAGCATTTTATAAGTGATAAATGACAATAAGGATGTGCTATGTGGTTTACAATTATTGCCTGTTTTTGGCTAAGAATCTTATTAAGATCGGTACAGATGCGCGACAAAAACGAGATTTTCAGTAAGTACTTGCGTGATGCGTCAACAATAAGCTTTTAACATGTTCAAAACTAGTGTTATTTTTTAACTCCCAACGTAAAAAAAAACACTATAACGATCAAAATAACTTTAATTTCAGAAGTCACACTGACTTCCAAAATTAAAGTTATTTTAATCGTCTTAGTGTTTACTTTTGTAGTGAAGTCGGTTATTTTTTTGTAAAACCTTCTTTATTTCACACTTTTTAGTTGTGATACACGTATAGCTAAAGTGCATCTTATAACAAGACTAATAAGTCCAAATACGGCTTATATACATTGATTAATTACTGATTTCCAGTACATACTTTTCGGCTCATGATCATCATCCGATCACTTCAATAATACTATTGTCAATAAGAGAACAATGGTGGCCGAGTGGTAGCGGCCCAGACTTACTAGTTGTAGGTTGCAGGTTCAAACCCAGCCAGGCGCATTTTTTTGTATAATTTATTTCATCACCACTGCTCTTAAAACGGTGAAGGAAAACATCGTGAAAATTTGTTTATTTATTTGTATTTGCTTAACTATCTTCCATTCCATTCTATTCTTCTTTTCTTTCTTTCTTATTTCAAATAAACAATGACTAATTTAGCTGTCAATATTTTCTATTGCGACTTTTAAATCACGTCTAACAAGTGTAGACAGTACTTAATAATTCAGTTTCCAAACAAAATCATCACAATTCGTACCCACGCTAGGTAATTAAATTAGCTTGTTGACAAAAATATCATACAAATGCCAGGACCTCGAAAATACGTCGCGAGAATCAAGTACCTTCTCCCATCTAATATTAGATGTTTGTATTTTGTGTTTTAGTTAAAAATTCCTAATTAAGTATCTCACTCACTGTCACCAAAAAGCTCTCACATGAAAAAATTTAAATATTTTCGTTCTCGGAATATGAAAGTCTGAAACTGAATTTAAATAATATTGTAGGACTAGAGTATTTGTATCTCAATTTCAACTACTTCCAAACTATAATACATATTATTAATGTGAAAGTAACTCTGTTTGTCTGTTATACTTTCACGGATAAAAGGCTGAACCGATTTTGATGAAATTTGTTACGGAGTTACCTTAAACCCCAAAGAAGGACATAGGCAACTTATTATCAAATTATTATCAGATGATCCCTGAACGTTGTAGTAGCTTTATCCTTTAGTATCACACTACAATTATAAAGGTGAAGATTTGTATATATATCTATATTAAACGGTCTGAAATAGTATTCTAATGTGCTTAGAACTAACTAAAATGTGGCGTCAAAAAACTTTACCATATATCTGTCGACTGGTAATTTGACCAAAGGATTGGCGGTATTGCAACGCTATATGGCAATGCTTATCCTCTCTCCGAAGAAAAAGCCAGCCCTTAGGTCACGCGAAGTGACAACTAGACGTTTCGACAGATCTTTATACAACTTGTGAACACTCGGATCCCGCGATCCAAGAGTTTCAACTGCATACTACTACTGCATACGGTTTAAAAACTAATTGACAATGCTGCCAGTCTTTTGAGCACGTTACCAGCTGATAACGATCTGAAAGAGTTTTTTGACGCCATATTTTAGTTTGATTTTAGTTAGTTGTAAGTAGCTTAGGGTTTTGAAGTTATTATTACTTTATTTTACTGTAATTTTAATTAAGAATTTTTTAAATGTGTTTTGTAGATATATAATATATATGTGGGACTACGTTTCCATGAGATCATTTTCTGTTTTCACGCGGGCGGAACCGCTGGTAGAAACTAGTCTCCAAAATTAGACGTAGTTTGCATTTTCTTCTTCTTGGTTGAGGTCATCACGATGGTAACTCTGGAAGCTATCAGGGTACGCCGCACTTCCCGCCAGTTTTGCCTGCTGGCATTCCATCCGGGCGCACTCGTTCAATGAACCGCCAACAGCCCTTTGATCTAGTCAGTCCATCGCATCCGTCCACCTTTCCTTGTGTAACAAAGCGTTTGATGGAGTAACTTCCACATCGGCAAATATGGCCAAAAAGCATTTAAAAAAACCAACTGCGCACCATAGATAAGCGCTCTTTGACGTCCAGTACTCCTAGCTAAGTTGATAATCTGCAATCCCTAGTAGAAAACTTCAAATGTATGGGCATGACGTCATCTCAGTCACGTGGTCAGAACAAAAGAATCGGTGGCGTGGTCAACTCGAGGCGTTCAACGCAAGAGAAACGGTTGTAACTTGGCTAGGGGGGCAGTTTTTCGGAACTCGGTCCAAGATACCCCGGGCATTTTTCTCTAGCACCGCATTTCCAAAGCGTCGATATTTTGGTCTCTTTTTGTCTGGGCGGTAACGCTAATGCACTTTAAACATTTTCAAAACTATATTTACCTCGTACATGGTAGGTATATGCGGAGCTGTTCTATGTACATTGATAAATTTACACGGTTTTTCGATTCTTAATTAAAAATGTTCGATCGGTTTACATTAGTACGTTTGGATAGGTGATGTGATGGAGTCTGAGCCAATTTCATTTAAACGGGGATGCAATTAGCTCGCTGTTTGTTCTTGTACAAAGATTATAAATTCAACATTCTAACTTAAGCAAAAATATGCGCGACTGAAAAGCTTTAGCTGCTTATAAATTAACAATTAATAATTACAATAGTTTTTAGTAGTACCTAAATATTAGGAGTACCTACTTACTCATAAATAGGCCCATTGTGGTCAATTAAATTACGTAGATAATTAACTATGTAATTTAATTGGCCCAATCAGCCGTACATACATTTATTTCCTTTATAATGCACAATGATACTGAACACAATCAAATTGGTACATTACTCAGAACTATTAATTTTAAATCAAAAGCTCAAAACACACTGTCATTATCGATTTATTCAGCTGGGTTTTCTTCACTTGTAGGGCACGTGCAGCCTTTCCTTTTTGTGAGAAAGCAGGACATATTGTTATAAATGACCGAATATTTAAATAGGTATCGGTTTATAAATAAGAAGAAATTGTATAAATATCAAATGTGCTTGAAATTTTTATCATTGAAAAAGCATAATATTTAATCTGAAAATGCGCCTGGGGACTTTATATTGATACTACCGTGACTAGGGTTGTTACCCGTATTTTATAATAAAGTATTGTACGTTATTTCAAGTAATTGTACTTTATACTTTATGAGAAAAATAAACTACTTGAAAATATTTTATTTCGTATGATTTTATTACAAATCAATGAAATATTAAATTAATTAATTATTGAATTTATTGTTTTTTTAAAAAAAACTTAGTCGTAAGTATTTTTCGCTAAACGGAATTTATCGATTGGTGCTGAATCGAAAAAGATTTGTCTATTCCCGCCACGACAGCATTCACAGAAAGAGTTTATCTGTGATGAATATCAAATGTTTCTGAATTTGATAAAAAATTACTTACTTATTTACTTTAATGTAAGTAAATATAGATTGTAAAAATAAAGAAAAATAAATTGTAGGTACTTTATGTTAATGGAAAGTTCTTTTTTTTCTTACCTAAGTATAATAACCAATGTACATTACCTACTGTACTGTAATGTACAGTACCTACTGTAACGGCAAAAAAAGGTGGCAACCCTAACCGGAACCTTCGAGATTGAACCAAATCCGTCAGTTTGTTAGCTTAGGTATCAGTAATATGATCGACGATGATACAGAATAGTTTAGATATCGTCATTTATGACAGAGTTTTCTCAGCAGTTCATTAAAAAATTAGATGAATGCAGCAGGTGTTCTGTTACCAATTATTTTACCAACAATCTATATCTACAGTAATATTATAAAGAGGCAAAGTTTGTTTTTTGTTTGTATGAGGTATTCGTTGAAAGAACTGGTCCGATTGCTAAAATTTTTTGAGCGGGCGAAGCAGCGGGCTTTTTTTTTGGTGGTTAAAAATCATCGAAATAACATCCCCCGCCCTTGGGCGGAGCAGGTAATAGTACCAGACTCTTACTGACTAAAAACCCACCCCGTTCCTTCTTGCCTTTCATACTGGGGCTGAGCTACGGGCTAGTTTGTAAAAAAAAATACAGTTCCACTTAATTCATTAAACCTAAGCGAACGTTCGTTCTCTCATTGTCTTCCTATTGTGTCTCTAATTACGGTATTCGAAAAGTTAAAGAACCTAAAATGACAGACGACTCAAGAATTACTGTTTCACAATGTTATAAAAACATAGTTTTTATTAGATACTCATCGCAGTTCAACGTTAGTTAGTAACATGAAGTGTCGCTGACATTAAGCTCATCTGAGACTTTTTTGGCATAACGATGTTACATTTTCTATTTTAATATTTTGTTGTTTATTTTAATTTACAGACTCTTTATTGTTTATTTTTTTATAAAATATTTCGAGTTAAACTTTTGAATACTGTAATTAGACACAATAGAGACAATAACAGAGCGAACGCCGGCGTTCGCTTGGGGTTTAATGAATTAAATATTAAACCTACGAGATTAGCTAAACTCAGCCCCCTAGCCAAGTTACAACCGTTTCGCTTGCGTCGTAAGCTTCAAGTTGACCTTGCCGCCAATTCTTTTGTTCTGACCACGTGACTGAGCATTGAGACGACGTCATTCCCATTCATTTGAAGCTTTCTACTAGCGTTAACTATTCCAGATTAGCAATTTGGCTAGGGGTACAGGCTTGTACTACGCTCGACGCTCTTTGTACCTACTTACTTATCTTTATATCTTCGTAACGTCTAATTACAAAGGTTCAAATAAAAAATAGCCTTACTTGCTGAATAAAACCTTACCTAATGAGTATACTTTTATTTATTTAATTCTGTATGCACACAAAAGTACAGAGGCAGACTTAATGGCATAATGCTGTGCACACGGCTCAGATAAAAGAGCTTGGATAGCAAATAGTACCTGGATTTGTATCAGAACGAGTGTCACCGCTGGTCTTCCATAACTCTTGAACTCTGACCAAAATTACATTAGAAATGTATGAAATCCTTTTATTACTGTCCGTTCAATCGATTTTGACTTTTATTACGTTGGTAGCATGACAAATGGCAGTTGCAGTAAATAGTTGGTATTGTAACCACTTTTTTTGCTTTTAATGCCATTCGTATGCCTACGAAATAGAAGTTAAAATCGGTTGAACAGATAGTAAAAAAGGTTTCTTTACATTTCTTATCTTAACGCGAACAGGGTATAGGTACCTACAGGCACAAAAACAATACGGACGTGCACACAATAACAGACCACGCACACGTAAATCGTAAGTTTGCTATTGGTTATGTCACTCATGGAAAAAAGCAATTTAGTGTGACTATAAAGTCGATAATTTGTATCGATTAAATTTCAAAATAACTTTTAAAATTACTGTTACGCTTTAATTCTGGGCGGGGTACAAATAGGGTAAAATTACCTGATGATTGTAATTGTTACCAAACAATTGAGTTCCAACGAAGTTTGCTAAAAATCTTCGGTGTTTACCTATATTTATATTTTTGTTGGTTTTGTTGATTGTCGTTAACTTACTTGCACTATCGGCTGAAACTTAGAATTTAAAGACATCTTTACAAAAAAAAAAACATATTGTGATTACACAAGCTGTAGTTTGTAATGATTTATTTGTGATGGCCAGATTAGATAATATATTATCTAAATTTATTATTAGGTACCTATAGTATAGTTATGTAAGTAGATACAGCATGTGTTAAAGGGGCGCTGGTAGTTGCAGCTTGTTGAACGGTGTCGTTAGTAAATATAATGAAAAATTAAAAAAAAAATCTTTTTTATATACAAATTGCGTAATGCTGGCTTATTTATAAAGAAAAACCAAAGAATCAAGTGCTGCCCAGCCCCCCTAGCCAAGTTACAACCGTTTCGCTTGCGTCGAACGCTTCGAGTTGACCGTATCGCAAATTTTTTTGTTCAGACCACGTGATCGAGCGTTTAGACGATGTCGTTCCCGTACATTTGAGGCTTTCTACTAGCGTTAACTATTGCAGATTAGCAACTTGGCTAGGGGTACAGGACTGAAAGTAGCCCTAGTGGGACCGAAGCACGAATTTACATTTTAAAAAATTAAAAAAACTTGGTGTCAGGAAAACCAAATAAATAAAAAAAACAAATCACATCAAATTGTTTATTTTTTCAGAATCTGGTACAATATATGCTACAATTTTGGTTCCAGCATATCCTGCCATACTATGGCGTACAAATACAAAGCGAATCGAAAATGGTTGTAACTTGCCCTCTAAGGTTCTAGCCCCCTAACCAAGTTTAGGGTTTATCCAAGTTGATAATTAATCTACAATCGTTAACCCCTACTAGAAAAATTCAAATGTATAAGAATGACATCATAGCATAGTCGGCCTTATAATGTTCCCACTGTTGGGACTCAGGCCTCCTGTCTAGGAGAGGGAATGGGCCGTAATCCACCACGCGGGCACAGTGCGCGTTGGTGGATGTCACATGTCTTCGAATTGTTTGGGTCTAGGACATGCCTAGTGCGCCTGGCTGGGTTTGAAAGTTTGAACCCGCGACCTACAACTCGTAAGTCGGGGCCGTTACCGCTGGGCCACCACTGCTCCCCAATGGCATCATCTCAACGTTTTAAGTCACGTGATCAGAACAAAGGAACCGGAGGCGTTATCGATTATAGAAAGAGATTGGAAAAGAAACGCTCGTAACTTGGCTAGGCCTGCAGGACAACTAGGAAGCATTTTCCATTTAGTATAGTGATCATTAAGTATACAAAAATGAAATGTAAGACACAACGACACAATATGTCACTTTCGTGCATGCTAAGTTGCCAAGTGCTAAGCGTGCAAACCGACACGGAACATGAATGCATGCAAAAATAACATTCATCAGTGATTACCGATCTGCGTGCCAATTAACGTAAATATTTTAACAGTACGTCAAATAGAGAAAGCTTTTTAGCAAAAGTGAATATTATTATTATGTAGTGACGGGTTAAGGTAGTCATACAACCTAGGGTTTTTTTTTTCGGCAGGAGTGGGGTTGTATATATATCTATACAACCTAGGGTATACCTGACAGGTTTGCCTGCACAGTTATACATGATCGATCTTCACATCAGCCTTTTTAATGTTCCCACTGATGGGACCCAGGCCTGCTCTCTAGGAGAGGGAATGGGCCGTAATCCACCACGCGGGCTCAGTGCGTGTTGGTGAATGTCGCCAACCCGCACTTCACTTGTTGAAAAATCTACTAGCAATTAATCAAATATGCTATTAAAATGAAACAATAACTGTTAAAACAACACCTAATGCCTTAATTGTTTTTCAATAAATCAATGTGCGTAATGTCACCTATACGGGTATACCTACAGACCAGTTGACCGGGATACCTTGTTCAGTGGACATTCAGGACCAATATTGGTTCGGTTGGGTATACATAAAACTGACATTTGAAGCCCTAATATTTGTTCTCAAATAGACATTATCTAGCAACGTGTATACATAATGGACTCTACATTTTAGTGTTTCGTACACAAACGGTAAAAACGCGTTCCTATTACTAAGACTTCGCGGTCTGTCCGTCTGTCTGTCACCAGGCTGTATCTCAAGAACCGCGATAGCTAGTCAGTTGATCACAAATTATTTAATTTTATGGTGGGGAAAATTATCCAATGACAACCCCCGCTCTTGGGCGAAGCGGGAGATAGTGTCAGACTCTTATTGACTAAAAACTCCCGCCCGTTCCTTCGTGCCTTCATACCGGGGCTCGAGCTACCTTTCGGACTAACCCTGGCCCAGTAGGCTTCGACCCAGCTGGGCCCCTGCTGTTGCTGACAGATCCTTGAGGCGCGCGAGAACAGTGCGCGCCGTCGACGTCTTTATTTATTTCTGTTGCCGCAATAACAACAATTGCTAAAAATAAAATAAACTAAATATTTAAGGGAGGCTCCCATACAACAAACGTGTTTTTTTTTTGCCGAATTTGTCCTAAGGAAGGTACGGAACCCTTCGTGCGCGAGTCCAACTCGCACTTGGCCAGTTTTTTGGTTCATACGAGTACAGTAGGTACATAGAACGTGAATCATTGGACATAATGGAATTAATATTCCGACCAAGAATAAAGAAGAAAGTTGGTTCTTTCTGTCTTAGTTCGAACAACAAAGATAGATTAGCTTAACAATCAATCACTTATCTTTATTCTCTTTTAATAATGCTACCTATCGATTATTTCTATCGATATAATTGAATCAATGAATCGACCTTTTGATGAATTTGAAAAATAATTTTTAATTCAGAGAGATTTACTGATCAAAATATCGGGAAAAGTGAAATAATTTAAGTAAAAAGAGGTAAGTTAATTATAATACCTCTATGGAACTTACTCCTGGGATAAAAAGTGTTCTAAGTACTACTCCAGGACTTGATCTACCTGTGTGCCAAACATCCAAATCTGTTTGGCCGTTTGAGCGTGATGGAGTAACAAACATACACACACATTCAAACATTTCTCTTTATAATATTACTGTGACTTTAGTGTGCTGTGCGCAATAATTCATAGCCCGCCAAAATCAAATTTTCTTAATTCTGTAGATTTTTTTTTATTGTGTGAAAAATCATCCAATGACAATCCCCGCTCATGTGCGGAGTGGGAGATAGTGTTAGACTCCTACTGACTAAAAGCCCGCCCCGTTCCTTCGTGCCTTTCGTACTGGGCTCGGTCCGGTCCGGACAGTTACCGGACGGTCGGACAGCGAGCTACCCAATGCTCGCCGTCCGCAAGCCCGCGCCTGTGGTGGCCGGAAATCGGGATCGGAATCCCGGCGGTTAATTCTGTAGGTCAGTGTCAAGCTTGACTTTTTCATGAAATAGGCATTGAAAAGAGTGAGATTAACTCAGAGGGTCGTATTATTAATTTTAATGGTTATAATTCCATAAATAAATACGTATTACGCCCGCCAATCAAACCAATGAACAAACATCGTTATTTTGACCTGTAAAATGCAAAAAAACTTAGGAAAATTTGATTTTCGCGGGTTTCGCTGGCCCTTTTACCATAAGAGCGGCCATCCCGCGGTACGTTTTCATACAAGGCTCTTAAGTTTTTATGACGTTGATTTGTTTAAAACTAATCCGGTAAATATCTCTGATTTGATATTTTACGAGAACTTTGGCCCTCCATAATGTTTTTATATATTAAAAATATAAAAAGTACATCTATAAAAGCCTTGCACATTAAATCCAGATTTTGGATAACGATATTTTTTTTTTAACTTTTAAGGGTTTAAAAAAATAAACGTATTTTCTGGAACAAGTTTTGTGAAATATTCGAGCAAATCACGGGATTACCGAATGCCAACAGAGTTTTAAGGCATTATCTCTCTTTTTTCGCGTTGCCTTTTTAAAAAAATTGCGTGAGATGACACAACGAGTTTTAAAAGGGTATATTTTATGTTTTACGATTCAAGAACCTGGCTAACACGTCACCAACACTTCAAAATGAAGAGGACAAATATATATAGATAGAAGAGGACATAGGCTTCTTTAGTCAGTAAAAGTCTGACAATATCTCCCACTTCGCCCAAAGGAGAATGTCATTTGGATGATTTTTACCCACCAAAAAAAACAGGCTTATTTCAAATGTTCTAGCCGATCTGCAACTGAGAGTTAGATGGGAAATGTAGACATAGTGGATATAAATAAGTTAGAAAAGTTAAAATATACTATATTAACATAATAGTAAATAAAACATATTAATATACAATGTACATTGAAACTATGAAGATAAATTTAATTAGTTAATTTAGCAATACAATAAATTAACCAATTTATAACTATATAACTAAATACTATTGACATTTGTAGTATTTATTATTATTTTTATAATCATCTAAAATAATAATAAGTAGCTTAATACAAAGTAAATAATAATAATATGTACAAACGGGTAGAAAAAGATACCTATATTATTATTTTTTAGTTTACCTTTTAAGTATGCTATATCTTTTAAGCTATTATAAAACGCATAGATAGGTATTATAAAAAAAAATATCTTTCAGATAACTCAAACGCAGGGAGCCACGTCCCGAAGAATCCCTCACATGTTTTCGTGCCCTCTGGGCAACATCGAATTGTTTTTACGTTAACGCGAACGTAACGTTTACTTCATCGAAATGCTTATGGACTCCTCTCATATCGAAATATAGATAAGTAAGTTAGGGTAAGTGAGTTGGGGTAAAATCGGAATTGGGGTAAGAATGTATAAATCAATTTTTAATGCCAGCCACATTGCTGGGCAAGGTGGAACATAATGACGCGGCACGCAATATGACTAGCATTAAAAATAAAGCTAAATAAGTAGTATAATTTATAGTTATACGTTCTTACCCAATGCCGATCTTACCCCAATGCACTATATTTAAATGTTGACAGTTAATATTGTAATTGTAAAGAGGTCAAATTGTTTGTACAATGTAATCTGTGGAAAAAGCGGTAGTATAGTAGTAGTACCTCCTAAGAGTTTTTGGTGGGATTACTTTTTTGATTATTTACTTTAGTGGCTGTTTTTATTATTAAACGGTTTTATTTAACTTGACATGTTTGTTTGGGTCAAATCTAATGATTGAAATTTTACTCCCTTTCCGTCAACAGATTGATTTGATTTTTGGTTCACACTTTTACTTTTGATGATAATGCAATATACTTAATATATTCAGTACAATCATTGTATATCCAAGATGGCTGCTGCTACAAAATAGAAACTAAAGAAGAAAAATAAGAAACAAAATTTGGAACAGCCCTTCGCAAACTTTAAGGGTTTGCTCAGTAGACAAAACTGAACAACCTTCCACAAGGTACCACCATACAAAATGGTTAACTTTATTGGACAATTTGTATGGCGAGTCCGATTTTTTTTTTCGTTTCCAAAAAAAGAATATTGTGGAAGGTTGTTCAGTTTCGTATACTGAGCAAGCCCTAAAAGTTTGTGGAGGGCTATCCCTAACACCTTGTATACGTGTATAAAACTCTGTCTAAAATGTCAAACGACTTGGGAAGAAGCAAAATTATCCGAACGGAACCAACGCCTGGGATAAATAATATTATATACGCTTTTCCAGGATATGATCTACCCGTGTCACAAGTTCTATCGGAATTCATTCAGAGGCTGAGCGTGAAGAAGTAAAAAACATATACACATTCACAAACTTAGGTCTCTTTAGTTTTAAAGATTAATTAGTGTTTTGTAGTTAATTGTTTTAGTTGGATATTTTTTTTTGTTTAAGTAATAGTTTGTGTTAGTTTATTAGTAAACTTTAGTTAGTAGTATCATTACTTATTTTAGTTTTAGTTGTAAATTGTATAAACTCCAAATCATGCTGTGACCTTCTGTAATTGAGGGGGCGCATTAATTCAAAACTTAAATGTATTAATTTACTTGTGTGTGTACATCCTATGTTGGAGGTCCTTAATAAATAAATAAATATTAAAACTAGTGTGATGATCAAGTGGCGTGGTAGTAGCCAGTACTGCAACTGCAGGGTCCACTACATACTGTACTCCTATAGCTTCCGGGTGGGTGCTGATAATTATCATATACATCATAATCAACTTTTCAGCGAAAAGACGTACACTGTTGCACCTGGAGCTTCCCCAAGTGTCGCCATAACGACCGGTCCTGTGCGTCTCGCATCCATTAGATTCCGCCACCCTCACCAGGTCATCGGTCCACCTTATGGAAGGCCTTCTAACGGTGAGTCTTTCGATACGTGGTCGCCACTCCAGAACTTTTCGTCTCAATCGAACATCTGTTCTGCGAGCAATATGCCCCTGCCGACTGCCACTTAAGTTTTGGTGCAATAGCCGCTATTTAGTTACTTGGAATTGTATGGCATTGTTGTTGTATGTGAGTAAATAACTGTTGAGTATGTCTGCCAATCAATTCACTAATTTATTTGTAGCCTCCGACCGAATGTTCGGTTTCGGTTTCGGTCGAATTTCGGTTTAGTTTCGGTTTTGGTGGCAAAACCGCCGAAACTACGACCGAAACCGAAACTGCACTCGGGAATTCTTGCGCGGTGATCGGTCATGTTCAGCGCGTTAAATTCCTTACAAGCGAGTAAGCGACGAAGACATTTTGCCATGTCCATGTGCCTAATTATATCGTGACTGGCTTGTGATTGCAGTTCGTTATACCTTCTCCCAAACTAAAATTGAGTGCAGTAAAATTCATAATAGTCAAGCTTTTAAAATGCGTTAAAAAAAAGACTGACTGTAATAACTTTTTTTTATTTTTCCCTAAAACATGATCTTTGTCAAGAAGTTTCGGTTACGATTTCGGCCGAAATTGAGACTGATGTCGAAATTCAGTTTCGGTTTCGGTTGAAAAACCAGTTCCGGTCGGACACTATTTATTTGTATAAACTTTTCTACATAATAACCCGTGTTGGGTTATGTATTATGTAGAAAGGTTTCATAACAAGCTGAATATGCTCCATTGAGCTTCAGTATTACAGTGTTAATACATCATGTGAAAATTATTCCGACACTTGGAAATTTGGGATGGGCGAGTATTTTAATTTCTCATTTTTTATTTAATTTTTTGATAAAAAATATAAAGCACTGTATCAGGATGTTTTCTTTGTGTGGATTGCCCGGAGGACATGGTGGAGCATACGGTAGAGGTGTGTCCCGCTTGGGCAGAGCATTGCCGTATTCTTGTAGAGGCGATCGGCGGCGGCGGCGGCGATCTCTTACGCCAAACCTTGGTACAGGCCATGGTCCGAAGCGAGAAGGAGTGGCAGGCGGTCGCCTCCTTCTGCGAAGCAGTTATGCTAGTAAAGGAGTACGCCGACCGGATGAGGTAACTGCGCTCACGCCTCAGCCGCCGCCGGGAATCTAACCCTAATTTCCGCGCACAAAAGGCGCGGGCTTGCGGACGACAAGCAATGGATAGCTCGCTGTTCGACCGTCTGGTAACCGTCCAGACTGAGCCCAAGTCGTTGCTTCGCCTAAGGGCGGGGGATGTAATTTGGATGATTTTCACCCACCGAAATAAAAAAAATACCTACTGTACCAGAAATCGTGAAATTATTATTATTTTTGTCGTTTGTCGAGTGTGTACCGAGTTTCATCGAAATCCGTTTAGTCGTTCGAACGTGAAAAAGTTAAAAACACACACACACTCACGAATTATCACCTTTTAATGTGATGATCATGTGGCGTGCTAACAGTAGCCAGTCAATAATCTTCTGCAATTGCAGATACCGCTTCATGATGCACTCCTATAATAATATTCCACAACTATCACAAAACGCATTTAGTCCCAAGCTAAGCAGAGCTTGTGTTATGAGTAGCTATTAGACAACTGATAAACGGACTTATATATTACTAAATATATAATCATGTTCAGCGCGCAAACATTTGTCTTGGGTGGGAATTGAACCACTAGACCAACAGGCCCGTCAAAAGTAAATATTATTTTTAAATTAATCGAAGAGAATTGTTTATCAGTGAAAATTAACGTAAAGTACATAATTAGTAGGTGCCCGTATGTTACGTCAGGTATTTTCGTAAGCCGCATAAAGTTTGTTAACTAAATATGTGTGTGTACAGGTTTACCGGCAGAGCCTTTGATGGTAGATTTCCGCAAATATTACCTAGTTGTTTGGTTTTGAACCCAGTTTGTAAAAATATCTAGGCCATATCGTGTTCCGCGGTTAAAGGGTTAATAAGGTGAAACTGTTATTTTATATTGTATTGTATATACATGAGTTGAACTCTTATGATTTAGCTGACGATATACGAAGATGGTTTTTTGGTGGAATCGTTTGTCTTTGTATGGCCATGTAAAGAGGAGGAATGAAACGCATGTTACTAAAACCGTTATGAGTATACACGTCGATGGGTGGACAGGGAAAAGATGGATGGAATGTGTGAAGAGTGATATGAAAGAAAAGGAAATTAGTGATATCTTGACGGGTGACAGGATAAAATGGAAGAAAAAAACGTGTTGCGCCGTCCTCAAATAACACAGGACAAGGGCAGGAAGATGATGATACGAAGGTGATTTTACATCGTGATGTTATCTGTATCGACAGGTGTAAATTAAGTAACTTTCTTACAAAATTCTTCGTCTGCATGAGGTCGGATAAAACGATAACGCACTTGTTCTTTGAGTGTATAGGCGTTAGTGAAATAAGCACACGAACCCAGGGCTCGGGTATTTACCAAATTCTCTTATGGACGCCCTGGGTAAACTGAGAGGCCTAATCTGCTTTTGAAGAGAAGTGAGCTGGTTGAAATGAAGGCCACCATGACCTACGTACATTGGTCCAACAAAAAAACAAAATGCGAAAACCAGACCACAAAGATAAGAAGAGAAGAAAAGATGGCAAAACTACTGCCATGTGTCAAAATTGTATAAAGTAAAGGTGAACGTTTTTTTAGATGATATTTTTAGTAAGTTACTGCAATTATCAGAAAATTATACTTACTTAGCTTTTTTTAGCTTGCACCAGTCAGTATCTATATTATAATCTGTAAAAGAATATTTAGTTGCACACAAAACAATTGTGTGCGTGGTGAATAAGGCATGTAACAGACAATAGCTGTTTAACAGCGATACGGAGCCGGAGCGGCGCGCGGCGGCGATTGAAATATGTTCGTCAAAAGCTCCCTTGATTACCCTGTGGCAGCTATAATCCCGCTGATTTGACAATTTTTTTTGTGCGAAGCATGTATTTGGGATTCTGAAAAGTGGATACTATGAAATTCAGCAGTCCGAAGTCCGGTCTCGCGAAATTTTCATTAAAATATGAAGCGGTGCCAAGATCAAAGCTTTTTGGAATGAGGGGAAGAAAGGATATTGCAAGTGTTTATTAGAATGAAGGAAACTTGAGAGGCTTTGAATGATCACAAGAGAGAATCTTGACCCGACTCGCTGTGAAAAATTGAGCAAAATATCGAGTGTGTAAAAAGCAAGCCTCTTGTCCTACATTTTTTTTTACAATAATCGGAGAACCTTTTTTAGGAATTCATAGTATTAATTTTTTTTTCGGAATTCCAATTTTGAATGAAATGTTAGAACTGCAATAATTTTTTTACGGTTTACTGTGTTTTGTGAGATATTTACAAAAAAAAGTCATCATGTGCGCTTTGCAGGTAAAAATCTTTTAGAGGTGTAACTTTTAATTTGTCGTACATATAGCAACAATACTTTTATTATTGTGATTAGCGTTGCTAAATATTCCCATATATTAATAATGTGTTTTTATTTTTATTTTCTTTGCATTATTTTTTTATTGAATTCGTTTTTTTAATTAGAAATAGTGTTCGCACGCCAAAAAAACTTTCGTCACTGAAATAATGGTATTTTAGGTTCAGAGTTATTAGTTTTCTAGTATTTTATGTTTCGAAACTGTATAGGATTATGCGTACTTTTGACGCGACACTTGCTATACAACGCCTATATCACGCCGCTGATACGCAAATTTGAATGAGATCCACTGCCATGCAGAAAGTTAAAAGGTACTACAAAAAGTCTACGACACCCTCGCGCAGTGGAGGGGGGGAGGTATTATTATTACATAATTGCGCGTTTGTACGTAAATAACAAAAAAAAAAAAATGTTTCTAAATTTTTCTAGGAAAAACAAAGATATAGAAACCAAAAGTTTCGGTCAAAAAAAATTCGTACGAACTTGTGTACAAAACGACAAGCGTTTTTCAAGGTCATTCAAGTTGTACAGACGTACCTATGTACAATCGGCGCTCGAGGTGTTAATTGCGCTGTTACTCAAACCCTACGCCACTGCTACGCAAAGCCTACGCCGCTGCTATGCAAAGCCTACGCCGCTGCTACGCAAAGCCTACGCCACTGCTACGCAAGCCAGCGCTGTTCAAACGCAAGGTTCGCGTAGCCCTTAGCTCACTGCGTGCCGCTAATACATAATTATGTATGTAAGTAAGTACTACGCACTAAGTTAGAATTTCATCTAAGCTAGCTAAATATATTAAACACATAGCGTAGACGCGTCGTCTACACAACGTCTACTAAAATTGGGCTTATGTCCTATTAACGCCTGAACCATATTATATATACCAAACGTGAAACACAATATATAGTTGTATATAACGTTATAGACCGGTTTAGGGTGCACATTAAAATCTTACTACGTTGTTTCATAAAATAATAATTTTGTAATAACTTCACATGATTGTTAAAACCGAGGTTATTGTCAGAACAATTGATATTGAAACAGGACACTTATAGAAATTATAGTAAAAAGTAAGAAGTAAGTACTTACATACTTTTTCTAAGAAAGCAGCACTGCCATCTAGTGAAAAACTCGCAAGACGACATTAAAAACGGCGCGTTGTTGCCACTTCATTCCCGGACAAGACAAGGCAAACTTTATTATCTGTCTGTTTCACTCAGTTCGTGGTGCCGTCTCTTTCCCGCGCGCCGCTTTGTGATTTGAAATTTATTCAGCCTTGGGCTAACCGTCGCCCGTGTACAACGTGCCCATGTTCGCTTGTGTCGGATATTTCGCGCCAAAGTTTACATTGAGGATTGGAAAATGAGATTATTTTTTGAAGTGCATCAAGTTAGAAAGTGTGAAAACTGCCTGTTCTAGTCAATTGGACTGACTAAAGTGTATCAGCGGCTACTTGAAGTGTAAACGTTTACTTTGTGTGTGCGATGCATAACAGTTAAGTTGGAGTTAAGCACTTATTAAAATTGTGCAAGATGGGCGCATAAGATTTGTTTCCCGGTGGATAATTGATAGAAAGTATCCGGACTGCCAACATGGGGACCAATCGGCTGCTTTCACCATTTACTTTGCTGCTGATTTGTACAGGTAAGCGGTACTACCTACTTATTCTCTGAGTCACCTTAGCTCAGCGCCGACGCTGCGTCGCTGTATCAACAAGCGAGCGCCACAGCCTGGCTGTGTGCCGCGTGCTGGCCCGTACCTACACTCTACAGCCAGTAACACCACCTATGTGTGCGTTTGTTGACTCTTTAACCGTATGCAAGGGAGGCTGGCTAAGCTATGTGAATAGAGTATGATAAACTATTGTATGCGCTCCAAGAACTTCCAGGCCGCAACAACTGCTTAGATTTATGCCGTAGGAGCCCGGTTTGTTTTTTTTTACGAATACTATGTTGTTGAATGATAGTAGCTGTTATGTTCTTGATTATGACTGACGAAGTCAGTAATATTCAAGTTTATCAAAACTTAAAGATTGGTGCGCGCAATGCGGTATCCTGCCGTAATGTGCAAACCTGTGTACAATGCACTTTTACATGTGATGCTGCTTAGCAAAATATGAATTTAAAAAAATGTTGGTCCAGTATCATAATAAAGATCTAAATCAGGTTTTAGAACTATGAAAATATGTATTTCTTATTTAAATTAGGGCCATGGAACAACAGAAAATGTGTCCGTTCCCTTTACAAACCGTAACTGCAGAAAGTCGTAAAAGAATCGTATTAAAGTAAGTGCCAATTTCCAAATATTAAGAAAATTGGAAGCATTATAATCTGGCAAAGTTTTATTGAGTAAAGGAAACCACAGCATTATTTAGAATTTCCGAAGAAAGAAATAATCCCTAATGGATACCAGGTAAACTTACTGTAGAGGTACTCATTAAATGTATTTTTGTGTAATTTGTTAATGGAGGAAATTTGTCAATGGATGGTGACTTAATTGATATTATATTGCTCAATTAATACCTGTTATCGTCACAAAGTAGCAAACTGGTGTCTAAGATATATAGTCACTAAAGAAAGGTGTAGGTATAAGGAATTTTATACATTTTGATTGATACCTAGCTATAAATCAAATATATTTATATATATTTGACTTAATGAGTATGATAAAACATGTCTTATCAAAACGCTAAACCCAGATTTTGCTTACAACTTACAACTTATTTTACCGTATAAAGATACGAAATATTAGATTATGTGGCTAGGGGATAAAGCAGTAAAGACACTGAAATCGCGGGCGGCATGTTGAATTCCGAACGAAACGAAGGTTGCTAATTTTAATCCCGAACGTCAGTAAGGGATTATTATCATTAACTCCAGAGCATTGCGAGGGAGTTAATAAAGAAACCTTAGTGAGAAATTCAAGCCGCCCAAGACAAAGACAGCTTTAACCCCCTCTCTACTTTTTACACCATCTGTGTGATAACTAATAGGCAATTTATTATTTACAAGTTAATCTTCGCTACCTCTCAATATATTTTGAGATTTAAAACAAACAAAATTACCACTACTCTAAAATTCTATAGTTTAAATTTTCTATTTCATAATTTAAAAAAAACTCCTCAGTATAACCGCGTATTACCGCGTAAAATTCTGTTTGTTCTTTGTTAGTGGCCAGTTTGAATTTTGAATAAAATTGTTTGATGCATGTACATTTTAATTCACATGTAGACGATTTTTGACGTCCCAAATTCAAATTTCATTATTCCCTAGCTCCTGGGGATCGCCCATACTGCATTATCTTCCTAGAGACAGAATTACTTGCTTTAAGTGATGGTTGTATGACATATAAAACGGCATTATCGAGCAGGTGGTGTAAAAAAGAAATTATTCTTATTTTGAATAACCACAATTTTCTGCACAAAATACAGAAAGAAAATATTCTCGTTGGCTCAAGCTTGAATGCGTAAATTAGGCAACGCCAGCGGTGCTGAGAGAGTGAAATCATGTTTATAGAAACCGGTTCTGATGCAGGTGTGCGGCGCTCGGAGCAGAATAGTCCACTAGTGGTCCACCAAGTTATTTTAGTAGATCTTTTATATTATTCTTGTGGCCAGCTATGCGTGGCAATTAATCCACTTTTAACTTAAGCATGCAGTTCGTCAAGTTACCAGTCGGCAGTTACTTATTTTGGAGAGTTGTTTGAGCAATTTATCTATAAATAATTTCAATGCACTGAAAAACCAGCAATACATCAGCATTCCCAAATAAAAGCATTGCAATATTAACCACTTTAAAAAATGTGTTGATTTTAACTCGCTGTACATATTTTTTATTTGACTTTATAAATTTTGTGTAAATATTGGCATGTACACTGATCTCGTGCTTTCAGTTTTAGTATTTAGTTTTAAATATAGGTGTTTTTCGCCAGCCGGAATAAAAATACACAGTTGGAATTACTCGTTTACTTTCTGAACTAGTAACCAATCAATCAACCACCGGTCTAGATAAGTAATGACTTTCGGTCCTAGGAACGCCGCTAGTTTTTATTTTAGGCTAATTTCTAAATCATTTCTTCATACATCATATAATATACTCGTACAACTCGGGAATCTTTAAGTCGAGAGTGAATACGTTTCTTCTAGGTAAGCGCGTTCCATCGTCGACCGCATCGTCGCTTTCCATCAGGTGAGATAGCGGTCAAGCGCAAACCTACCAACAATAAAAAAAGTATATATATATATATATGTGCTCCATCATCGACCACATCAACGCTTCCTATTAGGCGAGATAACGTCAAGCGCGAGCCTGTCAATAAGAAAAATACCAATGTCCGGTTCTGATTGTACAGTTTCCACCTACATGGTCTCATCTAAGTATCTACAAGCTTCCTGACGCTAGTTGACATTAACTTTTGTGGGAACTCTGAAAAGGCAATAAATAATTTAACTTAGGAAGTGAAAATTGAAATGCAATATTTTTGTGCAGTATATAATATAGATACCACCGAAGCAAATGTAAACTTTTTAATAGACAAAGCATTTCGATATTCAAAATTTAGCAGAGAAGCGGACTGGATTCGTTTGCAAAGGTTGGAAAGTTGTTTAACTATTCCTGAATCTTGATCACATCTCTCAGAAATGTAGGTACTAGAAACTAGACTTGTATCTTCAACTATATAGCTACATCTTAATCTAGTATTATGTCATAGTAAATTTCCAAATGAGAATCCGAGAGACATGTCGAAGTTTATGAGATACACATGATGCAAATAGCAGTGAATTATTGAAACAAAAATGTCTAAATACGAATCCAAATATCGGAATTTATCACCATAACGAGACGACCAAACTGTCTGTATCTCCAAACATTGTGAAAGCCCTGATAAGTTGCACTGTAGCGTAAAATGGTAGACATTTAGACTTACAGTTACATAAAAGAAGGCGAGCAGCGCGAGACGTGTCAACAAACTTTTCAAATTGTCCCAAAAACGTTGCCAAACAATTTGCTGGGTTCACAAAAAATACTGCCACTTGACTTCTAAGATTATGAAAGTAATTTACGTACTGTGCACAAACAAATAACTTTTACCGCTTAACTTTCCCGCTCAGCAATCGCAGTTACAGTTCTTTTCAAAACTCTTAAACTAACTCGGATTTAAATGAACCAAACCATAATATCGAACATATTAAACCTATGCTAAAGTTACATTGGCATCCAATCTTCCTACATAACATAATAGACTGCATAAGTAAAT
Organism: Mythimna lalbum; assembly: GCA_949319445.1. NCBI lineage: Eukaryota > Metazoa > Arthropoda > Insecta > Lepidoptera > Noctuidae > Mythimna > Mythimna lalbum. Next base: position 8,335,714 of record OX439351.1, on the reverse strand, counting down.
ATACAGAAACTCACTGTACTTGAGACGCGCGGTGCATATTCCAGTCTATTTCTGTACATCTTAATATCCTTTCTGTCTCCTTTCGTACTCTTAGCAACTTCGGATTCGTACAAAATTATCCCGTCTTGAGAACCGTCTCATACTTTCAGTAATTTAATAAACGGTTCATTTTTGAATCTGTATTTCTTCTGCTAAAATTGTGAAGAAAACAACAGCAAGTAATAAATAAAATAGAACGCCAAAGGAATTATTTTTGTGTTGCTGGCGACGCAGGAATCTTGGAAAGTATGCTATTGTCTTTTATAATCTCCAATATCGATAAGTGTGGAATTGATATTGAGCCTACTAATGACTTGTTGAGAGTAGTGACCTCAGCAGATTCGATAAGTTTGTAGATTGGATGGAGGATCACTTAAGAAATGAGCCTTATTACTATGAAATTTAAATGCCACAACAATGAGTATTTCATTCCCAACGGTTCGTTTGGTCGTCGTGGTTCAGTTCACAAGAAGCTCGTTTTCCTTTATTAGAGGCTCGCAGGCGAGCGGGCAGCGGGGGCTTCCGTTTGCATGGGACTGATTGTCTACCGGTCCTTATTCGCCATTGAGTGACCCCGTCATGTCACTCCTCATGCGTGAAATAAACGCTCCGCATCAACTAACCCATACTTACCCGCTCCGGGTATTATAAATTTTACCTGATAAGATTCTTTGCATTGTACAAAGCAGTCTCATCTGTTTGTTTATCAGCGAAGTGCTCCCAAACCATGCAGAAAACGGATTTTGGAGCGGTTTTCACTAATAGAAAGAGCAATAAACGAGGAAAGGTTGAGTGTATAATTTGTACCCGTACGACGCCTGTGCGGGTCACTAGCACACGATAACGGAAAGCCGTACGAATCTTCGAAATAATAATTCAATAAAGTTATTTGACGCCTTCATTTAAAATTACTTTGGCGCCTACTTAGTAACTTACGTATTACAAATACATGTACTTTATAATGTTAAATGGTTATTTCCTTTTGGAAAGTAATTTTCCCTGAAATTTCCTAAATTGGAGTATTACACGTAGTTAGCTAAATACGATATCGTAGATAAGCACCGTACAACTGTTCGTTTTTATGTTTAGTGGGTGTAAAGACGTTCTGAGGGTTTATAATATGGGTAACGGGATTGTTCAATAGAGTCACTGTTGGCTTGAATCGTAAAGGGCGATGTAAGAACATATGTGGATTTTAGTCAGTTTTAAAGTTTGACACGCCTTGTAGCTTCATCCAGAGCGGGAAACGTTATTTAATAATTTCCAATTAATAAAAAGGAAGGGTTTATATTTCGAACGAAACTATTTTAATATTCGAATCCTAAACGTTTTAAAACTCAAACCATACACATCATGAAAGGAGCGGGCGTTCGTTTGAGTTCAAGCGCAAGCTCTTACGATTTGCACCGGTATTTACGATTAATTTAATGGTTTTCTATATCGCTATAGTTATTTAACAGTTACGAGAACCTGATATGAATTGTTTTTGTTAACGAACTAGTTTTATTGTGGGATTTTATTCGTGTGTAGTAGATAGGTGGGGGGAGGTAAGCAAAAGATTAACAAACGCTCACTACATCCCGGTGTCTATTTTCTTTGGTGTTAAGCTCACCAAAGAGAATAGAGACGGTAATGCGTAATTAAAACAAAGGATTTATTTTAATGTGGTTACTTAGCTGTTTGTTTTTCCTTTGTTTTACCTAGTAGTAGGAGTAACTATGATTTAAGTATTATCTATCACTTTTATTTCTGTTTTACGTACATGAAACATTTACTGTGTACATATGACAGTACGATATTCCACTATAGACTTTTTTTTGAGGTGGGAAATCATCAAATAACTTCTGCCAGTTTTGGATGGAGACCTGTCAGACTTTTACTGGCTAAAACTAACCTATATTCCTCCAGTTATTTTGCATACCAGGGCCAAGGTAAGTCTTATTTAATTATTTATTACAGGTAATCTCTGCACTAACAGTCGAAATAATACGTGCACAGAGTCATTCTTAAGGTGGTGCATCACGACTCACATTTTCACTGTTTTTCATACAACCGCTCATAACTGATTATGACGTTATTACACACTTTTCATTAGATTTTTTGGAAACACAGTATCTTGTGGAAATTTGTGTAAAACTAATCCAGTAAAAACCTCTGAAAATGTCCTATTTTGTATGAACTTTGCACTTCATAATTTGCCTAAAAATTAAAAAAGTCAAAAAGTAATCCTCTAGAGACCTTGCAAATTTTATTAAGATTCTAAATGATGACAACATTTTCCAAAAACTTTTAAGGGTTTAAAAAAAACAGCTATTTCCTGGAGCAAGTTTAGTAAAATTTTCGAGTAAATCTCGGAATTACCGAATACTAACAGAGTTTCCAGCCGTTATCTCTCTTTTTTGCGTTGCCTTTTCGTCAAACATCGCGTTGGATTGCATTAAATGAAGTAACAAGCTTTTAAACCATTTTCGATGTTTACGATAAGCGAGTGGAGAAGGACCCTCTTAATTACAAAAAAATAAATTAAGTAATCATTATCATCATCAATAACATTATCATTAAAATTATCATTATCATTATGAACGTTACCACAGCCCATTATGGGTTAAGTGCGGAAACGCAATCCACGAAATAGTTCTGGGGCGGCGTATTGTTCCAAAAAGTTACCGCAGCCCTGGATAGTAAAGGACAATGAAAAAACACAGATGGGTTTTAGTCAAAGCGGGTGGTCATTTGATGATTTCACACCAAAAAAAGGAATATAGTCATTTTTTAAATGTGCACTTGTTAGAAGGTAGAGTTACTCCAGAAAGTACACCAACCTAGTATTTACTAATACGTCTTAAGGAATCCATTAAGTTCAGTATGTTTCGAACAGTTCGATCGATTATTATCAGTGAGAATCGTTTTTGGATTCATTTGTATCTGTCTTCCTTACGTGACACTTTCTAACATTGCTCTTTATATTTGTATATATTAATGTCTCGCTTTTTATTTATTACCGCGTAGTGGTACGTCTTTTATGTTTATTTTTTCTATAATGATGTATAATCTTTGTTACGTGTATTATCCTTAATAAATCGAGGGTATTGATAATAAAACGCAATATGTTACCAATGTACTTTCACGAGGCAACATTGGCTCATATAATAAGCAGTCTACAGCCTCCAGCGGTACAGGATCTGCTGTCTAATGACTTACGGTTTCTGCTCCCTCTGCACGTTTCCTATACCTATTTTTCTTTTATTTATATCACATGATACGACACGTAATGCTCTCACCCAATTGGGTTTCCTTATAAATGATATTCGGTTAACCAATTGATCAAATGTCGCGAAGGTATAATTTAAACCCTCCGCTCCGCTGACAGTGTCGGCTCACAATTTGAACATCTTATCGAAAGTAAGTTAAGTCGAATTAAAGGGCCTCTTACACTACGCGATATTCAGACCGTTTTAGTCTTCGACGTGTCGCGTAGTGTAATAGGGGTCAGACTGTCTTTCTATGAATGAAAAATAGGATGAGTCTGTATATCGTACGCGATATTCAGCTTAGTGTAATAAGCCCTTTAATATCGTTGTAAATTTCATGATGTTTCGGAAGCTAAACGACGACATGGCGACTGGCTTATCTTATTGGCCGAAAGTTGTTTTTCTTTTAGTTTTGGATGTCTGCTATTGTTGTTTTGCGTTAGTGTAGGGAATTGGACTTGCCAAAGGTGAATTCTGGAAAATATATGGTTATTTTGATCTTGAATATCCGTGCTAGTAAAGTAATATGTCAAGTACATATATATATCAGAAAGACTCGTATCTGAAAATAAATACTTATCAGCTTTTAATGTAAGTACATTTAGGAATAATTTAATGAAACCGAAGTTTTGCGGGAGAAAACCGCCGTATAAAGTTTTCTTGGTAAAGGGTGGGGGAGGTCCAGTATTTAATTTCCTGTTTCGAAGATTTTCGATTATCTTTATATATATATGATGATGATGATACACATTAACACGTTGTAAAATACCTCCTTACTTTAAATTTTCGCATTTTCAATATTAATATAATAGCTACTTTAAACAGATTACTTACTTATTTATCCAAAGGCAAAAAAAATATGTATCTATGTATGTTCGTTACTTCTTCACCGGCTGAATAGATTTAAATGAAATTTAGCACATGGGTAACCCATATCCATACTACTCGATCAATGACTTTTTAAATGATAAAAATATTGACGAATAAAATAATGTTTGTAATGTATTTGTGTGACTATGAAATTTGAATTTTGACAATGTGGACTAATTTTATGACTAATAATGGATACTGACACGAGTAATAATTTTATAATAATTCTTTATTTTTTTAATAATTAGTGATTATTATCGACTTCAAATTATAAATGACCACAGTGTTGTACTATGGGTATGTTAAAGAGACTCTAATGCAATTGTAAGATCTAAACCACCTGTGACAAACCATAAATAATTTTGATTGATTGATTGATATCCAAGAATAGAAATAGGATTCGCTTGGGTCAATATCCTACTATAACACAGGTGGATTAGCTGGCAGCACTACCTACCTATATATATAGGGATTTTTTCAGGAAGGCGTGGACGGTCAAATCAGAAACCTCGAGGAATTGCGATAAAGGAATGACTCCTTTGAGTGGTTTTCTCGGATCTTAAGATTAAAACAAAAACATTACATAACAACTATATAAATATAAAAATATACTATCGACTAGAAGTATGCCCATAAGACTGGCGGCATTACATAGCAATATCACGTTGTATGGCAATGCTTAACCCCTGGTCGAGGTAACCAGCCTTTGGGTCACGCGAGGTGTCAACTAGGCGTTTGGATAAATCTTTAAACAGTGTATGAGCGCTCCGACCGGTCGAACTTCAACCCAAAACGGCTCTAAAATGTGACTACCCACGAGCTTGTTATATTTCCATTGCTTGAGGTTCTCAGTAGCCACAGCGGCAGCTCAGCATGAGGAGCTAGGGAAATGGCATGAAGCAAGAGCATCAGTATAAGTATCTACCACAGAAATAAAAATGTGCCATCATATCTTTATTATTCAACCAGCTGTTCCCAGCGGCTTCGCCCGCGTGATAGCAGAAAATTATCCCAAGGGAACATACTTCCGGGATAAAAAGTATCCTATGTCCTATTCCAGGACATGGTTTATCCCTGTACCAAGTTTCATCAAAATCGGTTTTGCCATTTAGGCGTGAAGACGTAACAAACAAACATTAGTAAGGATTAATTATTAATTTTGTAAATATACAGATTTTTTTGAGTATGAGCATACCTACCTACGATAAAAAAAAGAAAAACTGTCTTAACTCCGCTGAGTTTAGCTATCTTAGGAAAACCAACACAGATTTGAAAAACGCTGCATGAAGTGCACATCATCATCATCAGCTCTAGGAGAGGGAATGGGCCGTAATCCACCAGACGGGCGGGCCCGATAAGTACAACATTACGTTTAATTGGGTTAAGTCATTGTTCCTAATTCTACACGACCCATTCTCCATACAAACAAATAATTTCGATCAGATATAGATTAAAAATAAAACAGAAAGTCAACGTGCGTCAAATCGTGACAGTCAACTTTTGAAATTAAAATCCGAAACAAAGGAACGTTGCTATTGCAATTTCAGTTTTGAACGTAGGTACCTACTAGACTAGTTTCCTTTTAGTCTATCTAGATAGTTACGAAATAACCTGGTAACCCCGATCACGATTGTGACTATAAACTGTACCAACTGAGAAGGGGAGTAATTAATATTGACTAAGTAGTTTAGGGTTAGCGAGAGTGATCATAATCAACTCGGTTATTGACGATTTGACGCGCACGTACCTATCGCAGTTACCGACACTGACAGTTGCGCACAATGCCGAATGCTTTAAGGAAATTAATAGATAGTGGTTTACATTATACGTCATAACTAATTCAAATCTTGTGAAACGTCTATCTAAGTGCTGTATGTAGAAAATGTAGACGCTGAACTCCCTGGTGGTGTGTACAACCTGCCTAATTGACTGATGTGAAAATATCGACTTAAGCTTTCGGATAATTCGTAATTAAAGACATAATAGAAAGTCAATGAGAGAGCGAACGCTGGAGTTCGCTCTGTCATTGTCTTACTATTGTGTGTCTAATTGACGGCATCTGAAGAGTTAATTAATTAATTCATAGAATAACATAGGTACTAGCTTTACCCTAGACTTTCACCTGCGTCTTCTAACTGCTTTGCTTCCATAAGTCATTCATCATCATCATTTCAGCCGAAAGACGTCTGTTGGACGTAGGCCTCCCCCAAGTGTTGCCACAATGAACGGTCCTGTGCGTGTCGCATCCATCAGATTCGCGCAACCCTTACCAGGTCATCGGCCCACCTTGAAGGAGGCCTTCCAACGCTACGTGTTTCGGCCCCAACGGCTATCTGTTCTGCGTATGTGCCCTGCCCATTGCCACTTAAGTTTGGCGATTCTTCGTGCTATGCCGGTAACCTTGGTTCTTCTGTCGTTTCCGTAAGTCGTTGCTAGATACTACTTTTTATGAACCAGGCTAATATATATTTTTTTCAATCAGACTATTAGTTCCAAAGCAAACCATCAGGTATTCCGCTTTATTATACAAGTATATATTTAATGACGAAGTATATAGGTATAGGTGGTAGGTGCCACGACATCGTGTGTTTACTCGGTATTGTAGTGTAACATACATAGATACCGAACTAATAATTATATTGACGTGACCGGACCTAATTTTTATAACAGAAAATGTAATGTAATAATAATCAAAGATTATTATTATTCCAACATGCGTTAGTAATTATCATAATAACGTTAATGGAACGGTAATAGCTTAACATAAAAAAAAAAAACTGTAAATTATAATACCAAAGCGCATTGCACAGCAAGAATGTATTTGTTCTAAATAGCCGTTTACTTAGTGAATTTGTAGGCCTGTTTAAAATCGCGCTACTTAAATCTAGATCTACGAAACTGGTTTTAACGATTATTTTCCTAAACTTACCAGTCCATATCAGGTAATTATATTGTATCACGCTAACGCTCGCCACGCCAAGTCGGTACGGGGCTAAATATATTATGTACGTAAGATAGGATCCAGGGACCATAATACCGGTACCTTCATTTGTGTAGATAGTTTCAAAACAGGGGCGTAGATATCATCGTTTCAGCCGTATTAATGATACGGCCCCCCGGGCTATATGGGCCTCGAGATTTGTGCAAAAATTCGTATTATGTTATCTACAACCTAAAATTTACTTATTTACTAATAAGGCACCTTTAGTGAATTAATAATGGCTAAATTGTGATTGGATGTATCAATTTTATTAAATAGCTCGCTTCTTCGTTCTAGCGCTCTCTACTTAAGATCACAAAACCATTTTAATCTATCATTGTCAAGAATACTCCATTAAACTGTCTATATTTAATCAAGATTTTTCTATTTCAGTTAGTCTTACATAAAAAAGAAGGTTGACTGGTAGAGAATGACTTGTTGCACTAAATCCGCCTATTTACCACTGCATATAAGTGCATGAAGTTTAATAAATAAAATCCTTTAAAAATTTTGCTACAATTCCTTCGTCGGTTCCTTTTCGAGCTACGCCACTGTTTGAAGAGCTTATAAGTCGTTGGGTCATGGAGCAGCAGGCAGCTTGTCAACTATACTAATGGTCAGGAAGGATTTTGTAACAGAACAAAGACGCTCTTCAAGAGAGCCTTCATAACTTGGCCAATTTCCGTTCTTCTTACATCGAGGGATTATTGCCGCATCACTCTGCTGTAATTATTTTTGAACGAAGATTCTCGTGTGTCCTCACACTCCTCGCTTATCATCAGCAATTACTTGGTATTGTAATGGTAATGTAACGGTAAATTATCGTAATGATAGAGAAATTGTGAAGAATTTGTAATAATTATGAGTTTGTTAATGGGCGTCTTGACAAGACATAAGTAAACTGTTTCTGATGATTAACTGACATAGCTAAGGATCATTATTCATTGGTTGTTCATATTTTTCTAACGTTATTTATCATGTTTATTTTTCTATCATAATTTCCTTTATGAATTTTCTAGGCAGGTATTATTTGCTTCCTTGCCGTATAAACTTTAACTGCTCCATTTATGATTCCAATATAAATAATATTGTCTATTACTATCTTCTGGCAGCGGCTTCGCCCGCTTACAATAGCTTATATAAATATATGTATGCATTTATTATGTCAAATAAATATAGGTTTATTTTAATTACATATTTATTTTGTACTCATGTTTTTCTTGATAATGATTTTTGTTTCTGCACTTGCTATGTTAAATCTTTACCACTTTTGGTTAAATGATAGTAGGGAACGTTCGTAAGGCATTAATTCATGAATCCCCAAGCGACACCCGGTGGCCGCGCATCTATTGTCTTACTATTGTGTTTCTAATTGACGGTATCTGAAGGGTTAAGTCTGTCTGTCCATTTATGTTGTCAAATTAGACCAGAAGTTTTTGTGTTTATTTTCATAATTACTATCCTTTTTTTAGATTAAAAGGTCTATAATTACATATAATAAAGAAGCCGATTACTTAAAATATTAAAATACAAAGCTTTCCTCTTTATACTATTACTAGAGGCCCGTCCCGACTTCGCACGGGCATTACATATAGCCAATGTTACTCAGAGTGAATGTAGCTTACCAATGGTGAAAGAATTTTTGAAATCGGCGCAGTAGTTTTTAAGTTTATTCATTACAAACATACACACACAAAAATATTTTTTTCCCTCTTTGTAATATTAGTGTGGAAGTGTAGATGTAGATTATAATATTAGTGTAAACTAGCTTTTATAAGTGGCTTTATCCGTGTTAAAGTACAAAGTATTTAGCCTATCTTACTCAGTAATAATTTAATAATACTGGTAAACAAATTAAAATTGATCCAGTAGGTTTTAGGTTTATTCATGACAAAATCCAAAAATACAAATATTTTCTTTATTACTCTAAACCTAGTTTAACGTAGATTATAAAATTAAGCTCACTTTTTTATACATACAACTTGTTCCTTTTTCTGTTCGTAACAACTGGCCTTTACACCAATCTCGAACATGTTTTACAAAACACAAGGAAAATGAAGAGACGGAAGCGAAGCATACATAGTTGCTCCCTCTAAACCCTCCCGCAAACACTTTTCATATGAACTTCTTGCCATTACTTCGGATCTCAATTAAAATCATCATTCTTGACAATGATGGGGGTTTTTTTTAAAGTGAGAAATTATAAAATGAGAAGCTATTTAATAATTAAAAAAAAACAACAGGAGAAGTCCCGTTCTAACTAGAGGGAGCGGGCGTGACAGACTTTTTCTAACTAAAACCCATCTGTGTTTTTCAGTTGCCATTTGCATTCTAGGACCGCGATATATTATTATCTTTTAAAAATTGCCGCAAGTCAGGCATCAGTTCTACGGGGCCTGCTTTTTGAGGGGCGGGTGCAACACTACGCGGTGTCGACGATTCGAGCTCGGTCCTTCCGGACGGTCGGACGGCGAGCTACCCGTTGCTCGGCGTCCGTAAACCCTAATGTGTCTGCTTCCCCGACGCCCTATTCGAAAGCTTACAAATCAATAACATGAGCACCTGTGTGTCTGTTTCACAAAACCATATCACCGTTCCGTCAATGTACTGAATTATTCAGTCGACACATTATGAACATTTCATGTGCGTGTTATAATTCAGGTTATCTGATAGAAAATTAATTTCCTGCGGTGTTCGCTCCAGTGTGTGATGTTTGATCTCCTGTAAACAATTCAACCTAATAACTCGACGATACCTACAAGAGTCATTATTTTGTTTTATCGGAGAATGGATGATCGTTGTCAGTGCTTGTAACGTGTGTACGATCCAAGAAAAATGGAGTTTTGAAAACAACGTCAATCATCGTAAGTAGTGAATGCGTGACACTTGACTTATCTATGTATATTGTGCCAGTAATTCATGCGGGGTGACAGGTTACGCTTTCTAACAGTTCGTTCAGGCTACACTGAGTTCCCTCACGATGTTTTTCCGAAGTGATAAATTGTTTTTATATCTTTGAAGACATTATGATACCTACACAAGCAATTGTCAGTGGTTTTGCCTACGTGAAAATAGAAAATGATCCTAGAGGAACATACTGATGAGATAAAATGTCCTGTAAGCTATTTCAGGACATAGTATACCTGAGTGCTCTGGGGCCAGAGTTTGTTTCGAAAAATAGCTCGAGCTCCGGTATGAAGGCTTGAACGAACGGGGTGGGTTTTTAGTCAGTAAGAGTCTGACACTATCTCCCGCTTGAAAACTCTTAAAGCTAGGAGTATTCTAGACTTCCTGGAAGCCTCCGGACTAAAAGAGTTACTCTAACAAGGTGGCGAGTCACAATAGATCTTTTAGGTCGCAGTGACTACATCCCCTACACTACGGGAGATGCATAGCCCCTTATCTTCAAAATAATAATAATAATCTCCCGCTCCGCCTAAGAGTTGGGGTTGTCATTAGATGATTTTCCCATCATAAAAAAATTACCTGTGTGCTAAATTTCATCCAAATCCGTGCAGCCGTTCGAGTGTGATGAAGTAGGTAACAAACACACGCGCACAATTACACATATTTACAAAATTATCGCCTTTATAATGTTAATGTGATAATTTCATACTTTTCCTAAAATACCTAATCCCTATATCACAATGGATGTGATTCGTGTGTATAAATTCAATTGCTTTGTTTCAAGTTATTAATTAAACATGCTGGGCACTGAAATGTGAATTACCGTTGTACTATTCTGATGTGAGAAATACCTACTATTAATTTCGTGTTATTTTTTTGCTATACGTTTTCCATGCGTGAATATCGGTGGTTTCTGAATGATTAGTAAAGTTTCGATTATTTATTTATTTATTTTATTTAAAACACTTTGTGCACATGAGTACTGAGGCGGACTTGATGCCTTAGGCATTCTCTTCCAGTCAACCTTTGGGTGATGCAGAGAAAAAGTAGTGGCAGGTGCGATAAAAGAATGAGAAAAATGCGAATATAAGAAACTAGCTTTCCGCCCGCGGCTTCGGCCGCGTGGACTACAGTTTATATCGCGCGGGCAGAGACCCGTGCTCAGCAGTAGAATTATAGGTAGCCTATGTGTTATTCCAGTGTCTCTTCTACCTACCTACCAAATTTGATCTAAATCCGTTCAGTAGTTTTTGCGTGAAAGCGTAACAGACAGACAGACAGACAGAGTTACTTTCGCATTTATAATATTATATAAGGATAGTAGAGATGATATACTAATAGACCATAGAATATATACTTATAAACCATACAGTTAAATATATACAATATTACAATATATACTTATCATGCTTTGTGTTTTATATTATTCAATACTGAAATCGAGGAACAATTATTAGTTTTTAGTTTATCTATCATAAAATTCTGAGTAGTCCGAATTTGGAATAGTTCCCAGAAACTGTAAAATAGCGCGCAGTTTATTTATTGTTTGTACAGCAGTTAGTACTTATCTGATCTGGACCCCTGCCCTCATTTGAAGAATTCAATGTTTTTATTAAAACAACATAGAATTATTCGGTTATTATTATCATTTTATTGCATCTCTTTGACGCAGCTATTTGTATATTTTAATATATTATTGCGACTTGCTGAGCTTTTCCCGTGTTTTCTATGTTATGATTTACCACCGTTTACCAGTATAATGGTGGCCTATTATGATAATCCGGGATACCGGAATACACTCAACTCGGAGCCTATCTGTCATCGAAATGCTTTAAGCTGTGCTGATGTCGTGATTTAGTGCAGATAATCAACATCCATCTAAACATCCCAAATACGGTTTTTCGTTTTCAGCAATTTTTTTTTACATTCTGCATGTTTTTCATCATACTTTTCTTTAAGTTGGAAAATTTTCTAAAGATTTTTCCCGCTTTATGGTGGACCGGGAGGTTGTGTCACACTTTTACTGACTAAATGCAAACCTATGTTCCTTTAGTTTTACCTTGCCTTGTTACCTTCAGAAGTCCCCCCAACCCTAGTAGGCATCGACCCCGCTGGGCAAGAACCCAGATGACGAAAATAAGATGAGGGAGATGTCATAAAACCACGGCATCTCCTTGAGAAGCGCGCGAGAAACACAATGCGCCGTAGACGAGTCGGCTCGATCCGGACGGCGTGTACCACTAATAGCCATAGATATTTATTGGGCTGTTGATCTTGCTGTTTCCTGCTTCCGTTATCTAAAACTAATCTCCTGTTCAAATCGACTATTTTCCAGCACATTATGTGAAAACAAACAACTAACCTATACGAAAGTTTATCAATCGCTATCTACAGAGTACGAAGCCGTATAAATCACCGCTCTCATTATTTTGCTTCTTCTAAAGGTAAGCACACATTGCCTCAGGGGACGGAGTAGTCCACCAGAGTAATAAAAAACAAAGTTTATATTAACAAAAGTAAAGAATAAACAAGCGGGAAGAATTGTAGCCATGCAATTAATCGTAGCGGTTGAGACTATTTATTCAACACTTTAAACACTAAAGAGCTTTCTGAAAACCAGGTCCCCTGACCTCTTGGTCATGTTTACATAGCTCTTACGTATACATAGCATTACTGCTGTAATAAAAATTGTTTGGAATCCATATCATTGTACAGTCACGGAATATTTACCTTTATGGTCGTTTATGACATAGTAGTGGCATTCAAGACACTGCTATAACATGTGTAGATAAACAGAACAGAGGCAAAGGTAATATTGTAACCTATTTTACATAAAATAAAATAAATTGTTAAATAATTTGATTATTCAGTATGATAGAATATATAACAAATTACTAATTAAAACTAAATATACACAATAACTCTTACCTAAAATATGGCGTCAAAAAATTTCTCCGCATCGCTGTCGACTGGAAGTGTGCCCAAAAGACTGGCGGCATTGCCACGTTGTATGGCAATGCTTAATCTCTTATTGTGTATATATAGTTTTAATTAGTTAAGTGTTTTTATTTTTCATGTTCTTCCTAGTTTAAATAAAGACTCGCAAATTACTTACTCGATTTCCTTTCATAACTTTTGTTTTTTAATAATTTATTATTTTAATGGTGTGATAAATTCTGAATATTACATAAAGTTTTTTCCAAGTAATCTAACGGTAAACACTCAATGGAATATCAAATTTACGCTTAAGTATTTTGTTGTCCACATTGACAATGTCAATTTCAAGATCTTGACATAGTTACAGTATTATATATTTTTATTTTTCTAGCATAGTTTATACACACAGTACAATAAACCAACATTGTTAATAATAAAATACCACATTATTACGTTAAAATATTTAAACTTGTACTAACAAACCAACATTGTGCGTCGTATAAACCCTTAGATCGTCCACTGACTGTGCCTGCGTTAAACAGTTATTTCCAGTGTCGCGTACGCAACAAGCGGCCAGTGGACACGCACACATATCCCGCGTGCTTGTAGTAGTGCAACCGATTCGCGCGGTTGTATGGAGCTTTGTCTCCATTCCGTTTATCTACTCATGTGCTGCTATGTCACAGACGGCCAATCTATTTGTCTATATGTATAAAATAATACAGTATCAGCTTTAGTTATGCTTCACTTAACTAATTAATCTTCCTGACTTTACGTACAAACATCCCAATATGGTGAGTGACTTCTATCAAGTGAGTTTCAGCTTTGACGTTGTCTATAGCTCTTCGAGGACAGTTCTAGGAAACTAGTAGCACAAGCATATATTACAGTACCCCGTACGATCGCATATTGTTAAGTTATCAGTACTGCATGTCTTGTTCAAGTTTCTCTGTCCGTTCAACGTGGCAATGCTGCCAGTCTTTTGGGCATAGTAGTTTTCAACTATGGAATATTGTGATGCCGTTGTCTTAGTCGTTATTATTTATTTTTTTATTAAACTTACATATTATGCTAACAATACCTAGGCAAAGATCTCCCCAAAATTCTTCTTATATATTTCTTATTTTAGATATTTTGATTTATAAAAATAATATCTATTTATTTTCGCATTTAAAATATTCAACAGCCGTTTTATGCGTTTGTGTATCAGAAGGTTAACCGTTTAGATAAGGTACATTTTTCAAGTTCTTTTTTCTTGCAGGCCTTACTATCTCATTTTAAGGTTAAGGCCTCGACCCATTTCTCCCAGCGTGATTTCCTTATAAGAATAAAATATGCGCCCCCACCGTATGTGTTTAATCAATCAATACAGGCTTTCGCAGTGAATCGCTTTATACTCCTGTAAGCCTCTTCAAATTCCCCAGTTGCCTCGCAACACCAGGTTTTCATTCTTTACTCTTTAACAAGATTTTTTTCTCATATATGTATTGTTGGGTTTTGGCTATGTTAGGATAAGTAAGCTGCTTGCCCTTCACCCCGGGGCCAGTCTTTTCAAGATTGAACGTAGCAAACGATAGACTCTTTCATTGAAAACAAATATTTGGAAGTTTGTTTGTTTGTAGATAGTGAAGTCTCACTTCTAGGAATATGGTACCAGAGGCAAGATATAAATGATTTTGTCACAGTGTATTTTTCTCTCAAGAATAACATGGTACGAACATTTCGAGTGTTCGCAAAGTTCGCATCAATCGACGCAAACGGTTTGATCTTCAAAAAGCATACTAGGTACGGGTTACATTAAACCTGCTTTTAATTAACTATTTGACTTCATTAATTATATATTACCTATTTAGAAACCGTGCGTGTTTATGAAAAATATGAATGAAAATACGTGTTTTCCGATATTTTCGCTAAAAGAAAGTTAAATCGGGTTCGTTCGGCTTTTTCAGAATAAGTCATACATTCCAAACACAATGAAGGGGGTCAAGTGACCGGAACGTATTTCAATCTTCTAGGCGCTGAATAAATAAATTCAATACAAGCTTAATCAATCTGCAACTTGCCCAATATAGTGTTGGCCTACCTTTATAAAGATTCCATTGGTTCTTGTTTTCGCATACGATAAGAAAATGTGTTGGCGGCTTTGTAAATAACTTTTCTTTACGCAAACAGCTCAAGATTGTTGCATCTGTAAGTCTGTATAAAAGCGAAATAATAAAACAATATGGCCGCGGAATAGAGGTGTCTAATTAAAATGTTCAACACGCGGGAATTTGTACAGTTCCAGATACCGCGGGGCTGCGTCTATAACTCTAAAATCTTTATTAACTGAAATAGCTTTAGCTTTACACTTTAATAATTCTGTCGCTGGAATGGAAGTCGAGGATTGTGGAGATAAGTTAAAAATGATATCTTTTATACTATGTTTTTCTCAGCGAAATCATTTTCGTTGGTTCCACAATGTAACAATAATCTTCGGTATATCGCGGCCCTTCTTGGCTTTTCCATCAACGTTTTCTTTTCGGAAAAGGGTTTTCTAACAAAAAAATGTTTGTTCGTAAACGAGGTAGTCTTATACTTTTTAAAAACCACGGCGTACAATAGGTTCTCGGTTAAGATTTATAGCAGACGATATTTGACGACTTGGCTTATGCGGTGAATTCATTTAAACTGAGTTATGTTTCCATTGCATGACGCACGATAACTTATTTTGTAACCGTTCCAAGTCATGGAATAACAACTATTATAAAATCGATTACTTAGGCATTTTGTTACCTGTTGATTACGCGAAACGCCCGATAACGTTTACTCTATTCAAATAAGCAAGTTAATTTTGCATCCTCGGCCTCGGTAGATAGGTAAGATAGTATTGGAAGTCATGGAACGCGGACTCTATTATTCTAGATGGATGTTCATTGTGCACAAACTATACGTGTGATCCACATTATTCCATACCATTTTCTAGTAACTGCATCGACGTTACATATGTAAGTGGGTACTTCTGTGTGTGTATTGTTCGCCGTCTGCAAAACAATAGTGGCTTGGTTATTTGCACGCCAGTGTTCGACCTGGCACAATGGCTGCTTGTGTCTTATCTCCACGTTCCCACTATCCCATTCGCACAAAATTTTCTCATTACACTTTATTTCTTTTTGTAACGGAATAAGGTCA
Source organism: Mythimna lalbum (assembly GCA_949319445.1). NCBI lineage: Eukaryota > Metazoa > Arthropoda > Insecta > Lepidoptera > Noctuidae > Mythimna > Mythimna lalbum. The sequence goes on along the minus strand of OX439351.1, from coordinate 8,319,559 downwards.
ATGTGCGTAAGAAAACGTCTTTAAACTGACATTACTATTCATTGTTCGTAAGAACAAACTTGAGTTGTGAACTGCTGTCATCGTATGAAGTTTTCCCTCCGTATCTTTAACAACTACATATTATTTCTCGTAACTATCCCCAACAGAACTGCGTGTTATTCTTCGGGATTTAATTAATGGCCAGGCAAAAAAATTTTAGATATTTGTACTTTTAAATAGATGTAGTAACTATCTACATGATTTTGTCGGTTCAATAGTTTTCCGTGTTATTTTTATTCCGGTTCAAAAGAATGGCACAGAATGGTCGGTTTCCAACATTAATTTAAAAAAGCATTGGTGAAGTTATCTACCAAAATTTGTTAAGTGGAATAACTTCCAGTTTATTTCAGCTAGAAAGTTGCGGAATGTCGCTTTCGGGAATTGTTTAAGAGCCGAACTTGAACACAATTAAGAAACACTTAGAAGAACTACGGTTGTTGAAAGTTCTCGAGAAAAGTATGAGTGGTAAGAAATACTGTCGTAAAAACAAGATCGTATTCTGCAGAGATTTTCACAGAGTATCAGAGGCCAGAATATCCCTGAAAATTCAAGTCTCGTCCAGCCTATGTTCCCTGAAATATGACATTCAAGTGATACTTTGTCTGTAGACTTGAGGAGAGAACCTCAGAAAACCAAAGTTATATAAGTCCTTACATAAAAGCTAATGACGCCTGTGAGATGACGGATGGGGCCGGGAATGCGGCCAGTCTGTTGGGAATGTGAAGAAATATGAAAGATTATTGTGATTATCTTAAGAGTTTCGGTCCTGACCCTTAATCAAAGTTTGAAACATGGGTCCTTGTGTACATTGCGTTCCGCGTCACGTGTGAAGCGTCCGTTAACGAAACTGCCTCACACTCAAGATACGAGAGCGCATTACGTATTCCTCACGGTGCGCGGGTACCGGCGACAGAGCTCCTGAGGTCGTGCTATTTGTCCTACGAACAGTCACGTGTGAGCCTGCCCAAAGTGTGCTGGAAAAAGACACCGGTTTTTGTGGTTCTGGCTTCGGTATCTTAATGACGCAACACAATGAAGACGACGATGTGTTATCATTACCACATCTATTGATCGCAGACCCACACTTTTTCTATTGTCATTTATCAATAACGTGAACTGCCATTAGTCGATGAAATGAAAACATTCAGTCATTTTCAGTTTATTTAAAATCGCCAAATTCCTGAAACTGGATTGTCGATGTGGCCTTTGTGCAAAATCAAACAAATGTATAAAACATTTTATACTTGATTAGATAGGGCAATTACCATTTCGAGTATTTTTATTTTGTGTGTTATTTACATACATCATTTTGTATCTCACTTAATATTTAAAGGTGAAAGTTTGTGTTAGTGATGTTTGTTACTCCTTCTCATCATTCCCTTGGAATTATTTTCGACTGTTACGGGGGCGAAGCCGCTAGTAGCGGCTAGTACATGAATAAAAGCGAATGTGACAACAAGAAGAAAATGAGGCAATGCTCAGAGGAGGTGTTCAAACATCTTAACAAAAGTGATACGGAAAGAGGAGAGGGGAAATCAAAAGAAATGGACGTTAAACGATCTTTAGCTGCAGAGTCTGAATTTGAAAAAAAGTTGCCTATTTATTTTATTGCCAATAAGCCTGATATAATAGACAGATTAAGTACTTAAGACTACAAGACTGAGGAATAAAGATTAACCGGTGAATTTGTTACCGAGTCTGCTATCCAGCTTCTAAATCTATATACCCTACTTAAAGAAAATTTGAACCGGCTTTGCATGAAATTCTATATTACTATGACAATGGTGCAGAATTTGATTGAACTAGCGTCGGATCCTATGACAATAGTCGGTCAGTGTCTGCTTCTCCGAATTTACGGACCGTAACCTCAAACGTTGAAGCTTCAAAGCCCATAAACGGCATAGGAAGAGTGGCTTCCGAAGGTGACTTTTTCCATTTACATTATGTACATAAGTTATCTATGTTAACCCGTGTATCGTGCCTTACAGCTTCTTGACATTATTATAAAATATCGCTTTGCCTCCCCATAATTATATTCGGATGTAATATTTGTTCTGTAAACAGTGAAGGGCCGGATGGTTAAACATGAGCTGGTAATTAGGGTTCTTAGGCGGGGATCCTGCTTACGGTCCTTAAACCGAAATTTCGGTCGAGGCTCTTCGTATTTAGTCGTTTACTGGCGGCCATCGAGAATCGGGTCCAAGACGACGCTTTTCAAATTTCGAGATGGAGTGCCAGCCACAAAAAACCTTCATCTCTGCAGATGAAGGCTTTTTTCCATCGCATTTCGCAGTTTCCACGAAACGTCCGTATTGTTTTATTAGTTTCCTCCTAAGAGTAGTACCAAATCTTTTAATCCAGGGAAATCTGGTTTTGATTGGCTATTTCGTTTGAGTTTACCGTTCATGTTTATTAAAACGTAGACTCGTTCGTTTTCCTTTGTACACGTTGCGGCGACTCGTCTCATCTCGTCGTGACGTATTTCATCTTACACTAAACTATTATAAATGATAGTCTCAAGACTTATAGTTTGTAAAATATGAATATAAACTGTAATTAATTTATTATATGAAGTGGAATGAAACCACCAACGAGGAAATTTGTCAACGAGGGAACTAAATACAACACAAGGCTACGCCGCGCGTTAAAATGTACAGCTCGAGTCATTAAAACGACCCAAACCGTGGATTCTCGAAAGCAAAACATTATAAGTGATTTGCGAATGATAACTACGAGAGTTAATTGAATTAGGAAGGATTCGAAAGCAAAGTGTTACACGTCATTAGCACGTTCGTGTGGAATCGAGTTTAATTTCGAGTTGTAATTGAGGCCGCATAAAACCTATGGTAGGTCACACACAAACAAGGGAGGTGAACCCCCCCGCCGCACCGCGCCGCGCCGCCGCCGTGTGCCTAAGCGCTGCGGCACCGACCAATTGAATTGCTCCGCTTTTCTTGCTTTACCCGCCGCCCGAGCTTTTTGATTAAAACTTTAATAAAACTGAGTTAAGTGGAATATTAACTGGTATGCAACGTTTAATTACCAAAATAGAACTGATTTTCTGTTTTAATATGGCCGGCAGATTTCAACTTAATAGATTTAAATTTTGTTGTTTGTTCAGAGCACATGTTTTATTTATTCATTAACAAATATTCAAGCCTAATTATTCGTAAAAAGTAACAAAACTGATAATGTCATTTTTGTAACACCGTTTTTGTTTATGTCAATGTTAATATTTTATTTCCATTTTTGTATATTTGATTAATATCGTCTATTGTCACAAGACAAGTTTCGCTGCAGAATTTGCGATCAAAGATGGAACAGTTTTAAGGCCACGCGGCCCACGCAACGAGTTTTAAAGTTGAGTAGGTTCTCCGTCGCTGTAGATAACTACGAACGTATTATACAGCGTATCTACCTGAGCGGTGAACAGACGGTCGTTGCATCTGGCTTCGTGATTTCGGTGTGCGCAGGGCGGCGCCCGCGCCGTTTACCTGCTCAGCCAGTTCAGCTGTCCCTTTCTATCAAGCGTAACTTGGTCTCTTTCGCACGTGAATGTAGCCGTGCAACATCGCTTCTACGTATAAGCAGTGCTACCAACGGTACAAGTCGAATTGAGATGTAGGTTGTAACTTTCTTTCCTTTAGTTTACAGTGAAAACATGACCGTTGACATTACCGAAATATTTTGCAACAACCATTTTGTAACCGTTGTATTAAAAAGCTAATTCTGTGTTACCGCTTACCGCATTGGTCTCATTATTAACAAACTTTATACACAAATGACTACTTTGGTACAGTTTTATTAAACTTGGCGAAACTAATAAACATTTAAAATGTAAACGTTTATGTAGGCATACCTAGATTAAAGTAAAATCAACTCAATTTAGACTGCTCTGTAAATTGAAACCTTTTTTATTCTGCCCATTGACCCTTATCATGTTGAAACTGTTTTATTTTGGGATTTAATAAAATGTTGTTGTAAAGTTCTAAGTATTGGCAACACTGTGTGCCTCTCAAGCTGTAGGGACTCGATCATGGCGGCCGGCGCGGGCGCAGCCGCTCTGAAACGTGATCGTTTTACTTACCTGGCGATGCGATGGCGCGATGGCGGCCGCACTCTGTGCATAATGCTCGTCTATACTGTGGATGAGCACGACGCACAAGTCGCTAAACAGCGTCGTTTCAAGCGTGCCATATGCTACACTCGCCCGTCAAGGTTTTTACAATCTTGTTTTGTTGACATTTTATACTACATTCTCGCTACAGCCATAACAGTAGATAGGTAGGTACTAAATTATGACTTTGTCCGAGTGTAATCCAAAACCAATCGTAGTTAAACCGGCAGTCCGTGTTGTAGATTAGTAGCACGTTAGTACACGTGATTTGTAAGTAAGCACTGCGCGAACCACTCGACATTCTGTGTCGAACGCGAGCGGAGGTATTTGGCAATGAACGAGCCGACTGGTAACGGTATCGGCAGTATGACGCCTGAATGTAAAAACGCTTGGGTCTTGCACATTCAATAGACTTTAATGTACCTATATGTTTTTTTTCTTCTAAAATGACGCACAATCCATAAAATAGTAATTTACTCTGAGTAACCTTGATTATAACATGAATTGAGGTCTCGTTGTAACTTGATTTCAGAATTGATGTTACAAACTTATAGAAGTAACGAAATGAGTGGCTATATCTGTTTTCGGACGTGGACTCATACCACTCAAATGTATGTTAAATAAAAAGATAAAAAGAATAAAAATGTATGTCGTTTACATTATATTTTAGCTGATAATTGGAATTGATTTAATAGGTAATGTAATTGCATCTACAATTCGTGCATGCATCTGTAAATATTTTTAGTATTACATATTTAATTTCTTTGCGTATGTCTTTTGGTTTTTGTAAGTATTTTCAATAAATTTTAATATGTTGGTATTTGGATTTTATTGTTTATTAATATTATGTGTTGGTTTAAACTGTTAGTGCAAAGAGTAATTTATTGTAGAACAATAACAAAAAAAAAAAAACTAAAAGATAAAATCCAAAAAGATATCAAAAAACTTTGGCAATGCTCTCTAAAACTAAGGAAGTTGGTGATCAGAGATAATGAGTATCTAATACCAACTTTCTTTCCTTATAAACATTATGTAAAAATAGACAGAAGTGAATCATAAAAAGCTTGTAACCTTTCCTTGGGGAAGTAATGAAATAACAAATAAAACTCAATGGTTTTTATACTGAAATTCATAAATCTGAAACTAACATCTCTCTTGAAGAAGATGAAACGAGCAATAAACCAGGAGACAGACAGTGTTAGCTAAGCTTGAAATATTATAAATATTCATCAGTCATCTTGTCTTCAGTGCGTTTCATTATTCGCCTTTTTGTTTGTGTATTGTTGATGAGTCCACAGTGCTTTCTGACCTAGACTACGTTTTTTATTAATCAATCGTCCGAAGTCCGCGTCCAACTAGTTTACATGAATAATATCTTGGGTATTTCTTGCTTGCCGTTGCTTATACTTTCATCGTTAAGTGTTTATTAGGTGTTTATTTGAAAGTTATAATGGTTACTTAGTAAGTGAGGACGGGTAGAGTGCTGGGAGGGGTCGTGTGTAGCGGATTCTGTACCGGATGTTGTCGCCGCGTGACGAGGACGCCACACATGTTAGCTTTTTACCGTCGCCCTTCGTTCCACGCACATGTTGATGTCGGGCCAAAGCAAAAAAAACACTCACAAATATCGCACGCACACCGACGTACAGCGGTTCCTAACGTTCCTGTCTAATGACACTTTGAACTTGTTATCTAAACTATCACTTCTCAAGTGGGCCAATGGCCCAACACGTGGGGGCACAAGTATTATTACAGAATGATGGCTTCCTTGTGTATTTTGGACGTGGCAGTCCCTTCTGATAACCCTGCTTCTTAGAACTTAACACCCTATGATATTGCTTCATCTTCAACGTTAAGCTGGTTTTAAAACGTTGTTAATTTTCTTTGAACAGTTTAGGTTTAGATGAGTTTAAAGAATATATTCTCTTGATTTACCTTATTCGAGAACACATTTATTTTCGTCGTAATTTCATTAAAGTTATCAAATCGACCAAACTGAAACGGTTCGACGTTTTGACGCTTCCACTGCGTGGATCCGTATTTACTCGAGTGTATGCCGATAGCTGTGAATGTTTCAAAATAAGGACACTTCAATAATTACTGTTTGGGGTTACTAAGCAAAACTCAGAGAGAGGCATAAGCTAGAAATAGCTCCAGAATTATATTAAATTATTTGTGCCAACGTAATCCTATGAAGTTATTAGGAGCTTCCAATTTATTCATATAGTGGTACGTTGCCGATAATGACAGGAGCAGCAAGTCGAGTGGCAATCCAATCTAGCTAATGACAAAACTTCCTCCTAGGAAATTCGCTCTACGCCATGCCAATATTAGCAACACAAATTAAAATTGGATAACAACTTTCGGCAGTTTTAAAGTTTCACTCTGTTGAGGGTAGGCTGTGCCGGCAACTCTCTGAAACAGCCAATAGATATGTATGACTTTGTTCATTGAGTTTCGTTGTTCGCACGCGAGATATTTTATTGATGGCCTTTTCTTAAACTGAGAGTGGTGTCATAAATAAAAATGACACTTCCGACGGAAATCGCGAACAATCACGCGTTCGAAAGAAATAGAAATGCTATTTTAGGTAAGGGGCAGTTCATAAATTATTCTAATTACGTTTTAGAGTATATTTAGTCTGTTGCTGTTACAGCAAACAACGTATGAGCGCTGCTCGCATTACGCCGGCGGTGCACCGACGTGGCGAGCGGCGACGCGGTTCCGTCAGAGTAAACGTACGGAAGCCTGTTAAATGTACGCTGTATGCATTTTCAGCGTAGTCGTTGTAAGCGATCATTGTGATTTAATGTCGCATCATGAGACTCATGCATTATTTGCTCCGCGCTTGTTCACCCAGCTACTCGTGAGTACGTGAAGCTGCACTGGAGAATACAGCTTCAGTGCATTTACAGGACATTCTCCGAATGTCTGGGCTGTCACAACCATTTGGGCTCTAAAATGTAATTCAATAACAACAGAACTATTCCTTGTTATTTCACCAATTATAATCGGAATGAATGGTAATTACCATTCAATCTGATGACGAGATTTTAAAGAACCATGTCAGGATTGAGTCTTAAATAACTCCACGTTTTGTGGGCTATTTGATATTTTAAAATATCGTGACATTCTACAATGCAGTGTCAATACCCAATTTCGCCGAGTGTATCCTTCTTTACAATGCCATCTCGAGTTTCTATGAGGTCCTATTTGCGCGCAGGTAGGCAGGTTACGACAAAAGGACTTGGGTTATTCTTGAATACAACAAAGAAAGTAAGGTGTACCTTCTTACCTGGGGCAAATTCAAACACGTAGAAATAATATTTTAGATGGTTCTACATAAATATACTTTTGAGTGAGTTCTGCATTTTCGGTGTGGAAATTATTATCGTTTTAAATGTGGAAAATGAGGGTTTAAAACGGCGCGGTCTAGTTAATACAACCGTGCGAAAGAGATTTATACATCGTTATGCGGATGGCCGACACAAATGTCCGCGTCAATTTATTATGTAAATAACACAAAGATAGGTACATCCAAGCCTCCCGAAACATTTTTACAAAACATAATCTATATCGACCAAGTTTACACTGCTCGGCTTCCCGCCCTGGGGGGAAATCAAAAATGTATTTGTTTCAAATGTCGCTTGCAGGTTTTGGTATAATAATAAAGTACGCAATCTTTACGAAAGAAGATAAAAGCGTTAAATATTAAAAGCTTTTGTATAATATATAATAAGTCTATTTCAATCTGTATAAATAAATATATTGCCATGAATAATTGATGTGCATTAAAACAGGTGGAGCCTATTCCGTTGGCGTTTCAGTAATTTGGGATGGCGCAATTAAGAGCTGCTTTGTATTTTTATTCTGACTTAGTCTTTACTCATAAAGAACAAAGTTCACTTTGTCTTAGAGTTTTTTTTAATTTATCACTTTGTAAAAAAAATTGGTTATTTAAAATAAATTTTGTCGGATAAGAAGCTTGTGACTAATTAATAACTACCGCAAGTCTCGATCATTAGGGTTAAGCAGCGCTTGCCGAGGTCGGTCTGTAGATGGGTGACTAACAAACCGAGACTAATATATTAGTAATAATAGTAAGTAAGTAATAATGTTTATCGAATTGTTGAAATTAATAGAAACCTTGTACATTAAATCGAAATTTTCAATGACAAAAATTCAAAACTATATTTTCTGGAACAAGTTTTGTTAATTATTCGATTGAGCGACGGAAGTTATCGAATGCCAATCGAGTCAGGTGCTATCTCTCTTTTTTCGCGTTACCTCTTTGTCAAACATTGCGTTGGATGAAATTTCAAGCTTTTCAATTATGATCACGCTGGCGCTGACGATAGACGAACCGGAAAAGGCCCTCTTAAACAACCGTACTCCTCAATAGTCAGAGTTGCAGAACTTATTAAAGTTTAAAATGCCTTAAGAGGGTTAATTCAATAGAATTCTGTGTCATTTATCATTCCAAGGCTGAATCAGAACGACTAATAAACCGGTCAAGCGTGTGCTGCATGCTTCAACTGCGAGTACCATAACATAATGTTTAAGTTTATGAAAATCAAATCGTAAATTCTCTTTGTGTCATTTTATGAATGAGTTTTGTTTGGACATGTAGGCACAATATATATGTATGTTAAGGCTCAACAATATTATCTGGATTATCATCATCATCATTTCAGCCGAAAGACGTCCACTGTTGGACATAGGCCTCCCCTAAGTGGCGCCACAATGAACGGTCCCGTGCGTCTCGCATCCATCGGATTCCCGCAACCAGGTCATCGGCCCACCTTGTAGGAGGCCTTCCAACGCTACGCCTTCCTGATCTGGATTATGCATTATTCTTTTTTATCAATATCCGATAAAATGCCGACAGAACACCACTTTTATTCGCCAGTCATGAAAAACGTGTTAAAATCGTGTTCTACGGAATCCTAAAATGCGGACGATACATCATCTGCATAGAGGCTTTTGGTTTATCCCCTGAAATTTATGAAACGCACCAGTTTTACGAACTTCCTCTTAAAGTACATCAACTTTAATGAATATTTTATTTTTGTAAAATATAACACCTGGCCGCAATTTTTTAAAAGCGATTTTATATTTTAGTTCACGGCTGTCTACCTGACAATCAAAATTTGTAATGGAATTTTACCCACTTTCCGTTGTGGTGACGGTGACAGCAATCATTGCTTTGAAGAGATCTTAGTGTTCCGTAGCCGATGTGTCCGAGTGAGACCCTGTTACTAAGCCTCCACTGTCTGTCTGTCCGTTCGTCTATCAGCAGAAGAGGTAGAGAGTTGAAATTTTCACAGAATGAGTATTTTTGTTGTCCTTAGAATCTTTTCTTCTTCTTCTCCTGCCTTTATCTCATATTATTTGGGATCGGCGCAACACGTTTTTTTCTTTCATTCTGTCCTGTCACTCGTCAAACTATCACTAACTCCCTTTTCTTTCATATCACTCCTCATACAATCCATCCATCAGTCTTTAGAATAATAAATGTTAAATAAGTAAATAATACTTAAAAATAAAATTTAAAAGGGATTCCCATTCAAGAAACGTTATTTTGTCGGCGTTTACTTAATTTTAATACTGTAGTACAGAACCCTTCATGTGCGAGTCCGACTCTTACTTAGACAGTTTTTATTATTTGACGTTCCTCAGGAGAATAGTTATTTGAGCCAATCCGTTAATTTACGGTTTAAATTAAACTGCTTAACTCATTATTAATTTCTCATTTTCTAGGTATAAAGACTTATTTATTTCTTAGAATACTAGCTGCTGATCTCAATCGCAAATACCTACATAATGTAGTTTACATTCACATAAGTACACGTTTCAACATTATTCCCGTGTTCTATAAATAATAATTTCCGGGAAACGTAGCTTACCGTGAAACATGCCTTTATAAAATTACCAACAGCAAACGTATTAGGAAAAGGGCCAAATGAAAATCAGACGTATGTACATAATATACAGAATGATGAATGGCCTTCAATCTTATCTAAAATACTTTTGTTGTTTGAGATAAATTAGCTTCCTAATGCAGTGATCACAATCGGAGGGCAAAATAGACACATAAAGTGATACAATAGAGGTTCGGGGTTAAAAAACTGTTGAAACTTCAATTCTAATTAGATATCTACATATATTATTCTGGTATTTGAAGGTAGAGCACGGGACACAATTACAATTAATATTGTAAAAGTAAAACTTTGTATTTTTTTTATTGTTTTTAGGTTTGCCCTTGACCTGATGTAAAGAGGAGGGATGAAACGCATGTTACTAAAAGAGTTATGAGTATACATGTGGATGAGTGGAGAGGGAGAGTGAGGCCAAAGAAAAGATGGATGGATTGTGTGAAGAGTGATATGAAAGAAAAGGAAGTTAGTGATAGCATGACGAGTGATAGGATAGAATGGAAGAAAAAAACGGGTTGCGCCGACCCCAAATAACACGGGACAAGGGCAGGAAGATGATGATGAGGTTTGCGCTTGACCGCTATCTCACCTGATGGCGGTCGACAATGGAGCGCGCTTACCTAGAGGTAACCTATTTACTCTTGACTTAAATATTCAACCCAGGAATCTTTAAAGCCATCAAGAATCACAGACTCCGGCAGGGAATGTATAGGCATGTTTGTAACTACTTCACGTTCTATTGGTTGAATGGATTAGTATGTTTGACACACGTATAGACCATGTCCTGTAATAGGATATTGGGGGTATGTTCCCTAGGGATAAATTTCTACTTTCATTCGGGCAATGCCGCTGACTCTGTTCAAGCTAACTAAGCTAGTTTAAAAAGAGAGGTTAGAGTGCCTAGTACGAGTTTGTTATACGTTAACGCGATCGACACGTTTATGACGTTCATTGCCCCGATTGGCCCGCTTCAAGCTCTTAACCAATCAGAGAGCCACACACGCCTAGTGAGTGCGAGAGTGCCTAGTTCTCCGAGAGAGACACGTCGGAATCCCAGCATCGCGCCGAGCGCCGATAGGCGACGAAGAAACAGGAGTGGGTTTTTAGTCAGTAAAAGTCTAACACACGCTCCGCTCAAGAGTGGGAGAAGTCATTAGATGATTTTCCCACTAAAAAAAAATTAGTATCTTAATATAATATGTATATAATATAATATTCCACAACTATTACTACTAGACAACTGATAAACTTAATTATATATTTCTAAATACATACATAAATTATAGATAAATTACAATCAGACACAGAACCAATGATTATTCTCATCACACAAACATTTGTTCTGGGTGGGAATCGCACCCATGATCTCCGGCATAGCAGTCAAGTTCACTAACCACTAGACCAACAAGCCAGTCAATCTCAACAAAACACTACGAAACATTTGTTACAAATTGTTTAATTATTATCAAGCAGTGTTCCTCATTGTAGCCGCGGCCGTGCGGTAATGATCGACTCGTTGCCAATCCACTTACATTAAATATGAACAAAAGAATTAATACTTATTTTCGTTCTCATTTAAATTCTTTGCAGGTTAAATAAATAATTGCGTTTTTAACATGACGGCTAGCGATATTCGTCGAGATAACTGTAAACTTTTTGCATATTTCATGATACGTGTAGTTTCGTGTATTTGTCTATATCGGTTAACATTTGGAACATTTCAATTTCGATCAAATTTCCAGCGTGGTGTATAGTGTTTGTATTCAGTCTTTGCTTTTTGCTCTTTGTAAATTTTATACGTTTTTGTATGTTGCAGTATTTAGCAAACCTGGTAACGGCCCCGACTTACGAGTTGTAGGTCGCGGGTTCAAACCCAGCCAGGCGCATTACTTTGTGTAATTTATTTCATCATCACTGCTCTCAAAACGGTGAAGGAAAACATCGTGAGGAAACCGGCATGTCCTAGAACCAAAAATTCGAAGACATGTGACATTCACCAACCCGCACTGGGCCCGCGTGGTGGATTACGGCCCATTCCCTCTTCTAGAGAGGAGGCCTGAGTCCCAGCAGTGGGAACATTAAAAAGGCTGATGATGATGATGATGATGATTTTTCTTTTTCAAAGCAGTTTCCAAAAATTATAGAACGTATATTAAGAGAATCTGTCATAAGCCCAAAATTCTGCAACCTTTCATAACTCTTTGAGATGCAAAGAATTATCAGCAAAATAAGCTTACAGAAAAATTAAGAACCTGTGAAAATGGTGATAAACATCACATCACGCCACAAATATCACGTCAGCCGAAAGACGTCCACAGTTGGACATAGGTCTCCTCCAAGCGTCGTCACAACGACTCGCCACTCTGACCAGGTCGTCAGTCCACCTGGTGGCCTGTGAGAGGCCTTCCAACGCTGGGTCTTCCACCACTCTAGACCCTTCGGCCCGATGGGGCGATGTGGGTATGGATCGGATGGTTCATCAACCATCCGTTCTATTAGCAATGTGCCCTGCTGACTGCCACCTCAGTTTTGGGAATCTTCGGGATAAACATCACTTAGTTCTATTTGGTTGACAGTTAACAACACAAAAAAAAACAAACACAAAACAAACAAAAACAAAACAACAAAAAAAAAACAAATAAATTACTTTGACTTTGACTTTGAAAGTGAGATTTTATAACATAAGAAAACTTGGAGTCCTTTAAAGAACACACAGAGAACAGACCTTTATAGAACTGTCTAAGACGTTTTAGACAAAAGAGTTTTGTCTGCGACACAGGGCGCTAGGGTTGTTAATAAAATATCGATATATCGAAATATCGATAATTTTTTCGAATTTAATTTATTGGCTTTATCTGAAAAAACAATTGTAAATCAACAATTGAAAATGTAGCATTCTCAGTAATTATTCTTCAATTTTAATAAAACTAAGCGTACCAATATTTCTCAAGAGGTTTAAAAATACACGTTTATATGTTCAGCTGTTTGAGTACTGCGTTAATACCGATATATCGATATTTTATCAACAGCCCTAGCGCCCCGTGTCTTAGACAAAACAGTTCTGTCAAAGACGTCTTGTCTCACGTGAGCGCAGGCCCTAATTTGAGTTTTCACTTTTCTTTGTTTAAAAGATTGTAGGTACCTTTTAGTACTGTACGATACAAAAGCACAGACGGCGCTTTTCTTTTTTAAACCATGCATAATTCAAAACCGAAAGCTAAAATCCACCTGTTGATATTTCAAAGACAAAAATATGAAAAAATATTTTTTAAAGGTCGTCGCTGCTCGTTCGGTCTTCATATTTTCATACGCAGTATTTTGAAAACTAATTTTTTCTCCAAAAAGAAACAAATAAATTTTCTGTAGAGTAATAACACAAACGACATGTCATAGACACCCACTGCTACGTGGTCTATAATCTATTTAAAGTTATTTAGTTCAAAAAAACCTTTTTATAAAAAAAAAAATACCGACTTCCCTAAAAAATTTAATTGAATTTGAGAAGTTCTCTCGATTTCACCAAGATTCTATCATCAGTTCCCAACTTGGTGACTATGGGACCATTTGGGAAGCCCTTTCCAACAAAAACAAAATTCTAATCGGTTGGCAAGCGACGAAGTTATGCGCGAACAAACATAAAAAAAAATACAAACATCCGAATTGAGAACCTCCTCCTTTTTAGAAGTCGGTTAAAATTGGGTGAGACATGTCTAATTTCATAGCTATGAACTTTGGGCAGAGGTAGTTGGCGACGCAACCAGAATACCAAACAGCTAACATACGAAGGTTTAATTAAAATCGCTCCAGTAGTTTGAAACAAGTTATGCTATACATTGAGCCTTAGTATAGCACTTAGGTATAGCATAGTAACACTGGCCACGAATAAAATCGCGTTTTACGATACTTTGTTTATTCGTTACGAACACAAGTCCAATTTGAATACGAACACACACAGTTGCAATTTGTATTCTAGTCGGTGTTTAATAATATTTCTGGTAATGTTCACCAATTTTATTCGTTCAAACGAGCATTGTGTTATACAAATTAAATTTTACTTGCTATTTCTCACGTAGTAAGTACTATATTTTTATTTTCTAACTTATTTGTATATACTGTGTCTACACAGTGTGTTTGTTAGACCAGTTGTGGCCGAGTGGTAACGTCCCCGACTTACGAGTTGTAGGTCGTGGGTTCCACCCTGCCAAACGCATTACTTTGTGTAATTTATTTCATTACTACTACTCTCAAAACGGTGAAGGAAAACATCGTGAGGACACCGGTATGTCCTAGAACCAAAAATTCGAAGACATGTGACATCCAACCCGCAGTGGGCCCGCGTGGTGGATTACGGCTCATTCGGTCTCCTAGAGAGGAGGCTTGAGTCCCAGCAGTAGGAACATTAAAAAGGCTGATGATGATGACTGTCATAGGTAGATACAGCTTTCTTGTCGCAGGTCTGCTAGAAAATTCATTTAATATAACCAGTACCTTTGTGCTCTCGTATCTGTATTTGTTCTTTTCACTTTTAAGGGTTTGTGTGTACACAAATAAATAAGTAATGGGTTGTCTGAGTCAACAAAGCCTTTCATGTTTTTTTTTTGAGGTGGTAAATAATTTAATGACTTCTCTCGCTCTATGGTGGAGCGAGAGGGCTTGTCAGACTGTTACCAACTTAAACTACGCCCTTCAGTTGCTCTTTGCGTTAGGACCATGAGGTTCCATTTCAGAAAATCCCTGCGGCCCTAGCGGGTACCAGCTCGGATGGCCCCTACGGTTTGCTGACATCTCTTTGAGAAGAGTGTAAGACACTTAAACCGGACAGTTATCGGATAGTCGGACGGCGAGCTACTCACTGCTCGTTGTCCGCAAATTCAGGCGTACCGTGGCCGTGTTAGTCGGGGTCTGAATCTCGGCGGTTGGGGTGTGCGGACGTTCGTTCCCTCACGCGTGCGGTGTGTAGTCGGGGCCGCGGTGGTTGTTACGAGAGAATTTCAGTTCCCTCCTGCTTGCCGCTGCCCGTCTCTTTCGCTAGCATTACTGCTTCGTTGAAGGAGACGACCGCCTACTTATCCCTCTCGCTCTCAGATTTTAAGCTGATATAGAAAATTAAGCTTACATAAAAAACATTATTTTACATGCCTTAAACCTCTTGATTTACTACCAAAAGGTTTAGTTAAGTACAAATATTTCTGAAAAACTAGATAACAATGCATTAGAGTAGGTAATTTATGTAGTTAGGTAGATGACGTGTAGGAGACCAAGCTCTATTGCCTAACAAAGTGGACCAACGGTCAAAAGGTAACGAGTGGCAATTTGTCTTGAATTCTAAACTTACAGACTAGTATATCCTGCGGTTTGGTCGAAATAGTTACCTTAACTCTGGTGGTGACTGGTGGGTTTTCGTCAAAGTTTGACTCTCCCTCTAGCTCCACATAGAGCGGGAGAAGCTGTTTGATGATTTCCAACCCCAAAAAAAAAACTGTGCAAGTGCGAGTTGGACTCGCGCCCTGAGGGTTCCGTACAAACTTGCCTATGTAAATAGTTCAATTCCGGAATGGAGTTTCGGAAGATTTTTCTGAATCGCAAAAAAAATATGACGATACAATTAATTTACAGTTTTCAGATTCATTCCTATACTTGTGCTATTATACCTTGCTTTACCTATGCCAAATTTTAGGATTTTGGGTCAACAGAAAGTTATTATCCTTATGATTTTTTAATTTCCTCGAGAGTGTCGAAATGTACGGTTTTGGTCAAAAACCGTACATCTTTTTTTTCTCTCGTTAACTTACCAGTTTGATTTTTGTACAGCTTAAGAGTCCGTAGACCAGAGTATATGGTTTAAGAGCTACAAGGGTTCCGTTTTTTTTATTTTTGAGGTATGAAACCCTAAAAAGGTGTATACAAGCATATAGGTCACCATCACTAAAATTCAAACGTTTATTGAAAAAGTACATAATATTGATTAAATCGTGTGTGCCCACTCAATTAGCGTCGGCCATCTAATTTGTAGGTGAACGGTACTACTTAGCTAGAGTGTGCAGTACTGGGAGTAATCGTCACGTACATGGTACGGGGCGCAACATGGCGACGACGACGCAAGCCGCCGGCGAAACTGTCACGACCGTTACCTACGCGGAACCGTTTGTCCTCAAGACCTAACCACTTATACACCCGGAGCCGGTTTACTGTATCTATTACTTTATAATTATTGGTTTGTTTACATTTTGTGCACAAGAGCTTTTCCGAAACTTCAGCTGACAATATGGCGCTGGCACTTTGAGTGCGAAGTTGTAACACATGAGTTAGATCCGCAGTGTGAAAAAAATTAATTCATTGAAAAATCCTAATTCCATTGGAAAATCCTAATCTCAGGATTTTTCCCCAAATTCCATTGGAAAATTATAATCTTAGGATGTTTCCCGAATTCCATTGGAAAATCATAATCTCAGAATTTTTCCCGAATTCCATTGGAAAATCATAATCTCATATCAATGGAATTCGGGCCTTTTCCCCGGACTTTAGATTTTTTTATCTGGTAACCCTACCCGCAGCTCGACTCTCTCATTCCTTACACGTGTCTAATTTTACATATCAAGATTTGCCACATTCAAGTACCTTCACGTTCTACAAAAGGTTAACATTCAACACGAATTAAATTATTCAGTTATTTATTGACATGAAAACTTATGTAGGGTGTTGAACTAAGTTGTAATCCTCACGCCCTCGCGTTACACTGGGTTTCATAGTTGAAGCTGTTTAGCAATAGCAAAGTTTTAACAAGCAATGTATATGAATTTATGTGTAACGATGTCTATCGTATAGATGTTAATACTTTTTGTTTTTTTTTCATGTCAACGGTTTTTTTATGTAGGAAATCATCCAATGTCTTTTCAGAACATGTCAAACTGACTAAAACCCACTCGTTTGTTGCTTCGTTGCCTTGCGTTCCAGGGCTCCGTGGGTTCATTTTCACTTAACCCATGGCCCCAGTAGGCTTCGACCCTGCTGGGCCCCAACGATTTGCTGACATCTCCACGAGGCGCGCGAGATACTCGTACCTCTACCGTATGCTCCAGCGTGTCCTCTGGGCTGTCCACACAATGGTGACACCCGTGCGTTTCTACCGCACGACTCCGGTGCTTGAACCTTCCGAACTTACCAAGTTCGGTTAGAATCTGTTCGTGTCGATAGGACGGCAGTAATCTATTTTTTTATGGCTCAAATGTTGCCACTTCCACGGCATCATCGGTACAAAGGGCAGGACCGGAGATGCATCACAATTTTCAACTCGGCTCCAAATTCATGGCCGAGTTGAAAATTTTGTTGAAGTACTGTTGCCGTTCCGTCGATACGTATTGAAAATTATCCTTTTACAGAATCGTGCCATATAGATTATGTTTTTGTTCCTCTACTACAGATCTCACTATAGCTATTAGGAGATTTTATTATTCGTATTAATTTTACTGGCCATATAAATGTCTTACTTTAATTTAAATTTAGTGACGGTTACGTCGGTTTATATCTTTATAGTATCAATTTTATAAAAGCAAGCTTTACTGTAGAGTTTTATAAGCTCGTTTGTTACAGAAAAAGCCCCAAACTGCCACTAACATTAGATGAACTATTTATCATTTTAAAGTCTACTAAAAGCTTTATAATGAGGTCCAATGGACTGTTGTTCACAAAAGCAATCACTGCGGATAGCATTGATTAGTACTTAACACACTTTTATATGCCAAACACCTCAATACGTGTTACGCAAAAGGTGAATGCTTGAGTTCGATGATTCATGAAATAAAAATTTAATTTCATAGCTTATGTGTTTTCAATAACAACTAGTCCAGATGTGTTTCTGTGATGTGTTTATTTATATAGGCGGATGGCTGCGCTGCGGTCTCCGGCGGAACAGGAGCAATGTTGTGAATGTTGTTTGTTTGCAAAGGGTTCAGGGATGTGATGAAATTATGAGATTGCCGCAGTAAGGGATTTATCTAGGACTTGAATTTCATTTGAAAAACTCGTTTGGATTGATCAAATAAGGGACGAAGTGTAGTCTGGTATTCGAATTCAAAAAACAAGTATTCATTTCTGAAAGTTTTTTGAGGGCCGAAACGAAATAGCCGAAGCCTGTTCCTGCTTCTATAATATTGTTTTCAGAATTTGGCTTTTTGTTGTTCTTTTTAATACGGATAACAAAGAGAGTTGTTCAAGATACCAACAAAGCTTTAATCTAGATAACTTATTGACAATTGATAGTATCAATCAGATTGCGAATGGCGTTTCAAGTAGCAACCCGAGCGTGGCGTGTCGGGCGCGCCCGCATGCTCCCACGGTCTCGTCTTACGAGCGCGCCTTCCCACCAGGCCTCAGTCCCACCACCAGTCGCTACTTGATCACACAACTTGGTCGCGCCATTACAATGCGGAACACGTGTGTCCAAGTGCCATGTATATTAAAGTAGAACAAAGACACTGTCGTACGACGTCCTCAGAGCTACGCCCGCTCAAAATAAATACAGAACAACTAACACTGTGGACTAAAATTGTCGTGTACACGTAGGACCCACTAATTACATTTTGTAATCCGCTTGATATTTGATATTATACAAGGAAATTTTAATGAGTGTATAATATTTAAACAGATTCAGATTCAGATTCAGATTTATTTATTGTTTGCTACAGGTGGAAATACAGCTCTTAAAATTATTGTTTTATCAAGTATCATTGTAACATACCCATGGGGTGTACAATCTATGAGATATTATTTACACGTCAAAAGAAAATAAAACCTTCACAGTACACAAAATAACAAAGGCAACATAATACAAATATCAATTACCACTACCGAAAATAAATTAATTAGGTATACATATCATTTGTTATTTGTCGTAATTATTGTATCATTAAAATATTAAATAAATTTTAGTCAAAACATTCGTCATTTAAGAACTCATTGAAGTACACAATTATATTATAATGTCAATTAGTATACAATTACATGTCAAAAGAAAAGAAAACCGTCATAATGTTCAAAATAATCAAAAACACATAATATTAAATAACACTACATTACAAATAAACGAATTAAACCGGTCCAATTGTTATGAATAGATCATAATTAGAAAATTTTAAAAAAATAGTCAAAACATTTGTCATTTAAATATTCATTGATTGTGTAATACACTTTCTGTATGAGTAGTTCTTTGAAACTCTCACACAATATCTACAAATAGACCTGAGAATTTTAAAATCCCAAAATATCGTACTTATTATACTACATACTTATACCTAATGAGAAAAAGTATGAGGAAAACTCATACCTTTTCTCATTATAGCACATTAATAGATCGTCATATAATATTAATAGTTTCAGGTGTATGTTGTTAATTAGCGATACAGAGCTCAATATTATTTGATAGGGGAGCTGATACCAGCACGGCTAAAGATAATAAATAAGATAATGTAAACATACTCGGCAGGCTGAAGCGACCCCCGGGGCAAATAATCTAAAAAGCTCCGCTCTGTAAACAGTTTCTCATTAATATGAGTTGTGGAATACGCAGAAGTTAATGTACAACCCTAATAAACCTTAATTAGTAAGTGTAGTGAGAAATAATAATACGTCAATACACCTACGGCAAGAAACATCTGTGACAACTGGCAACAATGCATGACAATACAGTCTGTCACACGCGACGCAGACGAAACGAAGTGATTACACGAAACAATGGCAGCGAAAATACATCACGATTTACCGTCGAATAAAAAAAAATCTATGGTCGACTATGTCCTTTTTTCAATTTATATTATCAATAAAATTCTTTCACATAAATGGGCGTCATTTGTTAGCGGGCGAGAGCGGAGCGCGCCGCCAACCGCTGTCGGCGTTGACATTCAATGTTGATTCAAATGCGTCCACGTCCCGGCAATCCGCCTACCGTACTTATATACACGCAATTTATTCTAACATCTCTAAATTTTTATTAAAAATGACCACCTTTATATGCACATATATTACTGAAACACTCGACCGACGCCGATGGGTAACTGTTCTTTATCTATCTGACTATACCTTTCATAAACTTATCTATTCTTATTCTTACATTATTTGAACTGGAAGTTTTCAATTTATAAATAGAAATAATATGAAAATGATGGATTGATCCAGCGCTCCGCGGATGCTGTGGATCGGGCGCTGGATTGGAAACACTCCCGCATTTAGTTTACATTCAATGAAAAATTATGATTGAAACGCTGAGTTTAAAGCTTCTTTGTTTCTTTGAGTCAACTGTCTAAGGATTTATTTATGAATTGCTTTGAAATTCTCTTTTAATAATTTTCAATCACTGTCAAAGGCGAAATTGATCAAACGCGATCAATTCTCTTCATAGGTCGATCAGACAACGTGGTACTTGATTTTCGGTAGCTTAAAAAGTTTATTTACGGATAAGAAAGGAAGAACTTGCCTACTTTATTGTTTTCAAGTTGTTAGCAAGTCTATAAAATATAAAGTAGGTAGCACTATTCCAAATGTCGATTTCAGTAATTACTGGTCTCTTGTTTTCATGTCTGTCGTAGTGTAAGCTATGATAAATGGGTATTCATGACATCCCACTAACACTAAGTTATTACTTTATATCCCAAGACTCGAGTTGACACTTGATATTAATTGATTGTTATTGGATAGAGCATCCAGAATATTGTCTATTATATAAAAAATTGGTTTCAGAAAATCCATACAATTTTTTTTGATATTTTATCCTTATTTATCCGAAAGCAATTTTATCAGCAAGGGTCAACATGACAGTAGCATGGGGCACGCACGTTAAGTTTCCTTCAATTATAAATAATGTTAACATAAGCAATAATAAAGGGTGGCCTACTTAGTCTTATCATAAAAAACCTTTCAGTTCCGTTTGTCAATCGAAGACGTCGAGGGGAGCGCTGTACTCCCAAAGTTATCACGTTAATTGCGCTATTAAGTCCTCGAAAAAAAATCGATACGCGTTAATATAATAAATTAGGCAGGAACAAGAATTCAGTGAAGTATTCCTGTACCTGATGAAGAATGCGTACAACGCTGAGTTCACGAACGCCGCTACATAAATCATAAGCGAAAACATAGGTACTCGTGCACACGATATGTACACGTACGGATTTGTTGACCCAGTTCTACTTATGATTGCATTACTTTGTATATTTAAAAACTAATATAAAAACGTATGTTTGTTTGTACGCCAATGCAGATGTTAAGAAATGTGGAATGATTTAAATAAACTCTTACTGCAGCGTGTTTGTTGATAAAAGGAAATGATGAAACTCCGGTCGGCCAGTGGCGAGTTACGAACTCATAAACATAACCGTACCGATGTTACTTTGCAATATTTTCACTTTTCACCGGCGGCGAGCTGCCGAGGTGTGGACTGAAAGAGTCGGAATGTATGACGTAAATGTACTAATGTTATGATTTCTCCGTAAATATGTGTGAAAGATTTATTCAAGTAGCAGTAACATAAAGGAACTAGTCGAGTAAAGAGTTTTGTATCGAGATTCGAGATGCATAATATAAATTTTCGTGAAAACTCTGCTCGTACTTAGGTAACTCTTTCAAATATTAATGAAATGAAAGACTTTCGTGTTCTAGATTCCTAGTAGAGTGGATCTGCTCTCGTAGTTCAAGTGTGACTTTTTTGCACACTGTATCTCATGAATATGGAGATCGATCTTTCTTTCCTTAACGGTTGGTACAGATCAGCGATAATATGACAAAACAGACTCTTACGTCACGTGCTAATGACTAACATGACCTTGCAGATATTGTTGGCATTACTTTCGCCCTTCCTGCCTTGTGTAATTGCAACATTCGTAATGATTTCAACTTGCTCTACTTACGTGATCGAATTACTGGCACCGGCGCAAAATATAAACTTGGTGAAATATCTAAAGTTATAATATAAATAAAAAATGATAAGAAGGTACACGTGTCTTTTTATTTTTCATAAAAGGCAAGTAAACGACGTCCACCGTCCAACCCTAATCTCTATAAAAGTAATGCAAAGTAGCACGACCTTCTCAAAAATTTTCATGCATTTCTAAAGCGTAAAAAGAGCTTCACAAGTGTAGCGAGATCACCCCACATATTTTTATAATGCCAGATTTTATGGCTGACGTAACTTATCAAAAATATATTACAAGAATAAATTTCCAAGTTGATGAGAATGAAACAATCCGCAAAATAAAGTAAGCTTTTCGCCAAATGTGGTTTGAAGGTAAAGGGTTTTAGTATTTGTTTTGGGCGACGTAATCGGGACTCTTTAGAAGCATCATAGACTATTATTGGTTTTCAACATCCTACCTTTACCAAGAAGGTCGGGAATAAGTTTCAATAAAATTATTAATAACAGGCGCACCGTTTGAATCGTGAGGGTTACAAAGGCAAGCAAATTACAACAAGAGCTAATAAATAACAAAAGCTTATTGCGATATAAACGTAGGACAGCATTATAAAATTTAATATGAAATGAATCCGTAAACATAACAAAGCAGTAGGGCAATTATGTTGGGATTGAGGCGGAATAATCCGTTGTGCTAACTGAAGTTAAACTATCTTTAGTGCTAGATAAAACAAGAAAGTGTCTCATGAAAAGAAAAGCTGTTGAATTAGGTTACAGTAAAGTTTGGATGACATGTTCCACGGCTCGTTTACGACCTTCTACGACGGATTAATTTCACGTGCAGAAACTCTTAATGCCTTCATAGAGCAGCCGAGGTACCTCGGGTATGAAGCTGCGACATCTTTGTAGCAATTTTTAATCCGTGCCACATTAATGTCCAAGTTCCCTAGTCTCGAGGATCTTACTTAATTATTTTATCACCGCTTTTACAGAACTTATATATTAAGTTATGTTTATACCGTAAAAGAGAATATTAGAATGCTTGAAATCATATTTTGGAAGTGTAAATTTGTGTTATAAATTAATTAAGAAAGGTTTAAAATAAAGCTCATTCTCGTGACTGCAAATGCCACATGGCTTGAAACGTTGTGAGAAAAGCCCCGTCAAACTGTTATGTTTTTGGCAATTTTTTGATTGATCTTTCCCTTTGACTGACAGTTTGACAGTAGGTAAGTATAATTGTTTATCTCATTGTGATGTAGGTAATCAAGATTGTGACAGCTTGAAGCGTTTAGGCGCGAAACAATAAACTAAGTAATTAAATCTGATTTGTTACATGAAATGAATGAATAGTTTTTTTACGTGTCTATTTGTAAAATTAAAACATGCTTAAAAATTCGCCAGTATCTTTATTTTACATGTTGTCGATTTCAACAGTAATAAAGTCTTTTTGCTAATTAAAACACTTACTCCCAATATTTTCATATATATGACTTATCTATGTGATTTTTTTTTATTTCATAACTATAATTATACCCCCTTAGATTTACCCGCGTCTTTCTTTACTTTTCTGCTCTCTAACTAACTAACCATAATTATACAAAAAAAAAAAACCTTAATTAAAACTGACTAAAAACTATTGAAAAAATGATGTTAAATCTTATTTAAGTACCTATGTACTTATGTAGGTTTACATTGTACTAGAGCCTACCCTCGCATGTGATCTCTCTCTATCTCTCAAAGGTTTGCTGGGACAAAACTCATTGTTAAGTTAAGCCCGCCTTTGTGCCAACATTAATTGTTAAATCATAGCTGTGTAACTACTAACATAGTAAGTTTTGTGTACAGTAAAGAATGAAAAAGTGCGAATTTTATAATGCATAACTACTACTGCCCAGCTTAAGTGGGACTGGGCTGGACATATTTGTCGTATGCCGATCGAGTGGTTTTTTTTTTGTCGACGGGGAAAATCATCTTTCCTATCAACCCTGTCCCCAGTAGGCTTCGACCCAGCTGGGCCCCTTCTGCTGCTGACAACTCCTTGAGGCGCGCGGGTACAGTGCGCGTCGACGACATCTTGGATTCGGTCCATTACCGGACGATCGGACAGCGAGCTACCCATGGCTCGCCGTTCGCGAGCCCGCTTCTACGGTGGCCGGAAATCGGAATCGGAATCCCGGCGACGGCGGCGAGGGCGCCGTTGCCTGATGCGGTCGGCCTCCTCCTTTGCAAGCATTACTGCTTCGCAGAAGGAGGCGGTCCTGCCATTCCTCCTCGCTCCGGACCATGGCCTCGACCAGGGCCCAGCGCGAGAGGTCTCCGCCGCCGATCGCCCCCACGAGGGCACGGCAATGCTCCGCCCAGGCAGGGCACACCGTGTCCTCCGGGCGTTGCGCACAGTGGCGACACCCGGGCGTCTCTTCCGCTTGAATCCGATGCAGGAACCTCCCGAGCTTGCCATGTCCGGTGAGGACCTGCGTCATGCGGAAGGTAAGGAAGCCGTGAGGTCTTTCCAGCCACGCCTCAAAGAGGGGACTTACCGCCATAATCGTGGCGTGCCCACCGATCGAGGGCCAGGAAAACGCAAAATTGATGCCCTGAAATCACACGTCGGGGTCGTGGCAGACCAAGAAGGAGATGGAGGGACGACTTGGATGTCTTCCTTGGGAACTGGAAAGAAGTGGCTCAAAACCGGGAACATTGGAAGGAGTGGAGGGAGGCCTTTGCCCAGCAGTGGGATAGTATGGGCTAGATATAATAACAACTACTAAATTAAACATGAACCTAATTATGTTCTCAATGTCAAATTAATCATTCATATAAAAAGATGTATCATGTCTAGCTTAGCGAATGCAACGGCTATTAATATTTAGTGCTAGTGCAACTTTGCCTCTCTAAAGCAAAGTCTACGTCACGGTCTTGGCACAAAAGGTTATATGTCGGCGACAGGACATTTGCCCCAAGGCTAAGGTTCTGAACAGACTGTCTCGGTTACTATACAAACTAAACAGTGATAGTGGACACTCTTGTAACGAAACTGCCTCATACATTATCGAAGTTGCCAATGTGTATCGAAAAACAAAGAGATTGTTGGTTCGAGCATGCATTGTCTTACAACATATTTGAAGTATTTACGAGAGTTAGCTACTTTTGTGAAAAAGCAAAGACGAATATTAATTCAAGTTCGACAGAACGTAAGTGTCGTGTGTGAGAAAAAAAACAGAAAAGAAAGCCACACTTTTAATTCTCAATGGTATAGAGTACTTACATAAGAAACTTGTATGTTGGTGATCTCAATACTCTTAGATGCGACAATTACTCTCTGTTTCACCCAAAGGTTGACTGGTAGAAAATACCTAAAGGCATTAAGTCCGCTTCTGTACTTTTATGTCCATAAAGAATTAAATAAATAAATAACAGAGTTTTGAATAGTATCTAGTATTTTAGATATGTGGAACTGAAAACTATATCAGTTAACAATAATAAATTATTCCTACAACACATTTATTTCAAAATGTAGTTGCATTTGTTAAGGCTGAGAACGCGTTGTGGTTTTTCTTCATAGCCACAGCGCAACATAGGCGTTTTTTTAAGTTTATGATGTGACATTTTTTAGAAACCACAGCGCGTTATGAGCCGTTTTGCTCTCAGTCAACGATTTCGGTATTACAACGAAACATTTCTAACAGATACTTATTTTATCATAATATTAGATTCGCACAACACACACGAAAAGCTCCTCATTAATTAACAGAGAACTTCCTATATGACGCGCAAATAGTCTGACGCTGCATTTTATTACGTGTAACAAGAACATGGAGGAAAATTGTTATATTTCGGAACCATACATCACTGATGAAGGTGCGTACAAATTAAACAGCGGGTCGTCAGAGCGAAGGGCGGAAAGGGCCAGGCTGCTCGGCACTCGGGGCTCCGGGCTCCTTCTTCAACCACCACTCAAACGAGCACCTTTAATTGGGGTGAAAATAATTATACCAATCATAACATTAATCATCTCGAAATTACCCACCTAATTTTAAATGTCAACGAAACTTGATCATTATTCCCTTGCCTCTAAAGATGATATCAGCGTGCAAAAAATTATGTTATTTTTACTCATTAACATTTTGTTTTATTAGGAAATTGTTGAAGAGGTCCCAATTTCACATTTCCAACCGATATTAAATATATTTTTGCCGAAAAAAAAACTCCATTAGTTCGTGTGGGAGAAGAAAATATTACAAATTTAGTACAGTGGTCAGTGGGTCATTTTCTCATGTAAGAGCTATTAATTATATAAATAACGATTGCAATAAACATTTAGTTGTGTAATAATTAAACAATTGGTTTCCATACATCATACATCGTAGATTGTACAATACTGGAAAGAATTGCTGTGAATAATTTCATTGACGAAATAGAGGTTCACTCACACGGTAGTTTCTGTAATTTTGTGGTAGATTCGATGTACATATTATTATATAAGATACAGTTACCGGGCTCAATGTAACTAGGACATACAGAATTTACTAAAATAAGAAAAGCAGCGAGGTCTTTCAAGCTGTGCCAAAATTATATTGCTATGTTTGCCTGAGCTCTTCATCTCCCCAAGTTTTATTTGTTGAACTCTCGTAAAACCAAAGGTTTAATTGCTTTTACAAACTTGGAAAGAGCACATTCATAAAGTGCTACCAATCTACGATTGGAAAGAAAACGTACCGTTATCGAATCTAGAAATCAGGCAATAAAATCAAACTAAACAAAGACCGTTTGTACTTATTTAATTTTCCCTAGGGAGCTGAAGGGTTCTAGTGGAAATAAGTCATGTATTAATACCGGCTTCTGGGCGGGAGCGAGTGAATTAAAACTAGGCGCGGACTTTACGGAAACTCAATTAAGGAAAGGGTCAAATAGGAAAGCAAAGGTTTTTTATGAAATATGAACATGTAAACATAAACCGTTTTCAAATCAGGCGACAACGATATCGTGGGGCTTTAGTTTCATACATTTTTAAACAAACGATGTAAGTTGCTGGTACTACTCGAGACAGCTTGGTGTTATAACGCATAGAAGCTGTTGGTTAATGGCAACTCGACAACTAGGTATATATTTTTATATGTAACTAGCTTTGCCCGCGCGGCTTCGCTCCCGCTCTTCCCTACTCTATCCTACTCTACTCTACTCTACCCTACTCCACCCTACTCCACCCTACTCTACCCTACTCTACCCTACTCTACCCTACTCTACCCTACTCTACCCTACTCTACCCTACTCTACCCTACTCTACCCTACTCTACCCTACTCTACCCTACTCTACCCTACTCTACCCTACTATACCCTACTCTACCCTACTATACCCTACTCTACCCTACCAAACTTCACATAAACCATCTACTAAATAGTCCGAACAAAGCCTAAAAATTTGGTTTGTATAGGTGAGCCCGTTCTTGAGTTATAAAATAACAACGAAAAGTGGCATTGATTTTTATATATATAGATAGGACAAACTGACTGACTGACATCCCAATACAACGGTCATTCAAGACTAAGAGTGTAAAAATTTACATATGTTTTTTTTATGACGTAGGCGAGCAGTAAGGAACGATTTTCTAAAACGGGGTCCAAAGTTTGTATGGAGAAACCTACATTCACGCGAGCGACGTCGCTGGTAGAAGCTAGTCATCAGATAAATGAAAGTAACAAACTCCGATGGATGCGTGACGCACAGGACCGGTCGTTGTGACGACGCTTGGGGGAGGCCTATGTCCAGCAGTGGACGTCTTTCGGCTGATATGATGATGATGATGATGATGAACAAACTCACGATATCGCGTCGTTACCATTATCGTCTAATGTAAAAATGGCCACACTCTTTAATGAAACAAGCCACACATCTAGGTAAAGAAATACTGTTTTTGAATAATCTTTTACTCAAGCTCATAAGTCTAGCCTTGGCGCTAGGTTGGAGATATAAAACCGATATTGAAAACTTGGATAAAGCTGATCAGCATAACTCGAAAAGTTGTTCGCAATCGCTTTCCTAGGAAAGTTTCTATGAACCTCAATTTGGTTAAGTAAACTAAACAAATAAGTAAGTACTAGTTCAATAAGAACAAGACAATCTGGCAAACGTTGTGGCTAGTTGGGCGAACTTGTGGCTTTTGCTTTTAGGAAAATATTTTTATTAAATGTGGCTGTTGCCCGCGACTTCGTCCGTGTCAAATTCGTAAAATTGCACAAATCTAGGTAACGAATACCTAATTCTGTGCTTACAATTAATTCCGTAAGGATTAAATTCATTCGTTTTACTTTCACATAAAACGACTAAAGGCCAACGGATTTTTACCCCATCCAGAGATATCCTCCTCCCGATTAGACTGTGTAATTCTTGGATTTTATCTATATTATATCGCTTGAATCACTATATCTATTGATGTAAACCTCGTGAAAATCGGTTCAGTAGTTTTTGAGTTTATCGCAAACAGACTAACAGACGGGGTGGTAGACACTGATTAAAGATAACAAAGGATAAGACTTCGTTTCTTCCGCGACCGAGCCCGCCTTCCATACACAATAATCACCTCATAATAATATTATAATTACCTCATTACGAACCTGTTGCTTTGAGTAAGAATAAACATTGTATCATTATTTCGTAAATCCCATTTGCTGTAACACGACTAATATACTTGTATTAGCCGTTAAGCTAACACAGACTACGTATACTGTGTCATTGTCATTACGCTTTTGTGTTTTAGATTTTATATTCACGTTCATTTAATATATACCAGAATCTAATAATGGCGTCGCCTAACGCACAGAAGATTATATTTTATTGTATTTGAGAGGACGGCCATTAGGCTTTTATTGTACCACTGTAACACTATATTCTACTTGTGGGCTTATTTACCACTAGCGAAGGGCCCCAGCTTCGAACGAGCGTTAGTAATCTTTGAAATTATCGGGGGTTTTCTACTATAATCTGCATGTATTTTACATGTAAACCGTCCTCATGAATCCCTATATCTAGGTATAGATGTAAACCGCATGAAGTTTAGTGTTTTTTGAGTTTAAAAGACGGACAGACCGACGTTATGGGTGACTTTGTTAATAATAATAATCTTCTTTAGTACCGCACTGTACAGCATCAAGATTTTTAATAGTTTGTTTACTGTAATGTCCAACTAAGCTATGCTAATTATAAGGTAACGTTTACGTTATAGTAACATGGAGGTGATAATGTGGGTGGTGTCGAGCGCGTGTTAGGCTCTAGTGGCTGTGCGGCCCCGAGTGAAGCTCCGGTAGCAGGCGCAGGCGGCGCACGCGACCTCGAGTCATTGACCGCCGCGGCCGCCATCGCCGAGCTGCGCCCGCGCCGGTGCCGTTGCTGCTTCTACGAATGGGTGTCAGCCTAAGGATGCCAAAATACCCACCTTTGTTAATCTCTTCCACGAATCCATGAGGAAAATATGATTCATTACCAATAAGCAACAAGTTTCTCTCTTCTCGTCACAAGGACTTTCTCTGACGTCACATTTTGCATCACCGAAAGTAGCCACTTATCATACTATGTAAAAGTTTTAAAGCAATCTGTTTACATAGAAGTTAGCGGCCACTTATCAACTTAAAACCATCAGTCACCAACGTTACTTTAGACGTGAAAATATGAAATTTAATTTAGACAACCCTAACTAAAACCGTTTAGACGTACGAGCGAGAGAGACGACAAGTTGACGTCTTCTAACAAGAGCGAGGGAGATAGCATCAATCCTGTTGTGGTGATAGAAAAAGAGAAACCAGTGTGAGAAAAAATACGTCAAGTCATTGTAATTTTCGAAATACGTGTGCGTTTATTTCACGGTGAAACAACAAAAAGGGGACGGGTGTTCCGTGGTGCAAAAATTTAACATTTAAGGGTTGAATGGGGAAGCCGTAAATAATACTGCTCAGAGTTTGCCAAGCGTAAACGGCGCCAACGAAGAAATGTTACCTCTGACATTTAGCCCATTCATACTGAGAATCATCGATTAGAATGTAATTCTCAGAACTGGTTTTGAATGGAATCAGCATGAGATGAGTAACATTATGTGTACTAGAATTTAAAAAAAAACGTGTCGAAATAATTCGTGACAGCCAATCGATTCTGCGAAATAAAACCTCTGTGGCCGACAAAAGTTTTGATAGTAAATCAATCAATGTCTTAAGTTGTTCTATTTTTACAAATACCTGTTGAACCTAACTTATTCTATGATGTTTTATTAACTGTGTTCTATTTTTATGGATACTAGATTTTTATCGAGATATCATCCACAGAACACAGGAATCATACAGCTTCTGTTCTGTGATATAATAAAAAAACCAGTAGCGACATCTATTGCGCTACATAGGAACTAAATTACGAAATCCTGAGTTCTCTGCGTGATTAGAATATAATTTACAAAAGCCTGATATCTAATATAGGACAGAAGCCCGATATATAGATACAGCGACATCAGAAATACATAATTTGAGAAAATTTCAACTGTTTAGCTATCGCCGTTCTTGAGCTGGTGACAGACAGATGGACAGACTGCGAAGTCTTAGTAATAGGTTCCCGTTTTTACCCTTTGGCTTTTTTTTTGGTGGGAGAGTCATCCAATGACAACCCCCACTCTTGGGTGGAGCGGGAGATAGTGTCAGACTCTTTCCGGCCTAAAAACTCACCCCGTTCCTTCTAGCCTTTATACAGGGGCTCGAGCTCCTTTTCAGATAACCCTGGCCCCAGTAGGCTTCGACCCAGCTGGGCCTCTGCTGTTGCTGACAACTCCTTGTTTACCCTTTGGCTACGGAACTCTAAAAAGACTGATAAATATTTATCAAAGCTGTACTGCTGTATTATATTCTCACTGTGCCTCAAAAGTTACTAGTTTTTCTCGTAGCATAAACAATATTTTCTAAGAGTTATCTCATTGGAAAATCGTAACAAACAACTATGACAGATAAAGTAAAGTTTTTCTCGTTTGTTATGATAAGTTAGTCTAGTTAAATGTGACTGAACAAGCTCGAGCTATATTGAAGAGCTGTAATTTAATAATAATAATAATAATTCCACAACTATCACACAACGCCGTCTAGTCCCAAGCTAAGCGGAGTTTGTGTCACGAGTACAAGACAACTGATAAACATACTTATATTTTTCTAAATAAAAACATATATAGATAAATTACACCCAGACACAGAACAAAATGATCATGCTCATCACACAAACATTTGTTCTGGGTGGGAATCGAACCACGACCTACGGCATAGCAGTCAGGGCCACTATCTACTAGACCAACACGCCAGTCTTCAATTAGTTAACGTTTTCAATTTCAGTACGCCTACACGGTATTCTAGAAACGTTTCCTAAGTTTGCTATGTTCAACGCTAGAGACATATAGGTAATTGCTTTACTGAATTATTTACACACAGGAGACACCTACGTAGTTACGATAACAATAATTTAGGGTAATTGTTACCGTGGCCCTAGAAGGGCGACTGAAGAACTTAGGTTGCTCTACCGTAGACGCGGGCTTGCGGACGGCGAGCAATAGGTAGCTCGTTGTCCGACTGTCCGATAATCGTCCGGACCGAGCCCAAGTCGTCGACGAGGGCGCGTAATTGTCAGCAACTGTAGGGGCCCATCAGGGTCGAAACCTACTGGGGCCAAGGGTCTGCTTCTAAAAGGAAAGCTCGGCCTTGGTATAGAAGGCAACGAAAGAACGAGGTAGTGTTTAAGTCAGTAAAAATCTGTTACTAACTCCCGCTCCGCCCAGGGACGGGGATGTCATTACATAATTTTTAACCACAGAAAAAAAATATAGGTCGGTTTTAGTCAGTAAAGGTCTGTCACTCCCTCTCACTTCACCCATAGCGGAAAAAGTTATTTGGTGATTTCCCTCCTCAAATAAAAGGTAGGTATTCAACATACAAGTCCACATCAGGGATGTTACGGAGCTTCGACTCCGGTTCCGTTAAGTCGGAACTTCCGACTATTATTACACCTTCAGTTCCGACTTCGGCTCCGACACTTTTAAATCGGAGGTTTTAATCGGAGGTCGAAGCATAACATAGCGGCGACGGCGGCCTGTGTCGACTGTTATGAACAGGTTCATAGATTTAATATAATGTGTGTTCTTGTTTAATTATATGCTAATTTTTTTTCATTGTTTGTGTTTTGATTAAAGAATGTTTTATTTGTCCGTAAATAAAAATTCTTTCTCATGCCACCACTTCTGACCCTGCCTCCGACTCCGATTCCGACTCCGATTCCGATTCCGATAAATCAAATTTAAATACTCCGACTCCGACTTCGGTTCCGATAAAACTACCTCCGTTACATCCCTGCCACATGAGTACACCGGTACCTACTGCCACCTACGCAGCTCTATCGAACGCGTAACTTGGCAAAAAGTAAAAACAAGTTGAATGTACTCGCATTTTAAACAATAAAAGAAAGTGATCCAAATTCAATTTTCTACGATGTTTCTGAACACTTTTTTCAAACGCGGCAACACTAACTAACTGGCCGTCTACTTTTATCTTAGACCATTTAACCCAGTTTGTTCTCTTTAGTAGGTATTATCATATTGCCTTTGGCAAAAAGCCTTTAGTTTAAAAAAACCTGCGCGAATTCTACGTTTTATTAATTTCCAATAAGTGTAATAAATAGATTCTTCATCTTGTTATTGTACTGAATACTTATGAGATGATATATGTCAAGGAATTTCCTGGGTAGATAGGACTCGCAAAAGTTTCCGACAATTTTCCCAGCAATATGCACCAAGAAGATGACATTTTCTTGGTCTAAACAGTATATTTACTCGGAAATTTCGTGACCTCAATGTGTTGAATCATATGCATAATATATTCATTTCAGACTATTGCAGTATAAGCAGTAAAACCGGCTGAATCGATTGTTGAAGTGATAGCTTCATGATTAGTTTGTTCTTTGTCTAGATACGAAAAGCCAGCACAAAGCGAATTTCAATGCATTGATTAATTTGCAATCAAACTGGGCTTTTGTGTAGAATAGGTATCTACATAATAGAATGCAAGGATCTCCCTATTACATCTAATAAATAGGTATTAATTTAGTACGCAACATAGGTACTTACTTCGTATTTATTTTAAAACATTGTAAATTAACTCATATGAAAAGATACCCGATTACATGCTAACTTTCCAGACTGATGAACAGTAAATTTAAAAGTAGAGAAAAGATTGCCAACTTTTAAAAAACTATTCACACGACGACGATATCGCATTATTTACAAGCAGTTACTTACGATTTGGTACTGCTCTATGGTACTCGTACCAAAATTAAGTTGACCGACGCACACGTGTAACACGCCTGATTTGTACGTAAAACGACATCGCGTGGCGTTATCAAGTGTAGCTCTACAAGTCTAGTTTCCATATAAAATGTATGGAGCGGTCTCCACGCGCCTAGCTTTATAGTTGAGATAAATACGATGATGAAGATGTTTATATGTATATGTATTGTTCCAGTGTGGTGCACGGTGCGCGGTGACGATGAGCAACACGACGCGCAGGAAGGCGACGACGTCACCATGCAGTGTCGCTTCGCCCTGGAGCCCCTGGCCGGCGAGTCGCTCACCTACTACTGGGTGAGGAGCACCGCCAGCGGTCACGACAACGTCGCCATCGGCAACATCCCGCTCGAGACTAATTACCAGTAAGTACCGCCACCCTAACAAGCCACGACAATTTCATTTAGCTAACACGACAAAAGAAATTCCATTTTCTTTCAGCTAAGGTTAGCAAAACAAACCGTGTAGTATTTCAAACACACAATGTTTGGGTCCGTACACACAATATCTTTTTACCTCAAAATAATGCGGCTTTGCCAAATTTTTGTATATCCAGGACCCGAGGTTAAATGTGTCAAGATGCAAATCTTAGTAACGCTCAAGTAGATACTTATGATCTTTCGACCTCCGTTGGACGTTTCGTCCTCCTACCAAACCCCTTTTTTATCCCAACAAGATATTCAAATAAGTACCGATCTCTAGGGTAAATATCGGACATCTGCCAACCCTTATAAAATAATTAATATTCATGAAAAAGTACAAAGAGTTTGCGTGCTAAACACGAAGCCGGGTCGAAATAATACCGCTATAACTTTTCAAAATAAGTAAATTATTGGGGATTAAAACTTATCTAACAAGTATTATAACTTTTATTATGTAATCGTGCAAGTAACGCAGGTAGAGGAATATTCTAAAGCCTGTATTTACTAAGAGCGTTCAATTAATTCACGTTACATGAAATGTAGGTTTAAATAGTGAAACGTATAGCTGAAGCAGCAAGTAAGAGATCTATTCCCAAAATAAGAGAAATACATTTACGTAATTTCATGCACGAGTAGCTACATTGAATGCGATACGACGTCGTCTAATGCGAAGAAGATAAATTCAACGTCCCAATATCTTTCTTTCCGAGTGTACATTATAGCAGCCGACAGCATTTAAACTGTACATTTGAAAGATCCCATGAGCATGGAATTATACCTAGCTATGTGACATATACAAAATGCTCGACCCCGGGGTCTCTGTTGGAACTGGCGGCGAAGAATAAAAAAATTAAATTATCACACAGTGATGGCATGTCAGGCAGAGTAAACGTAATTCCTTGTCGCAATGTTTTTGAGTAAGAAAAGTTATGTCAAGCCAGGGTACTAAGCTGCCAACAGTAAAAAATACATTATTTTCTTTTTGCTCGATATGAATGTTGTTTTCTTGTGTTGTATGGTTAACGAAACAAAACAGACACCATTGACTGCTTATCAATTGCAAACGTGTAATGAAACGCTAATTCTCTAGGGTAGCCAGCGAAATTATTCCTTTTTTTAGAAAAGAATTCAAATAAAATCTTGGCATTTTACTTTGTCTCTTGTCGTTGCCGCAAATATAAGTGTTTACCTTAGTTTCATTTCATTTATGGGTTTTGGTTAACAGTCAGAAAACTTAGGCTTTGTCATAAAGGCAACTGTAAATCTTTACTTTCTAAAAAATATTATTTACTAGCTTCTGCCAGCGACTTCGCCCGTATAAAAGTTTCTCCATACAAACTTTGGACCCCCGTTTTATCCCCTTGGGGGGTGAAATTTGGAAAATCCTCATTTAGTGTTCGCCTACGGTATGAAAAGCAACCTTATGGAAAATTTTACGCTCCTAGTGTCAGTAGTTTCGGTTGTGCGATTATAGATGGATTATTATTAATTTCCTAAAAATTATATTATAACACCTTTACAGACGCGTCCAGGCGGAGTTATAAATATAGATGACAGACAATGTAGATTATAAATAGTTAAAATATTATTACGCCTACTACAAAGACTGGTTAGAGACGGCGCAAGAAAATAAATTTTGGAAGGACTTGGGGGAGGCCTTTGCCCAGCAGTGGGACAGTAATGGCTAGTAAAAAAAAAAAATATTAATATTTAGAATCTATATAATCAAGTATCCTAAAATAAACTTAGACATCCCCACGCTCCAGGACAGGAGTCGCCCTCAGCGTTGGAAGTCGCAGCGCGAACCCTGTCACTGAAAGCATAGGCTTGCGGGCGACGAGTACTGTCTGAAACGCTCGCACCAGATCCTTCCGAGAGTGCGAAAAATCACTGCATGATTTCCGAACCAAAAAAAAAGGTTTTAACCGAGAGAAACACACAATCAATATTTTAACAAATGATCAGATCATTAAATCTACTTATGTAACAATAGATAAAGCAATGCCGAATATTGCATTACATCATTAATTTTATCCTCTTTACATTTAATTTACCTCAATCAGATTGCTGGTACCTATCGTGTGATTTTATATATTTGAGTTAAACGCTCCCCTTCCCGCAAAACCAATATTAAAATTGTTTGCACAACCACAGCTATTGGAAACCGATGACATTAATAATTTAGGGATATCGTTATCTCCCTGTTCTAACATCACAAGTCGAGAACAAAAGCAATTTTCATTAAAAACTCTCACTTTTATGGATTGCCTACTTTACTTCTTATTGATGGAGTTACTTCTGATTTTACTATAAGAGCTTTTCTTCGACCAAAATATGATTTATGGCACAGTAGTCACTATGTAGTTTGTCTTGCTACTTATAAGAAAATTTCCAAGTGCTTTTTATGGGGTATATATGTAAGTGTAATACATTATTCTTATATTTACATAACAGTCATATTAGCTCGAAATTACATTCAACAGCAGGCGTATTTATTAGGGCCAGTAATTAGGGCTTTTGCCTTGTTAATGTAACGCTAATGGTATTATACATTAGGCAACCTAAATATTTTACTTACCAATTTGCTATCAATATAGAATTTCCTTTCTTACCGCCCTAAAAATACAATTTCACTTTTTCTGGCACCTGAATAAAGAGTCTTCTAAAAAATATAAAATGTAGAGTTATTACTACGGCATAAAATTGTTGCTTTAGTAGGAATAAAGATCTTATCATGCTAATATTGTAAAGATGAGAGTTTGTGTGTTACTCCTTCACGAGCTTAGGCAGCCGAGTAGACCAAGTCTTGGTATTGTACAGGGGATACTTTTTAAATTTTCATCCCACAAGTATTCACTCGGGGTAGTTTTAAATTTTCACGTGGGTGAAGCCGCTGGCAGGAGCTCATATATATATTTGTATGCACAGCAGGGGTTCTAGCGGGATTTCCATTCGTAATGCGCGCTAATAATGCAAATGGAATATAGTTGTCAGTGTCATCTCGTAATAAGGCAAAACAGGAAATCTTTCTGAACAGCCCGCAAACGACCACAATCATATTAAGGTTGTGGTACTCGTCGGGCCTTCACTCTCATGTTACCACTAAGAGGGAATTACGTAAAATTCCTTTGTGACATTTCTGTACCAAGATACATACACACGATTAGCATCCTTTCAAACGTTAAACGTCACGGGCTAGGGATTTAAAACAGCCTTTCTCTGAGTAAATAGTTTTCAAAATTTTATTTTCACTACATTCCCACTATACACTACTGCAAAATGAACATTGAACAACGAGTATGTATGCACTTAGTGTGCCGGGCACTACCTATGTCTATTTACAAACGGCTAACAAATATTTTCCATGCAGTCTGAAGAGTCGTCGGCCTCGTTGTTAAACGTACAGATCTCAAGGGAAAACATTCACGTCGGCTCAAGCTTTTGTTCTTTGTAGGATCGCGAGGAATCTGTCGATCCTAGAAAATAATGAGAGAACCCATTAAGGAACTTCGCTTCTTTGAAATTAAAAACGGATATGTTTTGTTGCAGGATTTCGTATGCACCGTCGGAGGGTCGCTTTGACCTGTTGGTGGCAAATGTGTCGTACGAGCGCGACAACGGGCGGTTCGAGTGCCGCGTGAAGGCGGGCGGCTCGGGGCGCACGCTGCACGCGCAGGGCCACGCGCTCACCGTGCTGACCAGCCCGCGCGCGCCCGTGCTCACGCCCGGCTCGCACGCGCAGTCGCAGGAGGGCCGCGAGCTCAACCTCTCATGCTCCAGTTCAGGAGGCTCACCCGAACCCACCATCAAGTAAGACACCGATTTTGTTTTGTGATTCCTCACGCGTTTGGTGTATAACTTATGTGATTATTCTGGTAAAATATAAGATCGTTCCACCTTCCATAATATCTACAATTTCAGTGAAGATGTAAAGTTTTTTAAAGCTTGATGAGACTTACAGTAATAAAAGTTGAAAAAAAAAAGAACGTGCTCACAATACAACAGCACGTTAAAATAATCGCTACGCGTGCACTACGCGTTAGCTTTTATTATATTTGGCAGCCAATATTCATGATAATATAAATTGAACACTATTATAAAAGTGTATAAACTAAAAGTGAAAACATGATTGTTGTAAAATATACTCAATAAAAGCTTTCCGCAAAATTTTCCACGAAAACCAATTCATTTCAAAAAGCTTTAAATTATTTCTCCCTGAAATTACTTAATGTTAAAAACAACATGAACATAAGTTGAATTAACGGAGAAAGTCTCGCCATATTTACTGTTGATATGTAGACGTGTCACTTTTAAAACTTTGTCGTGATATAAGCATAAAGTTACAAATTAAACAACTAATTGTAATTGCTAGTTAACATGTGTGGCTTTGTGAAATTGTTTAAACTTCGGTCTTACGCAAATATTTGATGTATTAACCAACCTGACATACTGAGGTACAATAATCTATAATTCTACTAACTAGACCTACAGAATAAATCTAGCGATAGGTAGACCGATGTACTTATCGCAGTCTCGGCTGAGCCGAGTTCATTACAGCTTGCTTCAGACCTTCTGTAATGCACGCTCTGTCTGACTTTCATTATGAATTCGTTCAGGAAACATCGAAAGTCATAATCGTTATGGAAAAATTTATTTGACACATTGCTAAAGCCTCAGAGAAATAAAAAGTCATTACCAGCAATACTGTGAGCCCGTATTGCAGGCTAATTATATTCGTTATAATACTCCCTCCGGTGTTTTAATTATTCACTCACATATTCGCCATTTCCCCGAGAACAATGGAATCGTGTGATACCACTCCGGAAAAAACACGTGATTTCTTAGAGGCGACGCGACGTGGTATCATGTTTTAAGACGGCAATCCTACTCGTGATTTGTACAAACTGCCGAAGACTTGACCCAGCTCTATACAAGTGGTTGTCCGAACTAATCCCGCTCTCCATTTTGTACGTTTTCGTACCAGACCGTAATTGGCTTTTACCTAACGCATTAAGAACGGCGTACGGGGAAGATAAAAAGCTGATAAATGTGGTGATAAATTTCATGTAGGCAGTGACTCGGATTCAATTAGAGTCGGAGGGAGCGGTACTGTGGGTGCCTTGGGTAGCGGGCGGCCAGCTGGCTGCGGAGTGACCGCTGCGGCATATTACGGCAAGGTACAAATAATTAAATTGAAGCGTTGGACCAAGCTGGGCTGTGCAGGAATATTTGAAAATGATGTCATATGAGGCCGCTACATCGTTGTCGCGTAGCTGGTTCTAGTTTGCATAAAAAGGTCGGCATCTCGGCATCGCGGCATCTCGGCCGGATGAAAACTAGGTGTTCTGGATACACGTCACAAAAACTGAGTATACGAGGCGCTACGTTTAACCGGATATGTGTCCCGGATACATGAACTATGAGACGCTGTGTGAGCGCGGAATAACTTTCAGTTGCAGCTACACTCTGTTGCGGTTGTTTTTTTAGTTTTTAATTGGTATTGCAGTTACAACCAGATTGTTTACAGAATAGAAAAGTATTGAGATGTAAAGCTGGTTGACATAATCTGAATTTGGTTCCTGGCTACAAAGTGACTGTCACGATTGTCTAATTACGTATGAGTTCACCGTCGATGAAGCTGCCACTTAACATACAACACAGGTACACCTTATATTGTGATTGTAATCTGTAAAGCCCAACGCGGAGTCTCTGAATACGTACTTACCTATTAAGAAACCACTTAACGTACAGACAATATAAAACTAAGTAATGTGAGTTTCAAGTTTCAAAAAGCGCTCAGAAGTAATTTTACAAAGTACAACAGAGTTTTTCCTCAAACATATTTTGTTACTAATAATTTCGTAACAATTTTTAGCTTTGAGATCTAATTAACTTCAAAATACAAAACATTGTTAGGAAACAGCTCTTTGAAAGCTCGATATTAAGCGTAGGTACGTTTCTTTTATTTAAAATCTAATCATGAATTTGTGTGTAGCGCTCAAAGTTTAGGCCATACACCTGCTTGTCACCCGTTCTTATCTCGATTTATTAAGGCTTATAGTCCCTTGAACATATCAAAGAAAAGGAAGTTAGTGATAGCGTGACGAGTGACAGGACAGACTGAAAGAAAAAAACGTATTGCACCGACTCAAAACAGGACAAGGGCAGGAAGATGATGGTAGTCCCTTGAATATCTACCCGAAATGGACACAACCATAGATATAAGTTATTTATATTTCTATGGACACAACACTCGTACCCGCCAAGGCGGCCGCCCGGAGGACACGGTGGAGCACACAGTTGAGGTGTGCCCTGCTTGGGCGGAGCAACGCCGTGCCCTCGTGGGGGTGATCGGCGGCGGAGACCTCTCGCGCCGGGCCTTGGTTCAGGCCATGGTCCGGAGCGAGGAGGAGTGGCAGGCGGTCGCCTCCTTCTGCGAAGCAGTAATGCTAGCAAAGGAGGAGGCAGACCGCATCAGGCAACGGCGACCTCGCCGCCGCCGCCGGGATTCCGATCCCGATTTCCGGCCACCGTAGACGCGGGCTCGCGGACGGCGAGCCATGGGTAGCTCGCTGTCCGATCGTCCGGTAACTGTCCGGACCGAGCCAAGGCGTCGACGGCGCGCACTGTTCCCGCGCGCCTCAAGGAGTTGTCAGCAACAGGAGGGGCCCATCTGGGTCGAAGCCTACCGGGGTCGGGGTTATCCGAAAGGAAACTAGAGCCCCGGTATGAAGGCTAGAAGGAACGGCGCGGGGTTTTTAGTCAGTAAGACTCTGACACTGTCTCCCGCTCCACCCAAGAGCGGGTTTCGTCAATGATGATTTTCCCCGTCGACAGAAAAAAAAAAAAAAAAACCCGCCAAGGCGGCAGTAAGAGTATCTGTGTGTTTAATTCCTGCCAGCTGCGCCCGAATAGGGCCCCGCTGACCTTTAAATTCATTTTCTTTGCGAAATATTGATTGATCTACATATGCTATGTTCACTTTCAAGAATATTTACCTACCAATTTTTATGTGTAAAAATGTTACAAACAGTAAGAGTAGAGAACATTTGCAAAATTGCTAAATATTTTTTTTATACAAAAATATTAATCGCAAAAAAAATTCAATTGTTGATAATGTTGTTCATGAATCTATAGTACCTACGCATATTTTTTTTCAAACGTGGCCGTTACTGAGGAGTCACGGTTTTATGGCACTGCTCGGGCGCTTGGGCGTTAAAAAGTGGTGACGATGGTACACAGGACTACATCACAACGCGAAGAATAAGTTGCATAGTGTGTTATCACCAGGCGGCTGGGTAATCAAGTAAAAGGGCACTATCTTTCCTCACAACTGTAGAAATTATAGACATGTAGGTTTATATATTACCTATCTATATATTTATTTAATATTAATACAGTGAGTTATTAAAATTCTTTAGCTCTTTTTATCATGTTTTCTACATTTATGTATTTTGATCTCTTATTTCACAGATCTGCTATTAATATAGATAATGTACTAGCTCACATCCCTCCCTTTATCCCTTTCCTGTCTTCGCACACGGGCAAAAAAATGCCGCAACAAAAAAACGCTAGAAGCGGTCACAAAAAAAAGCTAGAAACCGCCCCAAAAAACCGCTGAAGCGCGCGACACCTTGTGTTCGGAGAAGCTTGAAGCCGCTTTAAGCGATTTTTTTGTGGCCGCAGCGCTGCACACGAGCCACAAAAAAAGGCCGCCTCAAAAAGAAGATTGAAGCGCCGTTTTTTTTGTGGCCCGTGTGCGGGGACAGTAAGCTATAATATTCTGTCAAACGCATGTGGTTTAAATAATTTTTAAGTTTGTTGAAATTTTCCATTTTTCTACACAATTTTCTTAATTTTTTCATTTTGTAACAACCTTCTACAAATTATTAGAAAAATTAAAAACAAGATGGGTGAGACCAGTCGCCGCTCTCAAGTTTTGGCATGACCAACTCAAATTATGGCATAACCAAAGGAAATGGGGATTTTTTTTTTTTCTAATTTTGTCAAAACAAAGGAGTTTCATAACAAACACATCAGTCTTTGTTATCAAACTCCTACGAAACGGCTAGACCAATTTTTATGATTTCTTTATGTATATTTTGTAGGTATAACCCGTAGACTTTTTTTACCCTCTTACCCTCACCCCATATTTTTTTCTGATAAATAATTTATATGGCAGAAAAACGTTTGCCGCCTCAACTAGTTTATTATATAGAATACTATCTTTTCTATATGTGTACCTACATAAACAAAATAATAATAAGGCATGAAATATTATTAACATTACAGTCATGTCCGTTAAATGTATAAATAAGGAAATCAAAAGAGCTGGGCACACACTAAATTATACGTTAAGTAAGGTCTGTGAAACACGAAACTTATGTACCTTCCTGTTTAAATTTTAAATTCTATTCTGAGTGGGATCTAAATTCTAAAGTAAACATGCGTGGTTTTGTACGTACATATGTACAACTCATGTACGCAACCTCACCGATGTAAATGTATTTGTAGAAACGCGGCATTACACAAAATATTTTAGGAACAATAATGTATTTTTGTGAACAGTCGTAACTCGTACATATATAATTATACAAGGCACCATACATATACCGGCCGTATATTACATACTTGTCATAATAATACGCGGAATTTATTTAAACGTTCTCTGAAATAATTGTTTTATTTCGAGCTTACGTTAACCACGTATCAAATAGTTTATTTTGAAAACGTTTAGGTCATTGAACCTCACGATAGTATTATGTATAATGTTTGTGAGTTTATAAATACTTGTATGTTTGTTACTTCTTCACGCTCGAACAGATTTCGATGATACTTGGTACGTACAGGGGTATAACATGTCCTGTTTTCTTCTTAGGATATATTTCTGCTATCAACCAGCGAATCCGCTACTTTATTTATAATATTGCCGGTTAAAGACTGGCTTTGTAAATGAAAATTAATTTGATTTTAGAACATTAAATGGAGTCTTTTATCACATTCACGTAACAAAGAGAAGAATTTTGTTAATCGGTCTTTGAGAAACCGCAACCCTAAAAGCCCAGTGGCAGTGGTTCAAACAGAAAATAGATTACTGCTGTGTTTCAATGGGAAAAAGCAATAAACATTATTTTACCGAATACCGAAGGGTTCGCGACTAATGTAAATTCATTCACACTCTCTAGGTTTAGTAATAAAGTATCGAGGAAAAGTGGACTTTGATGCCGAGTCCATTATCAGCTGGATTTTTAACGAGCCCTTTTTATTTACTTGAAAAAATCAGCAAGCCACTTTAGACTACAGTACTTACCGTGACAAAACGCCCTCGTACAGAAGTTAATGAGTGTAATTTTTCAGATGGTACCGCGAGGGGTCAACGTACCCCCTGGACGCGACGATAGCGCACGCCAAGACTCGCTCGGAGCCGACGGTGGCGACGCTGACGCTCATGCCGACGAGGGAGGACGATGGGGCCGTCTTCCGGTGCGTGGTGTGGAACAGAGCCATGTCGCAGGGACAGCAGCTCGATGCTTCTGTTGATCTTAGTGTTAATTGTAAGTAGTTGTTTCAGTTATTTTTATTGGTATATTAAGCTATTTTACGCCATTAGAGCGCCGTTTCATTTCATCCCAGCTCAATCAATCATTTCTGGAACAGGCCCTTAGAATTCAATAACTATTATTTTCCAAATATCAACTTGTTCAAGAAAACACGGAAATACGATTTAATCTTTACATAACATTGTTTTTAGTTTATTCGAAACCAGAATATAGTTTGTTCAGAATCAGTAACTGAATAAGGAAATAGTTTTTACATCATGTTATATTTTTTCCCAAAAATATTTAAAAAGGTCACAAGTTGGCCACCTACATTAAGTATACAACACACGTCACGGCAAGTCATAACGGGTATTAGGCACCAGCAAACAGCTGCGTGCAAGTGCAAAACAACCCCTTAGTCACCTAGATGGCCCGGTGACAATGTATTTTCACTGACATAACCAGCTAGTGATTTTTCATGATACAATTATGAAATTTTCTGCATAGATTCATTACATAAAAATACTAGACATGTGTTTCGGGTTTCGCATATTACTAAAACTAATGTTGCATATAAAAAGAAAAATGAACTGACGGACATATCAACACACAACCGAAACTACTAGGACTAAAGAGTACGAAATATGCACAAGGTTTTCTTTTATGACGTAGGCGAGCACTAGGAAATTATTCTCCAAAAGTTTGTCCCCTAAGGAATGAAACTTGGATTTAAATTTTGTATGGAGAAACCCACTTTCAAGCGAGCGAACCCGCTGGCAGAAGCTAGTACCTACCTAATAACATTGTTAAATTTTTAAACGTAGAAAATATGAAGTCGATGGTCGGTAAAAGGTATCTAAGCACATTATAATTTAGTTCCGAGAACGCTGCAATATGAACTCGTCAACAATTACCAGGATGCCGTTGTTGTGGAAATGAAAGGAAAACACTGTTTACTATCAGCTGCATCAATTCTCACGCGAATTGTAAAAGTCAACCGCGGCGAGGAGCGCGACTGGCGGCCAGCAGGGCGACACGGCCGCGCTGAATTATATCAGTGCATTATGACATTCTTATAGCCAGCACTCCTTATATCATTTTCACGCTCCTCTCCCTCAAGTCGTTTAAAGTTATTTAGAGCCCTTTTATCATCGCAATTTTCGGAAAACGAAGCTTTTTAAACCAACTATGAACCGTGGTAGGAAGTCAAAACTAGTAGATGGCTCAGTGGCTGCGCCATGAAGACATCACGTCCCGGTCCAGTACAAACTGAAATCAATATCGGTGCAATTTATCACGTTTGGAATCCGCAGTGCGAGCGTCTGTCCCCGGTGTGTGATTGGGAACATCCACAGTGGTCACCCGTTACTTGAATAACCGGTTACATTACCATTACTTCGCGTTGAAATATGGCCCTTAAGGATTATATTAAATTCTCTATCCAAGCTTTGAATTATAAGCACGTAGACAATAAGGCCATACAGGCATCGACTTCACTTACCCCTAATGTTAGGGACGGAGCCAAATATATAACTGAGAATTGTATTACCACCTTATGTAAACAACCGATTCATTCGTCACGTATATAAGCACCTACATTTTGTTATTTCGTCGTCCTCATGTAGTGTTGTATACTTAAGCCAGTTACGACATCCAATTCCATTCACGCTCCGAATAAACCTATTCAGAAATTTGGTT
This sequence comes from Mythimna lalbum, assembly GCA_949319445.1. Classification (NCBI taxonomy): domain Eukaryota; kingdom Metazoa; phylum Arthropoda; class Insecta; order Lepidoptera; family Noctuidae; genus Mythimna; species Mythimna lalbum. The sequence goes on along the minus strand of OX439351.1, from coordinate 8,274,561 downwards.
AAAGGTATCGCGAATCTGAAAAACAAGTGTAACAAATAATAACTTGTTTGTTTGTACATCCACTGAATAATTCCGAGGGCTTACATTTGCTTGTTATTTCATTTACAAAAAAGTTTTTTTATTAGGATTAAAGAAAAAGCAGTGGCAAATAAAATAAGATTGTTTTTTTTTTTGTACAAAATAATAAAAGTTGTGTTTCTATGATTGGTTGTTTTGGAACTTGTAGAGCATCTTAAATGTTAAAATATTTATTATTCTTATTGTCAGTATTAAGATTTCCTATTTCAATTAAATTAATTCATTTCATCTGAATTTTATTTCTTCAAAGTGAGAGAAAAGCTTCGTTGTAAAATCTTATTTCCCTACGATAAATCTTTGATGATTTGCTGCTCGTAAAACTTTGATGTTTTCTTCAAGTCTACTATTTACGTCTCTAAATTCCTTTTGTATTTGAGTTGAGATAATATTAATAAGTTGTTTCCGTTAATTAATTTTATTAATTTTGTTGAAAATTGAAATTAATTCACTTTTATCGCTAATTTTCTACTATCTACTTCCTTGAAATTTTATTACTGGTTACTAACAGTTAGTAAGAAAGTATTTATTGTCGAGAGAAAAAAGCTGATATAAGCCAGGGCGTAACTGTAGTGTAAAATGGCTACATAAAAGTCATTTGTGGAGTAAAGAAACACTGGCAGATAGTGTTTGTACGGACTCCTTTCGCGCGTTCAAATGTGGACGACGACGTCTCGGCGTAGGAATCCCTAAGCGAAGCCAGGGGCCATCAAGGAAACGTAAAAGCTCTCGGCAAATAACCTCAATGACCTAAACTTGCTCCCTCCGTACCTCGGGAATGGAATCCTGCTCGCTATTATTTACATGACCCTACTGTGCAAATACAAGACTTAGAATGTTCATACCTTATTTCAGAACTAATATATTGCTATTTATTTTAGACTAATTTACATCAACCTCATTTAAATTTCCAGACTATGAAGCCCAAAATCCTTTTGGCTTAAGTGAAATTAATATTTTACCTTAGGTAATTAAATTCAAGAATACTCGAGTACCTACTTACGTATGTTTTTCGTTCAATTGTCAACAGACTGTGAACCGAATTCTCGCAAATTTATTTGTACAGGTACCAAAGTACAAATTCGAATTGGCAAGATGAATATTTTATAATATATGAAAAAGTCATTGAAATAGACAGCATTCTTAGAGACTTTTTCTAGAAATATTTATTCGGCACACGTTTTACAAATAGTAGGTATCTACAGCTTTATACTGAGAAATCTCAACTTTGTTTCTAAGCTAGACGTCCTCACCATAAAGTTCTACTTTGCCAGGTTCCTAACAGCTAATCAAACCCTTTTATGTACGAGTATTACAGCTTTGACCGTAGCCAGGCTTTTATTTTGGTTTACCTTGTTTTCGTTGGCCCAAATTGCTTATAAAAACGTTCATGAAAAATATCTGGGCTTTTGCAGCACGCCAGTATTTAAAAAAAGGGGCTAGAGGTATGGGTGTGTAGTAAACCTACATGCCGTCAGTTAGATTTTATAGGTCCCATATAATGAAGCAAACATATTGTTATTGGAACGGGCCAAAATCCGAAAAGGAGGTACCGAGAATTTCCTAATGGAAAAACACAATTACACTTTAAAATGGGCTCTTAAATTTTAGTCTAGCTAAGCTTTTGTAGAATTCATTCCAAGTCCACTGTAGTCAGAGCTTTGCTCAAAACAAGTAGCATTTAGTAGTTCCCGTCGGTTTAGGCAAGGCCACACGTTAAGACAAATCCCGCAATCGAAAGTTTGCCAGGTGGACCGACCGACGAACTGAAACTTCGTTTTTGTTGTGGTTAGCCAACTATCACACAAAGGAGAGGTTTGGTCGCTCGATACACTTGCTATGAAATTATACCACATTATTTTTAGTATATGCGAAACCTGAAAATAATTTGTTCAGAATCAATAACTGAATCAATTCCAATAATTTTTACACCATGTTATATTTTTTTCCCAAAAATATTTTAAAAGTTCACCAGTTGGATACTCCCGAAATTAGGCAAAACAAAACAAAACAGGTGACGGCAGGTCATACCGGGCATTAGCCATTACCCCTCAGTCACCCGGATGGCCCGGTGACCATGTATTTATGCAAACTTATAACTTTGTAATTTCTCATGGTACAGTTATGAAATTTTGTACAAAGGATTCTTTACATAAAAATACTAGACACGTGTTTTTGTGTTTCGCATATACTAAAACTAATTTGTATGTGTAATTTGTTTGTATCTAGTTTCATAGTCATAATAAATAATTTCGTTAATCAGTAATATTAATTATAATTTCGTTTAATACAAACTAGAACAAGACAGAACAAGAATGTAGGCAAGTACACAAGTCCAGCAGGTTGGCATGCATTTTTAATTACGTAAAAAAAAAAACAGAAACAGTATAATCATCAAACATTATTTTTTCTACAATTGTAACGTTACATTCTTTACACCATTTTATATTTGTGAAAAATAACTTTTTGTCTTTTGTATTCTTAAAGAATTTAAAAAAGAAGCTTCTAAAGTCTTATCTCATTAACAATTCTAATATTTCCTGCGCTTAACATTAAACGCTACGTAAACCGGCTCCACAATAAACGGTATTTATTTTTAGGGTTTAGAAATATCTGCTTAGAATTGCTGGTCTAAATAGAGATACATTGAAGATACAAAACGAGAAAAGCTGAACCAGTTTTAGCAGGCTTTATTAGATCCTATATTTATCATTTAATGGGACTTCGAAACGAGATGGCAAATTATCGAGTGCATAGTTATGTCCCGGGCACTACTCCAATAGCAGGCTATAAGTGCATGACATAGTTAATTGTTGTGATATTTAACGCCAAATGTTACTAGTATAAAAGACCATTGACCTCTCGTTGTATTTTTATTCGAGTCGATGTTTAAAGATGCAACTGCAACCACATGTCGGTGTTCAATGATCGGAAATTGGGTTAGGTAATTGAAATAAAAAACAAGAAGACGATAAGATCGTTTTCATGCCCTCATCTCACAGCAGCATCTGCATACTGTTTATTATGAAGTGACCTGAATAAGCAACGTCTTTCACCAGTTGAAGTACAAGCATGCATGCTCGCCAGTGCATGTTTTAATTCTGACAGATTCTGTAAACAAATGTATTATTGGTATGCTACGAACAACTAACCGGTCCAGCACATCCGCTTCCTTTGTACAACGTTAACACTGCAATCTGCCGACAGAACACACAACACGTGCGCTCGAAATATTCCTTGCAGTTTTATCGATTGAGAAATGTTTGCTAAAACATTCCTTCATTTTTCATATTTAACTAAATCTTATTATTGTTTTAGATTTTCCTCGTGTTGAAGTTGCTCCAGAAAATCCTTTGCGGGTAGAAATAGATGGTGTGGCTACCATGGAATGTAAAGTAGACGCCAAGCCGAAAGTGAGCACGGTGAGATGGACTAGGAACGGCAAATTCATCTCAAACTCTTTCACTCATACCATCCAGGGAGTGACAGTGCAGGACGCGGGAAAATATACGTGCAGCGCTGACAACGGCCTGGGACGCCCTGGAGAAAAAGAAATGTATCTAGATGTACTATTCCCTCCGAGTGTAACAGTCGAGTCCAAAACTTACGAAGCCGAGGAAGGCGGAAGTGTCGAAATTCGTTGCGAAGTTTCGGCAAATCCTGAGCCCACATCTATTGAGTGGACGATGGAAGGAAAACCTGATTTCCATCAGAGCGGAAACACTCTTAGTTTAACGAGAGTGAATGCTGAGATGGCCGGAACTTACGTTTGTCAGGCCGTCAATGTTATATCATCTAGCAATGGAAAGCGTACGGAACGATTTAACAGTGCATCAGTAGCCGTGCTCGTGCGACACAAGCCTGGGCGTGCGTACATCAGCCCTGACCGACCGGTGGCCCAGGAAGGGGCTGGCGTTACTCTAACTTGCAGCGCTAAGCCACCAGGCTGGCCAGCCCCGCAGTACCGATGGTTCCGCGATATGGATACAACTTCGGACGTCAAGCCTGCAGTGCTCGCTACAGGCAATCAATACTCTATACCTAGTGCACACCTTGGAAGTGAAGGTGTTTACCATTGTCAAGCCACAAACGAATTAGGTCACGGCGAGCTAGCCTCTGTCACACTAGAAGTTCACCAGCCGCCTCGTTTCCAAACCAAATTACAAACTCACATGACGAAACGCTCGGGAGAGCAAGACTTCACGGTCACTTGCAGTGCATCCGGCAAACCGCGTCCCAATGTCAAATGGTTTAAGGACAACGCTGAAATCAAAGCCGATACGAACTTATACGAAGTCAAAACTGATATTAAAGAGAGTGGAAAAGCCGTTTACACTGTTCAAAGCACTCTTAAATTTAACGGAAAGGCGAGACCGAATACTAATGACCTATTGCCGGACGATCGAGGCATTTATTCCTGCGCATTCGAGAACGAAGTCAAGAAAGTCGAGTCTACGATGCATCTTCGAATAGAACGTGAGTATAAATGAAAACAGACTTTATTTTGTTAGAATCTCATTACTTTAATTAGCATAGAAATAGATTTAAAAAAAATCTACTTACAAAACTAATTATGAATATTCCTTTGCTATTTCGTTTCCATTTCCAGTATAAAGGAATTTTTAAGGAAAAGGAAGTGAATAGGTAAGGAAAATTAGGTGTATGTACGTGTACAATGCTACATAATTTATAGCTTTATTATTTTTAAGCTCGTTATCCTTGTTTCAGACGAACCCATATCGATTCGGCAACATAATAAAGTTGCTTACGATGTTATGGAAATGGCTGAAATAGTATGCAGAGTCCAAGCTTACCCTAAACCAGAGTTTCAATGGTATTACGGCTCTAACACAGCGCCACTGCAGATGTCCTCGGACGGGCACTACGAGATAAATACTACGACCGATAATAACGACTCTTACCGCAGTGTTCTTAAAATAAAGACCGTAAAGCCCCAAGATTACGGGGATTACTACTGCAAAGTGAAGAACTCGCTAGGGAGCATCCGACCTCAGATCAAGTTACAGCCGAAAGGCGCTCCGGAGTCGCCTCGAATGTTGGAGAGCCAAAAAGTGGGGCCGACGTACGTGACTCTCAAGTGGGAAGCTGGGTTTGATGGGGGGTTGTCGAACACGAAATACTTTGTGCGTTACCGCCGGGAGACTCTTCGGGGTACGGGCGCGTCCACCAGCTCTGAGCACTGTGCCTCGGACCGCACCTCCGAGTTCGACTGGATGGAATACGACTGTGGCCGCATCAACCCCTGCAACGTTACCAGGCTCGACCAGCACAACACGTACTCCTTCAAGGTAATTAACCTTTTCATTACGTAATGTAGAATTTATTTTTAAATTCTAGACCTTGTCATTTGTAGGAAGTAGGATCTTAGTTTTTATTTGTCTTACAATCACATTAATATAACAATTAACCACATATATAAGAAGTTAGTGAATGGTATATAGGTAGGCCTTAGTAATTGTTCGTCTCCAACAAAACAAGAAGAATCTCGAAAACCTAATCCGAGATGTTTCGTGGTTGTCACCGAAGAACAAGAAACGTTTATTTACTAAAGTACCAAATAGATGTTATTAGCTATTGTGTTCATCTTCACAGAAACCAATTGTCTTAAGAGAATTAGTGATGGACTGAAATTAGGTTTACATTCAACTTTAACAGCATTTGCCGATTGGTAGTGTTGGGATTCGGCTGAATACTGTTGTATTCGTCAAACTTTTAGTTGCGTAAACTTACACGAGATTTTCTAGATATTGTGTAAGCTAAAAGTACCACAACCCTTAAATATAATGGCTGCAATGCTAACATGTCATTCACACTAGTGATCTGACTTAACTTAGGTAAAGACCACTCATCCCTTTTTTGTTTTGATTTCGCACGGTCTGTGCATTTAGCTAGTGTCAAGTTTAGAAAGTATTTAGTTTTTACAGTAACTTTGAGAGTTACTATGAGCTCCATTTGAATATGAATGTAGCAGTTTCTCTGTTTGTGCAGTATTTGGTAGCAAGTATATATCGATTCAGCCTACTCGGCAAGCTTAGTAGAGCTGGTCATCATTACTATAATAAAATTCTCAGCTCCATTATACCTGTGATTGCGCCTGTTTCCATGGTCTAGTAGTGTAGATACTTGATATACAAAACTACACCGATTTTACATCACAAAATTCACTAGGAATAAGTTTTCGTATATTTAAAAGAACCACTAAACTTACTCGAAAATATCTTACCAAAAACTCCTGTCAATCTTATAGAAGCGCATGAAATTCAAACGAAGTTCGAATTTCGAATTTTACGCGCCGAACTTTCGCTCGACCACAGAATGTTCAGCCAAAGTCGTCTTTCAGCAGAATAAACATTTAGCCTTGGTGCGTCACTAGTAAATTAGGACAATTTTGGTTTCCGATATAATGTCGCCCCAAGTCATTGTACGAATTGTAATTCCATTTAAGATTTATCCCGAATACGGTATTAACTTACATTTTTGTTTTTCATTGTTATCGCTACCGACAGCAACTCACATTTGTTTTCAAGGTAAATCATTCGGCGCGTGCCGTTAGTTTATTTAAGTTTACAATATTCCTTTTACGTTTTGTGCCGTCGCTATGGTTTTCGACACGCTTTAGAATGCTCACAATCAAGTTGTTCGCCACTTCCAAGTTCTAAATTGAATTTGTAACTGCAGGTCAAAGCGGTCAATACTAAGGGGCAAAGCAATTATTCGAATGAGATTACTGTGACGACGAAGGTGGACAAAATCAATCCTCCGGAGCAGGTGACGTACGACCCCAGCTCGCAGGCGATAGCGTTCACCGTGACCCCGACGTGCCTGGCGCTCGTGGGGGTCGTGGAAGGACTCGCGTCTATGGGAGGTACCGCGGGATGGCAGGTAATTCCACTCTCCTACTACTTATATTTTTTTTCTATTATGTAAATATTTTCTATCTACATACTGCACACCACACCCCACCATTCTTTGATGTTAGCTCACTCTTGTGTGTAAGGCTTTGCGTGTAAGCTTCAGGTGTTATGTACCTTGTTTAATTTGCATTTTAATATCATGCGCTTTAGATATAATGCTGATTGAAGAAGAGGAAAATATTATAAATACCTTTAACTACCTCATAGTTTTTTAGAAATTGGGAAAAGCGTTACGTGTGAAGTAGGAATGTATTAATGTGTACTGGGCAAGTGCCCACGGTGTGCTTGGTTTACCGTGTTAACTTCTTTGAGGTCACTAACCCAATAAAAAAACAATTATTATAATTACCAGAATACTAAATAGCGAAAATAACTGCGTACATTTCATACTACTTAATTATTAAATTATTACAAGCCAGAGAATATACGTAGAGGCGTAAGAATTTAGCAACGTACTTAATCTAAATTCCACGAAGTCTTGAATAGTGAATAACTTCTTGGAAACAGATATGCTTAAAATATTAAAACGTAATTATGTTTCTGAAAACATGTTAAGCCACAGGAACTACAAAACTAGTCGCTGAAATATAAATTTTAATTTTAATTAGTTAATTTAAAAATCTGCTTTGATTTTAAACGATTAGATTTAATTATTTATAACGACACTTACGACACTACTCGTAATCCAGATTTCGATTTATATAGTTATCCGTTCTTTAACATTTTGAGAAATGGCATTAAAATTGTAATGTCTTAATTAGTAAGAGATATTTTATCTTTTCCAACGAAATATACTTTCTAGGAATGCGCTTACCATTAGATTGAACCGGGTCGGACACAACACGCCCGGCATTCTGTCCAAGACATAATTACTTCTACACCAGAATGTAAATGTGAATATAAACTACATTGAAGTTTAAACTAAGTTTAAAACGATGATATTTGTGCGATGGCCGAGCGTAACGATTTTAGCGATATTCACCAAACTCTGGGTTTCAGCTGAACCGATGTTTAATATTGAACATTTTTCCATGCTAAACAAAAGCAGTTAAGTTATGTTTGCGGATGTTCAAAGCACTAGTATAAATTGCGTCTAAAATAAATTCGGCATCCGGAATAAAAATATATTGTTAGGAAATAATGACAAATAGCGTGCGCGTTGAATTAAATTGCATCTACAAGATGCTGGCCGTATTTATCTTACTTAGAGAGCATACGAGCAACTTTTATCTACGCAGCTAATTTGTTCGGTTGTTGCGAATTTTTATGAAATTGCAAAAAACTTGTTGGGCAACTAAATTGTTCGTGAGCGGGGGTTCCTATAGGGCCCAAGCACAAAACTGCTATGCAGTGTCGCAAAGTAAAAATCTGCGACCGAGCTCGACGCATCGTAAGAACTTGCGAATTGATTCGCATTGCACATTGTAAGTGTGGGGCGGCGAGCGGTAAAATCATAAGTATGAAAATGTTTGATGCACGCCACTAGGCGCCACCCCGCTCGCCGCGCTAATCAGGCAGCGATAGAAATAAAACTGTAATATTTTCAAATCAGGAACAAATGTTAATATAATTTCTTGCGTAACAGGTAGTGGATACTGTGACCCTGCGTTTGTCCGGCGCAGTGGCCACAGTGCAGGAAGCCACAGTGGAGCTCCCCAGCAAGACGAGCCGCACCACCGCCCGGCACGTGACCGACCCGCCTCTGGACGACTTCAACCCTCGCATACGACTTAAGCTTTGCTTGCAAGTCAATCAAGATGTCTGTAGCGAGTACACGGAAGCAGAGAGTGAGTAATTACTTGTAGACTATACGTAATTTAAATGATAATTGAGTGCTCAAGGCTCGTGTCCGTCTTACCCAGGTTATCTACACTAATTTAATAAAGAGGTAAAGTTTATTTTTTGTTTGTAGGAGGTACTTCTGGAAGTACTGGTCCGATTGCTAAAAATTTTTCACAGATAGAAAGCTGGTTTATTCATGAGTGACATAGGCTACAATTTATGTACGCGAACGAAGTCGCGGGCTAAAGCTAGTTTTATACATAAGGCAAGAGTATAGTCTATGTTAATGTATTTTAAGAGTTACCCGTCACATATATACTACTCTGTCAAGAAAGTACCGGGAAAAGATCAATAATACACAAAATGTCTTTCATCCAAATTTATTTTATCACCTTCAAAGTATGCTCCTTTAGAAACGATATACTTGCGCCAACGAATAATCCATTCATCAAATCATTTTTTAAACGCTGCTTCCTGAATTGAGCTCAGTTCTCGCCGCGAATTCTCCTTTATGTCTTCTATCGATTGAAAACGGGTGCCACGAAGTGGTAATTTGAGTTTAGGAAAAAGAAAAAAGTCAGCAGGAGCCATATCTGGTGAATATGGTGGTTGCTGGATGGTATTTGTTGAGTGTTTGGTCAAAAATTCGTTCACAATGATAGCCTTGTGCGAAGGCGCATTGTCGTGGTGCAAAATCCAAGAATTTTCTTTCCACAAATCTGGCCTTTTTCGTCGAATTTGCTCTCTTAAACGCCGCATAACGCTCAAATAATATTCTTTATTTACCGTTAGACCTTCCGGTAAGAATTCAGAGTGCACAACACCGCGATAGTCAAAGAAAACAGTCAACATGACTTTGACTTTTGTTCGAATTTGGCGTGGTTTTTTCGGTTTCGGATCAGTTGGAAGGCGCCACTCCGAAGCTTGTTGACTAGTTTGCATGTCAAACTCGTAAACCCACGTCTCGTCACCAGTAACAATGCGTTTCATGAATGTTGGGTCCGAACTGACTCGTTCTAGCATGTCCTCAGCGACTTTCATGCGATTGAGTTTTTGGAGAAAATTCAGATCTTTTGGGACTAGCCGAGCAGCAACATGTTTCATACCCAAATGATTAATTAAAATGGTACGGATCGACTCGTGAGATACAGAAAGTTCGGCGGCTATCTCTCTCAGAGTTGAATGGGGATTTTCAGTCGCTATTTCCTTCACTTTTGCGATGTTAACTTCATTTGCAGACGTTGACGGCCTACCAGAGCGAGGCAAATCTTCCATCACATCTCGACCGCTTTTGAACGCTTTGAACCACTCATAAGCACGAGTTTTTGATAAAGTCGATTCACCGTAAGCCTTCTGTAACATTTTCAGTGACTCCGAACACGAAATTCCATTGGCGATGCAAAATTTAAGACAAACTCTTTGTTCGATATTTTTGTCCATTATGAAATTCGCAATACACACTATATATGATATTACTAAAACCAGCACTGTATTTAATATAAATAACAGATGCAACTCAAACTCCGCGCCAAAATGGAAAACAGTTGTGCCAATCTAACAACTACAAAAAAACAAAAATTTGAATTTGGAACTATAAACAAATCATCTATTCCCGATACTTTTTTGACTGAATGTATAGGTACCTATTCAAAATTAGCTCTCTTTTTTATTAGGGTTCCGCGCTCAAACTGTAAAAATGTGACCATAAAGGTAGAACTACACTGCTAACACGTGTGCCACGCCACGTTGAACTAAGCGCGTCGATCTCCATACATTTTATATGGAAACTAGACTTGTAGAGCTACACTTGTAACACGCCACGCGACGTCGTTCTACGTACAAATCAGGCGTGTTACACGTGTGTGTGTTAGCAGTGTAGTTCTAGCTTAAGACTCCTATGTCCGTCGGTCGTCACCAAGCTGTATCCTATGAACTGTGATAGCTATATTTTACTGAAGATGTATTACTGTCATTGTTATAAGAACAAATAATAATAATAATAAAAAATATTGAAGTGGGGCTCCTATACAACATTTATTTGTGATTGTTTTTTTTTGGGGACAGTGCGGAACCCTTCATGCACGACCCCGACTTGTATTTGGCTGGTTTTTATAATACTGGTACCTATAAACAAAGACTAATGGACCAAAACTGGTTACAATAAAAAGTAAAGTAAAATAAAATAAAATGAAAACAAAACCAATAACAACATTTCAGACGTTACATTTAGGGGAGTTTTCCATTTATTTTTAGCTGTTCACTCTAAAGCTGACGTCTTCCCGACGGCCAATTTTATTAACTTGTATCCGGGTGAATGAATGAACATTATGATGTAATAAACAGCTTCTATGAAAGCATTAATACAAGGAAATAATTATTTAAATGCCTACAAGCTTTTCACTGAAACAAATTATTTTTGATAATAGAAACCTTAAAAGCGCAATACTTTAACAAATTAGGGTAGAGAAGGTCTGGTAACATTTTATTCTTATATTATAAATAGGTCATAAAACATGTGTTCCGTTTATTAAAAAAAAAACTAATAAAAAAATAAAAAACTAGCTTTAGCCCGCGGCTTCGCTCGCGTTAATTTCAGGGTAACACGGTTCTCCTGGGAAGTGCGGGGTTAGAAAAAGACAAAAAGTAGCCTATGTCACTCTACATCTCTTCAACTATCTCCACTTAAAAATCAATTCGTCATTCCGTTTTGCCGTGAAAGACGGACAAACATACACACACACTTTTCTATTTATAATATAGTAGCCCACCAGTCGGTAGACTGTCAGTAGCTTGGAACTTGTTTCTGATAGAACAAGGTCCAAACTCGTGGTCAGGGATTCAGAGAAAGGTGTTCTTTTCTATGCGAGCTGTGTTCAAGACTACAGCTTTCCGAATCAAGCACTTGATCAAGCCGCTGAACGAAGGTCTCCTAAGGTGCTTGGTCGGGTTTCTTAGCTGTTAGGCCTTTGGCTGATACGACTATCGGTACAATGATTGCTGAGTTCACATCCCACATATCGCAACTCAAGTCAATATACTTGATTAAACATGTGTTTATCATTATTCTCTTAACAGTTGGAACATCGTACATCAAGGAGACATCAGCTCGCACTACGGCAGCCATTGTAGGAATATTCGTCACCACCGTCGTGGTTCTTCTGTTCGTGGGACTATTATTACTTATCTACCAGTGCAGACGCAGGCCCAATAAGAAAGATAGATCCAAAGATTACGAAATGGACTCGATGAGGCCAGCTAAAGTGACACCACAGAACCAGGCCCCTCCACCATATTACCCCAGCTCGGGCATGGAGAATAAGGCTCTTGAACATTCGATGGACATGGCGTTGTCTATGGATGACTCAAAGACCGCAGTGTACGCGACACAAGGAGGGTACTCCTACCACGTACCACCCCACACTCAACCACATCCAGGACAAACTATGCCTAATTCAGATTGTAAGTATATTTTTTTCTCTATCCACGTTTTAACATTTATCTCATGAAACATCAAACTTTACGTTACCTCGTAGTTGTGTTAAACACGCATTGTATAATTTTAATTTGGACTCAATTATTTTGATTTATTTTCTCATATGCATTCACTAAGGACTAACTACAGTCGACATAGAAGGTAATAACCACCTATATCTGGACGCACGCATCGCATGTCGCGTTAGATCCCGCTAAAGTCCCACGATGCGATATATAATGAGGCAAATTGTTCACAGGGGTAAACATGGGCTTCATAGAGAACAGTTATACGAACAGTAACAACGGAGGCAGCGTGAACTCTCAGGACTCGTTGTGGCAGATGAAGATGGCGGCGGCGAATAATGCTGCGACGTTGCCAGCTCACCAGGTGCTGGACCGTCAGAGCAACTACGACTACGATCCTATCTCGCACGCGGGCTACCGCAACATCGACGACTACGCGCACTACTCGCACCTGCCGCACGCCAGCCAGCCGCCCGCGCCCAGCGACTACGACATGCGCGCCGCACAGAACCCCTCGCGCCAGGAGTACTGCTCCGACCCCTACGCCTCCGTACACAAGCCCAAGAAACGAATGGATCAACATATCGGTAAGTGTTTTATTCCACAGATTAATATAGAAACACTTTCTGCGCCATCAACGAGTTTTTCTTGCGCTACCAAAACTTATTCATAAATTACTACGATAAATTTTCGTGGAGCGTAGCCGCTCAGTAATGACCTTACGCCCACACTTTTGCAAAACACCGTGGTTTCTGTTAAAAAACTGCCGAAAAATATTTACTTTATAGAAGTCTACTATGCCAAGGACACAGTTAAGCGCTCTGATTTAACTATGTCTGCGTACTGTTTTGTAGTCTAGACTATTTTAAGTGATAGGTACCTAGATGGTGGTAAATCAATGAGGAGCATCAGGGTCTTCAGTCGGATAAACAAAACAAGGATCTCGTAAATATTAAAGGAATCAGACGTTCTTCAGCCATAATCATAGCAATTAGTAATTAGTAAGTCATCATTATAGCAATTAGTAAGTTGCTACAGCATGTTGTCTTTCACCAGAATCACCGTACCATGAGGTGAGTGGGCTGCCGGAGTACGGCATGCGCGCGGAGGAGGGCGGCGCCGAGGAGAAGCCGCTGCACATGTCGCTGGGCTACGACGAGTCGCTGGAGTCGGGCTACTCCACGCCCAACTCGCGCGCGCGCCGCGTCATCCGCGAGATCATCGTATGAACACGGCTGTAAGTCGCCCGGCGTGACACGCTCGGCTGCGCTCGGCCGCGCTCGGACGCGCTCGTGCCGCGGCCCCGAGCCCGCCCCTGACTTCCACTTGTCACCCCTATCTGGAGGCCTAACACAAACACTCATTGCCGGTCAGTTCAAAGACTGTCACTGCGCGAAACCCGTATTCTAAGTGAAGTTGGTGGAACTCTGCGCAGCTGTTACTTTACGTAGAAAGTTAAGTGTAGCTAGTGCGTGAACAGTAAGTACATTTTTGTGATAAGTCGAGTAAAATATTTTTATACAGGGATGGAAAATTGAACTAGAAATAAGTCGGTGGTGACGGACTTACAAACTTCGCGAGTGCCGTGGAACTTGAAGTGTTATAATTAACTCGTAAAACGGAAACCAAATTGCGTATTTAACAGGTGATTTAATTTGCAAATTTTGTTTTCCATTTGAGTAATGAATGTTATTTTATAATCAATAGCAGATGAATCTTTAGGTTTACTCCCAAGTCATGCTTACTTTAGGGGGCAGGGTTTAGGTTTTTACCTGTATTGAAATCAGATACGAAATAAAACCCCATTCCCTATATTATAGTTATCAGTGATTCTCTCAAATAATAAATAATGAGAAATGATCTGGATTGATTATTTGTATCAATATTTTTATGATTAGTTACATCAAGAGGTACTGTTTAAAATACAAAGGTATTTAGATAAGAAAGTTGCCATAAAATCGCTTAGTTCTTAATTAACATACCTATCTGTCGCGAAGAACTGTTACAACAGCGATAGAATGTATTAGGTAAGCTCTTGTTCTTCATATAAGTAAAATCTATTACTTTCGTCCTTCATATAAATTTCGGAACGAAGGTTTCGTACGATAACGAATGACTTGTGATCTCCATAGCTCATATTTTGTAAATGTGGTTTATTATTGACTTAACGCAAGTATGGTGCGAGTGGTGTAAATAAATCATCGAACTATAGATTAGTGATCATAGTCGACATTGTCAATTGTGATGCTAGGATGTATGTGTGTGTATGTGGACGTACGTAGAGTTTACGAGTAATGGAGCCTCCATTCGGCATGACAGAGATCCGACGCACTACTCATTCGCACCTGAATATTCCGTTCACATTCTATCAATAGTTCGCTCGTTTATTTCAATTCCGACGAAGAATAAACAAAATTTTACTTTATACATGAAGCTCTATATTCGAATCAAATAAACGGAATAAAGTTCACAAATCCGCAGTGTTAATATTCCAGAAGCCATATTTTACGAGAACTCATTATTGGGCGAAAAATGATGTGCAGATTTAAATCTCCAAGCAATATTGTGAGCCAAATAATCTTGTCGAAGTCTCAAATTCCTTGTAACGCGGCTGATCTGGTAATGGCCGAAATTTTCGTATGAATTGCACTGATGGAGGAAGATTACGACTCCCCGGGAACATTGTTTAGTAACGACCGTAATTACATTTTATTCCATATTTAAATTGTGTTTGTAGAAAAATAATTAACTTTTCCATCTCCGCCTTAATATAGAGGGAGGGTGCCGGAATGTCGAAGCGCGCTAAACTAATCAGTGTATTTTAACTTTTCAACTCATTTACACGAGTTAAATGACTTGAACTGTTAAATATAATTATTTTATGAGGATTCCTGTCGCTTCGTCATCTCGTGTCGTGTCTTTTGGTAATGTCTAGTCTCATAAACTCTATCCTTATGTCTGAGAAGAAGTCAAGCCGCATTCATCACAATGCATTGATGTTGGAATATTGAGGAGTTCAGATCTTTAATAGAATAAGATTTATTATGAGATTGATGTTATTGGTTTCACAAATAATACTATAAGGTAAATATTGGATTATTGTAAATATACATTCGTGTTATGTCAAATTGTTTATACTGCCTGTATGGATTTTCAAAAGATACTCTTGATATTATTCTTTTCTGATAGTGATGAGTTCTTAGATTTTGTATGAGGGCTTAAAACTGTTGTGGGTAATGATGTAGGTGTATAAAACAATTACTACCGCGGCTGTAGCCAAGGGCTAGCTCAGGGTACTACACAATAAACCGTGTATTAATAAGTGTCTTCGGGTTGTCTAGGGCTGAGGACCCTGAAGCCAATCCTCCTCTTTGCTAGACAACCTCTGTTTACTCAATGCCCGTGTCTACAGCCTTCGACAAAAGACTGTCAAACTAGTATCGGGGACATGTCTGTGTAATAATTCAAACAGTAGGTAGGAAGCGTGTGTTCGGGCCTTTTAATGTATTACATATTTCCAAGGATACGTTATAGGACATGAATTTCAATGCTGTCATTTCAATTATTTATACCCATTTATTGAGTTATTAGTTAAAAGCTTTTTTAGATGTTTTCAAAAATATGTTTTGTTTGAAATATGACTGCGACAGACTGACTTCAGTAAGTTGAAAAGTCCTTTAGAATATAAAATCGATATTAAAATAACAATCACTGCCTTTACCTTTCCTATAGGTTAATATGCAGAGTTTTTTTTTTAAGATTATGTGCTCTTTCCAAGATAATTATCAGCTTCCATCATCATCGTCTTATTTGGGGTGGGAGCAACACGTTTTTTCCTCCATTCTGTCCTGTCAATCGTCAAGCTATTTCTGCTTCTCCCAATACGAAGACTTGATAAATCCGTGGAATTAGCACATAGTCCGACACGTGCCGCTATTTCAGTTAAAAGCTAACAAACACTAACATCTTGTATAAATATTTTTGTCTACAAGATGTCTGGCCGGAAGCATTAAGAATATTTTTTAGTTCATAGTGTAGTTTTTTTATAATGTAGTTAAGAAACTTTACTCTTTTAGACACATAGGGTCTATATAAGATATCTATGTGACTAATATTTTTTTTATTAAATTCAGCAGAATATCTATTTATAGATCTCAAACTGAAATTTTAATTTTACGCCAAAATCTACAGAACACATCGCTTTTCCAAGGCAACTTTTCTAGATTAAAAACTACGGAAGTAAATTGTAATTTAACGGTTCTCGGAGTATTTGCTAGCTATGTTTTAGTGCCAATCTACGATACGTTTACTTATAAACGACTACTTAAATAAGAAACACGAGATTTTGAGTTTCGTTTAATTCAATGATTTATAAATTATTATGTATATTGTTATGACAACAAATTATAATCTGCTGTTCAATTAAAGTATAAAAACTTTCGTAATTAGGTAATCACCGCGAGCTGGGTCTGTGGGCTCGATTATTAGGTTAATGCCACGTAAGTTTAAGTATGTCACACTTTTATTTCCGATCCTTATTAAGTACAGAATCACCAACACCATCCAACATGTTGTGATGAAACTCATTTAGATTAAAACATTACGAAATTCCCACCTTAAAGAATCTTGAATTTTGTTTTTTCATTATATTAAATTATGAGTTGTAGAATTTAGATTATTATTTCATTTGTGTATTAAACTTATGATTATTTTCAAATTGACACTGTCGCAGGTATTTTTATTTTATTTGTATATTAATTTGATGTTTTGTGTACGTGATCAATGGTCGATGAAGAGACGGTAATTAATTAAGTCGCTGCGTCATTATCTCTCGTCAATTACTTCTATTAGCTTAGAGACATAGAGAGGTTCAAATCTCATTATATATATTTTTTAAATGCTTGCTGTTTTATAATTCAGTAGACGATGCATATTTCACGTGTATAACTGATTTCCTGGATCAGAAAAATAAAAGGAATGTCTACTGATTCTCGTAAAGCCATGCGTTCACCTCCGCACACAGGTTTATGTAAAACGTCCCGAATATCAATAAATACACGCCACCAATAAATGGGAAAGTCTTTTGACACCGATACATGCAAAATTACTGCAATTCATGGAAATGAATCATTGATTTTCCGACTCACTTTTTCCTGTTTATTGTCTAAAAGATGTAACGAAGGCAGCTCGTTTGTATTTTATTGTAGTTTGTGAGAGCATTATGTCGTCGCATCTCGAGGTTTTTCTCACGTCGCCTGACCAGGGTTTAGAACACTGCCGTTAAGCTAATGGTACTTTGTTGTGTAAGTGTAGTGCACGTGACTTTTATGCCTAAATGCTCAATAGCTAAACTCACACAAATAATAAGCATATTACAAACACTGCCTATATTCTTTTGCCTAATTATGCAAAAAAAAAACACAACACATAAATTTTATTATTTTTAATTAAGATGAAATTAAAAAGTGACCATCGATATTTGTAAATAGGTACTTTTTTACAAATACATTGTAATTTACAATAAATTAATTATATCTACAGTACTTAAATGAACATATAAATATATGCCATATGGATATTTGATCAGTTTGAATTAATTTCCAAGCGTGTTTCCATTTTGTCGAGTATTGAACGTTAGCTGACGTACTTCGACAAGTTTGTTTGATTACACTTTAACGAATCACACATTTAACCGTGTACGCTGTAGAAATTAAACGCAATACTTGACGAAGTGGAGACGTGGTTTTAGATTTACAGCAATGGGTATTAAATTCATTGTTTATTATAGATAAGTATTACAATTGATGTTACGACTTGTAAATAGTACTTTAAACCACAAGTAAGACTTATTAAATAAATTTTGTCCATAATATTTGGCTGTTTCCTTTTTTCATTTACTAACCAATCCTTATTCACGAACTGTTCTCATATGGAGTTACACAGAATTTCGTGAATGCACAGCAAAGTTTCAGAAATGATGAATCGACTCGTAGCGGATCGGTAATCTGCTACGACGCTACGAAGTCATAGCTACGTAGTACGTAGCCGTAGCACGCCGACACAGAGTTATATTAGTAGATAGCTTATAGAGGAGATAATATCGCTTGTCCCTATTAACAATGTCGGATGTGTTTTTTTGCCATTTTCTTTTTATTTCACGAATCACTCTCAAAAAGTCCATTTTTTTAATAGCAGCAAAAAGAAAAAATAAATTACGTATAGTTTTTAAAATGGGCCACGTTAAAATTGTCAGATGTGGTCCATTCGCCATTTAACAATGACGTATGTCAAACTTTGAGTCGCTCTCGTGTAAAGTTGCCAATTTTCACATCCGATATTGTTAACCCTTCAGATACCGTCAATTAGAGACACAATAGTAAGACAATAGATGCGCGGGCACTGGTGGTCGCTTGGGGATTCATGAATTAATAGGGATAAGCGATATATATTATCTCCAGTACCTTAGGATCGTCGAACACGCGTAGATTTTCTAGTTATCATACATTTTATTTGCCTTCATGATGCTTATTGTTGTTGTCAACGGCGCATAGTGTCCCACGCACACTTCAAAGACATGTCAGTAAAACCGTGGCGGCCCAGCAGGACCGAAGCCATGGGTTGATTTCCGAAAGAGAAACCCAGGATCCTGGAACGTAAAGCAAAGAAGAAACATAGTGTGGTTTAAGTCAGTATAAGTCTGATACCTATATATATAGTAAAAGTCCTGCTCCGCCTTAGAGCGGGAGATGTCATTGGGTGATTTCTCACATTAAAAAAGTCTATTTATTTAAAACACTAGCTTTTGCCCGCAGCTTCGCCTGCGTACATAAAATAGCATATGTCACTCTGGAATAAAGCAGCTTTCTATCAGTGAAAAAATTTTAGCAATTGATCCAGTACTTCCAAAGATGACCTCCTACAAACAAATAAATAAACTGTATCTCTTTATTATATTAGTGTAAATACCTACATATTACCATCTGACTTTCTTCGATAACAAAACAAACACTGTGAAATACGAGATTATTATACCAGGCAACTCACAAAGTTTTGCGAAAAAAAGTATTTTATGTATAAGACACTGGCCACTTGTAATCATTTTGAAAACTTTGGTTATATAAAAGTAAAAATACCATTGTTCGAATTTTGAATTTCCCTCCACATTTTTCGAGAGCCAAATCAAATTATCGTGTCTCATTTAAAAATGGATCTGCATCGAGCACATTTTCGTGCGATGATTTTCTATTTCTATGATGATTAAATTTTTTTGCGATGTATTTATACGAGAACTTTTTATTCCCTAAAATAAAAATTCAGCTGGGATACAGTTTTCTTCGCCAGAAGACGCGCTAGCAGCGTTAGCGACTGGAAAAAATGTTTCGAAAATTGGTTCAAACGCATGAAACTTTGCATAGAGGCTGGTGGAGAGTTCTTTAAAAATATTTTATCCATAGAAGTTAATTGTTTAGTTTTTCAAAACTGTCTGAACGTCCGTGGATGCGTTCACAAACATGTAAACTCATACACAAGACACTGAACGTAATGAACCATTATTTTTTTGTTCCTAAACAAGAGGTCGAAGTCGCAGGCAAGGGTGCGATACGGGAGCCTAAAAACAAAGGATCGAGGGAGCATGAAATGGGAGAACCTTAGCATTGAGTGGATATGGGTCGAAGAATAGGTAAGAGGTATAAAAAATAGGGAATAACAATAAACAATGTCCCGTACTATGTAGCGAGTGTATGGACACACTAGTAGAACGAGATGACAGGACTCTTTCTGACTTTCCTTTTCAGGTACTCTTTTGAGGTTGTCGTAGTCAATCTAGTACTAGGATATATAAAATCTTTGCTCTTTCCAGATCGCACTGCGTTCTGTTTTACGTACGTGTTTTTCTTTTTTTTTTTGTCTATTCTTTCATGTGCTCGTTCTATTATTACTAGATTAAATGTATATTTGTTACCTTATATAAATACGAGTTGTAAAATTTCTGCCAATATACCAGCGAATTGGGGTGGTTACCAAATTAATAGAAACCATTTATAAGCGTTTGTAGCAATAAGATTATTTTTTTGTTTATAATTTGTAATTTATTATTATTATTTATTATTATTATTTAGGTGTATCTATATATTATGAATGATGTAGCTGATTTTAATGACAGCTTCATTTCATGCTCTTCTTCTGACAGTTTTGCTAGTGCGGAGAGTGACTCTTCTCTTCCACTTACTTTACATGATAAAATCTCTTCTCTCTTCTCCAATGATCCTAGAAACTTGCATATAGCTCACATAAACGCCCAGAGTGTTCCTGGTCACTATTCCGATCTTCTGGCATCCTTTAGCTGTGCTCACCTTGATGCCCTATTGATTTCGGAATCATTTCTGAAGCCTTCTCTTCTCTCAACTCAATACTCACTACCGGGCTTCGTCTTGATCCGTAACGATAGGACCGGCAAGGGTGGAGGAGGTGTAGCTATGTACGTTCGCGCTGACCTACCCCACAAGGTTGTTAGCTCATCCCCTTCTCTTTATTCTGAGTCGGCTGAATACTTATTTGTTGAAATTTCTGTCAATCACACTAAAGTCTTACTTGCTGTGCTGTACAGCCCTAACCTTCACATTGACTACTTTGATTCCCTTGATTGCACCTTAAGTAATCTTTGTCCCATGTATGAGCACGTTATTTTAATGGGTGATTTTAACACTTGCCTGATTAAAAATAACCATCGCTCCCTTAGACTCCTTTCACTACTTTCTTCTTTTAATCTTCAAGTTTTGCCCCTTTCAGCTACTCATTTTTCTCCGAATTGTACGCCCTCTTTATTAGACCTTATTATTGTCTCCTCTCCCAACAATGTGTCTAACCACGGTCAACTTCCAGCTTCCTTTTCTTACCATGATTTAATTTATCTATCATATCGCATCCGTGTCCCCAAGCGTAAACCCCAGCTCTTATATCTTCGTAACTTCAAGGGCATTGACCTGGAGGCATTACAGTGCGATGCTAGCGATATCGACTGGTCCCCTCTGGTTGAAACTAATGACATTGATGAAAAGGTGAATTATTTTAATGCAACCGTTCTCGGACTGTTTGACCAGCATGCCCCTTTACGACGTGTCAAGGTAAAACACAATCCAGCACCTTGGGTAACTCTTCATATTAAGGAGCTTATGGCTCGTAGGGATAAAGCTAGGAGCAGTTATAAGCGTAGACCATCTGAGCTGAATGCTTCTCGCTTTATTTCACTGCGTAATAGCTGCAGGCGTCTGTGTCAAGTTGCAAAGAGACGCTATTTCCACGAACAACTCCATAACCGTAGTTCTTCCGACGTATGGAAATTTCTTAAGTCTGTTGGCATAGGCAAATCACCTACCAACCAGTGTAAGGATGTGAACCTCAATGATCTCAACTCGCATTTCTCCCATCTTCCCTTTTCACTAGATCCTTGTGTGAAAGCTACGACACTGGATGGTCTTTCTAGTTTGCCGTTGCCACAGTATCCTCACTTCAACTTTAGCGATGTTACTGATATTGACGTTAAGAAGGCGGTCCTCGCGATTACTTCTTCTGCGGTTGGCTATGACAAGTTATGCTCAAGAATGATTACTCTCATCCTTCCCTCATTACTTCCTGTTCTCACGCATATGTTCAATCACTCTTTTACCACATGCTCCTTTCCGTCAGCCTGGAAACAGGCTTATATTATTCCTTTACCTAAAATTAACAATCCTACTTTATTAACTCATTTTAGACCTATTTCTATCCTCCCTTTTCTCTCTAAAGTTTTTGAGCACTTAGTACATAGACAGCTATCTCTTTTCTTGGCGTCGAACTCAGTAATTTCTCCCTTCCAATCAGGTTTTCGCGCGGGTCACAGTACTGTAACTGCGCTCTTAAAAGTGACCGACGATATCCGCTGGGCTATGGAGAACAAGTCCCTTACAGTCCTTGTCTTGCTTGACTTTAGTAGCGCCTTTAACTCAGTGGATTTCGATATTTTACTCGGCATCCTGAAATCGATTAATTTCTCTTCTTCCGCCTTAACCTGGTTCAATTCATATCTTCGGGGTCGCTCCCAGTGTGTTCGCCTTGATGAGTTATTCTCTGACTGGTGTAATCTCACTGAGGGCGTTCCTCAGGGTAGCGTTCTCTCTCCTCTTCTTTTTTCTATCTTCATTAACTTTGTTACCAGAGTAATATCTTCTAGTTTCCATCTTTACGCAGATGACTTGCAGCTTTACCGACATTTTACTATAGATGATGCGGACTCTGCGATTGCGGCCATGAATCATGACCTGGCTTGTGTCAGCGCTTGGGCCAAATCTTTTGGCCTGCAGATCAACCCAACTAAATCACAGGCTATGATCATAGGCAGTAGATTCGTCCGCAATTCGGCTGTAGTTTCGTCCCTGCAGCCTTTAGTTCTCGATGGTGTCTGTATTGACTACACCGAAACTGCAAAAGATCTGGGTGTCGTTCTAGACTCCAATCTTTCGTGGTGTGCGCAGGTCAATGAAGTCAGTCGGAAGGTAAATTTCTCCTTCCATTCACTCAAATGCCTCCAGGGTCTCTTGCCTTTGAAAACGAAAATCTCTTTGGCTCAAACACTTATTCAGCCGATTATTGATTATGCCGACGCCTGCTACTTGGATGCTACTGAGGAGCTGTTAAACAAGCTTGAGCGACTGCAAAACTTATGCATTCGGTTTGTTTTTGGTCTACGAAAGTATG
The DNA here is from genome assembly GCA_949319445.1 of Mythimna lalbum. Classification (NCBI taxonomy): domain Eukaryota; kingdom Metazoa; phylum Arthropoda; class Insecta; order Lepidoptera; family Noctuidae; genus Mythimna; species Mythimna lalbum. Next base: position 8,251,537 of record OX439351.1, on the reverse strand, counting down.
ACCATGTCTCTCATCTTCGCAAGGAACTCAAGTGGCTCCCTATCCGTCTTCGCAGGAACACTCGGATTTTATGTCTCCTTTTCAACATCCTACACAACCCCTCTTATCCCTCCTACCTGCGCGACCGTTTTACTTACGCTCGCCCTAGCGACGCACCGTGCAGATCACACTTAAGATCCCTACTTAAATCCCCTCCTCATAAATCCAGCTATTATTCCTACTCCTTCTCTGTCCACGCAGTAAGGTTGTGGAACTCTCTTCCGCCTAGCATTCGTGATTTAAAAACTATTTCACTCTTTAAGACTAAAATAAAAGAGCACTATCTTTCCTCTCTTGTGTGATTATCATATATATATATATATATATATATATATTATGTATTTATTTTTAGTATTAAGTATGGATATTTAGTTATATAAGTATTTATTAGTTTGATTAGGTTTTTCAATAACTCTTCTTTCTTTTCTGCACACTACTGTCTACATCTCTTTTAATCTTTCCTTTTCGCAGGTCTGCTGGAAGAAATTTCTTTGTGAAATAAGCAGTACCTTTGTACATAGTTTTATTATATGTTATCTCCTCTGGTATTTTGTGTGTACATAAATTATAAAATAAATAAAATAAATAAATAAACAAATCTTCAAGTTTATCAACAGAAACAAGAACTAAAAAAGAGAAGCTTGAAAACAGATCGATAACAGTTAAAACAGTTATAAATAAAAAATTTACTGTTCAAGTTGATTCTTCAAGATGTTAATCGGGAAAAACTCTGAAAGAAATGACTATTTACGAGAAAAGTACGTAAAAGCTATAACAAGAAAAACTCGGGTAAGCGGGCATTACAAACGAAGCAAATACTTTGTACATTATTGTATACACAGCTCGACGAATTGGCCTCAAAGCGACTTTTAATGTATGGATAGGATATCTTGAATCTAGGAACGCAATAGTTACAAGTAATCCCTTACTAAGAATCGGTTTGTGCTAATCTGGTTCTTAATCTTATTGCCAATGACCCATGGCTTACATTTGCTAATGTGCAGTTGCACGGTAGATTAACAGAAATGCATTTTGGAACTGAACGTTTACATAAAATATGTGCACTGATATTTTATTGACCATAACGGTCAGCCGTGCTATTCTCTAAGAAAACAGCCTTGAGTGCAGCACTGGCCGAAATCCAAATAAGTACTTTGGATTAACAATCCTGTGTACCTATACATTGGGTTGCTAATTCAATGTACTGCGCTCTCGACTCGGCTGTTTTCTTAGCGAATAGCATCGCTGGTTACCACTTTGATTTCAGCGAGCGGCGCGGCGAGCGGGGCGGCATCGTTCTAAGCGGGCTCGCGACTCTATGAACGGCGTCTGTGGCGTGCTTCAAACATATTTTCGATTTACCGCTCCCCACCCCGCGCTTAGCTTCCGCTCATAGCAACAAGGTTATGAATGAGCCGTAAGAGTACACGTCTAAAAGCGGCTGTACGAGACCTCTAAGTCCCATATTCGAAAATAATAATTCCAATATCCTCTATTAATATCAATTAATAACAAATTACAGGAAAAATTTATGGATTATGTGAGGGGTGATATGAAAGAAAATGGACTCAATGATATTATGACGGTTTACGATAGAATGGAAGAAAACAACGTGTTGCGCCGACCTCTAATAACATAGGACGAGGGAGGAAAGACAGACAATATCAAAATATAGGAGCAGTAACAGCCCAGGCATGCGAGTTTTACGTCGTGGTTTCAAAGCCCCAGACAGACGCTTTATCTTATGTATTTTTATTTTCACTTTATTTATTTGATCACCACAGCTTCCGAAATGGTGAAGGGAGAAACCTCGTGAGAAATTGGTATGTCTTAGAACCAAAAATTTGACGACGTGACATCCACCCACCTGCACTGAGCCCGCGTGTTGTCTTGCGGTCCACCCAGGAGAAGACCTGAGTTCCCAGCAGTGGGAACATTGTACGACTTATTATACTTATAAAATAACTGATAATGAGGCTTTGAGAGGATTTTGAGTTGAAGGTCAAACCAAACTCAAACTAAAAATTATTTATTTGACATAGACCTACATGGACACTTATAAATATCAGAAGCAAGCGCACGGTTCCAAATAGCCGTTTTCTGTGTCGAAAAACCGACAACAAACTCCATAGAACTGGCAAGAAACTCCATAATAATTCTTATATGAATAAAATAATAATAGAAAGTCTGATTTCGGAATAAGAAATTCTCTAAGAATAAAACCCCTCGACGACTTCTAAGCTGAATTCTTTTAACTTGGCAACAATTTTAAAAGTACTAAGTACTAATTAAAGTTGGTTTTGAAAGCCGGGTCAAACTTTTAAACCACGGAATTCAAAGTCGCTTAGCGACCATGCTATCTATTAATTTCTTTAAACGAAACATTAGCTACGAAATGTTCTGAACATAACCGGAATGACCAACATAGCTTTTACAATCTTATGAGTTCACTAGCTAAGTCTGGACTGGCAAGCTTTTTATAAGTATAAGTGTCCCAGCACACGGGCCTCAAAAAAACGCCACTTCAAGCTTCTTTTAGAGGTGGCCTTATTTATGGCTCGTGTGCGGCAGTGCCGCCACAAAAAAAACGCTTGAAGCCGCTTCAAGCTTCTCCGGCCACAAGCTGTCGCGCGCTTTAGCTGTTTTTGCGGCCGCTTCTAGTTTTTTTTTGTCGCGGCGTGTTTTTGAGGCACGGGTGCCACACTAAGTGCACATGCGGGTTTGTGGACGACGAGCAATGGGTAGCTCACCTCACCTTTCGACAGTCCGGTAAGGAATGAGCCCGAGTTGTCGAAGGCCGAATACAAACCGCAAACCGATGGCCGCTGGAGCCACAAAAAAATGGACCTAGAAAGCAAAGAGCAACTGAAGGACACAGGTATGGTTTTAGTCCGTAAAAGTAAACGCCATCTCGTTCTACGTTAGAGCAAGAGAAGTCTGTAGACGATTTATTACCTCAAAAAAAAACGCTAAGACCGAAAAGCGAGACGTAACAATATACTCGTATAAATATAATTAGATACGTTTTTAGGGCTCCACACCACAAAGGAAAAAACGGAACCCTTGTAAGAGCACTTTGTTATCTGTCTGTTTGTCAAGACCTTTTATCACACAAACGCGTGGAGGTATCGAGTTGAAATTAAAACTATAATATTATATATACTAAGTCTGCGGTCTCTTGACGCTGTGAAAAATCAAACTTCTGAGTTAATGTAAAAAAAAGATACTACCGTTTATGTCGCAAAAAACGTATGTTGCGACACTCTCAAGGGAATCGAAATTCATAGGGTATTTCCCGTTGTCTTTTTCTTTCTTTCTTTCTTTCTAAGTATAGGAAAAAAATCGGGAAACTGTTTATTTGTAGTGTCACAAAAATAAACTTTTTTGCATTTCGGAAAAATCTTCGTAACTCAATTCGAGAATTGAATTGAATTACATAGGTAAGTTTGGACGGAACCCTCAATGCGATAGTCCGACTCGCATTTACCTAGATTTTGAGAAGAGATCATTGAAATTCGGCAAATTAAGCCACCCAGCTGGATACACCGAGGATCTGAAAAAAAGGCGGACACAGACTAATAGCGAAAAGCTAAAAGCTGGGTATCGGGTATATAATACTGGGTATACTGGTGAAACTTGAGAGCTACGGCCAATTAATCTCAAGTTGAGCTTGCTATACAAGGAGCAGTAGGTAATCAGGGTTCAAACCTAATGAGACCTAGAACTTGAAACTGAGTTAGGTAATATTATAATTGCTGAGCCGCTTCGGTAACTTCCTTAGTCATTATAGAGACAGTCCGCACTTGCTTATGGTTTAGCATTGACAAGATATTGACCTACAAAGTGAACTTCCTATTCAAAAAACCAAAAAAAAAAATATATCAAAAGAATTTATTTCAAATAGACCATTTGCATGCCCTTTTGAATAATCAAATGTCGGTCAGTGAGAGCATCGCGTTCGTCCGTTTGTCTGTGCTTTTGACAAACTCAGACAAATTGTGTTAAGCTTTGGTTTCCTAGGAAAGCGGTGCCGTCATATAGCGGCCGTTTTAACACATCGTCAGTCATTTTTTCAAAACAAACGTCACAAACGTCATACGAAAAATATCCAAGATAGAAAATGGACGACCTTGATTGAGCTTTAGTAATTTACTTGGAGGATGAACTATCATCAGAAGAGGAAAATAGTCGTTGTTCCGGAAAACGGCCGCTATATGACGGCACCGCTATACTAGGAAACCAAAGCTTTACAGCGTCAGGAGTCTATCTATGGTTCATTATTGATATGTATTCAATATTTCATTATTGAAAATTGAGCGTCTATTGTCAAATATATACACATATTAACATAAATTCACGCTTTTAAATCAATAGCGTCATTATTATTTTGTTTCGATAGTTGGTTTAACCTCCGTGAGTAGCATCATATCGGGCCCTAACAGAGTAACAGAGCTACGTTATTTATCGTTCTAATTATCACAGAATATACTGAGTTAGGATCCTTTTTACTCTCACACAGATTTTAAAGTTAGTTTTCCATGACTATCTGTAATATATTGTATAATATTGTGCAACCTACGCATAAACGCTTTTCTTTCTTTCTATATTTATAGAAAGGAAAAAAATACGGTTAAACATCGTTTTGTCCTTCAAATAATCCCGATAAAACCAACTTGAACCCGCAAGGGGACTCACGTTAATTTATAGCGAGTTCTTAAAGTATAAAGAGCAAGGTCATATTGGTATAAACGTGAGGTAAGTTGTTCAGCTCTTTAGGGTGACACGCTCCATAGCTCCGCATACAAACTATAAGTAGTAAGAATTTTTCACCGTCATTACTATCAAAAGGTTAGAATAAAGAAAAAGAGTTCATTTACGACAAACATGGAGCATTCCTTAAAAAATAAAAGCAAATAACAATCTTCTACTTCTTCTTCTTCCTGCAAACAACAATAACAATATATAACTTATATTATAAGTGTTAGGATACGCGACACATCCGAACAAAACGGCTAGCACTCATTAAAATGCTGGGGCTCGTGTAAGACAGAACCACAGCGCTGATTTTCAGCACCAGCCATCTTCGACGGTGGAACGTTGATCGGTCAGCAAGGATAACAAATAATACACTTAAAATCACTGAATAAACAAGGCTCAATGTATTCTTATTTCAAAGTTTAATGAATTCCGGTAAAGAATTACGATGGATTTTATATGTCGACTAGCGACCCGCCCCGGCTTCGCTCGGATGTTTCTCCACTATTTAATGGATGTTATTATACATATAAACCTTCCTCTTGAATCACTCTATCTATTAAAAAAAACCGCATCAAAATCCGTTGCGTAGTTTGAAAGTTTTAAGTGTACATAGGGATTTAGGGACAGAAAAAACGACTTTGTTTTATACTATGTAGTGATTATTATATCTGGTGCCAGATAACCGTGGAATAAAGTCGTCATCATCATCATATCAGCCGAAAGACGTCCACTGCTGGACATAGGCCTCCCCCAAGCGTCGCCACAACGACCGGTCCTGTGCGTCACGCATCCATCGGATTCCCGCGACCCTGACCAGGTCGTCGGTCCACCTTGTTGGAGGCCTTCCAACGCTGCGTCTTCCACGACTTAGGAATAAAGTACATTGACCTTTTTCAATATTTCTGCGTAGGTACCCGAAAAACCAAACAATGAATTGATTTTCATTACTAGATCATGTAAGGATCACGATAAATGTCGATTCAAGACAGCTTTATGTCTTTATTTTCTTTTTTTAAATTAAGAATGTCAATAAAATTTTAAAGTGTTGGACAGTTCTCATAATCTTAACCTTCGAGCATCCAAAAACATGCTTCTTCATATTCCTTCTCATCGTACTGGCTTAATGTCAAATTCTTACGCTATTTCCACCATAAAACTCTTTAAATTATCCTTCAAACGTAAAATTCGGAACTACTGAACTACTTGAAGTCCTCTCAACTTTAGTTCGGTCTTCGTCAGAATTGTTATTATTGAGTTATCGTAATGATTTGATATTTATCATAGTATTTATTAGTTTATTATTTTAGCATATTTATGTATTTTATTATTATAAATAACTTATTTTATATTTTTCCGTTTGTAGTATCTGTTATTTGTTTATTGTGCAAACCTACCACAGTGTTGTCTTTTTTAACCCAAAGGTTGACTGGTAGAGAATGCCTTGTTGCATTAAGTCCGCCTATGTACCACTACTGTACATGAAGTTTAAATAAATAAATAAATAAATAAATAAATGTAGGAGGGTCAGTGACCGTTATTCCACATTTATCTGGTACCTCTCTTAGCCAAGCTTTTTTTTATATCAACGTTTGTAATAGGAACCAATCACATACGGAGTTTCATAAGCTCTTTGTTTGAACCAGTTTTTTTATGATTTATTCATTTGTTTGATTTGAAATTTTAAACTTAATCCCGTGCCCGGGGGTTTCAACCTTGGATTATAGTTGCTGTAGATTAAATTTATAAATCATACTAGCTTTGCCCGCGCGGCTTCGCTCCCGCTCTTCCCTACTCCACCCTACTATACCCAACTCTATACTGCTCTACCCTACTCTACCCTACTCTACCCTACTCTACCCTACTCTACCCTACTCTACCCTACTCTACCCTACTCTACCCTACTCTACCCTACTCTACCCTACTCTACCCTACTCTACCCTACTCTACCCTACTCTACCCTACTCTACCCTACTCTACCCTACTCTACCCTACTCTACCCTACTCTACCCTACTCTACCCTACTCTACCCTACTCTACCCTACTCTACCCTACTCTACCCTACTCTACCCTACTCTACCCTACTCTACCCTACTCTACCCTACTCTACCCTACTCTACCCTACTCTACCCTACTCTACCCTACTCTACCCTACTCTACCCTACTCTACCCTACTCTACCCTACTCTACCCTACTCTACCCTACTCTACCCTACTCTACCCTACTCTACCCTACTCTACCCTACTCTACCCTACTCTACCCTACTCTACCCTACTCTACCCTACTCTACCCTACTCTACCCTACTCTACCCTACTCTACCCTACTCTACCCTACTCTACCCTACTCTACCCTACTCTACCCTACTCTACCCTACTCTACCCTACTCTACCCTACTCTACCCTACCCTACCCTACTCTAACCTACTCTACCCTACTCTACCCTACTCTACCCTACTCTACCCTACTCTACCCTACACTACCCTAATTTTTTTTTCCATAAGAACCTTCTCCTCACAATAACAATCACAACAAAAAAAAAATCAGCCAAATCGGTCAAGCCGTTTTCATGCCAAGTCGTGACAACGGAAAACGGGGGTCATTTTTATATATATAGATTAGATATGTGAAGCTCTATAATAACTATGTATAAAAAAGACTATCTATTATTAACACTATTAATTTTAAAATTTAACACATTTTTCACTGTTAAGTCTTTTTATAAATTTGTATAAAATTAATGATTTTGTGCCTACAATTATGTACGTGTGTTGTACACTATAAGTGTACAAGTAATTTGGCAATAAATAATAAAAAATTCTATTCAAACTGTTAGCCAGCCAATATTATATTAGGTACAGTAACCTACACAATACTTAGTGCATTTTGATACAAGTGTAGAAAGTTTGTGTTTGCGACAGGGGCGGAATTCGCACGAGCCGCAGGCGAGCGAGTTATGGAGCTGAGGGCTGTGACTTTGCACGTGTATCAAACGACTTTTTTAAAAACACTTGCGAATAAATTGATAAACCATTGTTTATTGCTGTTAAGCGCGCATCAATCCCTACGAGACCCCTGTTGACCGGCGTCTCGTGGGGATTCATGCGCGCTCGGCTTGATACATGCAATAAAATTGTGGCGGGTGGAGAGCACACTCATTTTTCTACACTAGTGCGTAAAACATTCTATTGCGTGCCTAAAAGCGGGTTTTCGAGTGTTATTTCAACCCTTCTTATTTATCTCTCACGCTCACCTTATCGATTCATGAAAATTGAAGTAAGTGGAAAAAATCGTTACGTGCATTTCTGAACTGCATAAACAAAAGAATTTCTGAAATCCGATACCGTTTGCAAACGAATCCAGACAGATTCTAGTTCTTAACAATGTCCAACATACATTGCAATCTGTAAAAAGGGATAACCATCCTCCTGCTAACTTAAATAACAGGATTTTCTGAGCACATACATTCAGTCAAAAAAGTATCGGGAATGGATGATTTGTTTATGGTTCCAAATTCAAATTTTTGTTTTTTTGTAGTTGTTAGATTGGCACAACTGTTTTCCATTTTGGCGCGGAGTTTGAGTTGCATCTGTTATTTATATTAAATACAGTGCTGGTTTTAGTAATATCTTATATAGTGTGTATTGCGAATTTCATAATGGACAAAAATATCGAACAAAGAGTTTGTCTTAAATTTTGCATCGCCAATGGAATTTCGTGTTCGGAGTCACTGAAAATGTTACAGAAGGCTTACGGTGAATCGACTTTATCAAAAACTCGTGCTTATGAGTGGTTCAAAGCGTTCAAAAGCGGTCGAGATGTGATGGAAGATTTGCCTCGCTCTGGTAGGCCGTCAACGTCTGCAACTGAAGTTAACATCGCAAAAGTGAAGGAAATAGTGACTGAAAATCCCCATTCAACTCTGAGAGAGATAGCCGCCGAACTTTCTGTATCTCACGAGTCGATCCGTACCATTTAAACTAATCATTTGGGTATGAAACATGTTGCTGCTCGGCTAGTCCCAAAAGATTTGAATTTTCTCCAAAAACTCAATCGCATGAAAGTCGCTGAGGACATGCTAGAACGAGTGAGTTCGGACCCAACATTCATGAAACGCATTGTTACTAGTGACGAGACGTGGGTTTACGAGTTTGACATGCAAACTAGTCAACAAGCTTCGGAGTGGCGCCTTCCAACTGATCCGAAACCGAAAAAACCACGCCAAAGTCGATCAAAAGTCAAAGTCATGTTGACTGTTTTCTTTGACTATCGCGGTGTTGTGCACTCTGAATTCTTACCGGAAGGTCTAACGGTAAATAAAGAATATTATTTGAGCGTTATGCGGCGTTTAAGAGAGCAAATTCGACGAAAAAGGCCAGATTTGTGGAAAGAAAATTCTTGGATTTTGCACCACGACAATGCGCCTTCGCACAAGGCTATCATTGTGAACGAATTTTTGACCAAACACTCAACAAATACCATCCAGCGACCACCATATTCACCAGATATGGCTCCTGCTGACTTTTTTCTTTTTCCTAAACTCAAATTACCACTTCGTGGCACCCGTTTTCAATCGATAGAAGACATAAAGGAGAATTCGCGGCGAGAACTGAACTCAATTCAGGAAGCAGCGTTTAAAAAATGTTTTGATGAATGGATTATTCGTTGGCGCAAGTGTATCGTTTCTAAAGGAGCATACTTTGAAGGTGATAAAATAAATTTGGATGAATAACTGACATTTTGTGTATTATTGATCTTTTCCCGGTACTTTCTTGACAGAGTAGTATGTGTTACTGACTAGGTACATTTTGACGTGCACTGTCCAATAACCCGATGCGAGAGTCTCGCAGTCCTCAAATTTACTCAAAAGATCACTATTTCATAAGCCACTACGTCGAAACTCTATTACAAATGAATACTATTATAATCCATTACCCCTATTTGACAGCTACAACTTGGGGTAATGCGGGAAATGAAATATAGTTGGGGAAAGTTGTGAAATATACTTACACGGGTGTGTTTACTGTTAAACAGCGATGAGGAACTACTTTCACGGATTATTACCATTTTATTTTAGGAAAGTCCCTGAAGAGGTTTTTTCTAAATAAACTTTGCTCCTCCTGTATCGTGAGTGCGTTCACAAACGTGTAAACTCACATACATAAGACACCCAGACCTTTTTTTTTAAGATGGGTGTTGGGTTTTGGGATGGGGATGTTGGGATGGATGGTGGGTTGGGGATGGAGGGTGGCCGTGTCCGACTTTTACTGACTAAAACCCACTCCTGTTCCTTCTTTGCCTTCGACCCCGGGGTTTTCTTTCGCATCACCCATGGCCTCAGTAGGCTACGACCCAGCAGACATCTTCTTGTGGCGCGTGGTACGCTAAGTGCCGCCAACGACTTGGGCTTGGTCCGGACGGTTACCAGATACACCCAAACCTGGAACAAATATCTAATCGATCCCGCGGCACGAAGCACTACAGTTAAGAGGGTCCTTTTCCACTCGCCTATCGTAAATATCGAAAATGGTTAAAACGCTTGTTACTTCATCTAACGTAATCCACCGCGATGTTTGACGAAAAGACAACGCAAAAAAAGAGAGATAACGCCTGAAAACTCGGTTAGTATTCGGTAAATCTGAGAATTTACTCGAATATTTCACAAAACTTGCTCCAGGAAACAGCTGTTTTTTTTTAAACCCTTACAAGTTTTTGAAAAAAGTTGTCGCCATTTAGAATCTTAATAACATTTGCAAGGCTTCTATACTTTTACTTTTTTTTACTTTTTTAATTTTTAGGCAAATTATGAAGTGTCAAAGTTCATACAAAATAGGAGATTTTCAGAGGTTTTTACTGGATTAGTTTTACACAAATTTAGAAATTGATTTCACTAGAAGCCTAGATAATATCCACAAGATACTGTCTTTCCAAAATATCTAATGAAAAATGTGTAATAACGTCATAATCAGTTATGAGCGGTTGTATGAAAAACAGTGAAAATGTGAGTCATGATGCACTACCTTAATTAAGTGCTCATCCTCTGCGCCAACGTTGCTGTCGAATTATCGCTTGTCTATTGCCTACCTAACAATTCGAAGAAAAAGTTTCAAGAACATAACTTTGACGAAAACCAGCGCAGTAGGTGCTCTGAGTAGATCTACACCACCTCGAATTCCTGAATCCCGATGCTCTGTGAACACGAATGCGCCGATTTTTCGGAGAGCTTGCAACCGACCGCGTTAATTTAACTTTCATGCTCTCTGACGTCCTGGTAGCGTGGGGATCACACGAGTTACTTATTGCCACCACGCCTCTAGTTTACCAAGAATTCGTTGGCGCTGTGACATGGAACCCACCGAATGTACGCTACTTATCTGCATTATTTCCCAGAACTCTACACGGTATCAGTGTTGCTTTTGTGTCCAGAAAATCCACATCACTATGTGACACATAATATTCTTTGCAGCGTTACTTTGTTGCTTAATAGAACGCACACAGAGACACGGTGAACGTGTTATTTAAAACTCCATTAAGAATGGCTAGCGCAGCTGAAACGATTAAAGCCCAACCGTACGTACACTCCCCCTCCTCCCAGTCTAAATTATGGACCTTTTGAATACGCCATAGCCGAGTAAAACGAGCTCACTTACCTGGATATATTTGCTCTATCGCTAAGCAAAATGCTTGCAGGAAATGGTGTGACTTTTCTAAGAAGTTGGAAAGCTATTTCTATATATCTAGCTTCTGCAAGTGGCTTAGCACGCGTTCAAAAAGCTTTCTCCATACTAATTTTGGATCTTTTGACTTGAATTTTGGAGTATCCTTTGTTAACGCACCTAAGTTATAATAACCATCGGCGTACAAAAACTAGTTACATGCTAGAGAAAATACAAAAAAAAAATCCTTAAAAGTATGTACGAACCTCCAATCCACTCCAATGTCCACATCTTAATAAATGAATAACTGAAGTGATGGACTGTGGTAAGAGTTTATGGAATACAGAGCCAGAAGGCTCTGTACTGCGAAAGCTTTCTCTATAAAAAATCATTTATTTCTATAATCATAACGAATATAATAGTTAATTTAATTCAATTATTCTCAATTGCATTTAATTTAAATCAATATTATTATTTCATTCAATTCAGTACAATTTAATCTAGTTCAATTAAATTCAACACAATTTATTTTAATGCTGTTCAAATGTGTACTAATTTCAGCGCAATCCGATCAGCATGTGTTGACAGAGCAGCCATTCAGCAAAAGTTGTCTTTCATATGTGTAGATAACCAGCTTATGCCCGCGACATCGCCCGCATACATAAAATATAGCCAATGTCTCAGGAATAAAGCAGCTTTGTATCGGTAATTTTTTTTCGCAATCGGACTAATACGTTCAAAGACTATCCTGCTACAAACAAAAAAGCAAACTTTACCTCTATATAATAATACCGTAGATACAGTGACCAAGATAAATCGCTAATAATTTTTACTTTAGACCGTTAGTTAATGTATAAAAGTTGAGAATGGATTTCCAGGTACTGTAATTCTCTGAAGATTCAAAGTTTGTTCGAACGGCAACTTGTTATCAATCATAAACGTTATTCCTTACAAATACATATACAAAGTATAAGGTAATACTGTCATCAATTAATTATAGGTAAGTAGGTAATTCTTGACACTCAATTAGATGCTTTTGTCCAATAATCTTAACTAACTCAATTTACGTACTGCAATAAATCGTAATAATAATGTATATATTGCCGCCGTATTGTATAACATGGGGTATTATAAGTTGACGCGCCAGATTGAAAAACGTCAATGTAATATTATGTAATGCGACTACCTCACGGTCAACCAGATTTAAATTCGTTACTCACATCACTGCGATATATATTTATACTTCACCCCTAGAGTTCTCTAACTTTACTTAATATATAAATATTATGTCGGTAAGTATCATGCTCCAAACATGTTTCCTAACCCTCATGCCGTCTGGCAGTGCGGTCGTGATTGGGAGAGTTTTCATTGGATGCAATTTACTTTTAGTATCGTCAGACAAAACTGGCTGAAAATGAAACAGGAAATAACTTGGCGACGTATGTCCTGGTAATTACCTCGCAGGTCTCGTTCGAGCTTTTTGTTTTGTGCTCATGAGAGTTTCGGCGTGAAGTGGCTCGGTGTTCAGCTGGCTTTTCCCCGATTGTTTCGGAATTTATTCCAATTGAATTTAATCCGAACAAAAAATACCAACCAAATGTCTATTTTAAAACTCTTATTTACCTTACAGTCTGATTTACATCTCCGGACGGGTTCCAATTAAATTACTTACTTGTTACTTGACAGATAATTTCTTGCCAATTCCGTTCCATTTCTGAATATATCTATAAATAATTCCTTCGAGTAATATCTGAAGTAAAGAAGGTCCTCAAATTAAGCAAGACCCAGGCCAAATGTCATTTACCAAGAAGAGTCAGAATTCGGAGTTTCCGGAATTAGGCTCGTCTATTTTAGATGGAAGGATGACCTTTACCGATTACAGGCTGAAGTAAGCATGTGTCTATTTTCGATAATTGAGGAAGCTGCGCAATGTTACACGTTCTGTCATTTCTGTATGCCTGGTAGACATATCCGCAGGATGTCATGTATTAATAGTTAAACAGGGGCGTTATTAATGTTGTGTATGACGAAACATAAAAGATAACAAGATAGTGGCATCTATACATAACTTATTATTATTTTATTAGATTACTTACTTCTGGCAGCGGTTTTGCCCGAATAAAGACAATATATTCCCGAGGTAACCTGTGTCCTGAGTGCGACAAATCTGGAGGTCTGAGCGTAAAGAAGTAAAGAACACATACACTCAGAACACAGGAATCTTACAATTCTTCTGTTCTGTGGTACGTATTATGCCATAATACTTATATGTATGTATAATATTATGATGTTGGTAGTTATGAAAACTGTTCATAACTACCAACATCAGAAGTATTAATACTAGGTACGTGATTTTAATTATTCATGAATATACTCAGTCTAAATCGTCATTATAATATTGACCGGTCTGGGAAATTAATAATCTCATGTAAATCCAGTACACTATGCTTATTTTAGTAACTGTTGAGAAATATGAGAGAACTAAAGTACCCAAAATAAACTTTACTTTTTCTTCTTTGGTTTTCAACTTAATAATAACTTTCTTTTATTGGAAAATTGATGTGGCCGACGCCACATCAATGACGAATCATCATCATCATCATCGATGATCGATGATGATGATGATGATGTGATGATGGTGGCTTGCCTAGAAGCAACCTATTCACTCTTGACAGTTCACACTGGACGGCCTGACGGCGGGCTACCCATTACTTGTCGTCTTCGATCGAACCTGTACCTGCTGCGTCCAAAAATTGCCCTGCAAAAAGCGATCCCGTGGTGGCAGCTGGGGCGTGGGGATATCCGTTCCCTCGCAGTTAGAATCATCTGCCGTTCTCTATCACCTCGGACCATGTCTTGAACCTGGGTTAGACACGAGAGGTTTTTTTATATAGTGAAAAAATCATCCAGGCATAACATAGCGCTCTGTTCAGTGAAAATAAGATCTGTATTTTATTCACCTATGTTAACAAATAAACGATTATTATTATTATTATTGTCTAATGACAGCCCCCGCTCTTGGACGGAGCGAGAGATAGTGTCAGACTCTTACTGACTTAAAACCCACCCCGTTCCTTCGTGCTTTCATGCCGGGGCTGAGCTACCTCTCGAAACTAACCCTGGTTCCAGTAGGCTTTGATCCAGCTGGGCCGCGGCAGCCGAACGCAGCTCGCGCGGGAACAGTGCGCGCCGTCGATGAATTGGGCTCGGTCCGCACAGTTACCGGACGGTTGGACAGCGAGCTACCCATTGCTCGTCGTCCGCAGACACAAGACGTTACTGCTGCCGATTACCTCCACGAGGACTGTAATACAGAGCCTTCAGTCATTCTTCGAATAGTTATTTGATATCATTCAATGGACTTTCGGCTGAAAATATGATGATGATATCATTCAGCCTTAATGATAAACATTATCTTACCTTAATGATAAACAACTATTTATTATTTCTAATATTAGTACGCTATAAGTGTCAAGGCTTACAGACAGATAGTCTGTGATTTAATTAGATCATTTCATCCTTTGTAAAGTTTCTATTTACTAAGAATAATAGTCTTCAAATGTCGTAAATAATTATGAATTTCTCTGACTTTACTTAATGATATTACAAAACCAACCTAACAAATGGCGGAGTGCTAAATTATATAAACGTGTAAAACGTCACCTGATTGTACGGAATAAACTTTCGTTAAACATTTTCGGTTGTTTGTTTAACACTTTACCGATATCGATAAAAACCATGTCTAGCAAAAAGTTATTGAAAAAAGTGAAAAAAGATTTGAGATGAAAAGTTTAAAAAAAATATTCGACGAGTAACTTTTGTATGAATTTAAAATGTTTTGCAAAAAATATACTGATGCAAGTTGCTCAAAATATCCGACACATAGATACATATCCGACTAAAGCTACAAAAATAATAAAAAAATAACAAAACGCTTTTCGCATTACCTTTCAGTTGATCCGCTAACTCCGTCAATTATCGAGCTTAGAATTATCGAGGTATTTTTATTTAATTTTTTTGGTGGGTAAAAATCATCTAAATTCATTGGATCAAACAGCAAGCTTTTAAACCGTTGACGATAAACGGCTTGGGAAAGGCTCTTTTGAATATAAAGTTTATTTGAACTTTTAATTCCAACCAAGTGGAACCGAAGTTCAAAGTTAGCCGGTTAAAAATACGGCAATTTCGCATTGTTAGTCGCACAAAACTTTTTTTTTCATATAGGGCTAGAACTTAAATATAGGTACCGTGTCTATTTCATAGGCATTCCCATTTCACTTATCTTTGTTGTCATACCTTTTTTCTGCACAAATAAAAAAAAGACAGGAACTCGACATACGCTATAAATAACAATAAAATATCCCAGATGTTTATGGCAAGAATTACGGTCTGCGGAGGATAGTTATAACTTCTATAACTCCCTAATGACGTCACTTGTGTACATCCTCTAAACGCAACAGACAATATTTATTCCTAGAAACGTAAGTGTACTCGCCCGTAACCATTACCGCTACTCAGAAATTAATAAAGCCTGCCCTCGGATTATTATGATGACACGAAATATTAAAACATTTCCCGAGTCGGCCACTAAAGTCTATAGTCGCGTTCAAGGAAACCTTCAAAGATAACCTTCTTCAAATTTTAATCGGGGATAATAGTTTGTGTTTTCTTCATCAGTGTTGCTACGCGGGCTACGCCGTAGGCGGGGGCGGTGGCCTGCGTAGCGTAGACGTAACGCGTAGCGCGCGCGTAGCCACAAAAATAAAAACAAATGAATTTCGCCTGGTTTTTCCTTAATCTTGGCAAATTGAAGGTATCGCGGGCAAACGCAAAATAAATTATATTAATTCAAATAAATTGCTTTCCCTACGCAACACCACTCAAGATATTCGCGGCGTACCTACACGGTAATTAAGTACAACACTTGCTTGCGGGTTCCAAAACGGATATATGTCAATGTGACTTATTCCGGTGGTTCCAGTAGTCTTGGAAACGTTTATTATTTAACAGAACAATCTAAGACTAACTGAAAGGCAAACTTCAGTACTCGGTAATTATGGTAATAAATGAACCAGTTTTCTTTTGTATAGCAGTGGCCTTCATTATCCTGCAGTGGATCAGACCGCGCTTTATTTTTTATTAGCTATAATTATTAAAATAGAAATTCAAATTCTTAACATAATTAAACCATAAGATATAATATCACATGATAATATATATCTTATATTACAAAATAAATTTAATCTCAAACCTAAATTTATAAATAAAAATATCATGAAAAATAAAATTATTTGAACCATTCAAAACATATTTTTTATAAAACATAAAGGCATTATAAAAAATTATTATAATTAAAATTTTTATCATTATACTTAATTATTTAATTATAATAAATTAAATCTTTGAAAATAATCATTTCCATGAGTTCGAATTATAGAAACTAAAATAGATAACCCTAATGGCCCCCTCACAAACTGAAAAAACTAAAAATACTATCAATATATATATATCATAATTAATAAATATTAAATAAATTAACATAAAAAAAAAAATTCTTAAAACAATAAATTCTAATCTAAGTAGAACAATTATTAAATGTTTATGTGTATGCATGCTTCTTAGATCTTTCAAAAGCTTTTGATCTGGTGTGTTATGACAAGCTATGGCAGAAGCTACAATGTGAAACAGATGTGCCGCATGAGGTTGTATCATTGCTCCGATTCTGGTATAGTAAACAACTGAATACTGTTAGGTGGATGGAGGCACGGTCAAACGTGTACAGGTTGGAATGTGGAGTGAGGCAAGGGGGTTTATCCTCGCCTCGCCTTTTCAACCTGTACATGAACCAGCTGATCGGTGAACTCAACAGCACTAATATCGGTTGTTCCATAGATGGAGTTTGTATGAACAACATAAGTTACGCGGATGATATGGTTTTGTTGAGTCCATCGATCAGTGCCTTACGTAAACTTTTGCGCATTTGTGAGTCATATGCGGAGGCCCACGGGCTTAGGTACAATGCTAAAAAGAGTGAATTCATGATTTTCAAAGCCGGTACCAAATGTTACTCTTCTGTACCGCCTATCACTCTTTGCGGCACTCCTTTGAAAAGAGTGTCGCAATTTAAGTACTTGGGCCACTGGGTCTCTGACGACTTATGCGACGATCTGGACATTGAGCGGGAGCGCAGGGCGCTGTCTGTCCGGTGTAATATGTTGGCTCGCAGGTTTGCGCGATGTACTAGACCTGTTAAGGTGACATTATTTAATTCATGAATCCCCAAGCGACACCCGGTGGCCGCGCATCTATTGTCTTACTATTGTGTCTCTAATTGACGGTATCTGAAGGGTTAAGGCATATTGTCAGTCGTTTTACACGTGCAGCCTGTGGACCAACTTTACGCAGCGGGCGTACAGCGCACTGCGCGTGCAGTATAATAACGCTTTCAGGATACTGTTAGGGCTTCCGCGGTTTTGTAGTGCTTCAACTATGTTTGCTGAGGCGCGAACGGATGATTTTTTCGCGATCATAAGAAAACGGAGCGCTTCACTATTAAGTCGCATACGGAACAGCTCGAACAGTCTCCTGAGGGTGTTGTCCGAGCGGTGGGATCTGTCCCTGATACAGAGGTGGATGCAGCTTCATGTTAGCGGCTCTCCTCGTATAATATGACATTTTGTGTGTGGAAAATAATTGTTATTATTGTGTTCGTTTAATTTTGTGATTGTGTGTTATTTTATTTGAATTGTAAATTTAATTGATTTTATATCTTAATTTAATTGTATTTTTATTTTTTGTTAGTTTCATTTGTACCTACTAATAATTTCTAATCATTTTAATTGTAATGTTTTGTTTTTGAATTTAATTTTTTGTGTAATGTATATGGACTATGTCTGAAATAAATATATTGAATTGAATTGAATTTATTATATTATCCTTAAACATTTTGTTTTTATTAAGCTTATGCTCTCCAATCATCATTATCAGTCTTTTTAATGTTCCCACTGCTGGGACTCAGGTCTCCTCTCTAGGAGAGGGAATGGTAATCAAAAAAACGTTATCCACCACGCGGGCACAGTGCGGGTTAGTGAAAGTCACATGTCTTCGAATTGTTGGTGCTCATGCTCTTTAAAGCTTGGGCAAAAAATCTTCCAAATTCTGCATGGTTTTCTTTTTTCGAGCCTTTTCGAGGCAGCCCCTGCGGTTGGCGTCTTGGTCATCTCGCCACTTCTTTCCAGGTCAAACACGGAGGTGTTATTCATTCTCAGGCACTCACTTTATGGATTCCTGCCCAGCCAATCAACATGCATGCCGCTAACGTAACCAATCCCAACAAACATGATAATACAAAATGAAATTCGGATCATTATAATGTATATTATTACGAGTTTAATTCATAGGAAGATTTAAATTTGCGATGCACTGCATGACCATTAATTGTATCATCACATATGTTAACGACACGTGTTGATTCGTATGGAACAATGACAATTCAAATATTTCAGTGATTACAAAAATAATATAATATACATAATATATTCCACAACTATCACACAACGCTGTCCAGTCCCAAGCTAAGCAAAGCTTGTGTAATGGGTACTAGACAACTGATAAACATCCTTATATATTTCTAAACACATACAAATAAAAGATAAATTACACCCAGACACAGAACCAATGATTTTGCTCATCACACAAACGTTTGACCTGGGTGGGAATCGAACCCACGCATAACAGTCAGGGTTACTCACCACCAGACTAACAGGCCAGTCAAAAATGGAACGTTTTTGGGTACTTTTAGTTTATTTGTAAGACAATATTGTCGCAGTACTGATATTGATGGAGCTCGGCGTCCGCTCGACTGAATAGCTTGCATTTTTCCCGGTCGACAGGCCCCTTGGGATGCAAGCATTGTCAAACGAAACCTGAAGTTGGCACCTACATATAGCTTTCACAAAAAACAAGAGTATAAAGGAAGTTTTGGTAACAAATATCCATATTTTAACGAGGTGTTTCAGTGGGAACTTTCTATAAACACATCCCAGTTGTGATTTAAACAATGATGGCTGGCACTCCCGACAATTATGTAGCTAAAACTAGACACTTTAATTTCACATTTTATATGAAAACTTTCTAGTATTATCCAAAGCTATTTGTTTTTAACGAGACTATTCAACCCTAAGCGATCTCTCTGTATGTCTATTGTGTCTTTTATTATGGTATTGAAAAGGTTAGTAATAAAAACTTTTTACAAAAAAAATATAACCGACTTCAATGATAAAAAACACTGAAAAGTATCAAATAACTTTAATTTTGGAAGTCGGTGTTTCTTTAATAGTTTAGTCTCTTCGTTATTTAACACCGACTTCCAAAATTAAAGTTATTTGATACTTTTCAGTGTTTTTTATCATTGAAGTCGGTTATATTTTTTTTGTAAAAAGTTTTTTTTATTTTACACTTTTTAGTTACGGTACCACCACTAAAAAGTACCCCTCAGTCAAACTTAAATACCTTATAGTCAGAGCGCATCTCATAACGGTTCTAATAATCCCAAACACGGTTAGATTACATTAATTTACCTTTCGGCTTCATCATCAGATCAGTTCGATATATCCTCTCCCCCTCTTCTTTCAAACAGTCATTAAACTAGATGCTGGAGAGGGAAAGGATATATCGAACTGATCTGATGATGAAGCCGAAAGGGTAATTCTTTCAATCAGTCATTAGACTAGATGCTGATAATCCCGGCTGTAGCATCAGGCCAGATTTATGTCAACATTGCAATGAACTTAAAATTTAGTCCTGTTTAAAATGAGCCCAAACACGACTACGGTGCTGTAATTTCAAGGTTTGTACTTTTCCTGATGCTCCTGGCTTCAGCATCAGGTCTCTATGTACTTCGGTGTTCTTTATTAGCAGTACGTTTATCCACACATCGAGCCGTTTTCAATGAGCCTAAATTCGATATATCTGCTGTTTGTTGTCGAGGACTTAGGTACTCTGCAGACTATCCTGACTGCAGCATCAGGTCATGACTTGATGATCATGAGACCAAATGTGGCAAATGCCCTATCAAACATCAAAACAATTTACTAAAACAGTCCTTGCCTGTTCGAGTAACTTCTTACTGTTAAGGAGTTGTACCTTCCATCATCAGCCCAGCTACCTGAGATGGTGACGACCATACGCAAATACACAAGATACTTCATAAAATATGCGAAAATCAATAAGTGAGCCTATAAAATTTGAAGGTTGCCCTCGATTTCTCCAAGATCCCATCATCAGATCCTAATTTGGTGATAATGGGACCACCTCAGAGCTATCTACTTTCGAACAAAAAAAGAATTTTGAAAATCCGTCCACATTTGGGGGAGTATTCGACGAACAAACATACAAAAAAAAAAAAAAAAAAAAAACATACAAACAGCCGAACGTACGCCTCCTCCTTTTTGGGAAGTCGGTAAAAAATGGAAAGAAATGGAAATGGAATTAAATAATAAATATGCACTCTTTATCCTCGTTAGTATAACCATGCACTAATATACCTATGGTTTACCAATCATTTGTCAATCGAATGCACAATTTTTTTTTTACGGTTGGCAAAAATCATCCAATGATAGTGTCAGACTCTTACTGACTAAAAACCCACCCTGTTCCTTCTAGCCACTTCACACCAGGGCTCGACCTTCCTTTCGAATAACCCTGGCCCCAGTAGGCTTCGACCCAGCTGGACCCCTCCTTTTGCTGACAACTCCTTAAGGCGCGCGAGAACAGTGCGCGCCGTCGACGTCTTGGGCTCGGTCCGGACAGTTACCGGACGGTCGAACAGCGAGCTACCCATGGTTCGCCGTCCGCGAGCTCGCGTCTAGGGTGGCAATGTGTGCACTATGATATCCCCGTCTTTGAATTATCAGGAAGCAACAACCATGAATTACTAATTGCAAGTGAATCTCCATGCGTGAATAATTAAAAAAAAAAAATTTTTTGAATTTGACGGCACGTTTGGTACAGCAGTTCAGGGTCACGAGTTCGAATCCTGCATTGTATAATTTTTTATAGGTATGACTTTGTGTAGGTGAGTTTATATGTTTGCACTGAAGTAATTCCTAGTGTGGGGTTTCGGTTTAAAAAACAACCAGGCAAGTGCGAGTTGGACTCGAGCACTGAGGGCTCCGTACAAACTTACCATTGAAAACATTTCAATCCTCGATTGAGTTACGAAGATTTTTCCCTATCGCCAAAAAAGTTTTTTTTTTTGTGACAAAACTACAAAACAGTTTTCGGATTTTTTCCTATATTTGTGCTATGAGACCTTGCTTCCTGCAAAATTTCAGGATTCTAGGTTAACGGAAATTACCCTATGAATTTTGATTCCCTTAAGATTGTCGAAATATACTTTTATTGCGACATTTAACGGCCGTATCTAATTTTTTCATTAACTGTCAAGTTTGATTTTGTCACTGCTTCAAGGAACCGCAGAGCTGAGGTTTAATTTCAACTCGATACCTCTACACGATCCCGAGATAAAGAGTCTTTACAGACAGATAGACGGACAACAAAGTGATCCTTATAATGGTTCCGTTTTACTTTTTAGCTACGGATCCCTAAAAATATGATCGCAAATTTTTTAAGTTTCACTTTTAAAGCGAACTAGCGCGAGCGGATCTCTAACAAAAGTGACTTTTTTTATTTTTATTTTTTTATTTATTTTTACCTGTAACACTAGTTCACTAGTTTAGTTTTTCTATGTGATCTACACATGTACACACTACAACACTCTATTTCATACTATATTTCTTTTTTATTTCCAGACAAAGTCCGTTCGTCGCCAGACAGAACTGAATGTCAAATCAATATTTTAACAGGATCTCGGTTCGATCCCGAACAAATAACATTTCACGGAAAAAACCCGGGCAACATATTAAATATTGTTGACTATATCATATATTATTTATGTGTATACACGTATACATATGAGGACTAAAAGTATGTATAAGTTTAGTGAGCCCATAATATTCCCACTGCTGGGCCTCAGGCCTCCTCTCAATGGTCGTAAACCTCCCCGCGGGCACAATGCGGGATTGTAGATATACAATATGTCTTTGTTTAATACCTACCTAAGCGAACTAAAAATACTCTTACTTTCTATCTTATACAATTCAGCGGTACAGTTAGTATTTTGGTTAAGCAAATGGCTGTTCACTACAAGTACCTCATCATTGAATGATGAGGAGAAAATGAGGATTCATATCAGTCGAAAGACGTCCACTGCTGGACATAGGCCTCCCCCAAGTATCACCACAACGACCGGTCTTGTGCGTCACGCATACATCGCATCCATCAAGTACCTAAATGAAAATAAAAAATATATGTTGTCCACGACTATAATTCGCCTAGTTTAGGTAGATGCCTACTGGGCCATCTGAAAGGAACTCGAGCCCCAATATGAAGGCTAGAAGGAACGGGGTGGGTTTTTAGTCAGTAAGAGTCTGACACTATCTCGCACTCCACCCAAGAGCGGGAGTTGTCATTGGATGATTTTTGCCCACCGGAAAAAAAGGTAGATGAACAAAGTAGCGTAATGAAATCAAAAACTTTACAAAATTAACTCTAATGATGAATTTAGGACGAAATAAATGCATAAATTAACTTCTAATTTATCTCTTTGAAAATCCGAGTGCATCACAGTATTTAGCGCTAGAACTTCCGTGATAATCAATTTTTAAATTTTATGACTATATATAATAGTGAGACTAGTGACCCAGTGTTTATTATTTTCGTGAACAACAAAGTCTTACAACAAAAAATCATTACATTAATATTACTTAAGTCTTTTCTTTCAGCGATACTTGGGTTAAGCTTAGCTGTTTTTTTTTAAACCCTTAAAAGCTTTTGGAAAAAATAGTCGTCATTTGGAATCTTAATAAAATTTGCAAGGTCTCTTTTTGACTTTTTAAATATTTAGGCAAATTATGAAGTGTCAAAGTTCATACAAAATAGGACATTTTCAGAGGTTTTTACTGGATTAGTTTTACACAAATTTAGAAATTGGTTTCTTTAGAAACCTAGATAATATCCACAAGATACTGTGTTTCCAAAATATCTAATGAAAAGTGTGTAATAACGTCATAATCAGTTATGAGCGGTTGTATGAAAAACAGTGAAAATGTGAGTCGTGATGCACCACCTTAAAGAAACATTATTCACTTCTAAGAAGAAAACAAAAATAAATTAACCCCAGTATCGCTGAAAGAAAAGACTTAAGTAATATTAATGTAATGATTTTTTTTGTAAGACTTTGTTTTTCACGAAAATAATAAACAGATTTCACAAATTGAAGACTTCCGTACAAACCGATGTAAATAGTTTAGTTTCCGACTGGAGTCTCGAATTACGGTCTTATCGCATTCCGCGATCTCTTCCAGGCAACCTGGAATAGACAGAGATTGACTGAACACAAAATGCGGTTTTATTTTGTCTGTATTATAGAGCTCTGTCACAATATTGACCATGTCACTCCATCACAGCCAAATTTTGTATTTTGTTTTATTTTGATTGTGAGAGCAGCGGTGGCCGAGTGTTAATGGCCCCGACTTACGAGTTGCAGGTCGCGGGTTCAAACCCAGCCAGGCGCATTACTTTGTGTAATTTATTTTAACACCACTGCTCAAAAAACGGTGAAGGAATACATCGTTAGGAAACCGACATGTAATAGAACTAAAAAATTCGAAAACATATGACATCCACCAACCCGCACTGGGCCCGCGAGAGGGATTACGGCCCATTCCCTCTCCAACAGTGGGAACATTATAAGGCCGGCTATGTTATGCTAAATGTTGTATAGAACTCTTGCATTGTCTGACGTAGGCTTACCTAAGATGCTGTTGCAAATACCGATTTCTAACTTTAGAGGGCTAAACATATTTCTCCGGAGGCGTTCGCCCCGCTCACACTCCACCAGAATATATCTTACGTCCTCTATTACTCCGCATTTTACGCAATTAGGTGAAACTGATACCCATAAGGAACGTAAACTTCCTCGTTGGGATGACCAGATGGAAGCCTTATGGCAGTAACAATGTTTTTTCTATTGAGTGCATAATTGTCTATCCAGGGATTTGTTAACAACTTTTATTACACACAGAATCCTTCTTCACTCGGTCTATTGAATGACCAATTTGAAACCGTGCACTAGCTTCTGATGTTTTATAAGTGCCCATGTAGGCCTATGTGAAATATACATTTAAATTTTGTTTTTTTTTTGAGCCGCTTGAAAATACTTTCAATAGTTTTTGAGTTAATCGCAATCAGACCAACAAACAGACGCGGTGAGGATTTGTATTATAATATGTCAGGAAGATCCATATTAAAAACTACAAGGAGATTTGACTCCAAGTAGTTATAGGTTATCTAGAAATTCCTGCTGAAAAAGAATGCATTTTAAAACGACGACGGCACGGTTAGCGCATTGGTTGAGCGATTGACTGCTGCGCTACGATTCGCGGGTTTGATTTCCGCACGGATCAAATATTTGTATGACCTACAGATCGGTATTTCGCGTGTCTTTGAGTGTCTTACGTATGTGAGTTTGCATGTTTGTGAGCACACCCATGATACAGGAGTCATTTTTAGTGTGGGACAAAATAAATACCACTTTCCCTGAACCAAAGACTGGAAAATAATAATAATTGAGCCTTGAAACAAACATTTCTTGTTATTAATCTGCAAAATCAATTGCTGCGATGAACATTTCCCACGGAATTCCATGAACGATGCCGTAACCACTAATAATGCTACGGCGCTACGTCAGGCTAGGCATGTGCTACGTGCTACGCTGCTACGAAATGCAACCTATTTTCTGCAATATATATTTCGTAGCGAAATGAAGCCGCTCTCTTCAGAGTTAAGTACACTGGAATATTAATTTTACTTACTTAAATAGATACATTTTATTACATTTAGTATGGCCATAACTTCATAAAAACTAATATAATATTCTTAGAATATTTTTTTGAAAATCTAAACAATAAATTTAAACATGCTACTACTCAAAATGCCACTTTTAGCCTTAATACAGGTCTATAAGAATTAGATCACGCATTAGAAAGGAAGTAATAATAATAATAATAATAAAGCCTTTTATTTCGTATCCTTGCTAACTACAAAAACATAATTATTTACATTTCTCTTATATATATTTTATAACTTGTTTTTTTTTATTTATCTAATGGATAGGAACCCCTTCTTGGGTATAGGCCTCCTCCAGCTTATTCCAGTCTTCTCTATTTACGGCTTTTCCTATCCAATTTAAATTTAAAGCCACAAAAGATATCATTGTCTCACCCCTAACTCATTTATTCAATATTTGCCTTAACCGAGGGGTTTTCCCAGATGTTCTTAAGAAGGCTATCATTGTCCCTATTTTCAAGGCGAGAGACAGAGTTCGTGTCTGTAACTACAGGCCAATTGCCATACTACCAGCTATCTCTAAGATTTTAGAAAGAATTATTAATTGTAGACTAGTTAGGTATCTCGAAAGCAATAATTTAATTTCCCCAGGACAATTTGGTTTTCGTTCTGGAAAGTCTACAGACGATGCGGTGCATAAACTTACTGACCATATTATACGAACTCTAGATGATGGTAACAAAGCGCTCGCCATTTTTCTTGATCTCAGTAAGGCGTTTGACACTGTGTCAGTTCCACGCCTTCTATCTAAGTTGGAGCGCCTGGGTGTGAGAGGTTTACAGCTAAAACTTTTTCAAGACTATCTGAGCAATCGTAAACAATGTTTAAAAGTAGATAACCATATTAGCACTGATACATCTGTCTCTTTTGGTGTCCCGCAGGGCTCGGTGCTAGGACCTACGCTCTTTTTAGTGTATCTTAATGAGCTGTGCGGGATGACATTGGAGCAGGGTGTCATCATTTCTTATGCTGACGACACTGTGTTGCTGTTCTCTGCAGACACCTGGGAGAACACTTTTGTACAAGCTCAGAATGGCTTCAATAGGGTTTCTGATTGGCTGAAACAAAATATCCTTACACTGAACTCGGATAAAACTTTGTACATGCCATTTTATTCACGAAATTCTAATGCTCCCCCCATTGAACTTACCCTAAAGTAACATTCCAATCATGTCCCATCTTCAAATGATCCTACTTGCGATTGCCCTTGTCTAATCAGAAGATCTGAAGCAAAATACTTAGGTGTTATACTCGACTCATCACTGAATTTCAATGCACACATTTCTTTGCTCCAATCTAGACTTCGAAAATTGATTTATGTTTTCAAAAACTTACGCCATGTAGCCGACATTTCAATCCTAAAAAAAGTTTATAAGGCACTTTGTGAATCGCTATTAACTTATTGCATTTCAAGTTGGGGTGGAGCCTCCAAAACCGTACTACTTCCTCTTGAAATAGCACAACGGGCAATTTTAAAGGTAAGCTCTTTCCGACCCATTGATTACCCTACACATCTATTGTATCAATCTTGGAACTTACCCACAGTTCGTCAACTTTACATATTAACTGCGATTCTCAAACAACACTCTCTTACCCCCTTAGACAGGAATATTCTTCTTAAAAGACGTCGTAATGCTGTGGCTCCTAGATCTCGGCAATTTAAACATTCTTTTACTCATAGGTTTTTTTGTTTCAGCGGTCCTTTCCTCTACAAAAAACTTAATACAACTCTAAATATTTACGCACTAAATAAACAGGAATGCAAAACTAAATTATTAAACTTTCTACTCACATGTGATTACCAAACTACTGAAGACCTTCTTAAAACATTGACATAAAATTACACCACAAACACACAAAACACATGCACACAACTCACAATATCGATTGCAAATTAAGATTTTTTTTGTTAAGTGATAAATTAATTAAACGTAACACGCAAATGCTGTTATATTGTCTAACTTCTTTTCTGGGAAGAGAACTGCGTCCTGAAATACAGGCTCGGCCTAGCTCAGGCGCAGTTGCACATTTATATTTATTATGCATTTGTTACTAAGTTGAATTCATTGCTCAAGTATTGTACAATTTTTATGGATAAATAAATTATTATTATTATTATTATTATTATTTTTATCTGTTTATTAATCTCAGGACCCTGAGGTCCTGGGCCTTTGAGAGGCGTACAAGGGGCCGAAGCCAACTCGCAGAGGCCCTTTTGGTTACTATAATGGAACGTGATACCAACCGACGATTATCCCTGTACGCGCTATACTAGTGCATCCAAGGACAACCCCCGGTTTGAAAAACTATTGCGACATAATATGAAAAACAAATTAATAGGGCTATGATTTTTGGAGTCTTAAGTGGACTGGTAATATAGAGCTATGTTAAGACTATGGCCCCTGCCTGAACAATGTTATTAATATCCATCGATAAAAGGCAGGGGGTGACTTGCACACTCAATAAATGGGCCCCCTAAAACGGCCGCTAGCACAAAGTGACGTAGCAACAAGGGGGCAACATATCCTGAGGCGCTTGAGGAGTGGAGAGGCATACCACGGCTATCAGAACAATCCCGGAAGTACGGTCAAGATCCCTACCAGCACCTTACTGGATTATGCATCCATCTCCCGAGCATGTTTGCTCTTGCGACTCTCCACTCAAGCCAGCCAGTAAAGGCAAGAGAGAGGTGGGAGCTCTGTTCTTCGTCAGTGTTCACTACGGCCGGACAATAAAGGCAAGCCGGAGATGAAGAACAGGAATTCTCCCGGGAGATCGGGTCCGTGGGGTCGCTAATACCCAACAGTTCGCCACAAAACTGCCCTGCGGATTTATTATTATTATTATTATTATTTATCCAAAAAAAAAAAATTGGATAGAAAGGAAGTAAAGAAAGAAAATCATTACATTTACGGAAAATGACGCAATCTTAGGACTTACAAATTATGACAAATTATAACATGCACCACGTCCACGAAAAATGGCATTACGAACTAGTGGAATGCTCATCGTAAAGATTATTTTATGTTTCCAAAGTGGTCGTTTAGAAAAGGCCATGTTTTTTTTCGGTGGGTAAAAGTCATCCAAAAGACATCTCCGCGCCCTTAGGCGGAGCGGGAGGTAGTGTCAGAAAGATTTTTATTGACTAAAAACCCACTCCTGTTCCTTCGTAGCCTTTCTTATCTTAATTTTTTCTTTTTCTTAATTTACCTAGCTAGGTTGTACCTATAAACTTACATACATTTCTCTACGCCATATTTTATTTATCTACAGGCTCAATTAATTATTACCATCAAGTATTTTTATATAAATTTATCGAGAATTCCTGGTAAATAAAGTAAAGATTTCCTGTAAACAATTCAAAGAATATTGTGAACATCTGAACATATTTTGTTTGTAAAAGAGAGATATTATATAATAAGCCCTCTAATTGGGGATATGGAAATTACAAGTAATTTTCTATTTACAGAGTGTTTTACAAAGTCAAGCACTGAGTTACACACGGTAAATGAAAAAATACGCATATTTTCCGCTTTCTATCTAAATACAGATTTCATTATATGTATGGTAGATTGGGCATACAACATGTGACATAAAAAACGCACATCCTGAACGTAGTACGTTCTAAAAAGACCACTGGATCAATTCCAGCTATTTTTAAAATAGTTATTTTTATCTTAAAATATCCAAGAATAATTTGAGCCTCCCAGCGGCTTTGCCCGCGTTATAGCAGAAAATTATCCCAAGGGAACATACCTCCGGGATAAAAAGTATCCTATATCCTCTTCCAGGACATGGTCAAGTTTGAAGTGAACAAGTTTTATCAAAATCGGTTTTGCCATTTAGGCGTGAAGACGTAACAAACAAACAAACAAACTCACTTTCGCTTTTATAATAAATTAGTAAGGATTTTTATAAATTTTTGATAAATCTTGGTTACGTCACTAACGATACAATACCAATGTAGTGCGTCGATTTACATATTATTTGCCTAAAATTAAGAAAATAGTTTTATAGGAAAATCACCTACATTTAAGTAAAATTTCAGTGTTTGGATTATATTTTAACTGAAGTTTCTAATTGAGGTGTATAAGGGTGTGCATATTCCAGTTACAGATTGTATACTAACTTTTGCTCGTGGCGTCACCCGCTATATAAATATAGCCATTTGTCACTCAGGAATAAAAAAGCTTTCTATTAGTGAATATACATATTTTAGCAATAGGATCAATACTTTTTTTCTTTTTTTTTATATTAGTGTAATCTATAATTATAAACCTATAATACTAAAAGGTATAGCTATTGCCAGGTCTGGCATGATTAAAATAAGTAGTTTTAAAAAATATGTTTAAAACAATGTTTAACTCAGTTTGAATTTAAACTGTGTTTTTTTATTTCCCCGATGGATGCGTGACGCGCAGGACCGATCGTTATGGCGAAGCTTTGGGGAGGCCTGTGTCCAGCAGTGGACGTCTTTCGGCTGATATGATGATGATGATGATGATGATATTTAAATATAAATATTGGTGTTTCCCTTATTGATAGTATAGAATTCATAGTTCATAGGTAATTCCTATGTCATCCATGTTAACAATCAACATTAGTTAGAACATACAGAGTGAACGTTCAGTAGCTAGTAAACAGATACGCACTATAAAATAAAAAACTTTTTACAAAAAAAAATTAAACCGACTTCAATGTAAAAAACACTGAAAAGTACAAAATAAATTAAATTTCGGAAGTCAGCCAATGTCACTCAGGAATAAAGCAGCTTTCTATCGGTGAAAAAAACTTAGCAATCGGACCAGTACTTCCAGAGATTACCTCCTACAAACCAAAAACACAAACATGACCTCTTTATTATATATAAATGCGAAAGTAACTCTGTCTGTCTGTCTGTTACGCTTTCACGCAAAAACTACAGAACGGATTTAGCCCTTCAGATACCGTCAATTAGAGACACAATAGTAAGACAATAGATGCGCGGCCACCGCGACGGTACAGGCCTGGGTGCAAGCACCGGACAGGCCTGTCGACATCGACGTCGAGGCGGAGTGGTTCCAGGAGGCCATGTCGCAAATTTGCGATGCGGCAATGCCCCGTGTCCGTCCAGGACGAGCTAAGCGCCAGGTGTACTGGTGGTCGCCGGAGATCGGCGCACTGCGCAATGCGTGCAATCACGCGCGGCGCCGGTACGCCAGGCACTGCAGGCGCCGCATCCGCCCGCCGGATGCGGAGGCCAGAGAGGCGGAGCTATATGAGGAATACAGAGAGGCGAAACGCACCCTCCGAACGGAGATCAAGCGGGCCAAACTCGAGGCCCGCAACGTGTGGCTGGGGTCTCTGAACGCGGACCCGTGGGGGCGCCCGTACAAGTTGGTACGGGACAAGCTTCGCCCCTGGGCTCCGCCGTTGACTCAGAGTCTCCGGCCCCAACTCGTGGAGGGTGTGGTTAGCTCTCTGTTCCCTGCGCGGGGGGAACACTCCCCCCCGCCCATGGCTCCGCCTCCGCCAGCGGTGTCTGACGCGGATCGCAACAGCGACGACGACGACAATGCTCCAGAAGTGACCGAGGTAGAGTTGAGAGTGGCGGTGCGAAGGCTGAGTGCCAAAAACACCGCCCCAGGACCCGACGGCTTGCCAGGGAAAGCCTGGGTCCTGGCCATGGAGGCTCTCGGGCCTCGACTGAGAGGGCTCTTCAGCGCATGCCTGGAGAGGGGCCAGTTCCCACTTCGCTGGAAGACGGGGAAACTGGTCCTCGTAGCGAAGCCAGGGCGCCCTGCAGACTCTCCGTCCGCATACCGGCCCATTGTGCTGCTCGACGAGGTGGGCAAGCTCTTTGAAAGAGTAATTGCAAACCGCCTCGTCGTGCGGCTAACACGGGTGGGGCCGGACTTGTCGGACGGACAGTTCGGCTTTCGCAGGGCGCGCTCTACTATAGACGCCATCATGCGCGTGCGAGCCCTCACGACAGGGGAAGCGGTGTCCCAGGGTAGGTGTGTCGTGGCAGTGTCCTTGGACATTGCTAACGCCTTCAACTCCCTGCCCTGGAGTACGATCCGGAGGGCACTCCGGTACCACCGGGTGCCCGAATACCTCTGTCTAGTGGTCGAGGCGTACCTGTCAGACAGGTACATTGTCTACCCCGGTCACCAGGGAGACTGGAATCGTCGAGAGATGTCGTGCGGTGTTCCGCAGGGGTCGGTTCTAGGCCCACCCTTGTGGAACATCGGCTACGATTACGTGCTGCGCGGCGACTTCCCTGACGGGGTCAGCGTGGTTTGCTACGCAGACGACACGCTGATCCTAGCGCAGGGAGAGTCGCACCAGGCGGCGGTCGCTCTAGCGACACGCGGGGTTGCGATAGCCGTTGGTAGGATCCAGGAGTTGGGACTCGAGGTGGCGCTGCATAAATCCGAGGCAATGTGCTTCCACGGCCCTCGGAACGCGCCACCATCGGACACCCAGCTTACGGTAGGAGGAGTTCGCATCGGCGTCGGGTCGACGATGAAGTATCTGGGACTCGTCCTCGACAGCCGGTGGAATTTCGTAGAACATTTCCGACGTCTGGCTCCCAAGCTTCTCCGGGCTGGGGCTGCTCTCAAGCGGTTCCTGCCCAACCTTGGGGGTCCAGACGCCTCCTGCCGGAGGCTCTACGCGGGGATCGTTCGGTCTATGGCTCTCTACGGGGCGCCGGTGTGGGCGCCGTCGCTGGCAAAGCGACCGGCGTCCATACTGAACGCCTGCCAGAGGGTCATGGCAATAAGGATGGTGCGGGGTTACCGCACGATCTCCCGCGAAGCGGCGAGCCTTCTGGCTGGCCTACCACCGTGGGATCTGGAGGCAACAGTCCTTGCACACATGCACGACATGCGCGTGGAGATGCAACGCCGGGGTGAAAGTCCACTGCCGCAACATGTCAAGGCATGGCGGACAGAGCTCCGGCGGGATCTCATGGTGAAATGGCGTCAACGGCTATCGCAACCCAGTGCTGGGCACGCCACGATTATGGCGGTAAGTCCCCTCTTTGAGGCGTGGCTGGAAAGACCTCACGGCGTCCTTACCTTCCGCATGACGCAGGTCCTCACCGGACATGGCAAGTTCGGGAGGTTCCTGCATCGGATTCAAGCGGAAGAGACGCCCGGGTGTCGCCACTGTGCGCAACGCCCGGAGGACACGGTGGAGCACACCGTCGAGGTGTGCCCTGCCTGGGCGGAGCATCGCCGTGTCCTCGTGGGGGCGATCGGCGGCGGAGACCTCTCGCGCCGGGCCCTGGTCGAGGCCATGGTCCGGAGTGAGGAGGAATGGCAGGCGGTCGCCTCCTTCTGCGAAGCAGTAATGCTTGCAAAGGAGGAGGCCGACCGCATCAGGCAACGGCGCCCTCCCCGCCGTCGCCGGGATTCCGATCCCGATTTCCGGCCACCGTAGACGCGGGCTCGCGGACGGCGAGCCATGGGTAGCTCACTGTCCGATCGTCCGGTAATGGACCGAGTCCAAGACGTCGACGGCGCGCACTGTTCCCGCGCGCCTCAAGGAGTTGTCAGCAGCAGGAGGGGCCCAGCTGGGTCGAAGCCTACTGGGGACAGGGTTGTCCGAAAGGGAGCTCGTGCCCCGGTATGAAGGCTAGAAGGAACGGCGCGGGGTTTTTAGTCAGTAAGAGTCTGACACTGTCTCCCGCTCCACCCAAGAGCGCGTTTCGTCAAAGATGATTTTCCCCGTCGAAAAAAAAAAAAAAAAAAAAAAAAAAAAAAATGCGCGGCCACCGGTGGTCGCTTGGGGATTCATGAATTAAATCAAATTTGGTAGGTAGGTAGAAGAGACACTGGAATAACACATAGGCTACCTATAATTCCACTGCTGAGCACGGGTCTCTGCCTGCGCGATATAAACTGTAGTCCACGCGGGCGAAGCCGCGGGCGGAAAGCTAGTGTCTAATAAATGAATTAAAAAATTAATTGTCAGGGTACTCTAAATTATGCACATCTAACCTTTATTTGGTCATTATTTTTTTTTATTATATGAAATTTGGACCCAAAAAAAAGAATACGGATGTAACTTTTATGATTGTACTTTTGCACCGTTTTGTGCGGCTTTAGCGAAAACAAAGCTTTTCACATCCTGTTCAAAATGTTCAGTAACTGTGAAGTCCAATAATTGAAATTCTTGTGAAATTCAAATAAGTTTAGCCGCCAGCTCTACCTACTTAAGTATTTTAAATTAAAAATATCATTTCCATTAGCAAATTTAAAAATTACGAAGATTTTCTTCATATCCGCAAAAACTAAGTCATAACTAAACGAGATGTCCAGTATAAATTATTTATACGAAGTAACACTGTGCACTTTTGAATATTATAATATGATTTATAATAAAGTTTAGTTCGTTTGCAGCAGAAATTACAAAAAGGCTTTAGCTTTGTCGTAAAAGATTTCCGAGAAATGAAGGAGCTAGAAAGTTTCTAGTCTACCTGGGATGAACATTACTGAAATTGCCCAGTCGGCGCTTTGTCTGCCCGCCAAGCTTATAGTTTGAAGCATTATTTCCTTACGCAAACAGAATTTCTTAATAAAGTATCAGTCCTCGTTTGGCGCTCAATGGATCTCGACGCGTCGCGCTGTCATGGATGCCTAATTAATACCGTCTATAATGCATTGTACTATCATTACATACACTAAATAAAAATTAAAGCCCTAAAGAACTCAAAAAGTAATCTAATGTACGGCGTCCGCCGCCGGGATTCCGATCCCGATTTCCGGCCACCGTAGGCGTGGGCTTGCGGACGGCGAGCATTGGGTAGTTCGCTGTCCGACCGTCCGGTAACTGTCCCGACCGAGCCCAAGTGCGGCGCGCACTGTTCCCGCGCGCCTCAAGGAGTTGTCAGCAACAGCAGGGGCCTAGCCGAGTCGAAGCCTACTAGGCCCAGGGTTATCCGAAAGGGACCTCGAGCCCCGATATGAAGGCACAAAGGAACAGGGTGGGTTTTTAGTCAGTAAAACTCTGTCACTATCTCCCGCTCCGCCCAAGACCGGGGGTTGTCATTGGATAATTTTCCCCACCATAAAAAAAAATTACGGCGTCGAAAAACTTCTCCGCATCACTGTCGACTCGTAGTGTACTTAAAAGACTGGCGGCATTGGCACGCTGTACGGCAAAGCTTATCCTTTGTCCGAGGTAAAAGCCCAGCCCTGTTGATGCACTGTTCAATATAATTTATCCGCTTTTTTCGAAGAGTCCTAATAAAATCCACTGTGGTATAGCTAGGGACACGTTCTCGGTGTTTAACGACTGTTACTTAGATTAATTGCATACCCTCAAATCGAATTACATTAGATTCTATCGTCACCATAAAAATACAATAAAAATGCTATGAATTGTAGCTTTTCCGATACTGTCTTGTTTATTCTTTAATTAATTAATTTATGCATGCTTTTTAAAGAATTTTCCAAAAGCCCAGTTTACACTTCTTGTGACGTGGGCTTGATTTTACCTCGGTCAGAGATTAAGCATTGCCATGCAACGTAGCAATACCGCCAGACTTTTGGGTACACCTGTAATTGATAGCGATGCGGAGGATTATTTTGGCGCCATATTTTAGCTAGGACTTATAGCTTTTAATGTATATATATATATGTTGCAGGAAAAAGGGGAAATTAGGAATTTCACGTAATCCCTAGGGATATCACAAAATCCCGGCAGATGTCAAATATGCTCGTTTATTACGTCTTCTTACTAAAAGTATCTAATGATATTACAAAACACCAATTTATCGTCAGTAATAATGCCGTTTGACTAAATTAACCCTTCAGATACCGTCAATTAGAGACACAATAGTAAGACAATAGATGCGCGGCCACCGGGTGTCGCTTGGGGATTCATGAATTAAATCTAGTAAAATGACAAAAAAGTGGATACTGCCGAATAAAAATCAAGCCATACATTTCTCTCGCTTGTACCAGCACCCTACACGAGCACTAGTGGGAGCGAAACGTATGCCGATAGATGTATTTGCAAATTAGTTAAATGCATAAATGTTTTATGTAATTCAATTAACTAACTTTGATTTTCCATTTTCCATCAGGAGGTAGTCGTCTTAATAGTTGAGCCTCGCATACTTTTAGAAGTCTATATTTTTATTTTATTAATATTCACATTATTATTTTTTTTAATAGAAAAAGGTAGGTATAATATCTGATTTCATTGTCATTATCATGGTCAGATTATTATGTTTAGTTGATTAAAATTATATTTTCTAATAAAAATGCGACAGTTAATTTGTAGTTTTGTTAATCGACTTCTTTTATTAGTTTATTCATCAACAGTATTCTTTATTTCATTATATTTAGTTTAGTGAAAATACATATCTTTTTTAGTAAGAAGACGTAATAAACAAGAATATTCGACATCTACCGGGATTTTGTGGAATCCCTGATATCCTCATTTCCTTGCAACTTATATATAAGCTTCAATTAGTTAAGTGTTTTTATTTTTCTTGTTTTTGTATTTAATTAATGAAAAAAGAATAATGGATGCTGGCTAGCAACATATAGTCACATATAGAACACAAGTCAACCTATTCCCAGTTCATATGACTCGTAAACATCCCCTGGTAATCACGGGTCTGCTAATAAAGAGAATATTGCCACACCTGCCAGACGGATTAGTGGTCACTCCTTAATCGTGGTACCTATATTAGCTAGGCGGTGATACTTCTCTTAACATTATCCCTTCGTCGCATTTTGCGATACCAGAGATAGGCAGGAATTGACACTAAATACCTGAAAACATTGGTAAGTTATTATACACCCTTATTTTTTCATTACTACAAAAAAGGGGCTCTATCTGTACCCGTTAATGATCATATTTTTGTAAGCAAAAGTAAACAAGTTTTCAACGAAAATCATTTTTTCATAGCAAGCTTTTATATCTGTATAATTAATACTCGCCAAGACGAATCATACGAGCCCAAAATCGATGGGGTTGTGTCGTTTAACTGCCGAGTTCCTACGGCCACTTTCCGGTTCCATCAACGCCATGTCATAATAATTTTGCTTTATCATCTTTATCATTTTGATTTACACATGCATATATTTCAGCTCAATCGGTGACCGAGAAGTGTATCAAATTTAATTTTCAAGGTATGATTACAGACAAACATCGGGTCAGATGAAACTAAATAAAAGGTAGTAAAAAAAGCGAAATCCAGAAACGAAAATTTTTCATAAGTGATAAACTCATAATAGTATCAGTCATTCATAACAACTGCTACTAGAAAATACTACCCCCAGTGTTTATTTATTTTCATTTTGATCGTCATTTATTCATTCATAATACAATACAATCCTACTAATATTATAAATGCGAAAGTTTGTATGTATGGATGGATGTATGGATGTTTGTTACTCTTTCACGCAAAAACTACTGAACGGATCTCGATGAAACTTGGTACACGAGTAGACCATATCCCAGAATAACACATAGGATACTTTTTATTCTGGGATTATGTATGTGTGTACGGGTGAAGCCGCGGGCAAAAGCTAGTATTTCCATAAATTGAGTGACATTTTGGGATGGATATGAACAAACGCTAATAACTTTGCTGTTAATGAATATTATTTATTGAGACTTTACTTTAATAATAACAAAACCTTTTTTAATAACCCCTTAAAGTATTTATACTAATTAACAATGAGTGGTGTGTAGAGGTTCATAGTTTTGATGTGTTGCGGGAATGTTCAAAAGCAGAATGTTTATTGTATCAACTCAAAAGGGTGCTTCTCGCTACAATGCTCACTATACGCAACCTGTCCTCTCGTATTATTTTATTAATATGGAAATATTGCACATCAATTTTTTTTAAACTCTAGTTTCTGGCCGGTTCTTCTCCACAGGAAAGATGATTTTCCCACCGCGAAAAAAAAAACACGTCCTTCAAACTGAAACTCGTAGAAATAGTACTGATCGAAGCACTTCTCCGAACGAACTACAACTACAATTTTTTTTAAACATTGCACCTTTATTGAATTTTTTCTGAATAAGATAGTTTCCAGGGTGAAAATAACTACATTTTATTAAGTCCGTATTTTAGATTATAAAAAAATATTGGACACGTATTTTTTCTTTTTTCGATTAAACAAAAAATAAATTCACTTACACACGACACCCGAACTCTATAGGCCATTCATATATTTGTTCCGTGCGGAAATCGAACTCACGATCCGCAGCGCTGCAGCCAATCACTTAACCACTATGACAAGTCAGATGAACAACTTCATAACAAACATGCCTTTAAGCTTTCAAAAACAGGGTATAAAAAATGTGATACACCGAAATACGGGACGATGTAATTAGGGGGATTCGTAAAAGACTGTAGTGATTAGCTCCATCCCATTTCTTTCATACCGGCTGACACATCTGATCTGGGTAATGGTACAATGATTGATGAAGCCTCTGTCTCACACAGATTGGATCACTATCCCGGATATATTTTTGCTGCTTAGTTAATTTGCACAATTCACGGGCTCCAATCAAATTGAATGTAAGTAATGCAGGCATTAACAGAAATTGTACAAATATTACATTTATTATGTTAAATATACCTCTAAAAAAACACAAAAAAAAAACTGTTACACTTTTGAATATATTGTTGATTCGAAATAAGCTGTAATTTTTTTTTTTTTAATAATAAATGAGCAGATTTAAGCGTAATACAATATTTATTGGATAAATAAAAAATGAGTGAACGCCCGTAAAGCGGCGTTTGTCTTACAGTCCGAGTATGTATTAAGTAATATAACAAAGATGACTCGTAGTTATAATGGAAAGTTGAACACAAAGGGCTAGAACTGACGCTGAGTGAAGTGGGGGATCAAATCATTATCCTCTACTGGTGCCGGCGTCGCGCCGGCCTCGCACGCATGATAGTAGGAAATTATCTCAAGTGAAAATACTCCCGGAAAAAGTACACTATGTGCCATTCTAGGATATGGTCTACCCGTGTACCAAGTTTCATCGAAATCTGTCCAGCCGTTCGAGTGTGAAGAAGTAATAAACGTATACACACGCACACTAACGAACTTTCACTTTTGTATCTAATATTGGTGTTATATATCCTCCTTTATTATTTCTTTTCCTTGCGTCCCAGGAACCCGAGTTTTTCTTTCAGAAGCGGACGTCCCAGTAGGCTCCAACCCTACTGGGCTCCTACGGTTTGCTGATAACTCCTAGAGGCGCGCGTGGAACACTACGTGCCGCCGACGACTCGGGCCCGGTCCGGACGGTTAGGTCGGCCGGACGGCGAGCCATCCATAGCTCTCCGTCCTGATCCAGGCGGCTGGGTTATAAGGAAGTCCGTTTCCTCACGCGTGCAGCTGTCTGTTTCGCTAGCATTACTGCTTCACAAAAGGAGACGACCGCCTGCCATTCCTCCTCGCTCCGGACAAGGGCCTGTGCCAGGGCCAAGGTCCCTGCGGCAGATTTTCTCACTTTCCTGCGCTAAGTGGCTCTAGCTTAGGTTGTCAATTTTAGAAATTGGGCTTGTTTGAGGTCCCACTCTATATTAACCCACCAATTCAACGGCGACCGGGATTGTTCGAAACAGTTACCGTGGCCCTAGGACGCAAAGAGCAACTGAAGTAGCAGGTAGGTTTTAGTCAGTAAAAGTCTGATTCTCCCTCCTCTAAGTTAATTGACGATTTGCCACCTCAGAAGAAAAAGAAAGCAGAGCGTACACTCCAATAATTAAAATGTGAATTTATTCACAAAAGCAACAGGAAAACTAGTAACAGAATCAGAAAGCAGAAAAAAAATTGACCTTTCTAATAAAATACAAATAATCACCAGACTGTGTAGGTAGACCTATCTTGTTCTGGATCATAAAAATGTTAAACACATTTGGACCAATCCGATTTTGCGTTAACCAAGATAAAAATGAGATAAAATTATTTATATTATTCTCATTGTAAGCTTGACAAATAAAATCCTCTGTCCCAAGGGCAAATCCGACTATTTGGTGCTAAGTTATTGTCCAATATCTTTCCATATATTCACGGCCCCTATATCTTTCGTTACAGCGTTGTTCCTTGTAGCTCTAATGTCAATAAAGTGTCTCGTTTGCGAACGTTTTTCTGTTGGAGCTTATTTCACGTTACACCTTTTGTTATGTGAACGTCAATGAAATTGGTAACTCGCCGCAGCCTGTATCTTATCGTTTTTTTTTTTATGTTAGTTATTTCCATTAAGGGGAGAATCTTTAAGAGACACCTCTTATAGTGTTCAAAATTTCTAAAAATACCCCGCATTGAATTACACGAAAAAAATAAGGAAGAACCTAAAAATTAAAAACCTAAATAACTGTGTCAACAGTTTCACTTCGAGATATTTGCAGACCTAACAAAAAAAAAAAAAAAAAATTTCAAATCTTTTAAAAACAGCTAAATCGAACTTTTGTTTTTACAGGATTTACTATTTTTATATTTTTATTTCATCACCACTGCTCTCAAAACGGTGAAGGAAAACTTCGTGAGGAAATTCTCATGTCCGAAGTCCAAAAATTCGACGACATTCGACATCCACCAACCGGCATTGGGCCCGCGTGGTGGATTATGGCCCATTCCCTCTCCTGACAGGAGGCCTGAATCCAGGCAACTAAGAATAGGTTTGAAAATATCTCGCGATGAAATTGTTGGCACATCTATTTAGGTTCTTTATTTTATTTTTTTATTTAATTCGGTGCGGTGCTATTTCAGAAATTTTAAAAACCGTAAGTGGCTTTTTTGAATTTCTTAAGGACTATAATTATTATTACCTTAAGTAACATGATATATTTGCCGAACCCGTTTCCAACTCTTAGTATTACTATAATATTGGTAAGTGTTCCTACAAACACCTATAATGGAATCCTGATCTATCTACAAGCTCGTTTTCTGCAAGGCTTTAGTAAAAATCCTATCTCAATCCGCATTTAGGTGCATCAGCAACGTTCCGTTCGGAATCACGGTAGAAAATTTCAGCCAAGACAAGCTAAGACAGAAGATTTGGAAAAACATTTTCTTATTCTACGAGTTTATTGTAAGTTTGTGGAGCACATAGAGGTGCTAACCGAAGATTTGAATTCAGAACTTGAAGAGGAAAGTTGGCGAGTTAGTTCATACAGAGTAGAACGGGCCCACTTGGAAACTTTACACGATGCTCACTGGTTGATACGTTCGCAGTCGTTTCTATAGAATAATTCATCCGAAGCCATTCGTACGGATGAACTAGTCTACTGTTATTGTATCACCGCCGCGTGTAACTGAAATTCAGAGGTTTCCTTATACCTTGGTTATTTGTATGTAAATTCTATTCAATATAACGTAGACGCCAGCCCTCAAATTTAGGTTTCCAATATTTTTTTCATTTCAATCGAAATTGGCTATTCAATTGGTAATTTCGATAAACGATTCAGAACGGCCAAAGAATTCTCCAATAAACAGTTTTTGTTACGTTTGCATTCGATTTAATTGCATACGAACTTTGTTAAGAGGGTCCTTTTCCACTCGCCTATCGTAAACATCGAAAATGGTTTAAAAGCTTGTTACTTCATTTAATGCAATCCAACGCGATGTTTGACGAAAAGGCAACGCAAAAAAAGAGAGGTAACGCCTGAAAACTATGTTAGTACGCGGTAATTCCGAGATTTACTCGAAAATTTCACAAAACTTGCTCCAGGAAATAACTGTTTTTTTAAACCCTTAAAAGTTTTTGAAAAAGTGGTCGTCATTTAGAATCTTAATAAAATTTGCAAGGTCTCTAGAGGATTACTTTTTTGACTTTTTTAATTTTTAGGCAAATTATGAAGTGTCAAAGTTCATACAAAATAGGACATTTTCAGAGGTTTTTACTGGATTAGTTTTACACAAATTTAGAAATTGGTTTCTTTAGAAACCTAGATAATATCCACACGATACTGTGTTTCCAAAATATCTAATGAAAAATGTGCAATAACGTCATAATCAGTTATGAGCGGTTGTATGAAAAACAGTGAAAATATGAGTCATGATGCACCACCTTAAGTGGAGTAGGTGACCAGGCTGGCCACGTCAACACTGCTAAATAGTTTCATAACACATTCTAACCAGTTTATGTTTTACTTCCTTACCGCATTTATAATAACTAGGGAACCGCATGCATGCAGTTCTGGTTAAAAAGGCAAATAAAACCAAAGAAAACCATTTCGACACATGCAAGTTTAAAACAAGGACGTCGGAAAATTACAGGCTGTTGTTTCTTTTATGCCATAACAATTCAAAAAGGTAAAACTAAATATACAAGTTTTTCTTTTTGTTCCACCAACAGCATGATATTCTTTAAACAAAAAAAAAGCTTTTGATAATGAAAATCATTATTGTATAGCAAGCTTTTATAGCTCGGTATACCTATATAATTAATACTCATCAAGACGTATCTTACGAGCCCAAACTCGATGGGGTCGTGTCGTTTAACTACCTAATTCCTATAGCCACCTTCCATTTCCATCATTAGATCAGCTCCTTGTCATAATACCTAATTTTGCATTGTCATCTGATTTACACATGCATGCAAAATTTCAGCTCAATCGGTAACCGGGAAGTGGATCAAATTTAATTTGCAAGATTTGATGACAGACAAACATCGGGACAGGTGAAACTAAATGAAAGCTTGTAAAATCGGTCCGCACACTCGTAATCAATTTTATTCTTAATGAAATTGATGATTAAAAAACTTTGCTCACTCATAAAAAATAGGTTTTGAGATTTAGATCTTTACTCTAAATAAGTCCTCCTGCTTCAAAATGGAGTTTCAGACTTTTGCTGACTAAAACCCACATGTGTCCCTTCAGTTGCCCTTTGCGTTCCAGAACCACTGTAATTCGTTAAATTAAAAGCTATATTGGAAAGTCACAAAACCATATCACACTTCACGACAAATTGAAGAGGCCTTACATTACGATAAAGTGTGCGTTTATCAGTAGGTATCCAGTGTCAATTACTTTTTATCGATTGTGTAATTATATTAGATCCTTACATAGGTATGAAATTGGCGTTTTGTACAGGAGGAATATAAAGTAATTTTTTTTCGTAAAATTTATTTAGTTATCTAAATTAATTTTACAAAAAAAATGACAAATAATGACTATAAATGATTCATAATGACTTTTATTAATTAGTTATCTATGCACTTTTACCATCTCATAGGTAGTTCATTGATCCTTTTACCAATAAACACTTTGAAGGCGGTTTGTACTGCTGCATCGCAGTTATAACGTGCAAAGTTGTCACTGCAGCCCTCGGTTCCATGACACACTCACCTATGGCTTGTGCCAATTCCGCCTCGGTCGCACTGACAAAGTTTCTGCACTTGTATCATCATCATCAGCCTTTTTTAATGTTCGCACTGCTGGGACTCAGGCCTCCTCTCTAGGAGAGGGAACGGGCGTCCACCACGCGGGCCCAGTGCGGGTTGGTGAATGTCACACGTCTTCGAATTTTTGTTTCTAGGGCATGCCAGTTTCCTCACGATGTTTTCCTTCACCGTTTTGAGAGCAGTGGTAATGAAATACTCGTAAATTATACAAAGTAATGGGCTGGGTTCAAATCCGCGACCTACAGCTCGTAAGTCGGGGCTATTACCACTCGGCCACCACTGCTCAAACTCGCACTTGTATCAAAATGTATTATTTACCTAAAGCGGCAAACTGAAGTACGTACTGAATTTTAAAGTCCTACTGGTACGTCCACGTTGACTTTACTGTACAAAATTAAACACTAAAATCGACAGCAAATCTAAATTTTAAAGTGTATGGATATCACACTAATGTCATCATGCTAGTCTTCTAGGCACATTTCTGGATGACAGCGATGTGGAGAATGCATTTCAATGCAGGCATTGAAATACTTCATTAGTAGACTCAGGAGTCTACTTTGTGTTATATTTATGGTATTATATTTTTTTTATGTACATATGTAGATTTTAGTACTATAATAAATATCAGAAATAAAGACAAAAGTTTACAGTATGTATTTAGACGTTTGGAGTGCGGCCGGGTAGACTACGTCTGGAAATAGCATATAAGACATTTTGTCTAGGAGATACCATGTTCCCTTGAGATAATAAACTACATTCACGCAGGCGAAGACGCCGGTAGAAGTTAATATTTTAATAAATTTTCCCCATATTGTGTGAAAACATCATCATTATCATCATCAGCCTTTTTAATGTTCCCACTGCTGGGACTCAGGCCTCCTCTCTAGGAGAGGAAATGGGCCGTAATCCACCACGCGGGCCCAATGCGGGTTGGTAAATGTCGCATGTCCTCGAATTTTTGGTTCTAGGACATGTCGGTTTCCTCACGATGTTTTCTTTTCCTTCACCGTTTTGAGAGCAGTGGTGATGAAATATTACACAAAGTAATGCGCCAGGCTGGGTTCAAACCCGCGACCGGCAACTCGTAAGTCGGGGCCATTACCAATCGGTCACCACTGCTCTAATTCTGAGAAAACAAATACCAGGAAATATCTTTGAGAGAAGCCACGTGACAGTAACTTGGTTAGGTGTTACCTTACATCAAAAGGTTCCTTTGACGACCATGAAATGCATGGCGGTTCTGTCACCTGATATAGTTGGTAGTGATGGATTCCTGGAATCTTAATTTTGATACACGCTCGAGATCACTTCACTATCAGTCAGACGGGAAGTTTATCTAGCCAATCTACCCAAGAATGGGGGCGATTGGCGGCAACGATTTCTCGCGCCGGGCCTTGGTACAGGCCATGGTCTGAAGCGAGGAGGAGTGGCAGGCGGTCGCCTCTTTCTGCGAAGCAGTAACGCTAAAAATACAAAGGAGGCCGCACGAGCACGTGCGAGGGAGCGGCCTTCACGCCCCGGCCGCCGGGATCCCGATCCCGATTTCCGGTTACCGTAGGCGCAGTCTTGCGGACGGCGAGGAATGG
Organism: Mythimna lalbum; assembly: GCA_949319445.1. Lineage (NCBI taxonomy): Eukaryota > Metazoa > Arthropoda > Insecta > Lepidoptera > Noctuidae > Mythimna > Mythimna lalbum. The sequence continues at coordinate 8,207,157 of OX439351.1, read as the reverse complement.
ATAGCTCGCCGTCTGACCGTCCAGTAACCGTCCGGACCGAGTCCTAGTTGTCGAATGCGCGTACTGTTCCACAAGCTCCTCAAGGAGATGTCAGCTAACTGTAGAGGCGCAGCAGGATCGAAGCCTACTGGGCCAGGGTCTGCTTCTGAAAAGAAGACTCGGCCCTGGTATAAAAGGCAATGAAGCAACAGGAATGGGTTTTTAGTCGGTGAAACTCTGACGCGCCCTCTCGCTGCAACCAAAAGCGAGGGATGTCATTGAATGATTTTCCCACCTAAACAAAATTCAAGTATATTTCAACATCTAATATCTAATCAATCTAATAAACTAGTGTGCTTCACGATTGCTTCACCACTTACTATCAGATGGGATCGCAGTCAAGCCCGAGTTTAATATCAATTAATAAAAAAAACTAAAAAAAAGTAACCGTTCTGTGAAAGATTAGCTTAATCACAAATTGACTCTTCAATAAATTTTATATTGACTCAACCACACTTAAGATAAACTTTTAAATTTCAATAAATTTCACTTAAATTGTCCCAGCTCAGGTAGTTTCATTAAAATTCTTATCGTGGCCCAAATATTCATACTAACTACTAACTTTGGAGTATAAATTTCTTCGTGAGATCTCCTGTAATACTAGTATCTATGTGTTTGCAATCTACGGATATTTAGTTGTAGTGACGTAGGTATAGGAATTTATTAATCTTTATAAATTACTTTATGAGATAGTCAATTGCAAACTTAAAACTATCATCTCTACTACAGAACCCTAGAGGTCATCATATGCTGACAAAGTCTCTTCAGCACTATGGAGAGCCTTTATTAAGCGTGTAATTTGATGATAACTTCTACAAATTACACGCTATTAATTTGTATTTTATTTTTTTTTAAATTTTAATGGTAATTTTAATTCTGATTTAATTTTAATGTTTGTTTAAATTGTAATTATATTGTTAATTTTATTGTTGTTGACCTATTTTGATGAATTTAATGAATTTAATTTTGTTTATTTATTTCTATAGTGAAGTGAAAAAGAAATCAAGTGGAATTTCTTAGCGTACTCAGCGCGCATGGCAGATGTGCGCTCTGGAATAAATTGGTGCGCATAGTCGGCTTCACCAGAACCCGCGGCCACCTCCGTCTTCTAGCATACCTACTCATCCAGCACATACATCATAAGGAATAAGCCGGCAATTCTTAGTTGCTGAATTAAATCAACCTAAATAAATATGAAAGAATTTCAAAAAATATATCTTCATTAACAACGAAGTTATAAAGCTTCGAAGCTAGAAAAAAGAGAAGTCCGACCACTTTGATGTCAAAGTACACCACGCCCGTATGACCGCCATACAAAACGGCGACTTTGCGAGAGAGACATTGTTTAATTTTTATTTTTAATTTTTTTTCTTTTACTTTTCTACTAATTTAAAATAATATTGTTTCCACAGTTGGTATTTTATTTGTTTAAATTTCTTAATGATATGTCGATCCACGTTTGGCCATATCATTAATTTAGGATTATTTGACTTTTTACAATTATTAAGGGACTAGGGGTACCCTAACTTGGACAGATTAGGATAGGAGTTTCAGCTATGGTTGATTTTATCATGAAGTGATCAATTTTAGATCTGGCTAGGATACAATATAGTATACATAATTGATGAACTGGTTAGATTGTTAGGAATTCCCTGCCCGAGTCTGTGTTTCCTGAAAGTGTGGGAATCTTTAAGTCAAGAGTGAATAGGTTACTTCGAGGCAAGCATGCTGCATCGTCGCCCACATCGTTGCTTTCCATCAGGTGAGATTAGCGTGAGCCTATCAACAGTGAAAAATATAATAAATATTTTTTAAATTCAGATTCCTTATGCATATAATTTCCAAATTAGAAATGTCACCTCTAAATTCCTGGAACGAGTTCGGCGCCAGAGTTAGTTTTCTAATTACAGTTAATTACATCAGATTATCGATTCGTCGCTTTTACTCAAGCATTTTAACTGTAAACCCATTACTATATCAGGGTCGAATTTTCTCAGGACGGCTTTCAGTCACTGATCGCACATTCGAACATGTCAATAGGACCCCACTCACCGTCTGATCCACTACCATAGATTAACTTTAGCGAATTGGATATTGATGGATTCCACCCCCGGGAACGGTTAATTTCATTATTAAGATACTTCTAACTGCGTTGGACAGTGATTTGAAAAAAAAAGGGTTGACAAGTTTTAATAACAAAATGTAAGTTGTTTCTAAAAGTTAATAAAAACATCAACGTTTAAATACAAATTAAGAGAATTTCAAACCGTAAAGTAAGCTTATTTAAAGGTCATTCATACTAGGGAGAACTTTGGTAAAATTAATTCAGTTCTTGATTTTAACTTTACATCGTTTTGGAAGCTTAAACTTGAATTTGTTTTTAAAGTGGTTCATCATTAATGCAAAATTAAATTTAACCTTTGATATCAAAAAGTAGATAGAAAAAAGTACGTGGAAATTTCTAAATTGTAACGATGAAAATCTAGCAGAAACCAGCACAATACTGAGTTTTTCCGTGTATTTTATTCCCAAGTCCATTGCACTATATTCCCCGCTGCACCCTCGGCCATTACATAAAATAATTTACAAGAATCTGCCTCGCTCTGGATGCTACATCATATACTGGGTGATACATGGACACTGCTATTAGGAACACGTGCATCTTACATACAACTTGACCCTTACTTAGTGGCAGTATTTACGAGCACTTGACAACAGGAGGCTACTTCAAATGTGACCGATGTGGTAAATAGTCTCGTGTACACATTTCGTTGTAAGTAGTTACATAGTTGAAAGACATGTACCTACCTAAGTATTTACTGGACATACTTAGAGACTGTACTTAAAGCTTGAGGTGGCCTTTAGTTGACCTTCTGCATAACTGAAACATCGTTTCAAAAATGACGGTGTTTCCAAAAATAGTAAGAACGAAAAAATATGTTAAGGTACGAGATCTAATCGTCAGTTTTATAATACGCAAAAATATATGATCCATTGCAGTAAACGGAATCAGAAAAAATAAGCTATTCTTCTGAATGAATCTACACCAATATTATAATAAAATATTGTATTTTAATTTTTGTTTTTAGGAGGTAATTTCTGAAAGTACTGCCACCCTAGCCAAGTTACAACCGTTTCGTTTGCGTCGAGCGCTTCGAGTTTACCTTGCCGCTAATTCTTTTGTTCTGACCACGTGACTGAGCGTTGAGGCGACGTCGTTCCCGTACATTTGAAGCGAAAAAAAAAACAGATTAGCATTTTTTTCTTTTACTGATAGAAAACTGCTTTATTCCTGAGTGACATAGGCTATATTTTATGTATGCCGGCGAAACTGTGGACAAAAGCTAAATAAATATAGTGTATTCAAAACGTAATAGGTAATTTAGTACAATAAAAACAAATCACGAAATTGCCACGAACTTTTATAGATTAAACCTAACTACACACGCAATCATGTCGATTGATTATTAAATTATTCAACAAAACGTTTTGCCGTTACAGTGTGGAATCTGATTTTTGAGGCAAATACTTTTTATTGAAAATCATAATCACTCTGAACTACACGATTAACCTAGCACGATACAAAAAAAATGCTTCGAACTTTTATCTACACTAATATTCTATGGTTGTTTGTTTACTATTTATTTATTTATATATACTTTATTATACTAATAATAATATAATAATAATAATATATTAGTAAAGCAAGTTTAAGTTTTTACAATTTATATGATTGGAGCCTCCTTTTAGGCAGGTAATGCCTGTGTTAGGGGACTCCCCTCCTCCGTAACAATAAGTATCATGAAGGCAAACAAGACCTATTATAATTTTATACTAAATCTATACAAATTAATCCAATCTAGAGTCTGCGAGTGTATGCGAGAGTGTATGTGAGTGAGAGTGTAGTGTGTATGTGTATTAATGTTTTAAAAATGTTTCAATGTCATTGTACGTAAGTGTTTTTATCCATTCCATAATAATTTTTTTAGAATCATACTATTGCACACCAAGATTGTTAGATTGTTGATAGATTGTTTTTTTTCTAGGAGGCAATCTCTATAAGTACTGTTCCTATTGCTAAAATCATTTCCCCGATAGAAAGCTGTTTTATTCTTGAGCGACATAGGTTATATTTTATGTACGTGGTTGAAGCCACGGCCAAAACTGATCGATTTTAAACCGGACTAATAATATACTTGCAATAATTTTGATTGTCAGATTATTCTAAAATTGTTTTACTGATATAGTGTTTTAATTTTATAAACCAATCTGTAGATTTTTACCTATGAAATTGCCGTTCTGCAGTACTGGCCATTTCAAATCAAAATAATTTTTGTTTTGGCTAAGAATTCTAATTGCAAATTAATTTTATTTTAAAACATGGATTTTTTTTCCAAAAGTAGTCATTTGTTTATTGATTAGTGTTAACATTTTCATAGCATTTCAATCTTTTTCGTGCTTCTGCTAATTCTGCCGTAGATTGTGTATCATCAGCTTCCACAATCGCCTTTAATTCGTCATTGTCGACCAAAGTCTTCGGACGACCGCGAGGTTCATTTTTCAGGTCAAAATTTTCAGAACGGAAGCGAGAAAACCAATAACAGGTGGTGCGTTGGTTTGCGTGCCGCTTGTGCTGCGTTGCTGCCACGACAACGCGCGACCTCATACTGCACAGCAGACGGTCTCCAAGTTGCAAGGACTGGGGTTGGAAGCTCTCCGTCATCCGCCCTACTCACCAGACCTTGCGCCTACAGACTACTACTTTTTCCAGAATTTGGATAACTTCTTGGTGGGAAAAAAATTCAATACCCGAGAGGCAGTACAAAATACCTTTGAAGAATTTGTTGCCTCCCGTCCAGCTGATTTCTTCCAAGGGCAAGGGCAAGGGGAAGGGCATCCATAAACTGCCACTGCGTTGGCAAAGATGCATTGATTGCATGGGTGATTACTTCGATTAATACAAATATAAAATACATGAAAAAAGTTCGTTTAATTTTTTTCATCCAAAACGGCAATTTCATAGGTAAAGACCTAATATTTGCAAGAATTGTGTCTTTGCGTATTTTTTTCTTTTGTATGCAGTTCAAGAGTGACCGCGCTTTAGGTGCTGTAAAACTGTTAAGTTAGGGTCGTAACAGTAGAAACGAATTGAGATGATGACCGAATGCATGTTGCATCGACTGTTGAGGGAATACTCTAATAGTACATAACGACCCATTCAAGATTTTGCCAATGTGAGCGGGAGCTTAGCGCGGGGCGATAGGACCAAAACTATGAAAATGTGAGAAGCATGCCACGAGACACCGCTCATAGCGCCCACACACCGATGCCGCCCCGCTCGCCGCAAAGACCGAAGTCGTAACCAGGCCGTACTGCTCAGAAATAGAGTCGGTAAATGAGCCAGAAAGGTCTTTAAGTCAGGAGTAAATAAGTGACTTCTAGACAAACATAGGCCTCCTACAAGGTGGACCGATTACCTTGTGAAAGTCGTGGGAATCCGATGGATGCGCACAGATGGACGCACAGAATCGATCATTGTGGCGACGCTTGGGGGAGGCTTATGTCCAACATTGTACGTCTGTCGGCTGAAATGATGATGAAGATGAAACATCATCATCGCTTACCTCCATTCTATGTGGCTTAACAATGTCAAGTGCGATAGTGCTCAAACGCAAGCCCATCCAAAATAGAAAAGAATTTTCACCTTTTGAAAATGGCAGTATTACTTATGAGCAATATTCAACACGGCGGCTACAATATAAAGCATCGAAAAGGTATTATTTATGTAAAACGAACTGTTTGCACACATGTTATGTTGTTTTTTATCGGTAAGGACGGCGGCCGAGGTAGGTTGTAACCAGCTTTTAATTTTGTATTAAGCATACCTAATTAAAATTGTAATGAGCCCGCAGTATAAAATAACACATTTTTCGCAGAATAGGTACTACAAATTACCTACAGCTCCGATTTCATTAATGGAATCCGAAATACCTTTTTGTTGAAAATCAAAATAGCTCTGAGGTACACGATGCGATGTACCTGTAATAACAATTTATTATTATAGCTTTTTATTTTTATTTTTTTATTAAAAAATAATAAATAAATAATAATAGTATTACATATTTGCAATGAAATTAAAATCAACCCATATAATTTTCATAGTCCCTGAATATTTTGTATGAACTCTGTCCGGGTCTATGTCGATTTCGCGGCCACACCAGTTTTATTGATATAAAAAAAACAATAGCTAGGTTCAATTCAAGTTTTATAATTTTTGTAACTTTCAAATATTTCCGTGAAGTAATCTCGTAGACGTACAAGTCTGAATTCGTAAGTAAGGGTCAGATTTTTTATCTTTTGCCCGGCGGTTACCAATTAAAAAAATAAAATTACATGTTCTCTTTTTAAATATTTGTGGATTTCCAGAGATTTAAAAAAAGCTCATAGAACCTGGCCTTAAAAATCAATAAGCAATAAGGAACCTTACTTTTTTGGTGGCAAACTTCAGCACCAACATATACTCAAACTGGAACTCATTACCGTTTCCTTAAAATTATGTTGACTAAGTAAACCCTCAGTTGCTCGACTCACAAACATCCATGCAGAACTGAGAATGAAAGAAAAATAAAGTTTACAAAGCTCTTTCGTCTGTACTTGTAAGTTTTAGCTCATTGTTGTTAGAGTCCATGTGGAGATAAAGATTTAGATCATGCTGGCTGGCTATGAAGCTCATCGTAAAAGTGTAGTACCAACATTGCTTTTTTATGGTGTGTTAAGTTGGTACATAACATATTGGCATTACGTCAAGAGCGTGTTTATTTTCGATTTATGTGTTTTTTTTTTTTGTCATGTTGTCAGTAGTGATGGTCTCTGCGAATAAATACTTCTACTTTTTACTTTTTTTTTTATTAATTACTGTGAATACTCACTCAAAATTCTTTAGCGTTTGATGGTCTAATTAGTTCGCATTCGCAATGTTGTTTTTCTACAAATGCCATTTTAATGAAGAGTTGAAGTGGTTTTATGTGCTAAATGACACTATTATCAAGATTAATATTATCGGGCTCGCGGACGGCGAGCCATGGGTAGCTCGCTGTCCGATCGTCCGGTAATTGTCCGGACCGAGCCCAAGACGTCGACGGCGCGCACTGTTCCCGCGCGCCTCAAGGAGTTGTCAGCAACAGGAGGGACCTAGCTGGGTCGAAGCCTACTCCCCAGTAGGCTTCGACCTTATTTATTGTTACAATAAGACCTTTCTATTAAGCCCTTCATTATTTGTAGATAGTAATTAAAATTTGAGTTGTATACTACCTTATTTTCAGTATATGCGAAACCTGAAAGACCTGTCTATTATTTTTATTTAAAAAATCTATGTACTTTATAAGTAAATAGTTTTTTTTTTTCAAAACTGTATTGTGTATAATCACAAAGTTATAAACCAGTTATGGTAACTGGTTGGTGACATAAATACTTGGTCACCGGGCCAGCCGGCCGACTGAGGGGTTGTTTTGCTCCCGCACTCAGCTGTCCGCTGGCCCACCGTAGACGTGGGCTTGAGGACGGCGAGTCATGGGTAGCTCGCTGTCCGACCGTCCGGTAACTGTCCGTACCAAGCCCATGTCGTAGACGGCGCGCACTGTTCCCGCGCGCCTCAAGGAGTTGTCAGCAACAGCAGGGGCCCAGCCGGAACAAAGCCTACTGGGGCCAGGATTATCCGAAAGGAAGCTCGTGCCCCGGTATGAAGGCTAGAAGGAACGGGGTAGGTTTTTAGACAGTAAGAGTCTGACACTATCTTCCGCTCCACCCAAAAGCGGGGGTGGTCATAAGATGATTTTTGCCCACTGAAAAAAATTTTATTTAAGACTAGCTGTCTTCCGCGGTTACTGCCGTTTTTTTTTCCGTTAACATATACATTCAGTCAAAAAAGTATCGGGAATGGATGATTTGTTTATGGTTCCAAATTCAAATTTTTGTTTTTTTTGTAGTTGTCAGATTGGCACAACTGTTTTCCATTTTGGCGCGTAGTTTGAGTTGCATCTGTTAGTTATATTAAATACAGTGCTGGTTTTAGTAATATCATATATAGTGTGTATTGCGAATTTCATAATGGACAAAAATATCGAACAAAGAGTTTGTCTTAAATTTTGCATCGCCAATGGAATTTCGTGTTCGGAGTCACTGAAAATGTTACAGAAGGCTTACGGTGAATCGACTTTATCAAAAACTCGTGCTTATGAGTGGTTCAAAGCGTTCAAAAGCGGTCGAGATGTGATGGAAGATTTGCCTCGCTCTGGTAGGCCGTCAACGTCTGCAACTGAAGTTAACATCGCAAAAGTGAAGGAAATAGTGACTGAAAATCCCTATTCAACTCTGAGAGAGATAGCCGCCGAACTTTCTGTATCTCACGAGTCGATCCGTACCATTTTAACTAATCATTTGGGTATGAAACATGTTGCTGCTCGGCTAGTCCCAAAAGATCTGAATTTTCTCCAAAAACTCAATCGCATGAAAGTCGCTGAGGACATGCTAGAACGAGTTAGTTCGGACCCAACATTCATGAAACGCATTGTTACTGATGACGAGACGTAGGTTTACGAGTTTGACATGCAAACTAGTCAACAAGCTTCGGAGTGGCGCCTTCCAACTGATCCGAAACCGAAAATACCACGCCAAAGTCGATCAAAAGTCAAAGTCATGTTGACTGTTTTCTTTGACTATCGCGGTGTTGTGCACTCTGAATTCTTACCGGAAGGTCTAACGGTAAATAAAGAATATTATTTGAGCGTTATGCGGCGTTCAAGAGAGCAAATTCGACGAAAAAGGCCAGATTTGTGGAAAGAAAATTCTTGGATTTTGCACCATGACAATGCGCCTTCGCACAAGGCTATCATTGTGAACGAATTTTTGACCAAACACTCAACAAATACCATCCAGCAACCACCATATTCACCAGATATGGCTCCTGCTGACTTTTTTCTTTTTCCTACACTCAAATTACCACTTCGTGGCACCCGTTTTCAATCGATAGAAGACATAAAGGAGAATTCGCGGCGAGAACTGAACTCAATTCAGGAAGCAGCGTTTAAAAAATGTTTTGATGAATGGATTATTCGTTGGCGCAAGTGTATCGTTTCTATAGGAGCATACTTTGAAGGTGATAAAATAAATTTGGATGAATAACAGACATTTTGTGTATTATTGATCTTTTCCCGGTACTTTCTTGACAGAGTAGTATGTTTGACTTTTCACAGCTTCAAGGGAACGCAGACCTGAGTATATGGTTCTAATTTCAACTCGATACTACTACGCGTTCCCAAGATAGATAAGTCTTGACAGACAGATGGACGGACGGACAACAAAGTGATCCTATAAGGCCGGACGTACACATTCGGTTTCCGTATTAGGTTTGCCGATCAGGAATTTAGATTCGGAAACTTCGTTCTTACTTTTTCCGTTTGGAAAAATCAAGAACGTGTGCGCTTTTCTGAACATTTTGTATGAAAGAAGAGCATTTAGGTTTCCGAATCTAAATTCCTGATCGGGAAACCTAATACGGAAACCGAATGTGTGCGTTCGGTCTAAGGGCTGTTTTTTTTTCCTTTTGAGGCACGGAACCCAAAAAAAAATTAAAAAATGTACATCCATATTCTAATGGCAAAAAAATGAATGAAAACATGGCTTAAAGGTAAAGTATCCAAGCCAACAACATTAACTTAAAAAAGACCATGTAATTATTTAAAAAAAAAAGCACGTGGGTGACACATTGCATGTAAACCTAATTGTGGTGCGATAAGAGTCGGTTTTCGAGGAAGTGTATTGAATAGTACATTGTTATACTAGTGGTGAAAGTTACTTATTTCGTCCCGTGAAGGAGCTGGAGCTAATTCGAGGGACTTAATAAGTAACTTTAACCCCGAGGTAAGCATTGTGCTTTTCATTACGAATACAGGAAGATAGACCTAGTTTTTTTTGTAAATAATTAGACAGTTGTTAATTGAAAGTAAAACTCCCTAGGGTTAAAAAGTGTGATACTTTTCAGCCCGCCTCCTCAGGCAACTTAAGACCTACTTTCAGAGTAAGAGTAATGAAATAGTACATTGTTACACTAGGGGTGAAAGTTACTTATTTCGTCCCGAGAAGGAGTTGGCGGCCGAGCGTAGCGAGGTCGCTAATTCGAGGGACTAAATAAGAAACTTTAACCCCGAGGTAAGCATTGTGCTTTTCATTACGAATACAAGAAGATAGACCTAGTTTTTTGAAAAAATAATTTGACAGATGTTAGGTGAAAGTAAAACTCCCTAGGGATGAAAGTGTGATACTTTTCAGCCCGCTCCTCAGACAACTTCAGACCTACTTTCAGAGTATGAGTGATGAAAAATAAGTTTTTCAATTCAGTTTTTTCTGACATGAGCGCGTTTAAACTATACAACTTGTAACAAACTATAGCCTTATAAGATTTGTACCTTTATTTAATGTAGATGTTCTTTTTCCCACATTCGATATTACTTGTGAGAATAGAACTAAGATGCAAGACTTTACTAAAGAATTGCGACCGACTTGGAATGATGTCTTTGCGTTTTATGGGTGGGCTGCTTTCAATGACGGAATAGACAAGTCCGATCTGCAAGTTGGCAAGGTTTACAGTGGTCTCCCATCTAATAAATAGTCCACAGAGAAAAGAAAAATGATTTGGTACCTTCTCAGAGATCCCTATACTTTTGCCAGTGGTTTTGCCTGTATTTCTGTTGTTGAACTTATGACCGAGTTATGTCTAAAATATGTATTATTTGAGTTCACATTATCTTTAATAATTAGTGTAAATAGTATCATGACATGAGCCAGTAAAACATCTTCATTTTCGCGAATATTTGATTAGCATTTCTCGGCATCGAACTCAACAAAAAATTTGATAACATAAAATTAAGATTGGGACAAATAAAACTTTTTGCCGCTTTCTTACGTACTATCGCTATATGTATTTGTATAGTCTACGGCTTTGACGCTTGAAAACCCTCAAATTATATGAGTCGCTGATTTTTGGGATATTTTAATTATTAAGTTTATCCATTAGGTATATACATTTTAAATAAATAAATTACATTTTATATATTGCACTACATAACTTCAAAAATAAACTTAAATCTAAAAAAAAAAATTCAGTAATATCCGGTATCAGCAAAAGGGTCCAACCTCCCATAAAATTGTCGTTTTTTAAAACGCGTTGCTTCGACCCTACTGGGCCCCTACGGTTTTGCTGAAATCTCCTTGAGGCGCGCGTGGAACATGGACATGAGCTCAGTCCGGACGGTTACCGGACGGTCGGACGGCAAGCTACCCATTGCTCGTGGTTCGCAAGCTTCATTCTACGGTGGCCGGGAATCGGGCTGGGCGTGAGAGCCATTCCCTTGCGTGTGCGGCCTCCACCTTGCGAGCATTACTGCTTCGCAGAAGGAGGTGTCCGCTTACCACTCCTCTTCGCTCCGGACCATGGCATGTACCAAGGCCCGGATAGCGTACATTTAATATAAAGTTTATTTGAGCTTATATTCCAAGTCAATCCAAAGACATTACACTCAAAGCAACCCTTTTAAATACGGCAATTTCATAGATAGAGACCTATTATTATTTATTCATGTCAGAACCCTGGAGTCCTGGATGGTGTACGAGGGGCAGAAGACAACTCGCAGAGGCCTCTTAGACACTTCTCATGGAACGTATCTAGAGATAATCGTCGGTTGGTACCACAACCGACGATTATCTCTAGATACGCGCTCTGCTAGGGAATCCCCAAGGGGAATCCCCGGTTAGTGGGAATCTATTGCGACAAATAGAAAATAACAATATAGGGCTATGGTTTTAGAATGCTTATTGTTATATAAAAGTAGAATGAGACCAAGATGTGTCACAAAAGAGTTTTGACTTGGTGAAACAATTAAAAAAAATTGTAGTTAACACACCTCTACGGTCCGGACTAAGCGTTTTGCCTCGTCGTTTACACCACGTACATCGAAAAATTAGAACAGTTTGCCTACTGTGATTTTCCCGTCCGATTATAACGCTAAAGTGAATAGGCTCTTAATAAACTAGTGCGATTCGCCATCAACGATTGCATCACTATTTACCATCAAGTGGAATCGCAGTCAAGCACTAGTTAATATACTATCATTAAAAAAAATGTTGTTGCAAATTATTAAAAGTAACTACTAGTACTACTACTACTACTACTAGTACTAGTTGCTAAATAATCGTATATATTTTGCCACGTGCCGTCAATGGCATGCGTGCCTAGGGTTGCCAACTAAACTGTTAAAACAATATTATACTGTTTTTCACTACATTATACTTTTTACTGTTGAACAAAAATAAAGTATACAAAATACTGTTTTCAGCATCAAATCATAATCATCTTAACACACAATTTTTTTATATCAAATCATAATAATAATAATGAATCAAATGAGGTCCTCATTTATTTTAATTTTAGTTATAGTTGTGGACTTGGGGTGAGGCTTTTGTGTGCGTGTACTGTAGTGTCCTTGGAAGTGTGTACGGAGAGAAATTAAATCACTGTTTATCTTGGATATGTATTTACTTTGGAGACAAATTACATTACAGATTGTTGATTGTTGTGGTCGTTGTTACGGGCAGACTAAAGCCCGGGCACTGCGCACTCTACATGGAACACAGAATGCTGTGTCAGCGCCGCTACAAGGCCTCAGAAATCTTAATAAGAAGGCATATTATTAAGTCACATATAACATTAACATCGAAAATTGTTTAAAAGCTTGTTACTTCATTTAATGCAATCCAACAAGATGTTTGACGAAAAAGCAACGCAAAAAAAGAGAGATAACGCCTGGAAACTCTGTTAGTATTCGGTTATTCCGAGATTTACTCGAAAATTTCACAAAACTTGCTCCAGGAAATAGCTGTTTTTTTTAAACCCTTAAAAGTTTTTGGAAAAAGTTGTCGTCATTTAGAATCTTAATAAAATTTGCAAGGTCTCTAGAGGATTACTTTTTTGACTTATTTAATTTTTAGGCAAATTATGGAGTGTCAAAGTTCATACAAAATAGGACATTTTCAGACGTTTTTACTGGATTAGTTTTACACAAATTTAGAAATTGGTTTCTTTAGAAACCTAGATAATATCCACAAGATACTGTGTTTCCAAAATATCTAATGAAAAGTGTGTAATAACGTCATAATCAGTTATGAGCGGTTGTATGAAAAACAGTGAAAATGTGAGTCGTGATGCACCACCTTAAGATAATTATCTGTGGGTGAGACATATGAAGTTTTTAAAAATGACTGTAAATTAATAAACTGTGCGAGAAGCTCTAAAAACCATGTATTTAAAACATTTAACAAACAAAATTCTGTTAATTTTTCTAAAATACTTTTAATATTCTTCTCAGATAAAAAAATACTTTATTTCGCTTAAAAAAAGATGGCAACCATATGCGTGCTTCGTGCCACAGGTTCGCCATCTCTGACCTAGGCTAACATGTAAAAGCCAGCGTGTTTAAAGTTGAGCTTAACAGTTAACATCAACTTTATAACTCTAGGAGTTATAAACCTAAGCTAACGTAACCTATATTGGGGTCGGCTGCCAGTTTTATCAAATGCAGCTAACAGTATTTTAAATGGATTAAATGCCTATCTGACTTCCGCAACCCACAACCCAATAATTGGGTAACACGATACAGTTCCAGGGCCCTGGGGTTCTTACTAAGGCCAGGGTTATCTGGAAGGAACTCGAGCCCTGGTATGAAGGCTAGAAGGAACGGGGTGGGTTTTTAGTCGGTAAGAGTCTGAGACTAACTCTCCCGCTCCACTCAAGAGCGAGGGTTGTCATTGGATAATTTTAGCCCGCCGAAAAAAAGAAAAAATATGGCCCTGGGGTTCTCCTTCGCACAACCCATAACCCTTTTGCAAGACTATAGTATCAGAGTTCCTGGCTTCTGATTGTCCGTAAAGACTGTCAAAGATCTAATTATAAGTGACCGCTGGGATCAACGGTTTAACATACTTTCTTTTAAAGATGGTCACCCATCTACAGACGTCGGTCTGTAGATGGGTGACCATCTACAGACCGACGTCTATGGACCATGTCTCGGGAACCTTTGCTTTACGTTGAAGGTTACTCCGCGTGACTGACATTGCTTTAGCCACGAACTCCTCCAGTTAATATATATTCACAGAGTTTTAGTCACCACTTACAATACTTACTGCTTTATATACAAAGAAAATTGAGATAACAATTTATTCATGTGAATATTTTTACGTAGAGGCTATATAATTGGATTTGTGATAAATACCTAATCTCTGAACTAGTACTGATCCGAAATCTTTTTTCTTTAGAATTTCAAATCTGATTCAAATTCTTTTACTAAATAAAAAATAGTTGCTCTGTATAAGTCTGTCTAAAAAGTCAACCGACATTGAATTTTTTTAAGAATATTAAATCATTTAAAAAATACATATATTCGACACTTTTTATAAGGTTCTTTGTTGGGGCGTGCCGTAGCTGGTTCACGAAGAAGGACAGTGAAACTAAGTGGACTGTATAATATATATGTTCTATATTGTACGGAAGTACTGAGGTTGAACAATAAGTTAGTCGCGTCTACGGAACAAACATGAAAATAATTAGGATGCGCGAGCGCGGACGTTCGTATGGGCTCGTGACAGCTGACTGCCGGTCGATGTGCGAAGCGGCGCGCGCGGCGAGCCGGGCGGCCGTCGCCGGCCAGCTGATGCTCCGCGGACCCCGCACCCCTCGTTCACTCCCGCCGACGGCGCGCGGCGATGTTGAATGCAGAGGTCTCAACATACTCCCCCCGTTGAAGGAGCTTCAACACCAGTGACTGGAAGAGGGCAGATTGAATTAAAAGCTCGCCTAATGACACCCTTGCGGGTGCGGATGTCGGCGACCCTGGTGATGCCATCTCTGCCAGGTAGGACATTGGTGATTCGTCCTAAACGCCACAACAGAGGCGGTGACCCTTTGTCCTTGATGACGACGAGTGTCCCCTCTTTAAGTTCCCCGGAAGAACGACGCCACTTGGTTCTCTCTTGAAGCCACAAGATATATTCGTGGGAAAAACGGTGCCAGAAGTGTTGTTTCAACAGTTCAATGCGACGGAACCGCTGCAAGCTGGTGATGTTCACGTTCTGAATCTGTGGATGTGGCAACATAATCAGTGACCGTCCAATGAGGAAGTGGGCCGGAGTTAGAGGGACAAGGTCTGTAGGGTCATTGGACAATGGAGTTAAGGGTCTCGAATTTAGGATGGCTTCAACTTGAGTCAAGCATGTGGCCATCTCTTCAAACGTTAAATGTGTTAAACCCAAGACACGTCTGAGATGGTGCTTGGTTGATTTAACTGCTGATTCCCACAATCCCCCTATGTGGGGTGTGTATGCAGGTATAAAGGAAAAGTTGATACCTGGGTCGATATCATTAAAATTTAAATTTTGAGAAAGGAGACTAGACAATTCATTAAAGGCGCCAACGAATGTAGTGCCATTATCTGAGAAAACGTTACGCGGCTTCCCCCTGCGAGCAATAAACCGATTCATAGCTGCTAAGAAAGCGTCTTTCGTGAGGTCAGACACCAGCTCGAGGTGAAGAGCTCTTGTTGCTAAACACACAAACACACATATAAAACACTTAATGAGTCTGCACCCCCTACCCTTGCGATCAGCTATCAGGATCGGACCAGCATAATCCACCCCTGTATCTAAGAAAGGGAATTCTAAATGCACGCGCTGTTCTGGAAGATTACCCATGATAGGTTGAACAGTCATAGCTTTAATCCTACAGCATTTTACACATTGCTGTGAAACCTTTTTGGCTAGGTTTCTACCG
The DNA here is from genome assembly GCA_949319445.1 of Mythimna lalbum. Lineage (NCBI taxonomy): Eukaryota > Metazoa > Arthropoda > Insecta > Lepidoptera > Noctuidae > Mythimna > Mythimna lalbum. The sequence goes on along the minus strand of OX439351.1, from coordinate 8,191,244 downwards.
CCGATAGGATAATAGTAGTGTCGAATCGTAGCAAGTAAGAGCTGCGGTCCAGCATGCAAAAGGCGCAGGTGATACATATTAAATATTAAGTTACAAATAATATGTGAGCTTGATAAAAGAATTGGATGTTTTACATTAAAATCATAAAATGAATTGCTTAGTCGCCCACCAACTCGAATCAAACCACTTGATTTATCTAGGAATGGAAATAATGACAACAATTTATTTTTAGTAGGCAATTGTTTATCTAAAACTAATAATTTATATTCCTCAGAAAAGGATTCCTGTTGACTATGTCTAAGTATAAAATGTAATGACATAGTCAACTCAGTGTTTGTGAGTGAGCCCCACTCTGTGGAGTTCTTTCTACATTTATTTATGAAACGCATGATATGTGCGACCACACGCTGTAGTTTAGTAAAGCTAGAATACCGTTTACATAGTAATGTAATCCAGTTGTCAACAGTATCCATAGTATCAACATGATGAGATGCTACTGTTTCTAATAAGTACGACTTATCTCGTAAATTTGAATCTGGAAATAGAGGCCATGAAGAAGTTTCTTTGTGTAAAAACTGAGGACCTGACCACCACAAAGAAGAATTCACCAATTTGTCAGCTCTAAGTCCGCGCGAAGCGAGGTCTGCGGGGTTTTCAAGTGAAGGAACGTAACGCCAAGTACAACCAGCAACAGACTCCTGAATCTCGGAAACGCGATGACGAACAAAGGCTTTAAGTTGTATGGGTGATGCAGATAGCCAACCCAAGACAATGGTTGAATCGCACCAAAATACTGTTTCGTCAATATGTAATGTTAGCGACTGACGAACCTTGAGATACAGCCTTGTACCAAGTAATGCAGCGCATAGTTCGAGCCTCGGTATAGTGGTTGGCTTGATAGGAGCAACATATACACAAGCACCATAGGCTTTTTCGGATGCGTCAGTGAAGATGTGAAGTTGAACAGTAGATGGCGACACAGAGGAAATCCATCGGGGTATTTCGATATTGTTGAGAAGAGGGAGAGTGGTTTGAAACGAATCCCAAATGTTATGAATATCTTCAGGTATAGGTTCGTCCCAGGAGCGTTTAGAGAGCCAAAGCTGTTGTATTATTATTTTGGCTTCCACAATGCAAGGAACTACTAGGCCCATTGGATCAAAAATTTGAGCAATTGCCGACAGGATTTGACGCTTTGTAGTTCTGTCAGTGGAAGACAAATTTATGGAAAAAGTAAATGTATCTGTCGAGCACTTCCAGTTAAGCCCTAAGGTTTTCGACGTATGATTATCATCACAGAGATTAACTAAATCAGAATCGTTGCGATCATTGCAAAGAGCCTGCAAAACTTCACTCGAGTTGGATTGCCACTTGCGAAGATTGTATTTTGCAGACTGCAAGATATCCACGACTTGATGACACTTGACTATTGTCTCTGAAACAGAAGAACCACCTGACAAATAGTCATCGACATAGAAATCATGCGCTATGGTAAAGCCTATTGCAGGGTCGGAACTCTCCTTAGCCAATTCAATCAAGCACCTAGTCGCTAAGAAGGGCGCTGATGCAGTACCATACGTGACTGTATTTAACGTATATGCCTTCAATTTATGATTTGGCTCTGCTCGCCACAAAATTTGTTGCAAAGGTCTATGTACTTCACTAACCAAAGTTTGTCGGTACATCTTTTCGATGTCTGCACTGACGACTATCTTATGCTGACGAAATCGAAGCAAGATCGACAGTAGATCATCTTGCAAAGTTGGACCGACCATTTGGATAGCGTTGAGTGACTTGCCTGACGTGGTGACAGCCGAAGCATCAAATACTACTCGCAATTTCGTAGTAGAGCTTGACTCTTTCAAAACGCCATGATGAGGCAGAAAATGAGGCTGTGTAGAGTTAGGTGTTTGAGTATTACTTACAGACATATGACCCAATTGTATGTATTCATTCATAAAATCAACATACAATTTTTTAAAATGAGAATCTTTTGCTAAACGTCGTTCAAGTGAAAGAAACCTATGCTTAGCCATAGCATAGGACTCACCTAAAACATGAGGTGACTCTTTGAGAGGAATGTTAACCACAAACCGACCATCAGGGTTGCGATAAGTGGTATCCACGAAAAGTTGTTCGCAAGCTCTTTCTTCAGAAGTAAACTTATGTTTTGGATCTAACGAATCTAATTCCCAAAAGCGTGATAAGTCTGACTGAAGATTGTCAATATGCATACACACCTGAGAAGATGAATTCGACTGCATTATAGCGCCAGAAATAAGCCAGCCTAACTTTGACTCGAACAAAGAAGGCTTGTTTGTGCCTAATGTGACCCGATTCGCGCCTATGACACTCCAAAATACCTCCGCGCCGACTAGGATGTCGATCGAAGACGGAATGTAGTATTGAGGGTCGGCAAGACGAATGGTAGAAGGTATTTTTAAGTTGCTCGTATCAACGAATGAATTCGGTACGTACGACGAAACTTTCGGCAAGACAAAACAATCAATATTGATTTTATAATCACTATTGAGTGATTTTAAAACGATCGAACAACCTTGCGAGCAACTTGAGGATTGATAATTTATACCTACCACTTTGGACTTGGCGTTGTAGGTAGGAATTTGAAGCTTACGGGCTAAGTCGCTGGACATGAAGTTAGCCGTGCTCCCGTTGTCCAGCAAGACTCGAGCAGTGTGACAGTTGCCCTTTGAGTCCGTCACCTGCACGAGCGCTGTGGAAAGTAGAATTATGCGAGATGGAGCTGAATGATTAGCAGACAAGACAATGTTTTGAGTGTTAGAAAGTTCACTATCACTATGGATGTGCAGCAATGTATGGTGCTTTTCATTGCAGTATTTACAATGTGTTGACCTGCACTTATTAGCGTTATGCCCTGGGCGAAGACAGTTAAGACATACGTTAAAACCATGAGCTCTTTTGATCCGAACCTCCACTGGAAGTGATTTAAATGTTTCACATGTGAACATATGATGATCCTGTTTACACATTGGACACAAAACAGATTTATTGTTTGGCTTTTCAGTAGTAGCTAGAAAACTTTTATTAGGTTTATTGTTATCGTTGAAACCCTCGCCTTTTGTTTTGATGGACTTAGCCTCCTCAAGTGTTTCTAATAAATCAGATCTGTTACTGAGAAAATTTATGAAGGTAGTTAATGTCGGAGGTTCAGTCAGAGAGTTTCTATGCTCCTCCCACTCACGATTGGTCACCTGATCTAATTTACCAGCCATAATATAAATTACAAGTGTGTCCCAGTGTTGAACTGGTTGCCCAAGTGTGGATAGGGCTCTAAGATTTTTATTCGTTGTATCAATAATGTGGCGTAATGACTTACTTGATTCTTTACTGATAGGGTTCACGTTAAAGAGAGCTTGCACATGATTGTTGACTAGCAATCTCTTGTTATCGTACCTGTCACAAAGTAACTTCCAGGCAGCGTCGTAGTTTTCCGAACTGAAATCTAAATTATCTACGACAAGAGAGGCACTATCTTTTAAAGAAGCGCGCAGATAATGTAATTTATTGATTTTATTTATGCTGTCATTACTGTGTATTATAGAGGTAAATGTATCTCTAAACTCCAACCAATCATGATAGCTGCCCGAAAACTTAGGTAGGTCAATTTTTGGTAATCGTATAGAGTTATGTTTATGTGTGTGATTAGTACAAGACCCCACCTCGGACGTTGAATCTCCTGCTTGCTTACTGCGGGTGGAGCTGATTAGCTGGCGCGCAGTAGCCACCAAGCTGCAATACTGCTTCTCAAATTCCTCCCGCTCCGCATATTGCTCGCTAGGGTCGTCCGCGATTGTCTCCAAATCACACTGTAATACATCGTATTTTTACCGACTTCCCAAAAAGGAGGAGGTACTACGTTCGGCTGTTTGTATGTTTTTTTTTTTTTTTTTTTTTTTTTTTTGTATGTTTGTTCGTCGAATACTCCCCCAAATGTGGACGGATTTTCAAAATTCTTTTTTTGTTCGAAAGTAGATAGTTCTGAGGTGGTCCCATTATCACCAAATTAGGATCTGATGATGGGATCTTGGAGAAATCGAGGGCAACCTTCAAATTTTATAGGCTCACTTATTGATTTTCGCATATTTTATGAAGTATCTTGTGTATTTGCGTATGGTCGTCACCATCTCAGGTAGCTGGGCTGATGATGGAAGGTACAACTCCTTAACAGTAAGAAGTTACTCGAACAGGCAAGGACTGTTTTAGTAAATTGTTTTGATGTTTGATAGGGCATTTGCCACATTTGGTCTCATGATCATCAAGTCATGACCTGATGCTGCAGTCAGGATAGTCTGCAGAGTACCTAAGTCCTCGACAACAAACAGCAGATATATCGAGTTTAGGCTCATTGAAAACGGCTCGATGTGTGGATAAACGTACTGCTAATAAAGAACACCGAAGTACATAGAGACCTGATGCTGAAGCCAGGAGCATCAGGAAAAGTACAAACCTTGAAATTACAGCACCGTAGTCGTGTTTGGGCTCATTTTAAACAGGACTAAATTTTAAGTTCATTGCAATGTTGACATAAATCTGGCCTGATGCTACAGCCGGGATTATCAGCATCTAGTCTAATGACTGATTGAAAGATTTACCTTTCGGCTTCATCATCAGATCAGTTCGATATATCCTTTCCCTCTCCAGCATCTAGTCTAATGACTGTTTGAAAGAAGAGGGGGAGAGGATATATCGAACTGATCTGATGATGAAGCCGAAAGGTACCTAAATTAATGTAATCTAACCGTGTTTGGGATTATTAGAACCGTTATGAGATGCGCTCTGACTATAAGGTATTTAAGTTTGACTGAGGGGTACTTTTTAGTGGTGGTACCATAACTAAAAAGTGTAAAATAAAAAAAAACTTTTTACAAAAAAAATATAACCGACTTCAATGATAAAAAACACTGAAAAGTATCAAATAACTTTAATTTTGGAAGTCGGTGTTAAATAACAAAGAGACTAAACTATAGAAACACCGACTTCCAAAATTAAAGTTATTTGATACTTTTCAGTGTTTTTTATCATTGAAGTCGGTTATATTTTTTTTTCATATAAATTTTCAAATATATTAAGGCGATATTCAACCTCCAATATTTGCGTATCACTAAGTTGCTTACAAGATTGAGAAACATTTATAAAGGAAGCAAATTGTGTAAGCTTGGCCTTAATTGAAGCTCGCTTCTTAATTAAGCTTTTAGCGTCTGACATGTTGCAAAGGCAAGGCAAGGTTTGAGCAAGCAAGATAAAAAAAAAAATTGTTATAAAAAAAAAGTAAGGTAAATTTTAAAAACTTATTAAGCTGCAATACGGCTACTAATTAATTAAGAAGCAAATGCTATTTCATATGATAAGTTGCTAGAGAATTGGCGCAGACGTTTAGCTGTGCAACGATTGAAAAGGTATAATTATGCTTATATAAGTAGGTATGCTTGTAAATGACTAAGTTACAAAAAAGATAAAAAACAATAAATTAAATGAAATATGAATATGAACATGACTGTCGGAACTACTTATGATTGCATGAAGAGATGAACAGCTTTAAAAACAAGATGAATGACCAATATATTGTGAATGACTTGCAGTTTTTTATGAAATGAAATTGAACAGAATGGAATGACAATGTTAATAGATGATTAAGCTTAAGGAATAATAATGGTGTTTGGATGGATATGAAATGAAAATAAAAGGAATAAGTAATTGGAACGATCTCACGATTTTTGTTGCAAACCACTGATGATGATTGTGACGTGGAGTTTTTCCAATCCTCAAGGCACGACGACAATTTGCAGTTGTATGCTTGATTTCGATGTTGATCTTCCTGTCCCGTAGTCCTGAGCGTCCTTTTCTTGGATCGATCTTCGACTCTGGGTTCTACTCGTAATCAACAAAGACGGTACTTTGTTCCCGTGTTGATTTGCGACGTCCCAAACGGCCAAAGCTTCAAGAAATCCAAATTAGCAGGTAATCTCAGGTGAAGACGACTTGAACCCACTGTACAGTTCCTTTGTACTCCGATCTTCTTTCTTCGTAAGACGGTAGAAGGACCATATGTTGGGGCGTGCCGTAGCTGGTTCACGAAGAAGGACAGTGAAACTAAGTGGACTGTATAATATATATGTTCTATATTGTACGGAAGTACTGAGGTTGAACAATAAGTTAGTCGCGTCTACGGAACAAACATGAAAATAATTAGGATGCGCGAGCGCGGACGTTCGTATGGGCTCGTGACAGCTGACTGCCGGTCGATGTGCGAAGCGGCGCGCGCGGCGAGCCGGGCGGCCGTCGCCGGCCAGCTGATGCTCCGCGGACCCCGCACCCCTCGTTCACTCCCGCCGACGGCGCGCGGCGATGTTGAATGCAGAGGTCTCAACATTCTTCTATAAGTAAACAATGACTTGATTATTGAACCAGTGTTGACTACATCAGATTTCATTTTATTCTAATAATTACCAAAGACGTTTGAGTTTTTAGACAGACTCTAATAAAAATTATGTAGGTAAGTGCTCTATCTATACCATGTCGCAACTTATCTTTGGTAACGTAGAAAAAAAAAAAACAATATTAGATGAGAGTATTTTTCCGCAATACAGACGTTTAAACGCCAAAATGATTGACATAGGTAACAGTTCGGAAATTAAATTAAAAACGAAAACACATTCTTGTAAATGAATTTATCTGTAACTGAATTGTATCTACAATGACTATTATATTAAGCGTACGTGAATCGTACGAACTGGTTCATTTATCACTCCACGTGAGATAAGACAGGGAGACGGTATTTACCTTCTAGGGAACGTATTAGGGACAGGTATTTTACTAGTGAGGGTCGAAATGTCAAATGAAACGTCCGAGTACAAGGTATTTTAATGTGTTTTTGTTGGCGAGGTAAACTAGTTTAATTAAATAACTGATGCAGGTACATCAATGGTAACACAAAGGTTCAACTGAATAGATAGGTACATAACTATATTACAGTAAGTTAGTAGCTTTGGATTGTTTTATTTTATCTTTTTTTATTGTTTCTTACAGAATAGAATTGACTAAAAGTATGCAACTAGATTTTTGTTGATTGATCATCGTGGTGACACTTGAGGTCTATGTGCAACAGTGGACGTCTGTCGACTCAAATGAAGCATTCACATGATGAATAAGACTTAATGGCTGTGAAGTTTCTTGAACGTTTTTTTCCATAGAGATCTACACTTTGGAATGTACCATTAGGTAATTTTTTTAAAATTCAATTCAAAAGAGTCTATAAATACATATTTTTAATTAAAACATCACATTGATATATGTTTACTACGTTCACATTTCCCTAGACACAAAACAAAATGGTATCAAAATTAACAGGTACCTACTCATCTATTAAAATTAAGCAGCAAATACGGACATCCACATGGTAAAATATTTCACTAGAACAAATAAAGATAAACCCCAGAAGTAAAGTTAGGCGAACAACCACACAGACACAAATCCTTGTTCCAGAGTGCTGTCAACTCAACCTCCTTGTTTCCCCACTCCCCGCTTCGAGGTATATAAAAGCTACAAAATCTGACACAAAACGTATTTCTAAAAAGTAAAAAATACACCAATCTTACGTCTAATTTTTGACAATTTCCAAGAATTCATTTATTGAAACTACACAGGATTTTATAAATGTTTTTAGAAAATCGAACGAAAAGGCCTTTGAGCAATATCGAACCTTATAGAAAATAATGAAAAGTCGTCGGAGATTAAAACGGGAGCTATTAAACCGTGGGACAACTACCTCCTTCTGTCAAGCTTGCGATTGTCATGAAAGCACCTATTATCCAATCCCCAATCAAAGTTCATTGTAATATTTATATGGGTATAAAAAGCGCGAATGCGAGTTGAAGGGTTCCGTATGTACATATATATTTTGATTTTAGATTCCCGAGTCGATCTGCTATAATTGTACTATATATAAACCTTACATTTTGCAAAAGTTTAGAATTCTAGGTTAACGGAAAGTACCCTAAGTATAGGTTTTGGTTTCTTTGCGGGTGTCAAATTATGCGCCGAAACCCTTCATAAGCAGCCTTATTTTTAAAAGTTTGATTATTCACTGCCAGGGGTAGACCCGTTAATGAGTAGGTACTATTTGATATTAATTTCAGTTTAATTAATTAACCCTTCAGATACCGTCAATTAGAGACACAATAGTAAGACAATAGATGCGCGGCCACCGGTGGTCGCTTGGGGATTCATGAATTAATAGCGTTCCTGAGAAAATGAGTCTTGTGCACCTCTAAGTAATTGTTGCACTTGTAAATATTAACCTAGTCATTAATTCATGAATCCCCAAGCGACCACCGGTGGCCGCGCATCTATTGTCTTATTATTGTGTCTCTAATTGACGGTATCTGAAGGTTTAAGTTAGAAATATGTAAACAATTGTTGGTTAACCTAAATAAATAAATCAGATGGACAGTCGGGCAAAAAAGTAACCGACAGAGGTACAGAACCCGAATAAAAAACAATGTCAGTTAAATTTACTAAAAAGTACCTTGATATTTATTACTTAGGTCCGTATTCCAAGTAATTTTGAAGCACCTCCACTCAGCTCAGTAGCCGCCACCGTGACAACGGAAAATATCTTCAATTAATTACAATAAAGTACCTAAAACTGTCAATTTGACGATTGGAGGTGAATTGAATGATGAATGAATTGTATGTGTATCCTATCCTACTAATATTATAAATGCGAAAGTTTGTATGTATGGATGGATGACGTATGGATGGATGTATGGATGTTTGTTACTCTTTCACGTAAAAACTACTGAACGGATCTCGATGAAACTTGGTAGACGAGTAGACCATATCCCAGAATAACACATAGCATACTTTTTATCCAGGGATTAGGCAAAAGCTAGTTTTAACTATATGTATACTTTTAATTTTATTTTAAAAACAATATTTTCTTTTTGTGCGCCTACCATATCGTCTCTTCACCACTCTAGATTGACTGGTAGAGAATGCCTAAGGCATTAAGTCCGCCTATTTACTTTGTGTTGCATGAAGATTAAATAAATAAGCCGAGTGTTTTTTTTTATTTGTTGATAGCCTAGCGCTCTACCACTATGTCGCTTGATGAAAAACGACGATGCAGTCGACGGTGGAACACGCTTGCCTAGAAGTAATCTATTCAAAGACACACACATAGCCACCGGCAGAGAACTCCTTAGCTGTACGCACATTGAATGTGTTCCCAAAAGGTTTTGTGTGTATGGGTGGGATGTCCGCCATGTCCCGATGGCACATAGCTGCACGCTTGATTAGTGGGAGGGTATGACTTGGAATATAGAGGTTAATCTCGATCATTAATTACGTTCTAATCACCCAAGCTATCGAGCTACTTTGGCTTTCGATGGGAAATCGTCAAATAATGCCTCTTGCTCTGGGCAGAGCGAGAGGGACTCTCAAACTTTTACCAACTAAAATCCAGCTGTGTTCCTTTGCGTTCTCAACTCTACCGGATTTGCCCGCAGTAGAGACCGACCGAAGGTTTGGTTACGTTATCGACTAGTTTCGGCGAAAAAAACTAGTTTCATAGTATAGTAACTATTTTCGTACTATTATTAGTAGGCTTAGGTTTCGGTATTGGCCCGAAAGTGGCCGAATATTCGGATCCATCAAAACTAGCTGAATAAAACAGATTCAGATTTATTTATTGTTTGCTACAGGTGGAAAACCAATGGTTCGCTGTCCACAAGCCCGCGCCTACAACGGCTGGAAATCGGGATTCATCTAAAAAAAAGGTAAGGATTCAATTCAATTAGTATTTTATGAAAATATTAACTATAAAATTAAGAATAATTATATCAAAATAAAATTAAAAATAACAATACTCGTCGAAATATTATTTTAAATCCATAGTTTTTCTGTTATAACGTAAGTTTTAATGTCGATTACGGCCGAAACTGAAAAAGTAGCCGCACATTCGGTTTCGACCGATCGTGTTTTAGTCAGACACTACTTTTAAAGATAGCTAAGTACTTTAGAAGAACTAAAAACGGATAAACCCCAACCGTGTCTGTTCCCGTCCTAACATTCAGGAGACCGTCGCCATCCCTAAACAAGGATCTAACTTCAGGAACATGTTCACCACAAACGACATGAAAAACCCGCGTCTGTACCGAAACGGGCTGCGCACGACATGTTACGGAAACTTGTCTATTGTTACCGTGAATACGAACCATCGACAATGGACTTACGACTCGAGTGTTACCAGTACTGAAAAGGTCTACCGGATTCAAATCCAATAATGGATATGGACAAACTGACGGACGGACGCGTGGTTTGTTGATCGACTACATTTAGAACCGGACTATTCAAGTGCTCTTAGATTTTATAAATGACATGTTTATTTTCCAAACAACCGCTATTATACAACGAATATTTTCTGTCGTATATATCATATACTAGTTTTGCCTGCGGCTTCGCTCGCATAAATAAAATGTAGTCTTTTTCACTCAAGAATAAAGCAGCTTTCTATCGGTGAAGAAATTTTAGCAATCGGACCAGTACTTCTAGAATTTTTTTTTATTACCTCCTACTAACAAAAAGGCCTGGAAGACGCAGCGTCAGAAGGTCTCCTACAAGGTGGGCCGATGACCTGGTGAAAGTTGCGGGAATCCGATGGATGCGGGACGCACAGGATCGATCATTGTGGCGACGCTTGGGGGAGGCCTATGTCCAACAGTGCACGTCTGTCGGCTGATGATGATGAACAAAAAAAACTTACTTTACCTCTCTATTATATTAGTAAATAAAAAAATAAGTATAAGTAATATCTACTTATAGCAAAAAATATATATACATATACATATATCAGTGTAGATAAATCTCGCAACAAAAAGAGCCCGGAACTGATACCTACCAATCTATTATGGGCCTACCAAATATGTATTCGTCCGTGCGAACATTTTACCCGCGACTACTAGTGCAGAAAGCAATATTTTCACCCAGTGCGCCGTTCATTCACGCTGTCTTTTTACCTACTAACTAATAATATCCGTCTATACTTAAATTTATATTTCGAAGATAATTTCAATTCATCTACAGCAAATCAAGTATCGCCTTCAGTGTTCTGTATTTTAGGTTTAATTTTAAGTGCATTAGAAGCCCCTAAATATACGAGTAGTATGTGTTACCTTGAAATTTGAATTTAGTCATGCGCGATAGAGAATTTGTTTTTTTTTTTATTCAAACAATGGTTGATATACACATACAGAGACTAGTCATGAAAACATCTTATTGCAGTTGAGCGATGTACTAATAGTTTTAACACACTCTCAAAGAGAGGAGGCCTGAGTCCCAGTTGTGGGAACATTAAAAAGGCTGATGAATAGTTTTAAACCACTAGCACTTTTGAAGCTTTTTTTTATGGTGGGGAAAATCATCCAATGACAACCCCCGCTCTTGAGCGGAGCGGGACATAGCAGCCCCTTACTGACTAAAAACCCAACCCGTTCCTTCTAGCCTTTATACCGGGGCTCGAGCTCCATGTCGGATAACCCTGGCCCCAGTAGGCTTCGACCTGGCTGGGCCCCTGCTGTTGCTGTCAACTCCTTGAGGCGCGCGAGAACAGTGCGCGCCGTCGAGGTCTGGGGTCGGTCCGGACAGTTACAGGACGGTCAGACGGCGAGCTATGGGTAGCTCGCTGTCTGCAAGCCCTACGGTGGTCGGAAATCGGGATCGGAATCCTGGCGGCGGCGAGAGCGCTGTTGCCTGATGCGGTCGGCCTCCTCTTTTGCTAGCATTACTGCTTCGCAGAAGGAGGCGACCACCTGCCACTCCTCCTCGCTCCGGACCATGGCCTGAACCAAGGTCCAGCACAGCACTTTTGAAGCTGGTTTTCTGCTTTTGGCTGCCAGTTTTACTGTGCCCTACTCACTGAATAGTGTTCACTCGAATTACTTTTTAATTTTTTAGAACGATAAAAATAAAAATAAAAAACAAATATAATTTGTTACAAAATGACTGGACTCGCAACTCAGTAGCTTTAACAGATGATCGCACATTTTTAGATTTTTTCACTTGTTAATTCATTGTTGTGATCGTTACTGACAAAAAAACTTTGTCACAAGTCACTTTCTACCTCAGCAAATAACAAAAAAGTTACTAAATTGATCCTTAATCACAAATTCAAAAAATCGATCACCAAATTGAGGTCTTATTGTATCACTGAAGTTATCAAACACCATTAATAACAATCGCGTTAAACCAACAAAGCAATACAAATACAATGGACCGTTTGACGGTACATTATATTAATAATATAACGTGCAAGTGGTCGGGCAAATCAAACGGTATTTAACTTGTACCTATAAGTAAACCACGACTTACCACAAAAGCTGTTTCTCGGTAACGTCGCGACTGTTACTTCAGTCAGCCAACATTACGTATATTTTATCTGAATCATTAATTTTGAAAATCGAACGACTGATCGTGTCACCCATTTGAGTCTTCGTTAAATAAATGAGTCCATCAATCATATTTACGAAACCAATTAATGAAGCCAATATTTTGACTCATTAAAGTTTTACAGAGCTAGCTTTTTGTTAGCTTATTTGAATATTAATTAATGGTTTTCATAAAACGCTTCTCATTTACAATTGCGCCGTGTTATTATCGCATTTGCGCTGTACCCGATTAGCATAGTAAATAGTTAAAATATCGTTGTATTCCGAATAACACCGGCCCGACAATTAGCCGCCTTAGTTTACAAACAACAAACTGCTCCACACACAAATTAGAATTAATTATCCCGTCGCAAAGAATAGTAGTTGACACGGTACACGGTACACGGTAGGTAACTACGCTAGCTCTACTTTTACATACCCGGCACGTTTGCAAAGGTCCAAATGAGATTTCCGAAGGTCCTCGGTTCATTTATTGAAAATGTAAACGAGGGAAGGACATTTATTACACATGACAGGTATTTGACAAGCACCCTTCCAAATAAAATAGATATTTCAAATTGCGTTACTGAAATTGTTTCAGTTTTTGTCACTGTGACTTTTCATAATATTGACTTATCATTTAGAAGTGCTCGCTATTTGTCTTCGCAAACATTTCCGTCTGGAACTTAGAACTTATGTAAAATTCTCACAAATGAGGCGAGGATTTTGTTTGTTTTTCTGAAGCGCCCTAGAAAGTTTTAAAAGTATAATTATGTAGCTTTATAATCTTGTGGTAAAGCGAGCAGTGAGCGGGACCTATCGATCTGTTGACAAGTTGACAGGCTTTACTCAATCATTGTCTCGTAATTATTATAGATAGGTACATAATCAGACTGTCGATCGCTTATCGACGGTTAGATACTGAAATGAAACGCTTTGTGCGTTCACGTAATTGGAAAACTCTTTATTGTTCCTCGATTTGCGTGAGTCCCTACCAGCTCCGCGATTCCTCGAATAATTTTGTAATTAATTTATCTGATAATTATTATTGTTGGTCGTGGTTGTTTATGTGTTCTGCTTGGCACAAATCAACAAACCTGGCCGTAAATACGGAGAAGAAACGCTACTTATGTTCGAAAGGATTTAATCAAGTACCTACTTCGCAAATAATCCGGATTGAAGTGCTTTTAATCCAAATTGAAAAAAAAAAGGTTGACCTAGAAATCAATTTGAGAATATTCGTGAAGAGTATCCAGGACGACCCTCGATATAACCGGATTGTGAATTGTTAATCCTGAAGGCGATGTCTCTTGTAGAGACGGTGCAGTGCACTCAAATACAAAATTAGTTTCCAAATCAAACGCTTTCCAGGAATTCTTTTTTTACCGCCCACTCGGAAAATTGAGATGCTTAAAATTTTCCAATACGATATTAGCGTGATCTCATCAGGAATAAAGATATCCGCAGGAGAATTAAGATTGCTGACATAGCCCGAAGAATCGTCAGAGGGCACATTACTCGAAGAACAGATAATCGCCGGTAATAAAGGCCGGTGAGGCCGAAAGATTCTGGAGCGACGATCGCGTAGCAGAATACGCAGCGTTGGAATGATGAACCCACACGTGATGGATACGAAACACACAGGACCGATCGGTGTAGCAACAGTGGATATCTTTCGACTGAAACAAAGACGAGTACATTTACTAGTAAATATCGTATTTGAAACTCCCCAAATTTCTTTTTTTTATATATAAATATTATTTATTTTATTCGTTACAAACTCTATATGAGTTTGTAATGAATAAAATAAATAATACATAACTACATAATTACATATTTAAATTTATATATTTTTAAACAAAATCATAAATAAAAAAACATTTAAAAATAGTATCCGACCGGCATTGGAAACTCAGTACCGGTGGTCAGGGCTCCTGAGAGAGGAATCTCCTAATGCCGTGTCCAGGAGTACTGCTTTTTGGATAAGGATCCAGCTGCCTAACGAGACCTTCCTCAGATGTTGTTGAGCCTTTTTGCTATTTTAAGCCATTAGTCGTTAGAACTATCGACAGAATGTTTGCTCCATTCCCTTCCCAACTAAATATTACTATACTACACAAGGTCTTTAAATTAGGTACCTAATAAAATTTTATTTCTTTTTTTTTATTTGAGTGACAGAGTGGACGTAATACGCGTCCATCACACGTTTATTATGTTGATTGATTTGTCGGTATAAAAGAAAAATGTCCCTTCTACACTTTTCATTTTTTTTAAATCTTTACTTAATATTATAAAAGCGAAAGTGAGTTTGTTTATTTGTATGTTTGTTACGTCTTCACGCCTAAATGGCAAAACCGATTTTGAAGAAACATGGTACACGGATAGACCATGTCCTGGAATAGGACATAGGATACTTTTTATCCCGGATGTATGTTCCCTTCAGATAATTTTCTGCTATCACGCGAGCGAAGCCGCTGGTAGCAGTTAGTTCTGTTATAATTAAATATTATTACAGGCACCATTTCTGGTTATCGGGGTTACCATGACGTTCAAAGTAAAATGTATAACTCTGTCTCTTACTGGCATTAAAACAATATTAAAACAATCTTACTTTATACGTCATAGTCTAGGTCTATGACTAAAACTATTGAAGCGCGCCTCAGAAAAGAACCCCATTCAAGTATTTCATGTCAAACAAAAATAAAACAGTGAGCCCAGTCTAATTTGCATAACTTACATAGGTAAAAACAAAAACTACTTTACGTTTTAAATATTTAGGTAGTATGCTTTAAATTTTAGTAGTACTTGAAATAAATATTTTATCCGGTTAAAACCAAAATAATAATTATATTTTATTTATTTCTCTCAAAATCGTAGAAAGTAAATCTATCCTTTATGAGAGCTGGAATCTAATACTGGGTAGAAAATTCTGTAGACAGTGATAGTTAGTCATTGACTTTAGTACCCATTACACCCAATTGGTTACTAGACTCATTTTTTTAATTAATTAACTTTATAAAAAATTACAAATAGAAAGATTTTTTTAAATTGGCTAAAAAATAAATAAGTTACAAACCATTCAAAAAAGAGGTGGAAGCGGAAACTGTCAAGTAACAGAAAAAGGATGCACATACTGAAATGTGACGTCATGTGTGTACAAAAGAGATAGAGAGATGTTCGGGATTTTCTCACTTTACCCCTACTCATTTCAATATTTGAAATGCCAATTGCTGCTTCAATTAATAACCAATTTTAAAGTTATTTTCAGAAAAAGATTTTATTTTAGTGTTTATTTTTTGAATATGTAGTGGAGTCTTAGCAATAGGGTCCCGTTCTTACTCTTTGCATACGGAACCCTAAAAAGCAAAAGCCTGCTCCCAGCGCCAAGCTAAGATTTCATATTGTTTGTTGATTATGATAATATGGTTCACACAAATAGTAAGCATTTCATTATTATAGAACTATCTTAAATATCATTTAAGATAGAACTACATTTAGACCGACCCACACCTGTAACACACCTGTACCTCTAGCCAAGTTGCTAACCTGCAATAGTTAACGCTACGCTAGTAGTAGAAAGTTTAAAATGTGAGAATGCCGAAATGACGTCATCGCACGTGTTCAGAACAAAAGAATTGGCGGCAAGGTCAACTCGAAGCGATCGACGCAAGCGAAACAGTTGAAACTTGGCTAGGGGGGCTGATTTCACGCATAGCGTGTATCAAGTCTAGTTTCTATAGGTATAACTATCGATTCTAAACTGCAGTGGTGTAAACATACGTACTCTCTCGGAAAGATTAAGCTCAGGTGCATATGCAGTAAGAAAAATAAGGTAATCGACAGATGTAGCCACAGCTAGATTAGTTCACTGTGCTTATTTCTACAGTATTATGTCTTATGGCATTTTTATCAAATGGGCCCTCTTGCGTCCCTCAGAAATAAAATATACTGACTCTGCCTTCTCTTTATATCTTAGAAAGAATTTTGTATGTTTGTAAAAAGTTAGGACACTTCAAAATTAGAAGCGATTTTCACAACAAAAATACGCGGAGTAAACACGAAATTGTATTACCCAAATGGAGATTAGCCAAGACCAGCAAGTCATTCCTAGTAAACAGCATAAGCTTTTATAACAAGCTGCCAAAGGCGGTAACTGAACTTGGTGAGGGAAAATTCAAAACTTTTATTAAGCGTGTCCTAACCAAAAAAGCATATTACAAGCCTACAAGGTTAAGGTCATGACTAACATTTTCACTGTTTTTCATACAACCGCTCATAACTGATTATGACGTTATTACACATTTTTCATTAGATATTTTGGAAACACAGTATCTTGTGGATATTATCTAGGTTTCTATAGAAACCAATTTCTAAATTTGTGTAAAACTAATGCAGTAAAAACCTCTGAAAATCTCCTATATTGTATGAACTTTGAAACTTCATAATTTGCCTAAAAATTAAAAAAGTCAAAAAAGTAAAACTATAGAAACCTTGCAAATTTTATTAAGATTCTAAATGACGACAAATAAAAAAAAAAATTAAGGGTTTAAAAAAAAACAGCTATTTCTTGGAGCAAGTTTTGTGACATTTTCGAGTAAATCTCGGAATTACCGAATACTACCCGAGTTTTCAGGCGTTATCTCTCTTTTTTTGCGTTGCCTTTTCGTCAAACATCGCGTCGGATTGCATTAAATGAAGTAACAAGCTTTTAAACCATTTTCGATGTTTACGATAGGCGAGTGGAAAAGGACCCTCTTAAAGACTATGCGCAGACACTCTTGTTTAGTAATGACTACCTCTGCACATGTGGCCCCCTGGTAAATTATCAATATTGTGTCTATTAATTGCTCCACCTTTGTTTTAATATATAAAAAAAAAATTCTAACAAATTGCTTTTGCAATATTTTTTAAATTATTAAGACTTGATCTACCTTAAATTCGTTAGTCATTTATTTTGTTAACATTTTATAGATACTTGTAATTATTTATATTTAACTTGCTTTTATTTTTATATAACTTCTTTTTTGTAATATAAATGTGAGAACACTGTATACTCCACGAACCCTTAGATTATTTCCTATTACGACAAAAAAAAATATTATGATTATTTTTATTGTGCTTTTGTGCATAATACTTTCTGGTTCTTTCATAATATCTATAATCTTTTTAAAAATCGTAACCACGGATTTTCTTGCCGTTTCTTCTCCATAGGAAACTACCAATTTGGAACCGTGCACTAGCTTCTGACGTTTTTATAAGTGCCCATGCCTATGTAAAATAAAATATTTTTTGAATTTCATATAAAATGACGGACGTGCCCAGATTTGTGTGAAACACGTGTGAACAGTGTAGTCCTAGCTTTATTAACGTTTAAAAAGTGTAGTGTCTGTCATGTAATCATGAATTGGGCGTGTTGAACACATTCTACTTTGTCACGTAAACATAACTGTGGCGGTCAAAAGACAAGTAAACAACGACAGGAAAATACCCAATTAGATTTCCATCGAGTAGTCAGGTGGGCGTTAGGTATTGCTATATTTGGCACACGCTCGCCAGGCTTGCGTGACTGCACCGAGCTTACAGATTCCACTTATAAATAGCGCCTCCAACTTTGACAGGCTTTATTTTTACTTTGAATCGTACATTTTCTAGATTGCATGGATATTATGCGAATTTTCGTGTAATATGAGTATCGTATCTTATGCCTCCTCGGTATGAAAAAGCTTTTCGAGGAGAAAATTGTTTTCAATTGTTTTCTTTTATAGCTCCCAGAGGTGAAGCTGTGTGAAGCGCAAAGGAGTAAAATACGTCGGCAGAATTTCATCTCAAGCTTTTTTTATGTCTCACTTGTTATTATAAGGTAAACGTTATAAATTTTGGACGAAATTAGCGAGCAAGTAGTCATGAATTTATATCACATGTGCAAGCTATACAATGGTTTTTACGACCGCGGCTATTGTTAACTGAGTTATTAATTGTCAAAATTACTTTTTTAGTAATTTTAGTGTGTGAACGTAAAATTGGATTCTACATAATATATTTTCTACTTTAGGTTACACGTTAGAAAAATTGTAGTAAGATTATAGTCTGTCTAAAAAGTCAAACGATTTGGTTTGTCCAATATTTATTCATTTAAAAAATACGTTTACATTTGATACTTTTTTTAAGGTTCTTCTATTAGTAAACTACGATCAAGATTGATTATTGAACCAGTGTTGACTACATCAGATTTTATTTTGCACTAATTAGACAGACTGTATACCTGTAGGCAACTTAAGAGTGATTAGATTCATATAGTTTCTAATATAATTAGATCGTAACTACATGAATAGAAAAAAAAACCCGGTTTTTTAAAACATTTGAGCAAAACTGTGATTCAGGTCAATTCAGAAAAACCCCAATTACAGATTCAAACTAGTATTTTGCAGTTCGATTTCGAAGCACATATTGTGAGTACTAACGTAAATTCTCGCTCACGATGTTATTTGGTACTTTACGGAGGTACATCTGCACCTACAGGGAGGAGGGAGCATTTTCAAAAGGCGAGCTGATTTAATACAGGAGTGTCATCACGTTGCGAATGCTGTGCACGTTAATTACTGACACCAGCTCTTAATTGGCATGATAAGAAAAGGGAAGCCGATTAAATCCGTTCTTTGTTAATGTAGTCATTTGAAGAATCAGCATCAAGAGTGAGAGGTTAATTAAACAAGACTGTAGTAGTCTTCATACTAGGTTATGACATACCTATGTACCTAGGGATATAAGTACTCTTTTAGTACCGAGGTGAGTTTGTAGTCAGCGTCTTCTCAAAGGAATAGTTACATAGAAGAAAATTCTACAATTGTTATGAGAAACATAGAAATTAGAGGTTTCTGTTAAGATAGGTCTTCATGCTGTTGTGGCGGCAACATCGCCTCCATATACCTAACTATTTCCACGCCCTTACTTTTTCCTTTAGATCATGTCATGATGACGCTTATTGATGTCGATGTCGACTAGAATCTAGAGATTTTCCACCAGGTACTCGTAATACAATGACCAATATATAAGTTCACCCCTCGCGCGGCCCACGGCTTCGTCCGCTTTTATTAATATACTTTAATGTAATAGTAATATTTGTACTTGACTTCCCTCTTTCTCCCCCTTACCTCACTTTAAAAAAAAAAGTTGGCCTATGTCCGTCTCCAGGGTCCCAACTATCTCTGTACCAAAATTCATCAAAATCGGTTTTGCCATTTAGGCGTGAAGACGTAACAAACAAACAAACTCACTTTCGCTTTTGTAATATTAGTAATGATTCTATCCGTTTTCACATTTAGTTGGGATATTCCCAAACTGTGTTTCTGATACACGCTGAAAGGAATATCTAATTCAAACTTCAGTTACCTACACCGTCAGTCAGTTTCATAACACCTGAGATAACTAACTATCAGACTTCGTACAATAAACAAGCGGTTTTCCTCTTCCTTGGCGGAAACATAAAACAGATATAATAAAAGCACTACGAGGAAGATTTTCTTAGTTTAATTTTAACGCAAAGCAGCTGAGATCTTGTTGGCACAAGTTGGAGGCCTTTGTCCAGCAGTGGGTTGCAATAGGCCGTATATTGTTAACCTCCAAGTCAACGTCCCTTATTTAGAGTAATGAGGGCCCCGGACAAGATCTTGTAGACGTAGTTCAAAGAGGTTGTTCTACTAATTAAACTAATGATGGCGCTGATTCTTCAGCGCGCGGGGACTTAAATAAGACAACTGTTTTCTTGTTCTTGCGCGTGGAGATAGAGATATGTTTCAGATGATTTATGCAGCATATTTTGAAGTGTCGTGTCGTCTAAACTTGTAAAAAAATATCAACATTATCAACTGATAATGTTGACATTGTCTTATTACGCCCCATAAGTTGGAAGATAATAAAAACAGATGTTCATTATATATTTTAAAACGAAGTTCTTCTCCGCATCAGTCTGTCTGCTAGCGAGTATGACAAGTAGTGGCGGGGCAAGACTTTTTGATGTAGGCAAGATATATTTTGCGAGGCCCCTTGATGAATGACACAAGAGGACGTACTTTGTTAAGATTTTTTTTTTAGCTTAAAAACTAATGTGGTAGATTACTATTTCTAGATACATGCTAGCCGATTATTATTATTTTTTGCTAGATGTATAATTATATTTATATTTGCGATCGCAGGGCTTCGAGGCGCGAGGCCCCTTGTACTTCGAGGACGTAGGCGGTGGCCCACTTCGCCCACACCTTACGCCAACTCTTTTTTTTTCTGTGGGCAAAAATCATCCTATGACAACCCCCGCTCTTGGATGGAGCGAGAGATAGTGTCAGACTCTTACTGACTCTTACCTTACGCCACCTCTGATAGCAAATTCCACCCTTACGACCCTGTTAAGCTAAACACTGCAACCCGGGTAACATTGTTTTATGACAATAAAAAAAAATCTACGTGAGGTATGCTATGTATGGGTTCGATCTACGGTTTATTAATAGTAACCTGAAGTTGGAATTAAATGTTTTTGCTATACACGATATTCTACAATGCAGCGTTTTACCGTGATAGGTAGAGAAGGGTGGTGCCGGTGCATGGGTGAGGCGTGCGTATCTTTGTATTTTGGGTACGCTGTCAACACTTCTACCACAAAATTGATCTATTTTGTACCTCTTAGGTCGGGACTAACCGTTTCGCCTCGTCCTTTATACTGCGTACATCGAAGGACTGGAGCGATCTTCCCGTTCGATTATATTTTAGCTGTCTTCAAAGTTAAAGTGAATTGCCTCTTAATAAACTAGTGCAACTACCATCATCGATTCGATTATATCACTGCTTACCATCAGGTGGGACAGCAGTCAAGCACTAGAGTATTATTAAAAAAAGTACCTACTAAATGGATTTTCATATGGCCAACAGACAAACTGAATCAAAGACTTTTAACTGTGGAACTGGTTTGGGTTGCTAGTTAAGAACATAATAAACGCCATTAAATGTAACTTAAGTTTCAGTAAATTTAATGAATTCTTAATAAAAGTTTATCTACACTAATATAATAAAGAGGTAAAGTTTGTTTTTTTTTCTTGTTTTTTTTTGTTTGTAGGAAGTAATATCTGGAAGTACTGGTCCGATTGCTAAAACTTTTTTAGAAAGCTGCTTTATTCCTGAGTCATCATTATCATCATATCAGCCGAAAGACGTCCACTGCTGGACATAGGCCTCCCCCAAGCGACGCCATTTGAGTGAAATATGCTATATTTTATATACGCGGGCAAAGCTGCGCGCAAAAGCTAGTTCATAATATTTTTCCTACTAGAGCTGGTTTTATGAAAATTTATTGGATATAAAAAATATATATTTACAAGATAAACAAAGCAAAATCTTTAAAGGAACCAAAAGTTATACGGTTCGGAAAACATCCTCATATCGTTATGCAAAAAATCTAATAAAAAATATCGAGGAATACGAGACCTCAGTTTTATGAAAAAATATTATCCACGATATATTTTTCATACTTACATAAACCTTAGGCGATATTAACATAAACCTTAATAAGCGAATGGGTTATCTTTTATTTATATATAGTTTTATGAAGGTTTATAGAGAAGTATATCATCATCATCATCATCTTCCTGCCCTTATCCCGTTTTATTTAGTGTCGGCGCAACACGTTTTTTTCTTCCAATCTGTGCTGTCGCTCGTTATCCATCTTTTCTTTGGCCTCCCTCTCCCTCTCCATCCATCCACATGTAAATTCAAAACTCTTTTAGCAACATGCGTTTCATCTCTCCTCTTTACATGACCATATCAAGACAAACGATTCCCTTTCAACTTTTCAGTCACTGGCGCCACTTTCAAACTACTCATTTATTTTTATTTTAGTGATGTATATCCTTACTCTTAAATTAATGACATATCATTTTTATAGGCAGGAAAACATAGTAAGGAACCTAGTTCTCCTAAAATCAACAATTTGAAGACATAGACAACCACCAATTCGCACTGGGGGCGCGGAGTGGATGATAGCCCATTCCCTCTTCTATAGAGGAGGCCTGATTCCCAGCAGTAGGTACATTATGATATATGTGTGTAATAATAATAATATTCCACAACTATCACACCACGCCGTCTAGTCCCAAGCTAAGCAGAGCTTGTGTTATGGGTACTAGACAACTGATAAACATACTTATATATTTCTAAATACATACATATTATAGATAAATTACACCCAGAAAAAAAATATTATAAGGCTATTAGTTCATGTTATTACGTATACTGCTTATAACTGTAATGTAAATAAATTGTTATGTAAATTTACCTGCATGCCTCGTTAGTTCTTAAATAAAAAATAGAACAGGTAACATATGGATAACGTTGTGTGTGAGATACACGTACACTACTAACTTTAGACTAAGGGCCTGTTTACACTGCGTTTTTAAAAAGTGCCGTTGACGCGAGTTTTAGAAACGTGCGTCGTCGGCGCACTTTTATCCTATTAAAGGTCTACAAGTACAGTCTGCGTATGATTCGCGTGCGTATCGTGAAAACGCACGTCAACGGCGCGTTAAAAACGTGGTGTGCACAGGCCCGGCTTAGACTAAGGGCCTATATACACTGCTTTTTAGAAACGTGGGTTGTCGGCACGCTTTTATCCTATTAAAAGTCTACAGGCTGCGTCTGACTCGCGTGCCTATCGCGTCTTTATCGCTAAAAACGCACGTCAACGGCACGTTTAAAAAACGTAGTGTGCATAGACCCTAAGGGTAATTAATTAAGAAACTTTGTGTAACTGTTTTGGTTTTCTAAAGCAAAAAAATAATTCATTAAATAATTCACACACAATAATATTTACACAACTATCACACAACGCTGTCTGGGTCCCAAGCTAAGCAGTGCTTATGTTATGAGTTCTAGACAACTAATAAACATACATAAGTAAATATTTCTAAATACATACATATTATAGATAAATTACACCCCGACACAGAACAAATGATTGTGTTCATCACATAAACATTTGTCCTGGGTGGGAATCAAACCCCGGCACGAACGACCTGCGGCATAGTAATCAGGGCCACTAACCACTAGACGAACAGGCCAGTATACTGTTATTAGAGACACCATAGAGAAACAATGAGAGAGAGAACGCCTCGCTTGGGGTTTAGTGAATTAAATAGAATCTGTTCGCATCAACCTCCTCATGGCATTTCACGACTGACTTGATCCCCTGCATCTTACAAACTTCTCTCAAGAAAACCCCCACGTAAAACTATCTCCAGTAAATCATCATCATCTTCCTGCCCTTGTCCCGTGTTATTTGGGGTCGGCACAACACGTTTTTTTCTTCCATTATATCCTGACACCCGTCATGCTATTACTAACTCCGTTTTCTTTCACATTACTCTTCACACAATCCATCCATATTTTCTTTCGCGTCCATCTCCCTCTCCACCCATCCACATGTACCTCCAGGAAATGCAAGCTAGATTTGTTTATAGCTAAGAAGATAAACGAACGGGCGAACTAAATATGCCAACTTCAGCAAGCCGTTTATAACGAAAGCCAACGTACAGTTTGTGTATATCTTTACATGCAGTAAATGATCACCCAGATCGTTCTTGTTTATACTTTGGAGTTGCAATGTTATCATTTCTAAAATACGGAGCTCGAATCTGCAGCTGCACCCGCCATCTCGAACAAGTTAAAGGTACCAGGGGCGTAGCTACCGCCGTTTTAGCCGTATCAATGATGTGGGGCCCCCAACCTACAGGGACCCTGACACCCTGACTCACACATGTCAGGGTGTCAGTTCGTAATATGTTATTCACAAACTTCAATTCTTTTATTTATGAGAGGTGCGTACGTAGTTAATGAATTAGTAAATGATAAGATGTACCATTTTTACAGCACTGTCCGTTCTAGCATCCTCTAAGATCACAACAAAAAACTTAATCTCTCTACTATTCTAGAATACTTCAATAACTCCATAAGTCATCGGTTTCGGTCTTACATAAAATAGAGGAATCCAGTTAGTCTGGTCATATCTTATGAGGTCTATCGTGACTCTGTCTCATGTCTCTGTGCTAGTAACTACGCTATAAAAAAAAATCTTGATAACTTTTGATGTATGCCCCTTTGGGACTAACTACGCCACTGTAAGGAACTCTCAGCTAAAAGATTTCACATGATTATTTTTAGGTTTCCGTACCTCAAAAGGAAAAACGGGGCCCTTATAGGATCACTTCGTTGTCCACCACCGTGCGTCTGTCTGTCTGTCAAGACCCTGTATCTCGGGAATGAGAGGCGGTATCGAGTTGATTATTTAACCATATACTACTCAGGTCTGCAGACTCTTGAAGCCGTAAAAAATTCAGGCTTGTAAGTTAACGAGAAAAAAAGAGATACTTAGATTTATGTGGCAAAAACGTACCTACATTTCGACACTCTCGAGGAAATCAAAATTCATAGGATAGGTACTTCCTGTTGTGCAGAATCCTGAAATTTTGCATAAAGCAAGGTCTTATAGCACTAGTATAGGAATAAATCTAAAAACTGTAAATATGTTGTTACGTAACATTTTTTTTACGATTTGGATTTGAACTATTTACATAGGTAAGCTTATACGGAACCCTCAGGGCGCGAGTCCGACTCGCACTTGCCCAGTTTTATTTGACTTTTCAAAAGGAAAAAGATGTATAATAGTTTTGGTATTACTTAGATCAAAGCACGTTGGTGTGCATGGCATGGCATGGTCAATGGGGCGGAAAATTTCTGGAGTAGTGACAGCGTACCGGAAGACGCAGTGTTGAAAGGTCCCCCGCAAGGTGAACTAATAACCTGGCGAGTATCACGGGTATTTGTGATGCGAGACTCATAGAGCCCATTGCTGTGGTGAAGTCTGTGCAGCTTATGTCCAACAGAGGGCTGAAAAGATGACGATGATAAAGGAAAAAAGTAAACTAAACGTTTTTAATAAGTGTAGATGCAATGCAACAGCTACGAATAACAAAGATAAACCATACGTACATACAAAATCAGCCTTTTAATGCCTGCTGGGACTCAGGCCTCTGCTCTAGGAGAGGGATTGGGCCATAATCCACCACGCGGGCCCAGTGCGGGTTGGTGAATGTATGACATGTCTTCGAATTTTTGGTTCCAGGACATGCCGGTTTCCTAACGATGTTTTTCTTCACCCTTTTGACAATAGTGGTGATGAAACAAATTACGCAAAGTAATGCACCTAGCAGGGTTTCTAGGCGTATTACTTTGCGTAATTTGTTTATAACTCGTAAGTCGGGGCCGGTACCACTGCTCTGGTTCTCAATGATAAATAATATAAAAGAAAGAAATGAAGTAACTAGATTATACCTATAAATAGATTGAAAAGAAGATTTGTATTTTTTTATAGTGGTTTTCATACCTAATAAAAAATAATAAAGGGCATTTTTGTTTAAATAATAATAAAATTTATTTATTTATAAAAGAAAATAAATAAGAACAAGCATGTTTCGCTGAGTATTAGCATGCAAATATTTGGTATGTACATAGTGACATACAAAGATATTTGTCAACATACAATTATCGACAATATTGTTGGCATTAAAGTTCTAAAAGCCACAGACTTTGAAAACAACACTTAGGAAACAAATCAATACAATAATTTTTTATCTAAATTATAAACACACATTAAAGTAGTTTAATAATAATATACAAACTTTAACACTGAATAACTAGACTACAAAGCTAGACTACAATTCCTGAAGTGGAAGGACTGACATGTTTTTTTATTCAGAAATTCATGTACTTATTTAATGAAAGCTATGAGATTACAACCATTTTTTTATCCAGACTATTCAGTTATCCAGCTAGGTAATTTGTGCGCACTGTTCCCGCGCGCCTCAAGGAGTTGTCAGCAACAGGAAGGGCCCAGCTGGGTCGAAGCCTACTGGGGCCAGGGTTATCCGAAAGGGAGCTCGAGCCCCGGTATGAAGGCTAGAAGGAACGGGGTGGGTTTTTAGTCAGTAAGAGTCTGACACTATCTCCCGCTCCACCCAAGAGCGGGAGATGACATTAGATGATTTTTGCCTGCCATAAAAAAAATCTAGGTAGTGAGTTATATATAAAAGGGGGTCATATATACGCAGCTGCGTCTGAACATTTCTATCCTAGGTACAGGAATCTTTAATAAGTACTATGTAATTTCCGCTTGTTAAAATTATTGTCAGTTTTAGAAAGAGATAAATATTAGTTTTAACGAATTTTGCAGTTTATATATGGAGCTGTAAGAAGCTTTTGTGATTTAAACACGGGTCTGCATGATTCAGTAGTAATAACTGAA
Organism: Mythimna lalbum; assembly: GCA_949319445.1. Taxonomy (NCBI): domain Eukaryota; kingdom Metazoa; phylum Arthropoda; class Insecta; order Lepidoptera; family Noctuidae; genus Mythimna; species Mythimna lalbum. The sequence continues at coordinate 8,164,442 of OX439351.1, read as the reverse complement.
AAAACTAAACTAATCAGTATTATGGATAACTTTTACAAGAGACGTTGGCCACATGGCAAAAATATATCATGACAAAAATGTACCTTGTAGAATTGTTCCCTACGCCTCATGCTACGCAAACCGAGACTCCTTAGCAAATTCTTTAGGTTCTACCATGTAAAGTATGTTGGGGTAAGTTGCGCATTGGGGTAAGAACGTATAAATATAAATTATACCACATATTTAGCTTTATTTTTAATGCTACTCATATTGCGTTCCGCGTCATCATTTTCCACCTTGCCCAGCAATGTGGTTGGCATTGAAAATAACGCTAAATAATGGTATAATGTATTTATACGTTCTTACCCCAATGCCGATCTTACCCCAACCCGCCTTATCTCATTCCCACCTTTCCTTTGTGTTGAAACTCATGCAGAATAAATACCTAGTGATGTAGACCCTTACTGAAGTACTTAGTACTTACGTAAGTGCTACTCGCCGTGAATACTGCACAAACTTGTAGCTGTTTTACATAGGTATCTCAGTAGTACCACAAAATAGATATGTACAGAAGGCAATCTCATGTTTGTACTTCCGGTGAGCCATGGGTAGCTCGCTGTCCGACCGTCCGGTAACTGTCCGAACCGAGCCCAATTCGTTGACAGCGCGCATTGTTCCCGCGCGTCTCAAGGAGTTGTCAGCAACAGCAGGGGCCTAGCAGGGTCGAAGCCTACTAGGACCAGGGTTATCCGAAAGGGAGCTCGAGCCCCGGTATGAAGGCTAGAAGGAACGAGGTGGGTTTTGAGTCAGTAAGAGTCTGACACTATCTTCCACTTCGATCAAGAGCGGGGGTTGTCATTGGATGATTTTCCCCACCATAAAAAAAAAGTATGTACCTACTTCACTTTTCATACCTACGCTCGACGGTCGCGCAAGTGTTGCCGTCGTGTCGCAACACTGCATGGGCGGCCAGCTCGCCAAACAGTACAGTACCTATTTTAATAGTTTACCTACCTACCTAACTGTTCTGTGTTTAACCAAAACGAATCGCCATCGTAATACAAGCAAATTATCTACTTAGCAAACTCTCTGAAACCACTGGTAGCTTAAAAAAACGATAATTTACCATTTAAAGTGTAATTTAAGCATCTATTCAACGAACAATTAAAATAACTTTTATTTGCTCAAAAATTGTACAAAAAAGTTCACAGATGCATGTCTCAAACGGATGCACTCGCGCTAGCTCTGGTCCGAGCGCTCCGAGATATCGTGTCCGTGAGCGTTGTCTATGTGTGCGTTGCTCGAGCGCGCTTTGTATGTAGATTGACTTCTGTACATTAGTGTACTGTGGTAATACCTAAACCAAACCGAAACTGTAAGTCTGAGTTGCAATTGTTTCTATGTACCTATAAGTATAACTACGTACCAATAACTGTCACAAAGACTCGGTTATCGAGAACTGCGTTTTGCATTGTTTTAGATCGGAACAAGCAACTGTTCGACAATGTGTACGTACCTATGTACATACTATGTTCAAATTGGTGTAGCTTTATACTCGTATAGAATCTGACAAATTTAATGTAGGGCTGCTTTAAAATTTATTGCGTTAGGTTTTGTATCATAAAAGTCTTTATTTCTTTAATTACTACCGCACATTCATCCTCCCTGTGTAATTTGCCTCAAAAGGGAATCATAGAATTAAAAAGATACATAAATTTACGCAATAACAATGTTTGATATCAATATCTATCACAATTGAAAGCGTTAAGTGGATTGGATAAATAAAAAAATCCGACTTTTTGCATGGACATAGGTTTTAAGTGATGGTAAATCGATCCATGGATTTAAAACACTCCAATTCTAATTCGTTACATAGTAACAGATGCTAGCAAAGGTTTTACTTTACCTGTCAGTCAAGTATACATATATTTCAGATTTGAAATGTGCTAACAGCAGTAATATTTCCAGAGAATCGTAACAGTAGTTAACACCTTTGTCCACTTACCCCTTACCTACTGTCAAGTTCATCAGATTTTTTTTTCCAAATACAAAATACCTAAATACCATACATCGTCGATGTAGTAATACATCGACGATTAATGTTAACTTTTTATAATGTAATTTTTCAAGAAAATTGCTTGCATGTTTTAGTTAAATCTTCAAAGCGGATATTTAGTTGCATCAAATTAATTTGTGGAAACACATTCTTACATAAACCAACGGGAATGTGTCAATTTATGGTATAACCTCCTAACTTTTTAGGGCACTAGTACTACACTATCACAAATCATATTAATTCATGAATCCCCAAGCGACCACCGGTGGCCGCGCATCTATTGTCTTACTATTGTGTCTCTAATTGACGGTATCTGAAGAGTTAAAACAAAAAATATTATAACTCTCGTTAAATTAATTAATTACAAATGTTTTTACTTCTTATGAAATTAAAAGATTATTTCAGTTTCTGGAAATTTATCCTAACCAGGAATGATTGGCGCTTGGCCGTCGATTTCTTGTTTAGTATAATTATTTCGGTCACAGAACAGTGCTACGAAACTAAGTTAACACGATCCTGATATTACACGCCATGTATCGAAGTTCTGGCCATGGTTACAGCACGTTCAATACGCTATTCTCTATAACATAGTTGCTTACAACTCTGTAGAGACATAAGACGCGGCCAACAGCACCAACTATTTCTTGAAGTTCCTAAACTACGAAAGCATCAGTTCTCCCGCGCATTAATTACTCCGGAGTGTGACAGCGGTACAATTATGCCACAGATTATCCTATAAATTATGCTCATGCAAATTGTAAAAGTTGGACAACTGCATCGCGGCAAAGGAAAGAAGTTTTAAGGTCTTAAGCCGATTTTGGGATTAAAATAAGGTGTTCTCTGGAGTTCAGTGGCGGTTTCAATTATTCGTAAAGTGATTTCTGGTGAAGAAGATTAACCTTTCGAATACCGTAATTAAAGACACAGTTTATAGACAATGAGAGAGTGAACGCCGGCGCTCGCTTAAGCTTTGGTTTCCTAGGATAGCGATGCTGTCATATAGCGGCCGTTTACCGGAACAAAGACTATTTTCCTCTTCTGATGATAGTTCATACTCCAAGTAAATTGCTAAAGCTAAATCCAGGTTGTCCATTTTCTATCTTGGATACTTTTCGTATGACGTTTGTGACGTTTGTTTTGAAAAAATGACTGACGATGTGTTAAAACGGCCGCTATATGACGGCTCAAGTGTCTGCCCAACTAAACAGTGTATCTTTGTGGAATTATTGAAGCAGACGCGATCTTGGTAATATAGAGCTTTTTTTACGCTGTATGAAAATCATCTATTGACATCCCCCGCTCTTGAGCGGAGCAGGAGATAGGGGGCTTGTGCACTACACGGAATTTTACCGTCCGGCACTCAGATTTACATCAACTTTCATTGACAATTGTAAGAAATCGGACTGCCGGACGATAAAATTCCTTGTAGTGCACAAACGCCCATAGTGTCAGACTTTTAGTGACTAAGTTACCGGACGGTCGGACAGCGAGCTACCCACTACTCGCTATCCGCAAGCCCACGCCTACGGAGGCCGGAAATAAGGATCGGAATCCCGGCGGCGGCTGGGGCGCTGTGAGCGCCGCCGTTGCCTGATGCGGTCGGCCTCCTCCTTTGCTAGCATTACTTCTTCGTAGAAGGAGACGACCGCCAGCCACTCCTCCTCGTTCCGGACCATGGCCTGTACAAAGGCCCGGCGCAAGAGATCGCCGCGACGCAGCCGATCGCCCTCACGAGGTCACGGCGATGCTCTGCCCAAGCGAGGCACTCCTCTACGGTGTGCTCCACCGTAAACTCCGGGCTTTCCGCACAGTGGCGACATCCGGGCTGGTAAAATAGAGCTGAGAATTTTATTGTAGTATTGACTACCTCAGCGATGTTTCGTGAGAAGGCTGACTCGACAGATTTTATGCCAAATACTGGTAAAACATTACAAGGTGTTACACCCGCATTCTAATTGGAAACAAAGTGACATTATTGTCTAAAAACTATATATGGGTGCCCCAATTCGAAAAATCCCTAAGTCCTAGTTAGGGATTTTTTGCACTACTAATACAGGTAGATTTGCCGTTTTTTCTCTATCGATACGTCCGAAACCCCCCCCCCCCCTCTCTGTTCTCCTCTCTGTTGGGATATCATAACAAAAAAATTGTTGGACGTATCGATAGAGAAAAAACGGCAAATCTACCTGTATTAGTAGTGCAAAAAATCCCTAACTAGGACTTAGGGATTTTTCGAATTGGGGCACCCATATTAAGTACATACTCGTTTATACTGGCACCCCGAGCAACCATATGTCCATGCCGACTCAACGTACAAGTGCGAACTCGCAGATTTTTTAAATCAGTTCAGGATGAACTGTTTATAATACCTATATTGTATACTACATATATTTAATTACTCTTCGTTACGAGTATTTAATATCGACTTCCGAAATCAAAGATATTTTGTACTTTTCAGTGTTCTTTTTATCTTGAAGTCTTTTTTTATGAAAATGTTTTTATTTTACACATTTTAGTTTGGAAAACAATCCCCAAGCTCGCGCCTCCGGTGGCCGGAAATCGGGATCGGAATCCCGGCAGCTGGGGCTAAAGGGCCATTACCTCGCGCGTGCGGCCGGCTCCTTTGCTAGCGTTACTGCTTCGCAGAAGGAGGCGACCGCCTGCCAGTCCTCCTTGCTCCAGACCATGACCTGTACCCAAGGCTCGGCGAGAGAGATCACTGTTGCAGAGCGCCGCCACGAAAACACAGCGGTGCTCTGCCCAGGCAAGGCAAACCTCTACCGTATGCTACACGACGAGCGGTCCACACAATGGTGACACCCGGGCGTTTCTTCCGCACTTCGCAACGGTACATTGTTTTTTGAAAACAGTCGGGATTTCTTTGAAGAAAGCAGATCTGCAGGTGCACACTAATTGTACGTTGTGGTTGGTCGCGAGTGCACTTTCTACTCTTGACACTGGCTACGCACAAACCATAAAAATATTTCGTCTTACAGAAATTGAAAGATTCTAAATATAACCAAGTTTCGGATATTGGCCCCTCGAGCAGAAACTGGCCCATTCACAAATCATTATTATCACTCAAGTGACTTTCTACCTACAGGTTCAATGGTGAGAGTATAAATAAATCACTGTGACAACTACTGGCGTTATTCGCGTACTCTACAGCATTTACACTTATCTCTAGAATAGGTAGAGACAAGATTTTCACACTTTTTGTCGCTCACTAAAGTGAAAAGATGTGTAAAGCACTTTCAACCGTCAACCCTATCCGACAGTCAATAACAAAATACTCTATTTCAAAACAAATGAATAAGGCTGCAAGTGAATTGTCATATTTTCCTCATAGTTTTCACGCTAATGTCAGTCGTCGGAAAAATATCGTGCGTCTAGCAATTTCAGCTTAGTTTAGCATAAAAATGCTTTTTGTTTTAAGCAGTAGGTACCTAATACTACTTATATTTACAACTAGCTGCCCGGCGAACTCCGTACCGCCTAACAGTCTATTAATTTAGTATATCTTCTGATACAACCGATTATAATGAAACAAAGCATAAACAATAGTATATCAAGCTACACACAGTTATAATAATATACAGGGTTATTTGTAAAACACTAACAACCTCGCAGGTCTATGTTACTTACATCATAAACCACAACTTTTGTTCTATGAATTTTTACAAAATATAATCCATTACCAAATACCAACCTAGAAGATTTCGTTGTTCTATTTAACACATTTCAACTCTGTATTTTGCTATTGCTACCTACGTCTGTATGACGCGACGCAAGCGCATCAAGCGACTCTGCCGCCTGATCCCCGCCTATTATATTATCGCTTGCTTCGCATAGTCTTAGTAATATTTAGAATGATCCATTATTATTTTTTTTGAAAAACTGAAGAACTAAAATAATTCTGAAATTTTTTTTAAATTCGTAGAACAAAAGTTATTGTTTATGATGTTAGTAACATAGTCGTAAGACGCTACCAGTGTTTTACAAATAACCCTGTATAAAGTTATCGTAAGTAAAGTAGAATGTACAGAATGGATGTACGATTTCGTACATTCTACGTGACGCGCGACAACTAAAAACTTCTACAGATTTATTATACGTGTGTATTCTGCAATTTAATAACCCTTATAGTTTGTTCGTCTCGTCTGGCCAAATGTTATGTTTAGATTACGTGGGGCTAGGCCAGCAACTGTCCGCCAATACATTGCGACTGCGATAACACGGTAGACTACAATAGGGCTCCCTTGTGCTGATAATTTCATGGGGTGAGCCCTCTGCGCAATTGAACAGGATGTTTTATCTTGCTTCCACATGATATGCGAATTAAATCCGTAAGGCTTTGTTCGTGATAAGAACATATATTCGCTAGGTATAACAACAGCTATGAAATAATTTGTTCAATCTCATTTTCGTTGCAAAAGAGGGTGGCGCGAGGTCCTCGTCGCCTAAACAGAGGTGTCGTTTGTTGAATATAATATAAGGAGAGAGCTAGACGGAGTTCGCGAGGATATTTGACTTCTTCAGGAATTTTCCGTTTTTTTACTGCCATTACCAACGTCTAATATCTAATGTAGAAATAATTTCGTGCACATCAAAATGTTGTCGGTAAATATCAAAACTGAATTGAGTGAAAAGTTGACTAGGTTTTTTGACAGATAGGAAGTCATCTAATGACTTCATAGTCATTATATTGTATTGGTAAGGGATTCTTACAAATTATTTAGGTATATTGATGTAAAAAACAAAAAACACGTTGCATCGTTATAAAATGTCAAATCAATAAAAACAAAAAATCCTCTCCTGATCTAGAATGGAGAGATCAGACTTTTACTGACGAAGGCCTATCTATTCCTTCAATTGCCCTTTGCGTTCATGGGTTTCCTTTTCAGAAATTCCCTGTGACCCTAGCGGGCATCGGACCTGTACCTCTAGCCAAGTTGCTAATCTGCAATATTTAATGCTAGAAGAAAGCTTCAAATGTACGGGAATGTCGTAATCACAACGGTCAGTCACGTAGTCAGAACAAAAGAATTCGGGACGAAGCGTTCGACGCAAGCGAAACGGTTGTAACTTGGCTAAGGGGACTGCTGTGCGAGGATACGGTGATGCTAGGGAATATTGTAATATTGTGGCGATGCTCCGTCCAAGCGAACCACGATTCGGTGTTGTGGTTGCGTGCCGAAACTTGACTACACTAAATGGATAGAAACTTTAACAAAAATCAACTTACCGTACATTCAATTACAACAATAATAAAAATAATCAGATTAAGCTACAGGTAAGCAATCAATTCTTGCCTAATTAGTTATAAGTACTTCTTCCTTCTTCACGTCTCAAAGTCAAAAGTAAGGTTGTGTAAGTCGGTATTGAAATACGGCCTTACACAACCTTACAACGTCGAAAATTGTGAAAGTTATCGAATTAAAGAAAAATATTTTCATATCCAACTTCTCCCCAAGATAAAGTTTCGAACAATTTCCGAAATCCAAAAGCTATTAAAGGTAAAAAGGGCATCGTTTAAGTATATAAAACCAATCGTATAACAACCAACGCCTTAAAATAATCAGGAATACGGTGTAGGAAAGGGATGGAATTAGCAGCCTGTATAGCTTCATCTCCCTCGCACATTAGAATTATGATGATTTTAAGACTTCATGGTAGAGCCCGGGTAGCTGGTAAGTATCTCAGTTTGCATAATTTTTCTCTTAAAGAGCGCAAAGTATGGGCAAAGACTACTAGGTAACTTAGGGTCTTAGATTTTAATGTAAACAGGAATCCAGAACAAGTACTCGAGGGTACTTTGCCAGCCATTCACCTATTTCCTAAGGGGGAATCGTTCCGTTCCTAATATTATTATTTTCAATAAGAAATCGTTTTTAAAGGATTTTCATATTGGATTTTCCCGCGCGTTATAAAAGTCAATTGATTAGAAAATGAAAGGACTGTAGTGTTCTTGGTTCTTGAACTGATACAGTCGATTACTTTTTGATTTATAGATACTTTAATTTTGTCCGGAGATTATTCGATTTTATTAAAGAACAATAGGTTTTCATGACTTTTTATCATCACTTATTTAAATTAAATTAATCCTGTTCCTAGGGGCTGGTCGGTTGCTACACTGTGGCTCCTCAATTATTTTTTAGCAATCATTTCAATTCATTCTGTACTCAAAAGGGTAAAACGGCACCCTATTATTAAAAATCCGCAGTCCGTCTGTCTGTCTATCTGTTCATCTATCACCAGACTGTATCTCATGAACCGTGAGAGCTAGATAGTTGTAATTTTCACGGGTAATGCAGATATTTCTGTTGCCGCTACGATATAACAACAAATACTAAAAACAAAATAAAATAAATATTTAATTATAATAATAATAATTTTTATTGTTCAGAAAAAATTGTGTTACACTAATTCATATGGCCCTAGTCTCCACACTAGGAGTTCTTTTTTTACTTTTTTGCTACTGACAGCCTACGGGACAATTCGGGCGCGAGTTCGACTCTCACTTGATCGGGTTTTTCTTACAGCAACAAGCTGTGCTGTCGGGTCATCGATGAGATCTTCTACTTGGCTCAACTCATCTGTACCCAGTTTCGCCAAAACCAGCCCCCCTAGCCAAGTTACAACCGTTTCGTGTCGAATTCTATTCTCCAATCGGAACGCCTCGGTGTCAGCAATTGTAGAAAACGATAAGTTGGTAGCCATGTTGACACGCTTGATTCGGCCGCTCGTTGCACAATGTAACGTTTGTATAACAAAGGATGTAGCGTTGAACGTTGTAGAAACGATAACAAATTCATTCTATCATTTTGAACGATGTGATCTTGGCTATGAATTTTCTATAATTTGGTTCTGACCACGTGACTTAACGTTGAGTCCCATACATTTAATTAGTTTTCGACTTGCGTTAACGATTGCAGATTATCAATTTGGCTAGGGGTGCAGTGCAGATCATATTTCACGTTTTCACTTTGATACTGCGGTCCAGTTATAGCCTCAAACTGTGCGATGCGAAACACATTTGCAGCATATTGCTCCAGAACCCTGGAATTCTCGTAATCAAGCTGTTAGTTGCTAAATCATTGCTAACTTGTAACGGAATCCGCTGTGACGTTGGTAGATTAACCAGATTAATGGCGCTGCGACTTTGTAACGTGGCGATCGCCTGGTGATCGGGTTCAGCCTATGTTATTAAAAAGAAATCTCTCGATGTTTAAAATTGATTACAATCTAGCCTAAAAGACTAATAAATAATTTAACTCTAACTTATTATTCTATTAGGTGCCTATACAAGGTGTAAGGGACATCCCTTCGCAAACTTTAAGGGCTTGTTCAGTAGACGAAACTGAACAACCTACCACAAACATTTTCTTTTTTAAGGAAACGAAAAAAAAAATATCGGCGTCGCCATACAAATTGTCCAATCAAGTTTATCATTTTGTATGGTGAGGCTGATTTTTTTTTCGTTTCCTGAAAAAAATGTTCAGTTTCGTCTACTGAGCAAGCCCTTTAAGTTCGCCGAGGGCTGTCCCTTACACCTTGGATTATGTTAAAATTAAGAACATCCTTTTGCACTTGTACCCAAGCCCATAGCACTGTTATTTTTTGTAGTTCAGAAAATCATCTTTTGACATACCTCGCTCTTGGGCGGAGCAGAAGATAGTATCAGACTTTTACTGACTAAAAATCCACTCCTGTTCCTTCGTTGCCTTTCCTACCGGGGCCGAATCTTAAATCCTTGGCCGCAGTAGGCACTGTCTTAGAGTCTGGCAAAAAACAGTGTTTATATGTTAAATGTAGTGCAGAGAATTAATCTCTATTATACACTAACTCAAAAGTGCGGCAGAACTGGCTATAGTTCACAGAATATGTAATCCATGGATTACAAATTCTGTGAACTATGCCATCACCTTGTCGTTGTTGATACTATATAAAAACAAGCTTTTAATGAAAATCATTTTTTCATAGCAAGCTTTTACAGCTCGGTATCACTACACAGTATAAAACAAAGTCGCTTTTTCTGCCCCTATATCCCTATGTACGCTTAAATTTTTAAAACTACGCAACTGATTTTGATGCGGTTTAAATAGATAGAGTGATTCAAGAGGAACGATTATATGTATAATAACATCCAATAAATAGTAGAGAAACACCCGAGCGAAGCCGGGGCGGGTCGCTAGTACCTATATAATTAATGCTCGTCAAGACGAATCATACAATTCCAAACTCGATAGAGTTGTGTCGTTTAACAACCAAGTTCCTATAGCCACCTTCCGGTTCCATCATCAGATCAGCTCCTTGTCATAATAATTTTGCATTGTCATCTGATTTACACATGCATGCAAAATTTCAGCTCAATCGGTAACCGGGAAGTGGGTCAAATTTAATTTGCAAGATTTTATGACGGACAAACATCGGGACAGATGAAACTAAATAAAAGCTTGTAAAATTGATAATATTAAGCACTGCGATACCTTGTAACAGCGCACAGCTTCACTTAATCTCTTCCTTGTAAAAAGAAAAGCAGATTTAAAAAGTAGACACATAAAGTGACGTAACTGCAGGCAAAACGACGTGAAGTGCTAAACGAAGCTGCTTAAATAGATTTACGGAAGACCTACTCTTCGCTTGGCGATATTTTCGCTCCATATCCTTGTGATACCGAGGCGCGAACGACACTCGTTTTTTTCCACTAACGTTGTCGTAATGAAAAACAGCAGAATTGAAACTGTAATACAATATTGGGTTTGTGTTTTTATTTTTTATTATTACAAGCTTTTATTTAGTTTCACCTGTCCCGATGTTTGTCTGTAGTCAAATCTTGTAAATTAAATTTGATCCACTTCCCGGTTACCGATTTAGCTGGAAATTTGCACGCATGTGTAATTCAGTGTAAGACAATGCAAAATTATTATGACAAGGAGCTGATCTGATATGGAACCGGAAGGTGGCTATAGGAACTTGGTAGTTAAACGACACAACCCCATCGAGTTCAGGCTCGTATGATTCGTCTTGACGAGTAATAATTATATCGGTATAAAAGCTTGCTTTGAAAAAATGATTTTCATTAAAAGCTTGTTTAAACTATGTAAGTATATGTCGCAGGTTTATGTAAAAATAAATAAATTGATTTATTTGTCATAAAACAAAGCAAACCCGTGATTTTGACAAGAATTTCATCATAAACCCAAACTAGTTCAAGTTTTTGATAAATAATCTGGATTGTTACTGGTTTATGATGAAATTAAGTTTAAAATGTGTCATCTACCGGTTTTTCATAAAAAACCAAATTTTATGAAAAACCTGCGACATATAACGCGTACATGGAAGGATTGGAACAATTTACCTGCTGCGGTCTTCCCGTCCGATTATAATGTATGTGTCTTGGTTCGCTTCACTATCAACGATTGCATCACTGCTTACCATATAAACAAAAGGCCAAAAAAAGATCTGGTTGGAAAACCTTGAATGAAAGAGGCTTATACCCGAAAGGTACCTAAACTAAATCATATTTAAATCTTTTTGGGTATTTCATTTGTAACCGAAAGGAAATACGACTCATTCATCTTTTTTTTAGGTGGAAATATCATCCAATGACATATCCCACCCTTGGGCGGAGCGCAAAGGTGTATCAGGCTTTTGCTAACTAAAAATCCACTCCTGTTCCTTCTTTGCCTTAGTCTTAGGGCCCTGGGTTCCACTTTCACACTACCCGTGGACGACTCATTCATCTGGCATTTTTTTTTCAATTTGATATTTTTATTTGCATATTAGTTTTCCCGGTCACTAAATGTAGGTAATAAGTAATAACGTAACTCATAAGTCATATAACACAGGCACTCATTTGCTCCTAGTGGCTTACGACACAAAACCTCTATAATATCTATCTAGATACAAATGAAAAAGGCCAGATGAATGAGTCGTAATCGCTCGGTTTCAAAGAATCACCCTTTTATAATTACTATTTTTGTTCTTTTATTATTTAGTTTATCTTACATTTCGCTTTTACAAAAAAACCTGCTTTTTAAAGTGAAGGAAATAAAGACTATTATTATTCCTTATTTTTCATTTTATATACTTATACTTACCTACAACATTATTTTTAGAAGATACTTACATATGAAATTTGAATATAGTTTATTCAGAAACAGAATCTAACTGAATCGATTTCAATATTTTTTACATTATTTCATATTTTTTCCCATAAATATTTAAAAATGTCACAAGTTGGACACCACTGACACTAAGTACAAAACAGATCAGGTCAAGTCATAGCGGGCATTAGGCACCAGCACGCAGCTGGGTGCGGGAGCAAAACAACCCCTCAGTCGCCCGGGTGGCCCGGTGACCATGTATTTATGTCGCACATAAGGTACCATAACTGGATTATAACTTAGTGATGTTAATTTTTTACAATGGTTCTTTACATAAAAATACTACACAGGATTGAAGTCTTCAATACCACGAGTCCCGCGGGATTTGCGGGATTGAGATATTTTATATATTTTAATTTGTCAGACAGAGCAGTATACTGCTTTAGAAACTTAATACAATTTGAATTTAGGTTGAGGTTTAAAGAATTTATTCTCATAAGAACAATTACAGTTCACTTAAAATGAGATACAAATAGCTTAAGTATTGTAATATTCACATCTGGTGTGTTGGTGATGGTGACGTCATAGGTTGTATACATGTTTTTTTTTAATTTAGCTTTAAACATATTAATATTTTCACATTTCTTTAATTCTTCGGGTAAATTGTTAAACAGCCATGCTCCCAAAATTAGGGTAGTGTAGGGTAGAGTAGTGTAGAGTAGGGTAGATTAAGGCAGAGTAGGGTAGAGTAGGGTAGAATAGGGTAGGGTAAGGGTAGAGTTGGGTATAGTAGCAAACATTATTGTTTTTTTTGCCGTAATTAGTTCGAGCGCGTGAAGTTATCAGTTGAAACTTGTGTTTACTTCTAGTATTGTATGTTGTTATCTTTTTACGTAGTTGAATGTTTGATTGTACCGAACTCGTGGTGATTTTTTTTATGAGAATGCAGGTATAATATGTGTAAAGTTGTTTGAGATTTAGTAGGTTGGTTTTTTCGTATAGTTTCTTTATTGGGTATAGATAGTTATAGTGAAATAGTGTTTTGATAATTTTGTTTTGTGTTCTATATAGTGAAATTAGATTAGAATTGCGCAATGGTACCTATAAATAATCAGGAACAATAAACTTTTAAGAAATTTTACGTTCCTTTCCACTTCCGATTTAGGACCCAGACAACGCAAAATAGAAATTCTAAATTTATTTGCACCATTTTCATGTTCCAGTTTTTTGGAATAACCTTTGCAAAAACGACTGGAACAGACTGAATGCTGAAGGAGGAAGGTTGTTGTAACTTGAAGCGCAATTAGCGAAAGGCCAATTAGAAGGTCCCCAACTGTTGAAAGCGACAAGTTGATTTGATTGCTCCCCTCTTTAGGAATACAATTATAAATAAATATATATAACAATACATTACTTATTTCAGAAGCCTGTACTTCGTCTGTTAGCTGGTAAGTGAACTGTTAATATCGAAGAAACCTACATTACCAAATCCGATCTTGGAATCAAACCCCGATCCGTCAAAAAAACAAACGATAGGTACACGCTTGTGATATGAGCCAAACATATAGGTAACATGTAGGTATTTGTACAAGTTTAAACTTTCTTAATGCCAATAATGTTCAACTTTAGTTATCTGACTAACATCAGCAAACTAAACTGCATTCAACAGGATAACCATTAGTCCCGCCGAATATCCGTTCAAACACGTTTTGATCTTAGACATGCTTTCTACAATATTACATACCTGTCCCGCCATCTAGCGGCAATACAACGCATCAGGAAAAGTTGCCTGACTCTACCGAGTCTCTCAAACTTACTGAGTTCGGTCTGCTGTTTATTACAAATAACAGACAAATGAACACAATTAAATTTTCGGCATGCCAATAGACATGAAGGGAAATTTAATTAGAAATTTAGGACAAAATATAGGTAGTCCAAGTTGTTTTTTTTAATTTGGACGCACCAGAAATATTGATATTCCTAGTCAGAACTGCGCATGCTCGGGGATGAACAAGGGTTGGATTAAGACAACCAAGGGCTGTGAAACTGCTTCAAGTTAGATTTTATATTTTGTGCTCCATCTTATTCAGTAGAGACTATTCAAGTTTATAAAGTTTATTAAATGAATACAGTAGAATCTGTTGCACCATGGGGAACATTCAAACAAACGAAAAACAGTCCAAAACTGGAAAATCTCCAGCAAAGGGTAAACATTTTATGCGAAACTTGAACAGAAAATCACCAGGAAGAGACAGCAAAAAACATGGACGAAAAAAGAGCGATGCCAAACGAGACGCCATCGACAGGGAGTTCGATAAAACGCCAGATTCAGATATCAACGAACCGATCGAAATATCAGATAACGATACGGTCGAGTGCGTGTTCAAAACATTACGGCAGGGGGAGGGCGCAGAGGCGGCCGGCGTGCAGTCGGAGCTAACGGTGACCAGGTGCGAGCGCGCCCCGCGGTCACCGACCCGCGACCAGTTGCCCGCCGCCGCTCCACCGCCGGCGCTCTCGCCCGCCAACGACTCCACCTCCGAGTCAGTGTTTACAGACCCGCTCACGCCGCTCGCCGTCGAGCTCAACCAGTGCTACTACTCGGCCGAGAGCGACAGCGCGCCCGAGGAGCTGCCGCGCACGCTGACTCCCTGCCCGCCCGCCACCGACACCATGACCGTAGACATGCCCCACGACGACGCAGCCTCCTCGCTCTCGACCGATGACTTGGAAAAAGAAGAAAAAAATGACGTATTCGATGACAGCGGTGACAAAAGCGAGATCAGCGAGAATGAAAAGGTTATGGGCACTGCATTTTCGGGCTGGTGTGGCGTCCACCAAGCGGAACGTGATCTAGAACGAGTCACCCACGAGTGCAAACACGATTTCCTCGAGAACAGGGTGAAAGCCTGCCCGGGACAGACTTCGTTCACCCTGTCCAAACATCGGAAGGTGGAGCTCCCTCCGGTGGCTTGCGAGCCGTCTCTCACGTTACTAGACAACGGTCAGTTCACTAATAAACCATTTCCTACATCTGTCCGCCTTGAGAGGCTCCCTGAGAGTCTGTTTTTTTTTGTTGTTTGCTCAACAACTATTGTTTTAATGCAGATAAAGAAAGAGATCTCGCCTTTGATACACATTCAATATTGCACAGTATCTGTTTATCTTAGTACTAATTAGACCAACGAGCAACTCAGATATTGACACACTGTATATTTCACAACAATGCAAATAGTTGGGAGACGTTATATTTAGTAAAAACGTATGTATCATCCTCGTACACTAAGAGCATAGATAAAGTTTATCCGCGTTAGTTATCTATTTGCGTAGTCGCTTATCGCAAATCCTCGTACGAATCAATCAATGCTCCTCAGAGCCCCACTTCACCTACATACCTAGATGAGTAGATGGTGTTCGTATGGCAGCAGTTCTCTACCTGTTGCTGACATACAGTGCTTACTTTTCACAATGGGCGAGCAAACCAGTTTGTTGATGTTTTTACGCACCGGCTCCCAAGCAGTCCAAGCCCGATGCAATCAATTTTCAGCTCTATTTGCAATGATATAAGTCGTTATGTTGAATCGATACGTAAGGACAAAAAGTACTTGGTACTAACTTACATAAAATATTTCCCGCACTTGTAATGAAACATGATTACCTTTGGCGTGCGTAACCTTAAATGAATATGGCTAAGTACATCTAAGATCTCATCATGTGAGCAATTTACTCGTTTTTTTTTTTGGTTTTTCTTTGTCGGAAGGTATTTACCTGAGAGTGTAATTATGTTGATATAATAGGTATAAAAACTTACCTGTTTACTTATCTACCATCATAGTTAAAGTTTGATGTCATACGCACATCGCACTTCCAATGGAACCATGACGTAAATGCAGAAAAATCGAAAATTTTCTCAGTCAGTTCAAATTAGTTTTAGTTAAGATTTATCTTCAAATTAATAACTTAAAAACGATAAGACATAAATAATACAGTTCTTAAAAGAAAAAACTTTACCAAACCAAACCTCCAAACCTTAATGAAAAACTTCTGAAAAAAAAAGATCAAAATCTTTAAAAAACTTCGTCATTGATCTGTTAAATGATCGAAATATTACAAACAATACCTTTATGAAGAACTATTAGAACCTATAACTAGGTACTTGTTTATTGCTTATTAGTTTCTCACTGAAATCAGTAATCTGACAATTAGAATCTAGAAATCAGCAGAAATCTAGATCTTATTTTTTTGTATTATATAATTATTATACTTAGCAAAGTTAGTTTTAACAGACGATATGAGTCTGTAAACTCGACCCATCGACCCGTTTATACTTAGACTAGCTTCTGGCAATGGCTTCACTCACATGATAGTCAAAAATATATTAAGTAATATACGTCATTCAATGATAAAGCTGCATCCTACTAAAATTTGAAAATTGGTCCAGTAGTTTTGAGTTTGTTCATTACAAATCCTTCCTCTTTATAATCTTTACATTATAATTCTTCTGTAGGCACGTGTATTTGTCACCCTTTGATGTTTCGTGTGTATATTTAGCAAGCCCCAGATAGTTTGAACATACAATTAGACCTAGCAGGTGGACACTGCAATCGGGTTCTAATTTTTTTTCTGACAAACGGGGCACAACTTTCGGGCAGAACAACGTCTACCGGCAGGTGCAGCTAGTATCTATTAGTACCTACAGATGTAGAAACAGCGTATTTCATCTATACTAAGCAGTTAATCAGTATACAAAACCTAACCTCGGCGTTAATGTTATTTCTATGAGAATCAAAAGAAACTCGTAACAAAAGAAGTGCACAGAAACCGTTGTTTTTTTTTTACGCAGGAAACTAACAAAGTATTGATTGTAATAGCTCATTGAACAGTTGGTCTGTTGAAGTACAAACTAGAAATCTGTATGAGAATGTTATAAATTGGCACCTCAAATACACAGCCAAACGACTTTCCTTAATCGTCCGAAAGGTTGCTATGATGTTCCTATCTATACAAATAATCTATAGATAAATAAAATTGAAATGTCTATTTGTAATATTAAAAAAAAAAACATTTTCCTACTAAATGCGTATGAAAGTATATTCGATAGATATACCTGTAAAACATGTTGTCTGTCTTAGTTTGTCATTTTGATCTGGCTAATCTGCGAAACGGCTGGACTGATTTTGACATTACAAGGAATAACTTAAAGAACGGGAGTTAAACCTCCGAAATGGGTAAACAAATTTTGACAGGATGTTCACTAACAGAAAGTAATATTCTTAAGGTCGAAGGGAACGAAGTCGCGGGTAACAGCTAGATATAAATAAAAGGAAAAAAGAATTTAAAATATGATTAGATTCATCTTCTCTCTGATCAATTAAAACGTCATTAGTAGACAAACTTTGTGTTAAAAACTTACATAATTCTATTCACTTTACTCTTTCAACGTTTTGTACAATGTATATGAAAGGTTTAGATATGTACAAAATCTAACTAAACATATTTAAATAAATTTATTTATTACGCGGACTTAATGCAACAAGGCATTCTTTACCAGTCAACTTTTGGATTAAAAAAGACAACACTGTAAATATAAAAGACAACACTGTAAATAAAAAAGACAACACTGTAAATAAAAAAAACAACACTGTAAATGATTGTTTATTTTCTTTTCAGTTGTAACGGAGAAAGATCGCAGGCATTCGAGTTTAAGTGACACCCCAATGTCCGATTCGAATGTGTTGAGGAAGGTAGCATCTCTCACGCTCGACAAACTCACTGAGGGCAGGGTGGTACGCCCCAAGTTTGTGCCCGACAAACTCAACTTCAAGCTGCTGGAAAAGTTTGAAGGTAACTAACTAACATTATAATCCAATCAACTTTACGGGAATATCTTATCCAGGGCAACCCGTGAAATTCAAACTTTCTTAGTGTTAAGCTTTTTTTTTATGGTGGGAAAAATCATCAATGACAACCCTATAATATAATATTGAAAAAGATATTTGATAGTGTCAGAAAACACCAACCCCGTTCCTTCGTGCTTTCATACCGGGGCTCGAACTACTCTTTCGAAACTAACCCTGGCCCCAATAGGCTTCGACGTTAGTCAACTTACAACCTGTAAAATCCAAAAAACTTAAGAATATTTGGATTTTGCGGGCTATAATTGGAGTGTCGATCTTAACTGTCTCCTTTTTGTGCCTTTGCTGCATGTCTAGATAGTTGGACACAACGCAAGTCCACCCATCTTCTATTTTGCTTGTTGTAAAACAGACCCATCTTCTATTTTGCTTGTTGTAGGTAACTGCAGGGTTTATTCCCAAAGACGTGCAATAATGTTAGGGAATTTACCAGTAGCAGGCAAACGCTCAAATGGGAGTTGTAGGTAGGTATGATATTTTGAGGACTTATACATATACGACTGATGAAATGTGAGAGCAGGTGGTAAAACCTCTGCCTATCTCTTTCATAAGTAATGCTGTAACTTAGACATGTTAATAGAACTATCAATCTTGGACCTCATAAGGTCTTAACAATGTATGGGCTGCGGGATTGTTCGAAAGACTTACCGCAGCCTCACACAAAGATAGGTTTTAGTCAGTAAAATTCTGACACTTCTTCTAATTCTACCCAGAGTGGATGCAGCTCAAATGAAAAAAGGTCTTGCTTACCTATGTAGTTTGCTTGACTGTAGATTTCGAAGGACGGACCGTTCACGGACCTAATAGACCACCAAATAGATACGTAACAGGACGTAGAGCAGAGCCAATAACTAGGTAGGTAGGTACATCATGAGATAGTAAGTGATCAATATTGAACTTCAATCATATCTAATGATAAGTTTGTGTCAATGTTCAATGTAGGATTTCTTCCGGTCAATCAAAGGTCTTTTTTGTGGACTTTGACCAGCTGTTGACTACTTTAGACACGCCTGATTAAAAAAAAACAATAAAAATCATCTGTCTGTAGTATCAAGGCGCAAACAGGTGAATGAACATCGCAACAAGAGTGTTATCTCTTATTAACAAATAGCCCGTAATTTCTTATCGCCGCTAATCATTAGCTTTAGCAGCGATACTAGCCATTAGTAACTAGAGTGCATACGTGACATAAAGAACGAGAGTTCCTTTATCTAAATAACATGCAACTGTCAACAAACCGTGTGAACTTCACCAGCTCTTCAGTAGCACAGTTCAATTATGTCACGTTTCTTAGCCAGTTTCGGTCGCGCAGAAAAGGAGTTCAAGACATCGGGAACATTGTGCGCTTGCATAACGATGACTACGCGCTGTTGAGAGCCGAAATCTCGCCTAAAACTAAATTACTTCGTGCTGTTTCAAAGTGCCTAATAAACTACCGTGCTCTAGTGTTGTATGTGCCACCGAAAAAGTTAAAAATGAATGTGCCAAAGACCTTGAAGTGGTATCGTTTTCAGATGCTTGTTTTACATAGAGAAAATTATAAAGTGCACATAGAGTTCGACTTGACAATATCGGTAATTGTGATACAAGTTTATATTAAAAATGAAACAAGAGTGTTGTGCACAATCAATGTATCGAGAGGCTGGCTCCCGTCGAAAGGATTGATTCACAAATGTACGTTTCAGGTTCAAAAACTGCTTTTCATACAAACTTAGGATAAGCACCTACAGTAGTCAGAATCTCAATACCTACATTACGTAAAGGTTAAAATCCGGTCATAGACGGGAGGTTATGGAGTAGACCCATTATCTATATCTACAATAAACACATTAGCATTCATTATACTTAGAATGTATGCATAGTTGTAATTTCTAGTTATAGGTAACGAGGTACTTGAGCACCGATTAGAATATTTATCTATCAACAGCAATACAGAAAATGAAAACCGAGGGGGAACCCCCTCATCGTTCCCCATAGGTTTACCAAATCAAATCGCTCTTTTTGACATTAAGAAAATTAATCATTAATTTTCTTTAAGAAAATTCAGAAAATGTTTTATTGAACGATTTAAACAAAGTTAACCCCCAGTTTCAAAATGAACCATAGTACCTAGTTGAGTTTTGGTCAAATAGGTACTTACCTACATATTAAGCCATACTTTAGGTTTACCCATAATTAACTCCAAATAGGTACCTAGGTACCTACTACTTCAATTCAGAAATTTAAGAGAGAGATGCTATTAATTCATGAATCCCCAAGCGACACCCGGTGGCCGCGCATCTATTGTCTTACTATTGTGTCTCTAATTGACGGTATCTGAAGGGTTAATAATATCTAATAATGTTTCTATACTTAGGTATTTATTTGCCTACCTATAGAAGAAAACATGTTTCGCTATGTACTTAATAGCAAATAGCACGCAAATATGTTTGAAATCAATAGAAAAGATACAGGATTTCATTGTGTATCTTTTCTTCAAAATTTTTCCTTTCAAAGTTTTTAACGTTTTTTTGAAATTTATTCCCGAAATCTTGACAGAGATAGGTACTTAAAGTACCTACTTAGTTGCACAGATGTCATTAAACCCTTCAGATACCGTCAATTAGAGACACAATAGTAAGACAATAGATGCGCGGCCACCGGTGGTCGCTTGGGGATTCATGAATTAATATAACTCGAATATGAAATCCATGGTCCCGGGACCGCGTACCTATTAGTTACCTACCATACTTACCATGCCACAGGGTGGTAGAACAATATGATTAGGTATTTGTTTTACTTAAGTAACGATTGCAACTTACAATTAGTTGCCTACCACATTGTTCTAGAGTGTCCTGTTTAACCTAGGTCGGTAGGCATTTACACTGAAACACCTACGTCGCATTTGGGTTTGTTTGTCGCCTAATGGGAACATAACGGTGCTAGGTGTAACGTCAATTAGTATAATTATAATAACAAGACAGTAACATGACCTTTTTCTACTATCTACCTAGCAACTGTATCATTTAGACAGGTAGGTACTACTAATAAAAATTGGCAAATGTAGGGTTTTGAGTCTAAACCACTTTTCTACAAATTTTTCGGCCACGAGGTGACGATGCACTTCCTACGTTATTGATTGACCTGACTTCTAATCGATGTGTTTCTTTCCCTCTAGTTACTGTCATTAGTTGACCAAAAACTGTAGCCTAAAAACCTGTCAAACTTGAAACATTATATATTTCTAAGATTCAATTCAGAAACTGGCCTTTTCTCTCGTTCTTTGCCGGTCTCTTACTTTTTACAAATTTTGCAAGTGGTGGTGAATGATGGGTTACGGCCCATTCCCTCTCCTAGAGAGGAGGCCTGAGTTCCAGCACATTAAAAAAAGCTGATGATGATGATTGTGCAAGTCACAAATCTTTTGGTGCTAGCTATTCAAGATAGGTTAGCTTAAATCCAAGTTACAACTGGACTGCAGTCGAATTACTTCAACTAAATAATATTAGGTACTTACTTATGTCGTGTTTACGACTTGTTTGATCGACCGTAGTTTGACTGCAGCAACTAGGTGGCACCTATGTACCTACCTGCATTTAGTAAATATCAATGGGACAATAATATAGTATTGAATTATTATTGATAAATTTTTAAGGCACATTCATAATTTCTATTCTTTTTTCAATTCATAATTTTAACTAAAAAGTAGTTCACGTTACAGTTTACTAGATGCAAAACAATGCATATTTATCGATATGATCACGCTTGCGGTTGCGCCAGTTGCGCGTCACTAATTTGCATCAGCTGTCAAAGTGTCAAACTAATATGGTAATGGTCGGTGGACAACCTTGTTTATGTTCAAAAAGTACTTTTAAATAGTGCGTTGCGTGAGTTTAAATGCAAAACGTTTGTGTTGCTTCCAGGTCAGATGCTTCTGAACTGGTACATATCATCAATAACGGAGAACAGTCACTTAAAAGCTTTGTTAAGTGTTCAAGATCAAAAGAACCTTGGAATACAGTACTGTACGAATCTTCTGGCCGCTGGCGTCCTTAGGCAAATATCTGACAAGGATGCGCCCACGGAAACTATATTTAAGGTACTTACTTTCTGTAGTTTTAGTTTAGAATAAGATAATAGTATCTTAGTGTGTCAGACGAAAAGCTAATTCCTAACCAAACATGGTCTAGATTTGATGAACAACTTGTGCGTTTTAATAATATAAATAATTATAAAGCTAATGTATTCTTGCCGACAGTCGTTTTTGTAAATGTTAAATCGTTAGTGTTTTTTTTTTCCCTAGTACTCGAGTCCATCCAAAAGATGAACCCTAGTTTTTATTACAATCTAGCCTTATATATAGATTAATAAGAAATTTATTTTGTTAAATGTGTGCAATGCAAAAAAAAAACTTAATTCTAAAACTTGCTCAACTATTTTCCTGCTATAAATAAAATTAATATTACTTAGTAGAATTAAAATGTAAACATAAAATTGATTGTGTAGACATGAGAACTACTATTAATTCATGAATCCCCAAGCGACCACCGGTGGCCGCGCATCTATTGTCTTACTATTGTGTCTCTAATTGACGGTATCTGAAGGGTTAAACATAAAACTATTATAGTTGTGTAAACTTCAACATTGTAAAGAGTGAATCAGCTTTTACTACTATATCATTTCACTTTTATGGTAAAGGTAGTGAATAGCCTTGACGAACAAGATTCAGTTTTCATTACTTATTTGGAATTACCCTGTAAATATACATCTCCCATAAAATGGACACAAAAATGTTAGTCGAATTAATCCGATGGACGCGGTTCAAAGATTAACCATTTGTAAAGCAGTCCAATTAGCATTTTCTCATATAATTTACAATAGGTTATTCTTGTTGTGAAAAAAAAAATATATTTAAGGAGTTACTGTATAACTGATACATAATTTATTGTCATTCCAGCCAAATTTAATGTACTACTGGGCACATATGGAGGCACCGGCACTACAACCAGTCACACCAGGGAGACTGCACACGTCCGTGTGGCCGCCCGACAAGGACTCGCCCTACTTCACCCAGGACAACAACCAACGAGATTTAGAAAACAATAAGTTCTTTAGCCAAAACAATAATGAAGAAATAAGTGACATAGACGAAGCTAAAGTAGTAATATCTCAACTAAAGAAAAAACTTCAAGAGCTAGAATATCAAATAGAAAAATATAGAATAAACACACAAATTGAAACCCTCAACAAGAACTTAGATAAACGTCTTGATTCCATTAATGAATATAATCTTCTAAAAACCAGAACAGAGTTAACAAGCAAAGAAGTACAGACTTCAAGTTTTGCCAGTGACCTAAATAAGCTATCAAATAAACCTGTGATAAACATACCTGAATATGACCCTCTAAGAACAAATGTAAATATTGATAAAACACTAGATTTAAGTAGTTTAGAACATAAAAGTGAGATGGCTATTACTAGTAAACCTGATGTCAGATCTGAGAAAATAGTAAATTATTGTAAGTTGAATAAAAGTAGAGATATTATCAAAAGTTATCGTAATGATGATCTGTCAGAGCTCAACACTACTGAAGATACAAAGAAGAACACTGACCAATACCTCCTAAATGCTGACCAGACCAGTGGTTCATCAGATGCATCATTTCGCAGCACCTATGAGTCCACTGATTTAATTATGTGTAGTACAAAAAGTTCCATAGACTTGAGCAGCGATGCGACGCAAGATGAGGCCCCTATGTTAGGGAATGCAAACACGTTTAATGTACCAAAAACTAAAGTTTTGTACACAACAGTTGAAAAGCAACCAATATCAACTAGTCAGTCATCACTGGGACATTCAAGTACCATCTCATTGGATAATGACAACTTGAGCAGTTTAGCTAGTTCAGATGATAAAATTACATGTTTATCAATATCGGACCGGTCCCCGGAGCTGACTATTTCCGCAAAATCTATGCAGACCACAGAGACATCCCTTATTGCGCAAATCTTGCCAGTGAGAGCTAACCTGGCTAACCAAATTGTACCTTTCCACCCTCCCCCTTTACCAGGAATGCCTCCTCCTCCACCTCCAATGCCAGGAACACCTGCTACACCTACATTAGATTCACCTTCTTCTCAAATGACTGAAAAAGATCTTAAACTATCAACTTTGAATTCCAATGCAGTTATTTCTCCGGATTCGTCATGTTTAGACCCAACCATTCCACATAATAAGCCTGAAACAAGCCCATTATCACCTCTGGCAGTGCCTGGCCTCCCTCCCCCACCCATGCCCGACATGAGCTGCCCACCTCCGCCAGAGACTCTTGGTCCTATACCTGATATGGGTCCTTTGCATCCTTCTATGAATATGCCCGGAGAAGCTCCTCTTCCCCCTCAAATGGCTGCAACTTGCCCTCCGCCTTCCCTTAAATCCTGTATGGGACCCCCGCCACCTCCTATGCCAGAAATGGGACCCCCACCACCCCCTATGCCCGGCATGGGACCCCCACCACCCCCTATGCCCGGCATGGGACCCCCACCACCCCCTATGCCCGGCATGGGACCCCCACCACCCCCTATGCCCGGCATGGGACCACCACCACCCCCTATGCCCGGCATGGGACCCCCACCACCCCCTATGCCCGGCATGGGACCCCCACCACCCCCTATGCCCGGCATGGGACCTCCACCACCTCCTATGCCCGGCATGGGACCCCCACCACCACCTATGCCCGGCATGGGACCTCCACCACCCCCTATGCCTGGCATGGGTCCTCCTCCACCTCCAATGCCGGGCATGGGCCCACCGGCGCCACCTCTGCCGGGCATTGACACCCCACCTCCTCCCGGCTTGCCCGGTCTAGGCCCCCCACCCCCTCCGCCGCCCCTAGCTAGCGGGCCTGTACCTTTCCCAGCGCCGCCGGTCGGAGGATGGAATGTACAAAGAGCAAGTAAGTCTATAAAACGAATTCATTTTAAAAATGCAACCCTTTATTCATAAACTTTTTGTCGCTACATTGGTGTTGGTCTGCTTCTCCCTAACTTAATTGACGTGAAAATGACTAGAAAAGTAGCTGTATTTATTTGATAAGTTGTTATGAATAGGGGGTTAATAAGGATTGTGACTAAATCGCATTTTTTTTTGCAGCTTTAAGAAAAACTCCAGTGAAACCAGCTGCTCCCATGAAACCGTTATACTGGACGCGAATACTAGCAGCTCCGCCAGCGCCCATCGCCCAGCCAGAGTCAATATCCAGTAATTTTAAACCTTTGTGGTTGGAAATCGAAGAAACTAACCTAGATAATATTGATGAATTCACCGATCTGTTCTCAAGACAAGTTGTAAAGGCGCCTGTCAAAAAAAAGGTCGAAGTAAAGACGAAAATTCAACCGATAAAAATATTGGACAGCAAAAGATCCCAGAACGTTGGCATTCTCGCACAAAGTTTACATGTTGAGTTCTCAGAGATTGAGAATGCTATTTACAATTTCGACACGTCGGTAGTTAGTTTGGAAGCATTAAATCAAATTTACGAATTGGTTAGTATGGTATAATTATTTTTATTCAATGTGGACGTTTTAAAACATAGAATATCGATTGATTAACCTGAATCGATTTTTTTTCATTAGGTATTTTATTTTTAATTCCAGCGAGCCACTGACGAGGAGTTAGCAATGATTAGAGAACATCAAAAAAGCAAACCTGATATACCGCTCGATAGACCTGAAGCATTTCTGCAGGATTTATCTAGTATACCAAATTTCGCTGAGCGAATATCCTGTTTTATGTTTCAAGCAGAGTTTGAAGATGCGGTTAGCACAACAATGCACAAACTAGATAATTTGAAACATACTTGTGAGGTGAGCATCCACACAAAGCATAATCATAGTTATAATGTTCCCACTGCTGGGAATCAGCTCTTCCTTTCTAGGAGAGGGAATTGGCCGTAATTCACCACGCGAGGGAGATGGTGGAGGTCACATGATGATATCTCACGATGTTTTTCCTTCACCGTTTTGAGAGCAATGGCGATTAAATCAACGATTTACAACTTATAAGTTGGGGCTGATACTATTTGGCCAACACTGCTCAAGATCATCCACATAAAAAAATAATAACCTTATTTAATTTTACCTGCCCCCCTAGCCAAGTTACAACCGTTTCGCTCGAAGCGTTCGACGCAAGCTTTCGTCGAATTCTTTTGTTCTAACCACGTGACTGAGCACTTGACTGCGTTGAGATGACGTCATTCCCGTACATTTGAAGCTTTCTACTAGCGTTAACTATTGCAGATTAGCAACTTGGCTAGGGTTACTGATTATCCCTACTAATATTATAAATGCGAAAGTAACTCTGTCTGTCTGTCTGTCTGTTACGCTTTCACGCAAAAACTACTGAACGGATTTAGATCAAATTTGGTAGGTAGGTAGAAGAGACACTGGAATAACACATAGGCTACCTATAATTCCACTGCTGAGCACGGGTCTCTACCCGCGCGATATAAACTGTAGTCCACGCGGGCGAAGCCGCGGGCGGAAAGCTAGTTTATAATAAACTTATTTAATTTAATCTGATTATTTAAATGACGTATTTGTATTCCAGTTTCTGACGACCAGTGAATCTCTGAAGAGGTTGTTTGCTATAATACTGACTCTCGGTAACTACATGAACGGTGGAAATGGTCAGAGAGGACAAGCTGATGGTTTCGGTCTTGAGATTCTTTCCAAACTGAAGGATGTCAAGGTGAGGTAACTCGGAGTACTTGATAATTATCACAGAACTGATCGGTGGGATTTGTTTTTCACAACATTGTTTATTTGTGTGTGTGTATATAATTATGTATTTACTATTGTATTTTTGTCCCTCTTCGGTTTGTCTATATATTAAGTTGCACCGGCCATGTTATGTTTCTGCACCACCCTAAAGTCGACTGGTGGATAAGTCCGCCTTTATCAGTGATATGTGCGCCTATTTCTTTAATAAATAAATATTTTTTTATGAGCCAATTTCAAGACCCACCAGCGCGTACTGGGCCCGTGTGGTGGGTTACAAGTGTTACAACCCACTCCCTCTCTCAGAGAAGAGGCCTGAATCACAGCAGTGGGAAAATTAAAAGGCTGATTATGCTTACCTATGCTTAAATATGCTATCATGCCTTAGGGTTCAGTTGTTATTATAGCCCATATGCTTTTGACATGGGGGTATACGTAAAAATAACGAGAAAGTAAACGGATTATCGGATTATACCTTTATATCACAAAGCTGGCATTATCGTATGCCATATTTCGAACTAAATAAGTACCGAGCGGGTACCAACACCTAATTGGATCTTATCATGCACCCAATATTGATAACATTCATTAGTGTTATAAATAACATTCACATGTGAATGTATTATCGCAAAAATACTACATAATTTACTATAAGTACTATATTACGCGACTGTTACTTTATTTTCTAAACATGCAAACAAACGTTTTTGAAGGTACCTATAAAACTTTTAACTCTCATGCAAATACCTATCAGTTTGTTCTACAGCTAAAGACAGAATTAAATACTCATTAAATCTCATCACTTTATCCAAGTATACGTAAAGTCGATATTTCTTGATCCTCAAAAATTTAAAGGTGAAAAAGCACTCGCCTCTAAAACATGTCAGCAAATCTCAAAGGGCTCAGCAGCACCAACTTCTGATAAGGCTGCGGTAACGAGGGCAACTGAAGGACACAGGTTTTAGTTAGTAAAAGTCTGACACTATCTCTGGTTCCACCCTAGAGCGGGAAAAGTCATTGGATGATTTCTCACCAAAAAAAAAAATGACAGCTGAAAGCCGTAGATTGTTAAGCAGTAGGTTCAAAATGCTATTTTTTTCTTCTTTTGGGATAAAGAGCTAGACGCTCAAAGGTTTAAGAGGAAAAAATAATTTGGAAAGAATCTATATAATTTATAAAAATCAATTGCTGTTTGTTAGTCTCGCTAAAACTCAAACGGCGGTAGGGTAAGGAGAGTAGATAGATAGCTAGTAGTTAAATATTACAATGGAATAATAAATAGGTCAATCTATTTATTATTGTCCTCAGTCGAAACAGTCGAACGTGACGCTGCTGCACTTTATAGTGCGCACGTACATGCGCTCGAGTGGCGGCGCGCTGTCGGACGGCTGCGCGCTGCCCGTGCCCGAGCCCGGCGACGTGGCCCGCGCCGCCACGCTCGACTTCGCCGATGTGGCCGCGCATCTCACCACGCTTCGGAACCAGCTTGATGGTAAGAAGATTTTTGTGATCATATCTCTTTCAAATATTTCAATTTGTTTGGTAGTCAGCATCTTTATAAATATATTTTTTCTGTGCGTGTGTTTTATCCTCTTCCTAAAAGGCTTGACCGATTTGGATTAAACTTGTATGTATATTTGAGCCGCTCCCTGGATTGTTTGAAAATACGATTGGATCCGGTAGGTGGCGTTGCAATCAGGATCCCAACTTTTTTTTTTCTAAGAAAAAGCCAGCTTTCGGCCAGGATGTCTGTCGGGACCGCTAGTATATTTATTTATGAAACCCTTGGTTGTTTTCGCCGTCCAGCCTCCCTCTCGTAAATTAAGCTCTCGAGTATGACTGCAATTTTTAATGTTGCTAGCAACACTAGCAACGCTTCTTCCAAAATATTGTTACGTACGTAGGTAATTAAATGCCGTTTAATTAACAGAGAACTTTATTTACCACAAACAATCAGTAATTAGTCCAGTCAACAATAATCCAAATCACAGTTAGCACTAGAGTTCCGTTATACTATCGCCTCAGTCGTTAGATAAAATCACTTTGCACACTTAGGTAGATCGCTCTCGTTCGCAGTCGAAATCAAAACTGACTCACTTCCGTTCGGGGGCTCGTATTTATACGCGGAGCAAAGAACATTCTAGATACTGATGTCTCAGGATAGTTCCAGAACAATAGAGTCGCATCGCGGGGCCATAAATCAATTTTGTTACTTTGTCCTTCGCGAGTCACTCACGCGAATTTCGACTCTATTGTGAAAGGCAGAAAGTACCATTTCCCTTATCCACCTACAGATACCTACAGATTACATACCTACTAAATAATAGGTACAACAGGTACTTATGACGGAATGTTCCAGATCTTGCCAGGCTAGGTAGGTACTTTGGTTCTAGAGCTTTCGAACAGCAATGCGTTTTAATTATTCGTTGCCACTCTTTAATTTGTCGGAGATATGACGTGTTGAAGTTTAACGGCGTAACAGTGCCCCCTTCTTAGTCATGCTCGTCCCGAGCATTATTAGATCCGTGATACGGCGCCAATCTGTTCACATGGACAACCTTAGGCTTCCCTCTTAACCCTTTCTTGATGCGGTAGGTTACATCGTTGATCCTTTTTAGTACGGTGTAAGGTCCCTCCCATCGAGCTTGAAGTTTCGGCGACTTCCCTTTTCGTCGAAGCGGGTTGTGGAGCCAAACCAGTGCACCTTCCTCAAATCCCTGGGCGTTGGCATTACGGTCGTATCTAGTTTTCATTTTAACGCTGGTGTTCATGCTATTCTCACGTACTCGTTTATGCACTTCGTCCAATTGATCTTGAAGGTCACTTACGTAGTCCGTAACTGGCTTAGTCTTGTCAGGTGGCACGCCAGTTATGGCATCGACTGGAAGTCTCATTTCCCTGCCGAAATTCACTCTTGCTGGGGTATGTCCCGTGCTATCATGCACTGCCGATCGGTACGACATCAGAAATAGTGGAATATACCGGTCCCAGTCTTTCTGATGGTCATCGACAACCTTAGCCAGATGATTCTCCAGGGTTTGGTTAAACCTTTCCACCATTCCGTCCGACTGAGGATGCGCAGGTGTTGTGCGTGTCTTATAAATTCCCAGAAGAGTACACATTTCCTGGAACAGCGCAGATTCGAAGTTACGGCCTTGATCGGAATGGATTTCCAAAGGTGCGCCATACCGACATACTACTTCCTCGACCACCTTCTTCGCCACTGTCGTCGCATCCTGATTGGGTATGGCGAAGACTTCGGGCCACTTTGTGAAGTAGTCCTGGATCACCACTATGTACTTGTTTCCGTCATCCGTAACTGGGAAAGGTCCAGCAACGTCGATGGCAATGCGTTCCCAGGGGGCTCCCACATTGTACAGCTGAAGCCTGCCCCTGCTTCTAGTCTGTGGTCCTTTCACAGATGCGCACGCTGTACATTTCCGACACCATTGCTCTATGTCATCTCTACAATTGAGCCAGTAATACCGCTGTCTCACTTTCAGTAGAGTCTTCTTAATTCCCAGGTATCCTCCAGAAGCACCATCGTGTATTTCTTGTAGCAGGGGGACCACTTCACATCGTGGTACTATCACTTGTGTGGTCACCTCCTTGCCATCGTTCGATTCCCATTTCCTACAAAGCACATCATTTTCTAGGACTAAACTGTCCCACTGTGCCCAGTAGCTCTTTGTGACGGGACTATGTGACGATACTTCACTCCACTGAGGTCTAGTTCCGTTACGCTTCCAGTCCAGTATAGGTCGAATATCGTCATCTTCTTCCTGGGACTTCTTGAAGTTGCCTTCGGTCCTAATTAAATTTACGTGTTCCCGGGCTTCATTCTGCTGGCGGTGTCTGCAGTCCTCATTACATGGACGCCGCGACAGGGCGTCAGCATTATTATGCCCTTTTGGACTGGTGATGGTTGGGGCCACGGTCCTGGCTACATTAAGTCTTATCGACTCCTCGTTGACTTGGGTTCCGGAGTCCACACGTCCCCTCCACGTCCACGTCCTCTTGGGGCAATCGGTACGAACGTGCCCTTTTTCTCCGCACTCGTAACACGTCGGAACATAGCGGGACTTTGCCGAAGAAGAAGACACTACTTCTCTGTGACGTGGTTGCGTTGTAGACGGGACCACCAATTCCCTCTTTTTCTTAGGACAATCGGTGCGAATGTGCCCTTTTTCTCTGCACCCGTAACACGTTGGAATATAGCGGGACTTTGCTGGAGAAAAAGCCACTACTTCTCGATGACGTGGTTGCACTGAAGGCGAGACCACCACTTCCCGAACTCTGTGCGTACGTGAATCTTGTCGTACGGCTTCCACTTCCAAAGCGTGTGCCATCGCACTCTTAAAAGTTTGGTGGTGTCCGAGTCGCACCGTAGCCCTTACTTCTGAATCCCGTAGACCGTCGATGAATGCTTGCACCAAATTAACTTCCACCGTCTCTGGTGTCATCGACCTGTATGCACGCCGGACCAGCCGTTCAACCTCGACTCCCCACTGCTGGAGGCTCTCATTCGACCTCTGCGTTCTTTCGCGAAGTTGCGCACGGAAAACATGCTCGAGGTGCTTGTCACCGTAGCGAGTGTCCAGTCCCTCCATAAGACGTTCCAATGTCCTGCCGTCCGGAGGAAGGTTCTCTAGGACCAGCAGAGCGTCCCCTCGTAAAGCCAAAATTAATGCCGCAAAAGACTGCTCATCATCCCAGCGGTTCGTCTTAACCAATGTTTCGAATTGGTATTTGAATGCCGTCCAGGAAGATGTGCCATCAAAACGCGGCACATCAAACTTTGCAGCCGATGCACAGTGGGTGTGCGATGGTGAGCCAACAGCAACGAGCTCGCGTGCTTCGAGCTTGACAATTTTTTTATTGATGTCCAGCAGTCGATCTTCATGGCCATCAATTCTTGTTTCGAGGCTATCAGCTCGGGCGGAAACCTCCTTTACCTCTAAGGTAAGATTCTTTACCTTCTCGCCCAACGTGACGAGGCCGTGGTCGATTTTATCGAGGATCAGGTTCTGCTTAGCCTCTTGATCGCGACGAGCGGCTTCCTGTTCGCGGCGAGCGGCTTCCTGTTCGCGGCGAGCGGCTTCCTGTTCGCGGCGAGCTTCTTCCTGGTTAGCTGCGATTAGGTCCTGAAGCTTACGCTGGTTAGCCTCTTGTTCGCGGTGGGCAGCTTCTTGATTAGCCGCGATTAGGTCCTGAAGCTTACGCTGGTTGGCCTCCATACTAGCTTGCATAGCGGCCAACACCGCCGCGAGGTTCAATTCCGAGGATGGTCCCGTTGGCACCTCAGCAGCTGCCGTTGCTTCCATACCAACCTGATCTTCCTCCTCTATACGATGACGCGCAGCATCCATCTCTGCTTGCCTCCTTGTTCGTGGTCGCTGTTCGTCGTCCTTCTGTGGTAACGGCATTCCACTTCTGACACCAGTTGTTACGTACGTAGGTAATTAAATGCCGTTTAATTAACAGAGAACTTTATTTACCACAAACAATCAGTAATTAGTCCAGTCAACAATAATCCAAATCACAGTTAGCACTAGAGTTCCGTTATACTATCGCCTCGGTCGTTAGATAAAATCACTTTGCACACTTAGGTAGATCGCTCTCGTTCGCAGTCGAAATCAAAACTGACTCACTTCCGTTCGGGGGCTCGTATTTATACGCGGAGCAAAGAACATTCTAGATACTGATGTCTCAGGATAGTTCCAGAACAATAGAGTCGCATCGCGGGGCCATAAATCAATTTTGTTACTTTGTCCTTCGCGAGTCACTCACGCGAATTTCGACTCTATTGTGAAAGGCAGAAAGTACCATTTCCCTTATCCACCTACAGATACCTACAGATTACATACCTACTAAATAATAGGTACAACAGGTACTTATGACGGAATGTTCCAGATCTTGCCAGGCTAGGTAGGTACTTTGGTTCTAGAGCTTTCGAACAGCAATGCGTTTTAATTATTCGTTGCCACTCTTTAATTTGTCGGAGATATGACGTGTTGAAGTTTAACGGCGTAACAATATGTTGTTTACTCAATCAACATTATTGACGAAAACACATAAATACACAGCACGCCTGACGGTATCGTCATAAGTATCTGAATTTTAATAGAGACCACGCCATAAATATTTTAATAACTTTCTGTAGTACTAACTTTCTTTTTTAATTATAGCTTGCAAAGACAAAACGAAGAAAGTGATAGAGACCGACGCTCAAACACGTAATCTCAACGAAGAGTCCCCGACTGACGAGGGCAAGAGAAGACTCGAGGTGTTCAAAGACAAGATGACCACGTTCCTAAACGCAGCTGAAGAGAAACTAAAGACTGAAAACGAGAACTTAGACGAATGCCGGACGAAATTCATCGCGACTGTAAAGTTTTACCAGTACACTCCTAAATGCGGCAAATTGGAAGACTGTGAACCGAAAGAATTTTTTTCACTGTGGACCTCATTTTGTAGCGATTTCAAAGATATTTATAAGAAGGAAGAACAAATTGCTATTAAAGAAAAGTGAGTACAACCAATATCCATTTAGCTATTTCGCCATTCTAAACAATTGTCTCTCAATCCTTTTCAACATTTAGTAGTGCAGGAGTTACCTGCTGTACTCAACCGGGTACAGTAAAAGAAATAAGGGAATTTATATATTTTTAAACGCTTGAATTGTTATTTAACGGTTTATTATCAGATGGTAGTAGTTTATTAAAATCAAACTTGGCAGTAACAAAATGTGCCCATCAGTAAAAAAATATATTTTTGTATGATTACATCCAAAATTTATTTGACATAGTTATATATTGTTACATTAATTAATATAATCAAAAGTTTTGTAATCAATATTTAAATACAAAATTCTAACTGAAATTCTGCTGTGACTTATTAGTTTATTACAGAAAAATATCAGTTAGAATTTCTACAGATGATTGAGTACAATGCTTTTAGATCCACTGTACTCATTTGAGTACAACAATACATTGCTGTACTTGAATACAGAGCTTTTAGAGGGGCAAACTATTTTCTCTGCCTTTTTTATTTTTGTAGAATGGTTATGATAGAAAATAAAGTATTTCATAAAGTTTACATTTTGTACTAATGAATTAAAGCAGTGATTAGTGATGGAACTGCAGGAACAATAATTAATTTAAAATGGTATTGTTTCAGATTAAAAGAAGCCAAAAAACTTCAAGAGGAAAGGAAGCCTATCACTCAGCCTAAAAAGGAAGGTGGCTTGAAGGCCCGCTTGCAGAAGCTGTCTAGTACAACAAGAAAATAATACTTCGACCTAACTTGTTTCTGATGCACAAAACATGTATTATTATTTATTTACATTCCCAACGTAACATTCCACTAAACCTAACAAAAAAGTTAACAATGCAATTCCTTTAATAAAATTTTATTTTTGTTATGTAAGTTGAGTTTTGTGTGTTGAAGACAGGCCTAACTTTAAATCTAGGAGAATTGTAGATTTTTCGTTTTTGAAAGAGTCTTGCATAATGTTCACTGAGGCCTATGCTAATCATTTTCACATTTTTAATGAACCTATAATATCTGCTTTAAGCTTCCAAGCCATAGATAGTTAATTGAATTTTGTAGAATGCAGGGTGAATGAATAAAGACAATGCAAACAATTGTGTATGAATATAAATACTGATCATTAAAAATACAAGCATAAGGTTGTACATATACAATAATAGTAATTGTACAAGTTACTCTATGGGAACTTCATAAGGTATTGGTATCAAGTTCCCTAAAAAATCATAATAAATTGGTACTTAAAAAAAGATGTATAATTCTGAATGTCATGAAGTATTCCTGCACATATGTAATTGTACCTGATATACTGTTTTTTAATGCATTATGTTAATTTAAATGCCTGATTATGTGCATAGTTATTCATCTAAAAATGGTGCTGTAACAATTGTTGTATCTGTAAATATTATTATTTAAACAATATAAAACTCAAATATTATTAATAAAAGCTTTTATTACATGTAATCTAAACATTTTTGTTTCCATATTTTATGGAACTTCTTGTCTATTTTCCTGTTGGTGACTTTGTCACAAAGTTTGAGTAAAGCATTTTTAAGAGCATGCCATTGCATCAAGCTCATATGACTCGTAAGAGATTTACTATCAGACTCATTTCTAAACTTTTCCTCTGCTTCAATAAATTTCTTTAAAGAGCTAGAATTAGTTATTTTCTCATATGAATGTTCAATAACTTTCACAGGGGGAGCAGGGGGTGGTTTTTTATTGTTCTTTGCAATATTTTTGTTTGAGTTGAGAAGAGTCTTAAAACTTTCTCTAGATAAAACTACACCATGATCTATTTTTGTAACAGTTGCCACTGGTAATGGGTTCTCTTGAATTTTATCCAGCAATGGCAACGGTTTAATATCTTCTTCCTGATCTGATTCAGCTTGCTCTTCATTATTTTGGTTTACATAGCCAAGTATATTATCAAATAAGTCATTATCATCACCATCTATCAAGGTATGATCAATATCAATGAATTTCTTTTGAGCCCAATCAAATCGACCAAATTCATCAACATTCTTCAGGTCTAACCAGTGTTCCAAGTCTTCTGGTAGGTTGTAATTTTCTGGTAGAAAATCCATTCCTTTCACTTGTAATTTATTTAAATAGGGATACAAGTTAGTATACCAGGTTGTAGTGTGCTGTAGAAGCACCATGCTTATCGACCACAATCTACTCAAAAGTGCATATGGTAACAAGCTCATCCAGTGACTCTCTCCTCGTTTTATCCTGTCCAAATAAAACACTGCTGCTTGTTTGGAGCAAACACAAACCCTCAACATTATCTTGGAAAACGTCATAATTCTTAATAAAACAAATTCTAGCATTTGCCTTGTTGGTAAATACAGATCATCATCACTTTCTGATGGCAGAGCTAACAAAAAGTTTTCAATATCTTTCATGAGGTTTAAAGTTAGGTATTTCTTCAGAGCTGTGTTTACTTTCCTGAAATTCCTGTAGCCTATATCATTGCGGAATTTCTTGTCATATTTGTACAAAAATCTTGAGCAAATAGCACTTTCCTTGTGTAGAGGTGACTGCTTTGATAACACTTTGATGATGTTATTAAGTACATGTTTTAATGCTGATACATCTGAAATTAACAGAAAGACTTGAATTTTTGTATACATATTCTACATTCATGCTGTCAAGATAGTGGAGAGTTGGGAAAATTAATATTCTTATACTCAGACCATTCATAAAAACAATGTTATTGTTGCTAACTGACTCAAGGATAGGAAGATGTAGAAGGCATACATGCGCCTAGAAATATAATTTATAAAATCAATTATTTAAAAAGAAAACAGTTTTGAAATTGCAATTTAACAACGAATGCCTCTTACCAAATTTGGTTACACATAAAAACATGTTGACTGGTGGTGGCAAAAGTGTAGCATTGTTCCATGGTTCTAACATTTTAGAATTTGCTACAGTATTGTGACTTAGTTCGCAAATATATTTATTTTCGGTGCTTAACATAACCTTGCAAATCTAAATTTTATTTTGATTTTTGACGTTGCTTTATTTTTTTGCTAATGTTTTGGCTTGGATACTTGGTCTTTTAATTATTTATTTATTTCATGGAGGACTTACAGCTAATAAAATTTTAATGAATATTTCTGAAGTTTTTGGCGGGGTTTCTTCGAATTAAGTTCTGGTTCAGTGCCTGTTTTAATTATTCGCTTGTTGATTCCTAGTGAATATTGTGATGTAAAATGGGTGTAGTGAGTGGGTGATGAATCATTCAAACAGGCGCGGCCTGGCTAAAAATGGAGCTGCAAGCTGAGCCAAGCTGATTATCTACAATCGTTAATGCTAGTAGAAAACTAACGAAAGGTATGAAAGAAAGGTAAAAGACGTGGCTAAAAAGCTTAGTATCCAAGCCAAGAACAAAAAACAAAATATTTATTTCTATGGCTACACTAAAACCAAGTAGGGATGTATGATGTGTGTTCTACATGACAAAAAACGATTATTAATTAATCAATACTTATTTACAAATAAAATAATCGATTTTTTTCCTAATTTGACAATAAAATTAATTCTAAAATAATCAATTCACAGTTTAAAACAACAGACATAACAAGTTTTTAAATAATCAACACTAATTAATTTTTTAGAATGATAATCATATTAATCAAACTTTTGAAATAAAACGAAAAAATTAAAAGTCCGTAGGCACTGAGTTTAGGATTAACAACAGCTTGGGTAAGCGTTTGAACAATATTCGGCTAAGGCTTAATTAATATGGCGCCAGCTTTCGAGAATAAAACGCTGCTCAAACCGACTTAATTGTACACGCCAACTCACAACAAGACTCAGTTGGCGAGTTCCGCTACAACTGCGTCGGTTCGGGATAAGCTCCCTCATAGCTTATCGAGGACTTTAAAGCGTCTTCTTTTATTCCTATTAGAGGCGCAGCTAAGTTCAAGTCGAAAAATTTTCAAAGTTTTAAAATTGTCTTTATAAAATGATGTTTCATCAATAAATAACGAATGACATTACAGCCAGTCGAATGATAGTTAATAGTACAGTTCGTTGACAAGTGCCGCCGCCGTCTAGTGAATGTTTGATAAAGTAGTTGAATGAACCGAACTTTTTGTACACAGATGGCGTTCATGTAATTTTGATCGACCTAATTCGCGCTCCAGTTTCTAGATTAGAAGTCCAAATTAATGTCGGGTGGCAGTTGGAAAATCGATTTTGAATTATTTGTAATTATGAAAAAAAAAGCAATTGTTAATCGATTATTTTAAATATTGAAATCGACTTTATTAAAAAAAACGGTTATCACTCGATTATGTTTTCACATCCCTAAAGCAAAGTTTTTCGCGAAGCGCGAATGACCGGCAACTCAGCAAGTGAATACCTACTTTACTGATAAGAAAAATATGTTTGTATCAAAGCTGTAATTTTATTTTGTTTTATGTAGTGCTAAATACGGCAATTATTTTTTATTTTAATACTGTTTTAGAAAAGCTGTTAGCTACAATATGCCTAAAAACAAAAAGCGAGAAAGCTCAAGCAGTTCTGATAGTGATGATGGACCTGTCGACGTAAGTTTTTCTTAGTCTTATATGTTTTATGTAGGTAAATCCTATTAGTCAATGTCTAAGAATACATTCTAAAGTTTTTTGAAGTTAGTGTACGTCCACGTTTTTAATACACGTGTAAAAGCAAATGGCCAACATTGAAAATTTTTATAGCAGCATGAACCTCAAATTTCGACTTTTTCCCTAATGTTTTTTTTCCTATCGTCTACATATTTATGTAGTTTGTGGATATTGAATTTGAACTATGTTTATTGGTCTGGGATCACACTATTGAAGTTTTTAGCACAAAAATTACCTGTCATCTTACTAAGTACTTGAATAAATATTTTTATCAAATAATATAACATCCCCAGCAACAGAGAAACGCAAGCCTATCAATAATAAAAAAAAGGCTTATGTGCTGAAGTGTTGAGAAGTAGCTATCCTACAAACCTGATCTTCCAGGAGAATTCTTGTTTCTCATCCCATTTTTTTTAAACATTTCTTGAGCAGTGCTTGAGTGCGATCCCACCTGCTGGTAAGCAGTGATGCAAGACATCAAGCTCCCATATGTTTCCCGAAGAACAATTCTACAAAATCAATGTTACTCCAGAACATCAGAAACACAACAAAATTATGTAGTTGCTACAGTATCTTGCATTAATTTTTATCTCTAAAGTTTACACTTCTGTTGCACACTTTATTTATTCAATTCATTTTTATATTTATGTAAACAAGAGATGACAGGGCATTGAATTTCACTGTTACACTTTGCAAGCAAAAGCTTAAGGCCTTTATGAACTAAATCACTATAGTGGTATATTTCTCTTTACAAATTAAAACTCTCACTGCATGTTTCTGTTTGTGTGCGATAATCCTAAAACTACTGAACTTATTTCTGTGGTTTTTACCAATAGACTGAGTGACTCATGAAGACAGTGGTAGTTATAATATGTGCATATTATCATAGAGAAAAACTAAGAATTTATGGATTTGTAACACCCATGTGAAGCTGTTGCAGGTTGCTAGTTATGTATACATATGTCGTGGCCAGATAGCTAATATTCATTGGCATTCATTCTAAAATCTGGCCACAACAGTTTTGTGCACAAAACATAGGTACTTTGGATTTTTTTGTATATTTAGACTAGTCAACATTGCAATAGTGTCTCCACTATAAACTATAGTACTAATAACGGTTCTCCACTATTCAAAAAGGTCCTGAAGTCCAGTTTCTCTAAATATAAGTGACAAAGTTAGCCTTCTCTTAAAATTTTTGTTTTTGGGTGATTCAAAATTTATTCTCGCCCATCACCAGTCAAGCATGATCAATATATTCTTGCATGAATTGAAAACAAATCAGCCACTTCACTTCAATCATGTAAAATCTTGACATTCCAGGATCACTTGAAATAGTATTTGACAACAGTTACTAAACTGTTGTCCTTATCCAATGTATGGCTTTTACCAATTTAATTCGATTTAACTTCATGAAAATATTTGTATGCTGGAAACAGCAGAATATTTTGGACGTAAAATTGTATGTAACACCTAGTAACAACAATATTCTAACAAATAAATTTATTATTATATCTCCATTCAATTAGACTCTTGAATATTAGCCAATTGTTCTGATATGCTTTTTATTACAGAGAAATCCTCCCGCGGAGAAGAAAGCCAAACTGGGCAGCAGGACAGAGGATAAGGAGCCAACATGGGTTTTACAGGGAAAAAAATTAGTTAAAGTCAGGGAATTCAAAGGAAAGGTATATGTAGATATAAGAGAATTCTATGAAAAGAATGGTGAGCTGTTACCTGGCAAGAAGGGCATCAGCATGACACCTGAGCAATGGAAAAAACTGTTGTCATTGGGTGATGAAATAAATGAAACCCTTAGTTCTTTATGCTGAGATCAAAATGTTTATTGTTGTTCCTTATAATAAATGTGTGAGTTATGTAAAATAAATGCTTGTTTTATTTTCGCATAATTGCATGTTCTTTTAGAAGCAATATCTGTTATGGGTTCCTCCATAGCTTCTCCATAATTATTGTTTGCTTTATGCATAATTATTATAGTCAGTAAACAATTATTATCAGGTAGATAATTGAGTTTAGTTTGTAGTGTAGTGGCTTTCAATCTGATCATTAGTTACGCAAGGCCACATGGATGTAATCAAGTGTCGAAACAGAACTCGCCTTGGTGGGAAGTATTTAGGTGGAAAATTATCCAAAGACTTCTCTCGCACTAGGGTGGAGCAGGAGGCCGTGTCAGACTTTTACTGACTAAAACCCACATGGTTTTTTGCTTTGTAATCCAGGACCACGGGTTTTTCTTTCAGAAGCGAACTTATGGCCCCAGTGGCCAGTAGATCGAACTTGAGGAACCCAAGGTTTTTGCTGCCATCTTGAGGCGCGCGTGAAACACAGCTATCGCATTAGTTTAGACGTGTTTCTTTGAGGTATTGCGGCGCAATTGGTCGCGGTGGTGTCCCGGTGAAATATAGCCATAAGCTATCAAACCGACTCTCCACATGTCCAAGCTGGTCGCGCCACCAAGGTGTCTCGGTGAAATATAGCCCTAAAACCATAAACTAGCAAGTTCGCGCTGCCACGTCGTACTAGGCGCCCACATTAGAATGGACGCAACAATTAAATTTAGATGATGTTTCGCGCCGTCCTGAGCACCAAAGCAATCTTTTCACTAAGGTTAATAAATGCGTCCCGCAATTATCTTACGAGCGTCAACTATTCAAGGATAAAAACAGAAACGCAAATTAAATAAAAGTCCTTTATTGACAATAAATACAAGACTTGAAATGTAGATGAGGCAGAGTCGCTTTACAGTTCCTACCCTTTGGTTTAAAACCACTAGGCGTACGTAATAACTATTAAAATAAAACAGGTACATACAACATTGAGCAACCCTCACTAAATACCAAAGATGATTTAGGGCGAAAACATGACAACCAGTTAATTTAATACTTTTTCATTGTGCTGTGCTTGTATTGTTATACGATAATTTGGCAATTTTTTTTTTTGTTTTGTAGTGCAATTATTCCATTCCTGTAAACTTTGAGGCCGAACGCTGCGTTACACAGACGCCCGTGCGGTCCCATACAAAAGCGCCCCGCGTCCGTGCCGCTACGTAATATTACATTAAAGTTCTCTATCGACACGACTACATGCATACCGTTAAAGTTGAACCGGCGACACTGCGCAAGTCCTCATCCGGTTTCCTCTACGGGGACCGCCGCACACGACAGACGCGCCACATGTACCCGTGCGAGCGCCCGCTTAACGCAGCGTTGGCCCTAAAGGAGCAATGGCCGTAGTCGACACAGATCTAATTGGGTAGTGGACTCAATATTATTTTACATATTTATCACAGTAACTTTGTCCAAAATTACAACTTTTTTGCAGAAGCTACTAATTTCACTTTGTGGTAACATCATTGTCGGTTGTGACGCCATTTTTTCGTTATGCAGCGCTACTTGTGGCAATCAGTGGCGTATGTCCGTTTGTATGTGGACTTCACACACTTCTGAGCCGCTTAGACAAACGTGTAATGCACATTCAGTGCGGGGTACATTATTTCAGCCGAATATATATTATTACGAATATAAGGTAGCTGCATCATCATTTCAGTCGAAAGACGCCTACTGTTGGACATAGACCTGCATAGGAGATCGGCTGTAATACCGTCCTTACTCAACACCTTGAGCATTACATTACAGCGACATTTTACAATCCGGCACGCCAACTTGTAATACCGCGTAATACACGAACTGACTTCGACTTACTGAAATGTGTACTAATGATATATATACCCACCATGCACGAGGCATACCCAGTATTTGAATTGCTAATTGCTGCTTTATTTAATAATAAATTTCGATGCTGTTAACAGAATAAAATATATAAAATATTGTACAAAAATAAACACACTACACCCAATTGAAATGTTTTTGCCCTTAACTCTTGACAAGATGTACGGTACATAGTTGTACTGCTTGGAAAGTACGAAAATGAAACTAAACATGCTAAATCCATCACAAAACATTGGAAAATATTCATACCTTGTCCCACAAATAAAACTTAACAATATTGTATATAAGGAGGAACGCGTATTTCAACCTGAGATTTGGATTTCAGATCTTTCAAGTGTATCTAACAATATAACATTACATGCTAGTTATAACATCGAGTTTGTAAAACAAGAAGATCAATATGTAAAAATACATGTTCACTAGACACCTACTACTTAACCTAGGAAGTATTTAATTTGATAAAATTGACTAAATTTAAACCTAAATGGAAACATTTGGCATGAAATTACACATCTATTGTATGACATATTATATGGCATGAGTAACAATTTATCACCTAATAAACATGACTAGCGTTACTAGTAACGTTTCAATTTAGTCTTATACTATGAGGACTAAAAATTCTTAAATTTAATTTTCAATAAATGCCCGCCCAATATTTTTACAAACATGTAACACAATATGAATTTTTACCCTGAATTAAAGTAATATTTACAAGACTTAAAAAAATACAACAAGAAAATCCATCACGAATAATGCGTTAAAATCAGTTGATTTCGTTTCTTGGTCCTCTGTTTATCTATATTTGAAATATCACTCAGAAAATAGTATTGGATAAATTAGTATTAAAAGTATAATAAATGCTTGCTTCAAACGGCACAATATTTGATTTTTAAAATCAAAAGTATACGTTTAATTAGGGCCTAAATTTTGCTACTCTAACATTAAAGAGCTGCTAGTTCTACGAAACAGTAGTTTTTATAAAGGTACGCGTTCACTTCACAATAACTCATAAAAATCAATACCTGTCGCATAGAATTTGGACAAGATAAATCGGAAATCATCGGCCAAAAATTATAAGCCCGGAAAGAATGGGCATTAAAAAACAACTTATCAACAATAATATCATATAATCTTATCAATAAATAAATAAAATAATCTGCTCGATTTCACACGGCAATAACTGGCACAATAATGATATTACCTGTTGGTACATGATCGCATACCTTTATTTCTAAATACAACCCCCAATACAAGAGTATAAAGTACAGTCGACCGCACGTTGGTGTTAACACTGCTCTTGTGTGGCCTAGCGTAATAAATTTCACTAGAATACGAGGCCAGCTCATAGTGGTTTTGATAGTACTGACAAGCAGCCTACTGTACTTTTTAATTAAATATTTTTGCTAATTATTCACAACTTCCAGTCGGAATCTATTTATATAAATAACTTAATTTATCTTTGGTTTGATACGGAAACATTCAATTTTGAAATGCTCACACATTTCTTGCACCTGAAAAAAAAAATATAAAAATATCATTAGTGATGTCATTTAATCGTAAGCATAACAAAATAAAAACCGAAGTGCGAGTCTTACTCGTGTGCTAAAGGTTCTGAACACGGAGTTAGTATAGAAGAGGAGGGGGCCTAAACAACTGTGCACTGTGACTCTCAACTGAGTCCTGACGTCATCATGGTGGGCGTGGCCTAAATCAGTGTATTGTTGGCGTTCGTCCTGTGCACATCTTCGTAAACCCACTTATTTGGCATCATATTCGCGATAGAAAACCAAAAAAATTAAGTGTTGTATTTTATCTTGTAAAAATTACTCGGATAGAAGTTCTGATGCTATGGATGCCATCATATTTCATTTGTAAGTTATTTTATATGCATAATTTATTAAAATACTTCTAGAAAAATCTTAACGTCAGCATTTCCAAATATAATTCTACTCGACATTAGATGGCGACACTTGATGTCATGGGAACTAAATATATTTAGGTACGTAGAGCTTAGTATTAATATATTTTAATAATCATACGTACTGAAATTTGATCAACATTCATTCTTAAAGGTCCTTTAATCGCCATAATATTACTTTTGTAGTTTTTATATAATTTTGTAAACAAGTCGCCATCTATCGTCAAATAGCAAAAATACAGGGCTGTATTTAGAAGCCAATTATTTTACCGAATATCCCACGGCTGACGAACTTGTAAATATAATACTTATATTTCTCTAATATATGATTTGGTCGATCAAATTGTTTTTAATTACCTCACATTTGGTGTAAAAAGTAGAGTATGCAACACAGGGATAAAGCTGTCTTTTTCTTGGGCAGCTTCAATTCCTCACATCACTCTGGTTTCTTTATAATCTCCCACTCAATGCTCGGGAGCTAATTATATAAAACCTTCACTGACGTTCGGGATTAAAATCAGCAACCTTCGTTTCGTTCGGAATTCAACATGCCGCCCGTGACTTAAAGACATGCTTTACCCCTAGTCACATAATCTACTATTATTGAATGGTATCGGACGTAAACACATGTTTTTTTTTTTTAAAAAAAGAATAGCTTTGTAATCAATCTTGATAATTCTTTCTATCAAAATAAACCTTTAACCCTTCAGATACCGTCAATTAGAGACACAATAGTAAGACAATAGATGCGCGGCCACCGGGTGTCGCTTGGGGATTCATGAATTAAAAAAGTAAAACCTAATAAAAATGGAATAAAAAAAATGTTACAATAAAAAGGATTTTGATGATTTTCGAATGATCTTCATTCGTCATTCATCTAATAATAGTATCACTATTTCAATGAAAAATATACGTATCGGATGGTTTGCACAATTAATTTAAAAAACAGAAATCCCTGGTAATTCTGAGTGCGACCCTGTTGCATCCTGCACTTAATGACATCTAGTGTGAGATAGTTACGTAACTACAAAATAAAATCAACGGAACGAGCAAGTAGTTTTGCTATTGACCGGCAGATGGCAAATAAAAAAATGGGCGGA
Organism: Mythimna lalbum; assembly: GCA_949319445.1. NCBI lineage: Eukaryota > Metazoa > Arthropoda > Insecta > Lepidoptera > Noctuidae > Mythimna > Mythimna lalbum. Next base: position 8,119,691 of record OX439351.1, on the reverse strand, counting down.
GTCTAACACCCCCTCACCCCGCAAAATGTCACGCTTTTTTTCTTAGGGAAATCTTATTACAACATCTCCTCTTCTATACTCCGTGGTTCTGAACGAGTCGTTATTTTTTTCCTCGACTTTAACATTTTAGGCTCAGTAGTTTCAGAGAAAAGGAATGGTCCATTTTCATCTATTTTCTTATAATTTAAGAACTATTTATTTTAAATTATTAAGAAAAAAATTTTTCTTTCATACACAATAAATGCTCAGGTTTCGTTCAATTTATCGCAACCATAGGTACAATTTGAGTATTTTTTTTTTATTTAATATTTTTGTTTATTTATTTGTTTCCCCAAAGTAACACCATATTCAGGATTTATTTACGCGTTCTTATTCAGGTCAGATACTTCATTTGTGTACCAAATTTCAACTGAATCGGTACCTACAATAGATACGTAGCCAATAACTAATTGGCTACGTATGTACGTGAGCCCAAGTTTGAGAACAAACCTCTTATTGAACTAGCGAAAAGTACTTCCATCTTCAAAATCTAAATAAACTAGGTTGCAACTCTAATTATGGCAACTCGTTTAATCTGTAAAAGTCTGACTCTTTCTCTTGCTCCAACCCATAGAAGTTATTAGATGATTTAATATCGCACGTAAAAAAAGGGACCCCAGTTTTTTTTTTGCCTAAGCGGGGCCGTTGGTCATTTAGCTAGGCTACAGATTAATACTGACCACTTTAGAACCATAGTAGATATGCGCGACGGAGCTGAGGAGGCAGAGCGCGGCGAGCAGCAGCAGCTCGGTGGCGGCGCTGACCCTGGCGCCGAACACGCCGCACACCACGAGCGCGTACGGGACCAGCAGCAAGTTGAACGCCTCGCACCGCGTGTCGCTCATTTGTGACACTATCAGACGGCACTGCAAGTTGGAATAGAAAACATCACATGTAGATGTGGACCTAGTATATCATGTGTTAAATGATGTGATCGTAGCAAATCATGTGTTGAATGATGTGATCGTAATATATCACATGTAGATCGTAGTGTATCATATGTTGAATGATGTGATCGTGATCTATCACATGTAGATGTGATCATAGTGTATCATATGTTGAATGATGTGATTGTGATATATCACATGTAGATGTCGCATGCTTACCTAATCTTATAGAAATCTAGCTCAAAAAGAGGGTTTGAATCTGAAAACGTATGTTTCAAAAATAATATTCAAATATCCCTTCTTGTAAATAAAAAAGGGATATTTGAAAATTTTATCGACTCTATGATTAAGCGTGCGATGTGATCTTAGTAGGTATATCATAATATTATCTACATGTGATCGTACTATACCTAAGTATCATATGTAGATGTATGTGATCATGGTATTCCAAGTTTGCTTGGTAAAATGGTAGTATTTTTGACAATGCTATGAATATAATACATAGATGTAGTAGTTACTTAATAATGAAGAAAGAAAAAAATATTTTCAATGATCTATTACCTCACATGCTAGAATGTGTTAGAAAAATGATGTAGTATGTTTATTGTAACCATATAGGTAGATATACTTAGTTATAAATCTTTATTAATATTAAAAAAAAAACTATTCTGTAATAATTATTTGTTTTTGTATTTCAGCAAACAAGGGGCCAAGCCAACCAACAAGCAGTGGTTCCATACATATATTTAATGGAATGCGGTTGATATATACAAATAGTTATAAATAAAGATATATTATTTAGTAAATTGTTTCCTTCTGCATTTTGGAATAGGAAAAATCCCAAAACAAAACAACATGCAACATGTTTAAATGATTGAATCTGCTTGCAATATTATACATATAAACTTCCTCTTGAATCACTCTATCTATTAAAAAAAAACCGCATCAAAATCCGTTGCGTAGTTTTAAAGATTTAAGCGTACATAGGGATATAGGGACAGAAAAAGTGACTTTGTTTTATACTATGTAGTGATACTGCAAATTCATACATCTATGGGATTGGTTCCGTAAAGGATATTATTATACTAATGGTTTTAGAACACAAAAGGCAACTGAAGGAACATACGTGTGGTTTTAGTCAGTAAAAGTCTGACATGACATCCCGTTCCACCATAGAGGGGGAGAAGTCTTAAAATGATTTTACCTAACCTTATTGAATGACTTGTTATAAATAGCCATTAAATTAGAATTTCGTGGGGTACCCTAGCGCATTCATCTTGACATAGACTTGTTCGGTTGGTGTACTTTAGAGACTAGCTCCAACGCAATACATATGATGGCCTGAAACACAGGTTTAAATTAACCTAGTTCGAGTTTTTTTTTTGTCGATGGGGAAAATCATCTTATGACAAAACCCGCTCTTGGGTGGAGCGGGAGATAGTGTCAGACTCTAACTGACTAAAAACCCCACGCCGTTCCTTCTAGCCTTCATACCGGGGCTCAAGTTTCCTTTCGGATAACCCTGGCCCCGGTGGGCTTCGACCCAGCTGGGCCCCTCCTGTTGCTGACAACTCCTTGAGGCGCGCGGGAACGGTGCGCGCCGTCGACGTCTTGGAACCTAGTTCGGGTGGTCCACTAACAAACATTGCATATCCGAACCACGATTATTTGCATCTTTAATAATATTTTAGTTTTAGTATATTTTTAGGCAATGAACTGTATGAAAAACCTTTTTACTGTTGGCTTTACGTTCATTTTTTGTAAACGTTATTTGAATAAATGATTAAATACTAGCTTTTGGCCGCGGCTTCACCCGCGTACATAATCCCAGGATAAAAAGTATCCTATGTGTTATTCTGGGATATGTTCTACTCGTGTACCAAGTTTCATCGAGATCCGTTCAGTAGTTTTTACGTGAAAGAGTAACAAACATCCATCCATACATACAAACTTTCGCATTTATAATATTAATAGGATATAAATACTTACATTAATATTAGAGAATATAGTTCCGGTGAGTATGTAGAAGATCCTGGGCGCTCGGTTGATGATGTCGTTGGGCGAGTACATGGCCCACAGCGAGCTCAGCGCGAAGAACACGAACAGCGGCACCAGCGGACGCACCGCCTCGCCCAGCGGCCGCAGCTTGCCCGTGCCGTCGCGGTACGACCTGGCAAATATACATTTTTTACCGACTTCACAAAAAGGAGGAGGTACTACGTTCGGCTGTTTGTATGTTTTTTTTTTTTTTTTTTTTAATATATATAAGACTAGCTTTTGCCCACGCGGCTACGCTTCGGCTCTTCCCTACTATACCCAACTCTACCCTACTCTACAGTATCCTATGTCCGTCACCTGGCTCTAAGCTACCTACCCACCAATTTTCAGCCATATCGGTACAGCCATTCTTGAGTTATAAATAGTGTAACTAACACGACTTTCTTTTATATATATAGACAGTGCTTGACTGCGATCCCACCTGATGGTAAGCAGTGATGCAAAGTAACTTGCAATACCAAATATATTAAGTAAACATGAATCATAATTTTAAATTCTGTATGGTCTGCAGAGTGTTTCCGGGTCTTGTGTATGAGAGTAGTGAACGCACCCACGAAACAGGAGTAATTCCAAGATTGGGGCAAGGTTTTTTTTTAAAGAAAATAAATATAATATGTAGTTCATTCACTCATCATCATCATCATCGTTTCAGCCGATAAACGTCCACTGTTGGACATAGGCCACCCCCAAATGTCACCACAATGATCGATCCTGTGCGTCCCGCATCCATCGAATTTCCGCAACCATCACCAGGTCATCGGTCCACCTTGTAGGGGGCCTTCTGACGCTGCGTCTTACGGCACTCAAGAACCTTTCGGACTTTTTTCGGAACCTTTCACTCACTTGTAAATATTCCACAAGATGACAGTCTGGCTGGTGAGCATTGCAGAGAAGTAAAGTATGAACTCGAAGACGACGCCTGGAGCAATGCCGCCGGGCAGAGGAATGTGCCACGCTTCCGGCCCGAACACGGACGTCACTAGCAGCAGGATACAGGACCCCTGTGAAAATTAATAATAATGTGAGTCTATCAGACATATTGTCTCTGGTTGTTCTCATTTGGCTAACGGCAAATGTTTGTGTTTTAACGTTGCTTGTAAATATCTCTGTTTGTATAGAAAACACGCACCCAACACACCGAAAATCCATCCACGCGCGTTCATACAGATCACGCCTTCAAGCGGAGAAAAATGCACACACGTGTGGGTGCGGGGCACACGCAAATGACACACTGAGTCTCGTAGTGCCGTGAGTGATTTTGCATGAAATGAGTCAGAGCTTGCGTGAATTTACAAAACGCAACTACCCGTGTGAGTACGTAAAAACACCCGCACGATGATGCAGATGTACGCAAGTACGCGCTTGGGTGCGTTGACACCATAGAAATTTATATCTATGGTTGACACGCAACATGCAGCGTGATGTGTGGCAGTGTGATAATCGCCAATGAGCTTGGAGCGAGACAATCGAAGCGGTGAACATCAACGTGTCGATCGCAATATAAAACAAACTTACACTAGGCACTGATATGCATTAATAGTTCAGTTTCCACACACATGATAAATATGTGCATTTAGAGTTAAGTACGTACCTAGTTGCAACCGTATGTTTTGAATAATACATATATACACACTATTCACACAGTTTACTTTTAATATAGGCGAGACATAACATTTCACTGAACTACAACTATTTATGTATTTACATATCCGATAGGATAAACGATCTTCAACTAGATTATATACTGATTTAAAAAAACATTAAACTTTTTTCTATAAAAGAATTCCGTTCCATTCATAAAGAAACAATAACATACTATGAGCCAAGAAAAACATATGAACGCGCCAAGCATGAAGCGTGTTGCTTTCTTCTTTTAAAACATGGACATCCCATCCACTGTATCTTCGATGTTCTATAACGTTCACAACAATTAAAAAAAAAACAAGTGTGAGCCGGACTCGCATAGAAAGGGTTCCATACGAAAGAGTTCCATAGAAAGGGTTGCGGTTCCGTACAATAGGCTAGTTGCCGTAAAAAATGTAATTAGTCCGTCTTTTAGATTATTCAAAAATAAGGGACACGTATTTTTTATTTGTAAATTAAACCAAAAAATGACAATGATATAGTCCAGTTACGTTTTCTCACGGGGTGACGTCACACGTAACTTTAATGTCTTTGTTATTTTTTGTTTAATCGAAAAAAGAAAAAACACGTGTCCAATATTTTTTTATAATCTAAAATACAGACTAAATAAAATGTAGTCATTTTCACCCTGGCAACAACCCTATTGCCTAAGATTGTTGCATTTTTTCAAGAAACAAGGATGGCTTGCGAAAATGCCACAAAAAAGTCACCTTTACTCCAGTACGAAGTTTGAACCAACAGCAACCAGCAATGTTTCTTGGCGGGTGAAGTAGTTTGCAAGTGTGCACTGTACAAGGTATGGTTGACTCACAATCATGGTGAAGTCGTAACCCCAGGGCAGGAACATGACGCCGGTGTTGTACTTCTCCCAGTGCGTCAGGTAGAAGTTGAAGAAGATGTTCCAGATCAGGAACTGGAACCGAAGCGTGCTGACTTCATCCCTGAAAATAAATAATTGTCGTTAATTCATTATTTAATAACAGCAAACATTCTTTTTATACCACCTGCTCGATAATGTCCTTTTTCGATACACTTGCTCTAAAGTAGGTAGGTACGTGTAGCTTAAAGTTATTTTATGGAGGCATGCCATGTTAATCTATAAGAAATTGTAACACTGAACTAGATTATAGTGTTTTAAGGGTTTCGTACCTCAAAAGGTAAAAACGGAATACATAATTTAGGAATAAATCTGAAAACAATTTTGTTGTTACATCACAAAAATTCAGAGATTCAGAAAAATCTGAGACTCCATTCGGGAATTGAACTATTTACATAGGTCAGTGCGAGAGTGCGACTCGCACTTACCCATTTTTTTTTTTTCAGTGTATACAAATTAAATAAATAAGCAGTATTTATACCGTTTAGCACTTAACAGAAGGATATATAGGAATAGTACGATCAATAACATTGTATAGGTCAAAGCGTTTCAAATACTATTAAGTACCCATCAATCAAAGTCTGAACATACGAGTAATCAGGATCGATAGAAAAAATCCGGCTCTGACACGATAACACATTATCTAACTGAATGCAGGATATTCTTTCCCATTAGCGATATTTTATCTAATATGTTATAGAGTCTAACAGTACTTAAAACTGTTTTAGTTATCAGCTCTCGTTCTACATTATCGTATAGAAGCTTTGGTCTTTCATGCTCAGAGCTTCCCCTCCTTGCGTCGTATACCTCAATGCTGAGGGTTGTGACCCTGCTTCATCACTCTAACCCCTATGATATTCCTTCATCTGTTCCTGTCTCTGGCGGTGGAGGGCATTGTACATCGTATAGTCAGAGCTTCATACACCAAATAATTAATACACCAAATATCACCACAGCCATTATACGTATAGCCAACTACCTTATGTACAGCACATTGAAAACCCATAAAACCGGCAAAAAACGTGCCGGGCCACACTCAGTGTACCTAGGGTTCCGTAGTTTCCCGTCCGTCACAATAAGTGTCTCCGTTTAAGAGTTAAAACGGGTTCAAAACTTAAAGGGACACACACATTTTTTTTTTACTTTTGAAACGATTACTTTCGAATATATTAACATTATCAAAAAATTATTTTAGTAAACCCATATTCATTTTTAAATACCTATCCAGCAATATATGTGTTGAAATGAAAATATATCCTAATAATTTTTTTTTTCCAGATTTATTTTACCATTTTGTCGGCGTATACTATACATATTGGTACCAAATTTCAGCTTTCTAGTGCTAACGGTCACTGAGATTATCCGCGGACAGACGGACAGACAGACAGACTTGGCGAAACTATAAGGGTTCCTAGTTGGCTACGGATTCCTAAAAAATGATGCACACTGCTGTGGAAGTGGAACCAGGCAGAAAAGAAGTTTATCTCTGGTCAATTACTCAGCGGTGAGTGTGGGTGATCCCTAAATATTTATGATATTGGGTACGAAAAAAACCCACATTTGTGCCTCAACAGATACACACAAAGGGCAATGGTAAAGTATCAGGATTGAAATGAATGATACAAAGTTACCAATAGAGACCGAATAATATCCAAAAATCCGTACTAATATTATAAAAGCGAAAGTGAGTTTGTTTGTTTGTTACGTCTTCACGCCTAAATGGAAAAACTGATTTTGATGAAATTTGGTACACGGATAAACCATGTCCAGGAATAGGACATAGGATACTTTTTATCCCGGAAGGATGTTCCCTTGGGATAATTTTCTGCTATCACGCGGGCGAAGCCGCTGGGAGCAGCTAGTTGTTTATAAAACAGATGGTCAATCGAGCTAAAGATTTCTTTCTGGAGTGCGAGCTCGTACTAATAGACGCAGGGTTACCTTAAGGTGGACCGACAACCTGGTGAGGGTCGCGAGAATCTAATGGATGCGAGACACACAGTACCGATTATTGTGCTGACACTTGGGAAAGCCTATTTCCAACAGTGGAGGTCTTTCGGCTGAAATGATGATGAAATACCTCTTTTTGAACGACCATTACCCAAATTAAAAGTATCGCGTAAAATTATTTACCCATCTTTTCGAATAAACAGCCATTATTATGGATGTCGCGCCTAATGCTAGGTTTCTTCCGTGAACTTCGTACTTAGAGCGATTGTTACAAAAGTCAACGGTCAAGGATGAGCATTAAAGTAATCACAGACAGCAATTTTTACTCAATTTGTCATTTTGATTTTGTGCTGAATATTGCCTTGTTACTTATAGTCATGTTTTTTGGTATCGCGTGACAAATAGCTTTGTAACCATGACGTGTCACCCAAAAAAACAAATGCATAAAAGGTAATACGCTCACCGTTTGCGCAATATTTTCTAAATAATTTCAGTTTAGGAACTTCAGCTATCGCGTGCTGCCTTCGACATACATCGTTAGTCGGAAAATTCTGAACTTTCTCTTATCACCATCTTACCTAAGTTATTAATTAGGTCGCTACTAAATTATGGGTAAAATATTTAGAGGTAAAGTTTTTTTTTTGTATTTATGTTTGTAGGAGGTAGTCTCTGAAAGTACAAGTCCGATTGCTAAATAAAAACTGATGAACCCGCGGACAAAAGCTAGTATTGTATATGTTATATTTATAGTAATGAGCTAGCTGGTATAAATACTTAGGTAAGTAAATTAATTAGCATGTCTACTGTATTCTTTACGCAGTAATAAACCTGCACTATAACCATATTATATCTGAGGAATCAGTACGACAATAACACATAATACCATAGCCACATTTAAGCATTGTATCTACTATATGTTTTCTTTCTATTGTCATATCGAGAGGGCCTTACCACAAACATCAGTGCCATGTCAGGGACGTGACCGGGTCATGACCTCAAGACTATAATAGGGAATATTCCCTCGACCGAATTTCGCCCACGGAGGCCAATCTCGATGGAGATTAGTCAGGTAGGTACGCAGGCGGTATCGGTGCGTGTGATCGAAAACACAGGGGCACTCGCTATTAATTTACTTTCATAGAGCGATGGGACGTACCACCTATCTATCGTATATTAGTCGTAAGTTTAACGACATTACATTATTTGCTAGCAAGAACATAGTAAATATGCTTTTTTCAACGGAAAATGGAACCGTTACTTCTTCCGGACTCTACTATTTTGAAGCTTTCTATAATGAATTAATAGATGAAGTTCTCCTATATCAGAACTTTACCTTTTTAAAATCTATACCAACATTACAAAGCTGAAAAGTTTGCCAGGTAGAACTACACTGCGCACACGTGTGCCACACACGCCGATCTGGGCGCGTCGGTCTCCATACATTTTGTAATGGCAACTAGAATTGTAGAGCTACACTTGATCCCATGACACGAGACCACGCCACGCGACGTCGTTCTACTTGTACACGTGTACGTCGGTCTAATGCAGTTCTAGCTTAAATCTCAAGAACTACTGGTTCGACTTAAAAAAATCCTAAAGTTAGATAGCCCATTTATCGAGGAACGCTAAAAAGCTATTAATAGGGATTAATAAGAACGGAGCAGTAATCAAAAACGAGGTCAAAACTGCATGGGATAGCTGGTGTTAGCACAGATTACGTATTAGTGTAATTAGATAATGTACCTGCCAAATATGCTGTAGAGGTAGGTGGGTATGAGGACTGCTGAGTAGGAGTCGAGGCCGTGGTCGAAGAGCTCGCCCAGGGGCCCGCTGGTGCCGGTGCGCCGAGCCTGCTTGCCGTCGATACCGTCTGGAACAGTTGATGGTTTGTCAGGGGGCAAAGTATAGTGAGCCAAAAGTTGGTAGGTGAGAATCTGGAAATTTAGGCTGAAAATCCTCTGAAACGATGACATGAGGTATATACAAACGCAATGTGAATCTTTATTTTCATAAATATATGATTGATCTATTTCTGCTTTTCCTTTTCGCTTCAGTGAAAAATTGCTCTCAAAGACACTCTGTGCTTAGTTGAAACTCCTAAATTAATTTTGGGTAGACAATGCTGTGATGGCATTTGGACCTGTCCTATGTATGCAAAATGCAAGAGCCTATCAAGTAAGATGAATAATGTGCAATGCTAGTTCTTTTTCTGCACGATCCTCTATTCCGTGGTCAAGTTAAGAGGGAGTTTCCCGGACATGGTTCATCCAACGCATAAACAATACATAAATATACGCAATATTTATGTATAAAGGGACAACAAAAAAGGGAGCGCCTGAACGCTCGGTTTGCATTTATTCAGTAACTTCTGTGGCTTACTGGTTCACACGAATATTTTACAAAATTTGTTCCAAGATACAGGTATGTGTTCTTATTTTAAACCTTAAAACTTTTTGAAAAAAAAAAAACATTAAGTATTCAGAATCTCGATTTAATGTGTAATGTTTCATAAACATATTTTCTTTACTTTTTAATTTATGATTAAGTACCTGTAATATGATGGGTTAAAGTTCACATATTTGTGCAAATTAGAAGATTTCCAGAGGTCTTTACAGGATCAGTTTTACACAAAATTATATTTAGTTTTTAATAGAAACCTAGTTATAACCACAAGATACGAGTATCTGTTTTCAAAACTTCTAAAGAGAAATGTGTAAATACGCCGTAATCACGTTATGAGTTTGCTTGTATGGGAAGTATCACGTGTTGGGCGCTCTTAAGACTGCCGATTTATGATAATAATTATTGAGAGCATAAATTATGGACGCGATTTGAAAATATAAGACAAGTTGCAAGACCTTTGTTTCAATTTTATCTTCAATTGAACTAGAGGCACGAGTTGAAAAATTGCAATACATTGGTCGTCCGGTTCATATTAAACATCGGGGGCAGAAACGTGTGGGTATCTATTTTTATAATCTTTATTGAGTTGTTTATTTATAGAATAGCTATAATAGTCAACTACTGTTTTAAAGATGAAGTTATTAAGGTATATTGACACAATCATAATATGACATATGTATCGCAAATTTCTTATTATTTTGATTATTTGGTGCAGCATGACGAAATATCGCGTGTCTTGCACGTGATATCCAAAATAGGAAGTAATAATCCGATTATGATTGGTATTTCGTTTTATTACCTACGTAAACTTGTGATTAAGAATTGCAAAATAGTTCATTAATACGCATCATTTAGGTATGACACTGATTTGATTAGGTAGATATAAAGTTCCAAAAAGCAAGGTCAACGGCTTTGGTATTTCTCGGCGAAACGGCCAATGTGACACTTGTGTTTGATGTCGGGCATTGCCGGCTCAGCTGCGATGCGCCCGCGCCGGTCAGCGGTACCACGTGTTATGCACGCCCACCGCAGATAAGTCTTTTGTACTTTTGAACTCATCGCGCCACTTTCCATTGAGGATCGACTAGATTGAATGAATAGTCGGATATGCTCGGAATAGAATCGAGTACTGAAAAGCTATATCTACGTTTACTACTGTCTATAGTACAAGCGTCAATAGAACGCCTGTGTAACATGGATAAACTTATAGGAGCTAACCGTTCCCCTCGGTTTCTCCAGCGTATCGTAATGTTATATAATATTATGTAGTATGTATCTACTTATAACCTTCCTCAATAAAATGGACTTTAAAAGAATTTTAAATTTTTTAGGGTTTCGTACCCAAACGGGACCCTATTACTAACTCCTTTGTCCGTCCGTCCCTGTCTGTCTGTCTGTCCGTCTGTCACCAGGCTGTATCTTATAGACCGTAATAGCTAGACAGTTGAAATTGCCGCTATGTTCAACAAATACTAAAAACAGAATAATAAAAATATTTAAGTGGGCCTCCCATATAACAAACGTGATGGTTTGCCATTTTTTGCTACGGAACCCTTCGTTGGCGAACCCGACTCACACTTGGCCGGTTTTTTAATATATTTTTTATACATAAAACTTTTGTTCTCATTTGCACATAACCGCATATTTATAAGTTTTTTTGCAAATTAATGATTTAACGTGTTTTGCCCAAAAACCTGTTTGCCACAGCTAACCAAAGAAACAAGTAACGTGCTTTTCGTTAATCGACTTCCTGAGTTATGATATTTCAACCGTGATTTTTGCTACAATACCTACTAGTAAGTATATATTAGTAATAAATGTAATGGTAGATAAGAAAGGGTAGTATTTAAACTAGTGACTAAATTAAAAATTTAAGTGACAAAAATAATTATTTTGGATTATAGAAATATTAACTGAGCGACTGACTAAAATACAAAATGAGACGCCGCATAATATTTGACCACCCTAATATTTGTTTGAGTGTCAACGTTACGACTGAATCCTGGCGAATCTAATCAGGATAATCGAATATTTTAATCGGCTTATTGTATTGTCATTGGTCTTTGATGGGTGTGCAAAGTTTAAAGAAAATCTGATCGCCCAAAGTTGGGCAAAATCGAGCTCAAAGACGGTAGTTGCAAACAAGCAAGCAAACATAATTATATCTACAGTCCAAAGGCGAAACACTAGGGACAGTAGAATCCACGGCGTGTTATAGATACTATATGGCTGCGACGATCTCTACATTATATTGGAGATCCAGGCTTCTCCTGAAGATAGCTCCGGATAATTGGTATAAAACATAGTCATCATCATTTCAGCCAAAAAATGTCCACTACTGGACATAGACCTCCCCCAAACATCGTCGCCACAATGATCAGTCACGTGCGCCTCTCATCTATCGGATTGCCACGACCCTCACCAGGACATCGGTCCTCTATGTGGGAGGCCTACCAAACGCTGCATCTTCCAGTACGCGGTCGCCAATCCAGCCCCCCTAGCCAAGTTACAACAGTTTCACTTGCGTCGAACGATTCGAGTTGACCTTGCCGCCAATTCTTTTGTTCTGACCACGTGACTGAGCGTTGAGACGACGTTATTCCCGTACATTTGAAGCTTTCTACAAGCGGTACAGAACCTTCGGAACTTCGGCCCCGGGCGGGATAAATTTCTCATAGAACAGGAATACGTAGAAGCGTTAGATATTCCCAAAGTTTTGGCTCACAAGGCCAAAAGCGTTTAGATAAGAGAATATTGTATCATTAAAATTACACTAGCTATTAATATAATTTGAGTGACTGATACGTGCTAATTGCAAGTACATAACACTGAACGGATCACGCGGGGTTCACCACACCAATATTATGCGAAACGTTTGTATGTTTGCTACGTCTTCACGCTCGAATGACTGAACGGATTTGGATGAAACTTGGCCCATGGGCAAACCATGTCCTGGAATCGTAAATAAGATACGTTTTATCCCGAGAGTATGTTCCCGTGGGACAATTTTCTACATTCAGGCGGCCGCTGACAGCAGTTAGTCTCAAATAAAATTATTGAGAAAAACTCTTCTATCGTTTGGAATATCTCCAGGACTAACCATTACTTTTTAAAGAACATATTTTAGTCGTTATTTATTTTAGTTCTAGGTTGTGGGTTTAAACCCTGGCAGGTGCTTTATTAGAATAGAATAGAATAGAATAGAATAGAATAAACTTTATTGTACACCAAAAAGTAACACAGCTTATACATAAAATTAAATTTATGGGTACAATGGCGGTCTTATCGCTGAAAGCGATATCTTCCAGACAACCTTACCCTCTGGCCACAGCTAACCGCGGCGCGAATTGCGGCGCGGTGTGAGGCGCGGCAAGCGGTGAGCGGCGAAAACAAATGGTCGAAAACCTATGAAGTGTGCCACAGCTACCGGCGTAGCGAATTGCGGTGCGACTTGCGGCGCGGTGAGAGACGCGCGGGGCGCGGCGGCTCGGGCGGCGCGTTGTGCGAGTGAAACAAATGCACTAGCGAGTATCGAGGTGGCCACAGCTCAGAGCGGCGCGCGCGGCGGCATCGGTGGACGGATTCGGTCATCGCGCGTCCGAAACAAATAATTTTGTTTTTAACGCGCGTTTTTATAATTGAAAATGGATACAGAAGAATTCATTGCTGAAATACTGTGTAGACCAGCAATATGGATGTCTAAACATCCACATCATAAGTATAGGCACATAATTAAAAAAATGTGGGAAGAAATAAATCATATTACCTATTTTTTACAAGTAGGCAATTTAATTAGATAAGTATGGCATTTTAACACAATGAATTTAATTTCGTAGATATTTACGGTTTCATTGATTGATACCTACGAGTTATTTGTGTATTCATGTATGAGAATTAGGTATTAGGTATGTAGGTACTTTAGCTATAGTCTACAGATTATTGAAATAATGTTTGAATTGATAGGGTCATTTTAATAGTTCGGCCGTTCTCTAAATACGTCCACCGCTGACGCCGCCGCGGTCGCAACTAGTCGAGCTGTGACATACCACCGCAAGTCGCGCCGCCCGCCGCGCCTCCCGCCGCGCCGTGCGCCGCACCGCCTGAAGCTGTGGCCAGGCCGTTAGGATGGACAAGAACTTAAAATAATACAAGGGGTAGTCTGTGGTGTACTGCTAACAAATGAACTCCATATAAAACACAATATATAACTATAAATATATATATATATATATATATATATAATGTATCATAAAATAATAAAATAAAATAATATGTTACACAATTTCAATAAAATAGGGAAGAAGTAGTAGTATAATTTATTTCATCAACACTGCTCTCAAAACAGTGATGGAAAACATCTTGAGGCGTCTTTAGGAACCAGGCCCACGTAGTTGAATACCATTCCCTCTTCTAGAGTTTAGGCCTGAACCCTAACAGTCATCATCATCCTTTTCAATGTTCCCACTGCTGGGACTCAGTCCTCCTCTCTCAGGGAATGGGCCGTAATCCACCACGCGGGCCCAGTGTGAATAGATATATTCACACTGGGCCCGCGAGCAAGGTGGGTGGGCGTGCTTAGAACCAAAAATTCGAAGACATGTTGTCACATGTCTTCGAATTTTTTTTAGACATGCCGGTTTCCTTACGATGTTTTCTTTCACCGTTTTTACAATTGAGTCCTAACAGTAGGAAGGAACATGAAAAGGGTGGGGACTTCAGGGAGAGGATCAAGCCTCTCCCAGAAGAAGCGCTCCGCTTCCTACAGGAAAAAGGAGGACGGATCGTCCTGCTCGGAGGGGCGGGCCAAGATCCCCACCAGCAGCCGTGGTACGGGCAGAGCCCGCGGAAAGGGAAGGGGCCTCACGGCAAAAAAATCCGCTGAGCGAGCCGACAGGCTTGCCGCGGAGGGGCGCCACCCCGGTGCGGGCGACTCTGGGAGAGACCTCTCAGAGCCGTCCGGCAGCGAGAGGCGCACCGAGGCGGAGTCAGGTGGGGAGGCGGCAATGCCCTTTAAGGAGCTGGCCGTCACCCTGCTTAGGGACATGGCCCGCCAGAGGGACAAGGCCACGCGGGAGGGGCGGCCAAAAAGCAGGCGGGCAAGGTGGCCAGAGCGGCCAAAAAGCGCGCGAGGCGGCAGGAGCGAAAGAAGCGGGCCATGGCGGCGCGTCTTCGCGCCCCGAATTCCGAGGCTGTAGTAATTACGCTACAGCCTGAAGCGGAAAAGAGGGGCGTGACGTACGACGACGTCATGGCGAAGGCGAAGCAGGCGGTGTTGCCCCACCTTGGCGAGCTTGGAGCCGCTGCGGGCTTCCGAATGAGGCACACGATCACCGGGGCCCGAATCCTAGAGGTCCCCGGTGCGGCCAGCGGTCCTGCAGTGGACGCCCTGGCCGCAAGGATCAGGGCGTCCCTCAGTTCGGAAGAGGCCCGAGTGTCCAGGCCCACCAAGTGCATCGACATGCGCATAATGGGCCTGGACGATTCCGTCAAGGTGGACGAGGTGGTGGCCGCCATTGTCAGGGCGGGTGGGTGCACGACCGAACAGGTTCGGGCGGGTGCCATCCGTGCTGACAGCACGGGCATGCGAGCCGTTACGGTGAGCTGTCCCGTGCAGGCGGCCAAAGCGATAACGGCCGAGGGCCGAAGGCTTTTGGTGGGCTGGGTCTCCGCACAGGTCAAGCTGCTGGAGCCCAGACCTCTGCGGTGCTTCCTCTGCCACGTGGGGCACCACGTGGGAGCCCACTGCGCCGCGGAGGATCGCAGCGACCGCTGCCACCAGTGTGGCCAGCCCGGTCACAAGGCCGCAGATTGCCGTGCTACGCCGCACTGCTACGCATGTGCGGCGGCCGGCAAGCCAGCTGGCCACCGGGCTGGGGGCAGGTCCTGCGACCCCCCCGCCAAGGCCAAGGGCAAGGCCCGCAGGCCCATCCCCGCCGAGGTCCTCGCCGCCGCAGCTGCCTCGTTGGCCGCCGCCGCAATCGCCGCCGCACCCGCCGCCGCGGCAGTGTCCCCTAGGGGGGCTGGGGAGAAGACTGTAATGGAGTGTCAATAACGGCCCCATTACGTCTCCTCCAGGCGAATATCAACCACTGCGCCCCCGCTCAGGATCTGTTGCTCCAGAGCATGGCGCAGTGGTTGATCAATGTCGCCGTGGTCACCGAGCCGTATTTTGTCCTGCCCAGTGGTGACTGGGTTCAGGACCTGGACGGCTCGGTGACCTTAATTAAGTCGGCCGCCGCCGGTACCCCGCCCCCCGAGTCCGTCACGAGGGGGC
The DNA here is from genome assembly GCA_949319445.1 of Mythimna lalbum. Taxonomy (NCBI): domain Eukaryota; kingdom Metazoa; phylum Arthropoda; class Insecta; order Lepidoptera; family Noctuidae; genus Mythimna; species Mythimna lalbum. The sequence goes on along the minus strand of OX439351.1, from coordinate 8,103,559 downwards.
GGGGTTGCGTGGCAGCACGGTTCGGGGACATCGCCGTGGTGGGCGTCTACCTGTCCCCGAGCCGATCTCTCGACGAACTGCACGTCTCCCTGATGGAGCTAAATTCCGTCGTCGCTGGGTTCGGTTCCCTCCCCGTGGTCGTTTGCGGGGACTTCAACGCCTGGAACACGGCTTGGGGTTCCCGGTTCACGAACCAGAGGGGTCGGATGGTGGAGGACTGGGCCTTGGAGCTGGGCCTGGTCGTACTGAACCGGGGTTCTGTCCCCACGTTGGTGCGGATGCGAGGTGAGTCGGTGGTGGACATTTCGTTCGCCAGCCCCGCTCTGTCGCCGCGTGTCGTCGACTGGCGCGTGATGGAGGAGGTGGAGACGTACTCCGACCACCGGTACATCCGGTTTGACGTCTCCGCCGAAACCTCGGCCGCGCCGGTCCGACAGAGCCCTTGCGGTCCGCGGTGGGCGCTTAAGCAGATGGACCGGGAGCTCCTCCTGGAAGCCGCGACGGTACAGGCCTGGGTGCAAGCACCAGACAGGCCTGTCGACATTGACGTCGAGGCGGAGTGGTTCCAGGAGGCCATGTCGCAAATTTGCGATGCGGCAATGCCCCGTGTCCGTCCAGGACGAGCTAAGCGCCAGGTGTACTGGTGGTCGCCGGAGATCGGCGCACTGCGCAATGCGTGCAATCACGCGCGGCGCCGGTACGCCAGGCACTGCAGGCGCCGCATCCGCCCGCCGGATGCGGAGGCCAGAGAGGCGGAGCTATATGAGGAATACAGAGAGGCGAAACGCACCCTCCGAACGGAGATCAAGCGGGCCAAACTCGAGACCCGCAACGTGTGGCTAGGGTCTCTGAACGCGGACCCGTGGGGGCGCCCGTACAAGTTGGTACGGGACAAGCTTCGCCCCTGGGCTCCGCCGTTGACTCAGAGTCTCCGGCCCCAACTCGTGGAGGGTGTGGTTAGCTCTCTGTTCCCTGCGCGGGGGGAACATTCCCCCCCGCTCATGGCTCCGCCTCCGCCAGCGGTGTCTGACGCGGATCGCAACAGCGACGACGACGACAATGCTCCAGAAGTGACCGAGGTAGAGTTGAGAGTGGCGGTGCGAAGGCTGAGTGCCAAAAACACCGCCCCAGGACCCGACGGCTTGCCAGGGAAAGCCTGGGTCCTGGCCATGGAGGCTCTCGGGCCTCGACTGAGAGGGCTCTTCAGCGCATGCCTGGAGAGGGGCCAGTTCCCACTTCGCTGGAAGACGGGGAAACTGGTCCTCGTAGCGAAGCCAGGGCGCCCTGCGGACTCTCCGTCCGCATACCGGCCCATTGTGCTGCTCGACGAGGTGGGCAAGCTCTTTGAAAGAGTAATTGCAAACCGCCTCGTCGTGCGGCTAACACGGGTGGGGCCGGACTTGTCGGACGGACAGTTCGGCTTTCGCAGGGCGCGCTCTACTATAGACGCCATCATGCGCGTGCGAGCCCTCACGACAGGGGAAGCGGTGTCCCAGGGTAGGTGTGTCGTGGCAGTGTCCTTGGACATTGCCAACGCCTTCAACTCCCTGCCCTGGAGTACGATCCGGAGGGCACTCCGGTACCACCGGGTGCCCGAATACCTCTGTCTAGTGGTCGAGGCGTACCTGTCAGACAGGTACATTGTCTACCCCGGTCACCAGGGAGACTGGAATCGTCGAGAGATGTCGTGCGGTGTTCCGCAGGGGTCGGTTCTAGGCCCACCCTTGTGGAACATCGGCTACGATTACGTGCTGCGCGGCGACTTCCCTGACGGGGTCAGCGTGGTTTGCTACGCAGACGACACGCTGATCCTAGCGCAGGAAGAGTCGCACCAGGCGGCGGTCGCTCTAGCGACACGCGGGGTTGCGATAGCTGTTGGTAGGATCCAGGAGTTGGGACTCGAGGTGGCGCTGCATAAATCCGAGGCAATGTGCTTCCACGGCCCTCGGAACGCGCCACCATCGGACTCCCAGCTTACGGTAGGAGGAGTTCGCATCGGCGTCGGGTCGACGATGAAGTATCTGGGACTCGTCCTCGACAGCCGGTGGAATTTCGTAGAACATTTCCGACGTCTGGCTCCCAAGCTTCTCCGGGCTGGGGCTGCTCTCAAGCGGCTCCTGCCCAACCTTGGGGGTCCAGACGCCTCCTGCCGGAGGCTCTACGCGGGGATCGTTCGGTCCATGGCCCTCTACGGGGCGCCGGTGTGGGCGCCGTCGCTGGCAAAGCGACCGGCGTCCATACTGAACGCCTGCCAGAGGGTCATGGCAATACGGATGGTGCGGGGTTACCGCACGATCTCCCGCGAAGCGGCGAGCCTCCTGGCTGGCCTACCACCGTGGGATCTGGAGGCAACAGTCCTTGCACACATGCACGACATGCGCGTGGAGATGCAACGCCGGGGTGAAAGTCCACTGCCACAACATGTCAAGGCATGGCGGACAGAGCTCCGGTGGGATCTCATGGTGAAATGGCGTCAACGGCTATCGCAACCCAGTGCTGGGCACGCCACGATTATGGCGGTAAGTCCCCTCTTTGAGGCGTGGCTGGAAAGACCTCACGGCGTCCTTACCTTCCGCATGACGCAGGTCCTCACCGGACATGGCAAGTTCGGGAGGTTCCTGCATCGGATTCAAGCGGAAGAGACGCCCGGGTGTCGCCACTGTGCGCAACGCCCGGAGGACACGGTGGAGCACACCGTCGAGGTGTGCCCTGCCTGGGCGGAGCATCGCCGTGCCCTCGTGGGGGCGATCGGCGGCGGAGACCTCTCGCGCCGGGCCCTGGTCGAGGCCATGGTCCGGAGCGAGGAGGAATGGCAGGCGGTCGCCTCCTTCTGCGAAGCAGTAATGCTTGCAAAGGAGGAGGCCGACCGCATCAGGCAACGGCGCCCTCGCCGCCGTCGCCGGGATTCCGATCCCGATTTCCGGCCACCGTAGACGCGGGCTCGCGGACGGCGAGCCATGGGTAGCTCGCTGTTCGATCGTCCGGTAATGGACCGAGTCCAAGACGTCGACGGCGCGCACTGTTCCCGCGCGCCTCAAGGAGTTGTCAGCAGCAGGAGGGGCCCAGCTGGGTCGAAGCCTACTGGGGACAGGGTTGTCCGAAAGGGAGCTCGTGCCCCGGTATGAAGGCTAGAAGGAACGGCGCGGGGTTTTTAGTCAGTAAGAGTCTGACACTGTCTCCTGCTCCACCCAAGAGCGGGTTTCGTCAAAGATGATTCTCCCCGTCGATAAAAAAAAAAAAACATGAAAAGGGTGATTAAGCTATTTTATTATGTCTAACTTAGATATGTTTTTGCTTGTAGACTCAACCGATAATGTGTTGCCCTAATTATTGTTATTTATTTTATTGTTTACTATATCTCTCATTTCCGTGAATCGATCCACAACAACGTTCCTTCTAAAATAAATATTTATAATCATATATGTATCTATTAAAACATACAAATAACGGATAGTTAAAGTTTGAACTTTAGTTAGGAACGAGGATGTGATGAAACGTCTATTATCGCACGACACATTAAAATTTAACATTAGATAAGAAAGGGCAGCAATAAGAATGAGAGATCAAGTCGCCATTACAATCGCACTTAGCTACACTGTGTGTTTAGCTTTGATTTGTTTCATATGACTTGTTAACGCTTTTATTTCCTGAAGGGATAATCAGACGACTGCGGGAATGATCCTACGTTACCGTGATCTTGGAACGCCAAGGGTAACTGACAGTAAAAGATGATGCCACTTTAAAAAAAAGGTGGGTTTTAAACAGTAACACTTCCTTACGCCACCCTGAGCGGGAGGAGTTAAGTACCTATTTCATCCGGGTGTCGCCACTGTGTGCGGAACGCCCGGAGCACACGGTGGAGTACACAGTGGAGGTGTGCCCCGCTAGGGCAGAGCATCGCCGTGACCTCGTGGCGGCGAACTGTCGCGCCGGGCCTTGGTACCGGCCACCGTAGGCGCGGGCTTGCAGACGGCGAGCAATGGGTAGCTCGCTGTCCGTCCGTCCGGTTACTTGCCGGACCGAGCCCAAGTCGTTGACGGCGCGCACTGTTCCCGCGCGCCTCAAGTAGTTATCAGCATTGTCAGCAACAGCAGGGTCAAAGTCTACTGGGGCCAGGGTTAGCTCCGAAAGGTAGCTCAGCCCCGGTATGAAAGGCAACGAAGGAACAAGAGTGCGTTTTTAGTCAGTAAAAATCTGACACTATCTCCCGCTATGCCCCAGAGAGGAGGATGTCATTAGATGACTTTCCCACCGAGAAAAAAAGCAACAGCAGGGACCCAGCTGGGTCGAAGCCTACTGGGTCCAGAGTTAGCTCCGAAAGGCAGTCCAGCCAAGTTATGAAGGCACGAACGGGTTGGGTTTTTAATCAGTAAGAGTCTGATACTAACACCCGCTCCGCAACAGGGCGGGGGATGTCTTTTGAATGATTTTAACCCACCGAAAAAGAAAAATTAGAACCTAATCTTCGCAATCCAATAGGTCCATGATGCTTTAGTAACTGCAAATTTAGCATCCCGAGCGCACCTACTATTCATAATGAGCACCAAAATAACCTAAACTAAGTAATTGGCTCACTAATTTATACTGTTGTTATTAAATAGCGCCACAATTTCCACGAGTCGCGCTTATACAAAGTAGCATAATATCAGCTGTTACTTAATAATGCCCGTGGATACATGCCACACTTCTGGAAAACATTTTTTTTTCACAGCACAAAAACATTTTTTTTTTATGTTTAGAGCATTGTCAATTTTTGCGGAAATACACATCCTATGTATATCTGTATATTTATTTATATGGATTAGGCAACTAATCCATAAATTATATAAATACATTTGGGAGAGATATCACGCATTTTTTTATTTTTTATTATTAATATTGATAGGCTTGCGTTTGACCACCATCTCACCTGATGGTAAGCGATGATGTGGTCTACGATGGAACACGCTTGCGTAGAAGTAACCTATTCACTCTTGACTTAAAGACCCCTAAATTGTAGCTATCAGGAAACACAGACTCCGGCAGGGAATTCCACTACTTGGCTGTACGAACAATAAATGCAATTTTTAACCGCACCTTGCCTTCACATACAATCGCACAAACACATGAGACACGATCTTAGCTTGTTTTTTTAACGTTGCCCCACATAATGAATTACTCCTGTATCGTGGTAATATATTATATCACGAATTACGATATAAGAGTAATTTAGCCATAGATAAATAAAATAGAGTATTAATAATAGTAATATTCTACAATATTCACACATAAAACCAAGTCCCAAAACAGCAGATCTGGTGGTACGAGATTTTATTAATTACAATCGGGATATCTATTCCGGTTTTACCCTAATGATAGGCCCAAACAGTTTCTATTTCATAATTTATTTGTTTTTTTTTTTCAATTTACGATTTTTACCGCATTTACGAGTAAAACAGCATTATATGCCATTTTAGTACATTGATATTATCCATAAACAGCCATACCTAATGTTGATAAAATGATGGAAACTATGAGTGTATTTTGTTGCTTATTATAGTACTATCTTTAATGGCCGCTCAATATCATAACTATTCTAGATAAACCTACAATGGAATGTTATTAATTCTAGCACTATAATATTGACATAACAGATTAATACAGCTCATAGGAATGAAGGTAGGTACGTTCTATAAGGAATAGGGAGGTGTTTTCCCCAGTTTTTACTAGTACATCTAACAAGAGACTAAAGATAATCTACTCTGGCTGAACGCTAAACATAAAACCGCTAATTTTAAACTGGTTTCAGTATGTTTAGCACCTACAACGTCATAGAATCTGGCGCCGATTGTTTAAAGGTGTTTTTACTGCGCTCAAGTGACGTCAGCGTTTACATACAAATTGATGCGTATATATTATTTTTATGAGCCTATGAAATAGCAAATTCGATACAAAGGCGGAAATTGTTGGCTGTTACATTGTTAGTATATTTTGAAAATATAAATGTTTATCTGAACTTCTGAAGGTCTGAATTAGTTTAGTCGGCGAAGCTTCCAGTGTTGTGAATGTTGTGATATTATTATGCTAGATTAGTTAGTAAATAAACAGTTAAAAGGAGTTTAACTTAGTATACTATTATCTGTGACTGTGACTGCATGCTTCATTGCTCACTGTCAGCTAATTTAAGGGCGATTATACATACTAACTACCCAGATATCTATTTATTTCACAAAAAGTTTTTTCTGTATACTATATCTGTAAACCTTACCTAAGGAAAATAATGTCATTACTACTTAAAATCCAACAGCTGTTAGTCACTAGAACAAGACTTATACATTTTAAACCTGACCACTATCTCACCAGATGATAAACAATGATAAAATCGACGATGAAGCACCCTTGCCTAGAAGTAGCCACACCACTCTTGACTTCAAAACCCCTTGGTTGGCTTGGAAACATAGACACCGACAGGGAATACCATTCCTTGCTGTACGCCCCATTAACTGTGTTCCCAAAAAACTTTTTGTATGGGTGGAATGTCTACCATGAGCCGGTAGCGTAATGCCATTTGTACATATGAGGATCCATCCTAAAGATGAGAGCAGTAGGTACTCCATACACAATCGAACTTCCAGGACAACACAGGAGAATAGGTTGAGCAGCTGTTCCGGTTTCAAGTACCATCTCATCTTTATTCTTTATTGTACACCCATTTTAAACATACAGTTGAGTTAGTTTGCTAAGATACCCAATTTTATGGCAGCCAGTTCAGCTTTTGCCTCGATGTATGAGCCGAAATTGAAGTTAGCTGACCATGTTACTCCAAGAAACTAAATGGGCGGTTGTCGCCACGGTCACACCTTGGAAAGATAAATTCGGGGAGAATTGACTCCGTTTAGCGGAAAAAAGACACGCCTGGTAGTTTTAGTAGCATTGAACTTGACCATATTGGCAGCGCCCCAATTGCAGACCGCCTTCAAGGACAAGTTCAAGCGTTCAACCATAACCTTTCGGAAAGACTGGATCTGTGACCCACTAGCTCGTGCGTTGGACAAGTTTCTCTCAGCATCGGTGCTGTCATCTGTATACCAAAGATACCTTACTGCTTAAGTAGGACATTTATGTGCAGCAAGAACAGTCTTGCCGAGACCCCTGAGACCCCGGCATTAATATTTGTTAAACTTTGTGAGTTTAGACATTGTTAATTTTTAGAAAGTAGGTACCTATTTAGTTTTAGATTCAGTTTGTTTCCATTAGAATGCGGATGTAAAAATTCTAATGCTTTTGCATTATTTGGCAGCAAAATGTATTGAGGAAATGGCCTTCACGGAAAGATTCACTGATGGTAGTTCTAGTCTTACAGTGAAATTCTCAGCTCCATTTTACCGAGATCGAACCCCTTTCCATTTTGATTCCACATAAGGCGCATATTGTCCAGTTGTGCAGACACTTGAGATACAAAACTACACCAATTTTAGATCAAAATATCCACTAGAAATCAATTTTCGAAATAATTAAAACTGCCACTGAACTTCTCAAAAATCTTACCAAAAATTAGACAGAAGTAATTTTTTTTCTGCATATTGCAGATCAAGGCTTTAAATTATAAAGCCGATATCTGCATTAAACTTATTATTTTTAATCCATTTGCTACCATGTAATTTTAAAGTAAATGTCATTATTATTCTAAGGTATTTATTTATCTTACTACTTTTATTAAATTTAAAACTTTTACATATTCAAAATTCCTTGTTTAGTTTTTTTTTTTTTTTTTACTTTGTAAATCTGATATAAATTAGTGCTTGAGTGCGATCCCATGCCACCTGATGGATGATTATTTTTAATTGTATTACATGACTTGTGTGTGGAGTATTTTGATGGCTTTTCCTGCTAACTGAGGAAATTTGAGCTCGCAATTTTAATTTAATATCAGGTAATGAAAATTTAAAATAACACTTAAAAATGATGAGAGAGGTTCATTTAGTTTTCAAGAAAATATTATAATTTGAACATATTATTCATGACGTAGCTGGGGTGCACGTCGGTGCATAATTAGTTGAGTTTTATCAACTAGTGATTTTGTTATATCATGCTATTTTTTATCGTATCGTAACTGCTACCATGTCATTTAAAATATATTTATATATTCACATAAATATTAGGCACCTCTTCTAATAAATGATGGTACATAATACAAAACTGTTTAGTAATTTTCATTATTATTAAATTAAATATTTCCGGCCTCCCACAAGCTGGACCAATGACCCGGTGAGGGTCGCGGGAATCTGATGGATGTGAGACGCACAGGACCAGTTGTTAGGGCGACACTTGGGGGAGGCATATGTCAAATAGTGGATGTCTTTCGACTGAAATGACGATCGTGATAATGAAATATTTCTGTAGCTTGAAATGACAGCTCGAGTTAACTATGTGTAAGGATTCATTTTCGTATTTATGTGTATATTTAGGGGTTCCGATAATAAACATCCTTTTGTACTGTTTATAATGAATAAAAGTTATATAAGTTTTCTGTGTACATAATTACTCCGTATGCTCTTTGATGACTTGGTGACAGCTAGAGTTGTTAAGTCTCCCGATTCGCGCGGAATGCCCTGATTTTCATGGGTTTGGTGCCAGGTCCCGATTGGACCCTTGATCGGGACGCCGAATATTCGATTATCACAAACGACAATTTCTTGCCGTTTCGTGCCGAAGTGACGTAACCCATAGACGTAAACCATACATAAACATTGCATTTTAATGGTCATGTTTCATTTTGGCACGAGATTATGAGACAATCAGATTATATCGCGGTGCGACCGTTAACCTGGCTAGTGTCATCGAAATTCAATGAGTTAGCAACATAGCCCCATATTACGGCTTATTTACTCATGTGCCCATATTAAAAGTTGTTCCTAAGTATTGAACTTTGTTCTACCTTGACATTCAGTGTTATTTGTAGTCTACTTACTACTAGGTATGTTTGATAGTATTTAATTTTAATGGCATTAATTTCTACAGTAACATGAGGTGAATAGGAACGCAGGGTTGAATAGAAACAAAACTTTGGTTTGGTTTTCACTTTGACACCATATTATCGGCTTCTAACAAAGCATCTACTTTTAGAATAACAATTCGTTAATTTATTAAACTCTTCTTTTGTGTGTCTTTCTATTGTGTATTCAAAAGGTTAATAAATTAATATAATTACAAGCTGCAAAAAATATTAAAATATTGTGAAAATACCCTTTGAAGTTTTGTTTCTATTCACCCCTGAGCGTCTATTCACCCCATTTGACTGTATGTACATACTTTACAAAAATTTACTTATTTTTATTTTTGTGGCATTCACTTCAAATATTTTATGTTTTGGTACCTACATAATTTGAAAACTGGATCTTTTAAATACATAATTCTATAACTGATATTGTTGAAGTTTAGAAAGAAAAATGCTTACCTAGTGTATAAGCAGTAAACAGAGTCACAGCTGACACTGCCCACACCCAATTCGGTATGTAATCATTGTTGTGATTATCTTTGCTCATAGCATAAAACCCGTAGTCATAATATGAGAAGATGAAGAAGTTGAGCACTGTGAGCAGGAAGCCAGAGAAGGTCAGCAGGTTCGGTGCCACCCATACAGGACAGAACTGAAAATGTTATTTATATTAATAAGTTATTCTTAATGTATCTAATATAAATGAAACCAAATAAATCATTTAGCCTTTCAATCGTGTAAATTAGAGACACAATAGAATGAAAATGTGGTTGGGGATTCATGAATTAATTCATGAATCCCCAAGCGACACCCGGTGGCCGCGCATCTATTGTCTTACTATTGTGTCTCTAATTGACGGTATCTGAAGGGTTAATGTGTAGGAAAAAACATACACACACAAAAAGGTCCTAGTCAAAGTAATTTATGAATTTTATTATGAAATTTTTATTAACTTAAAAATTAGCTAATATGAACAGAGATAAAAATGTTCACAGAAATCAGAAAGAGGATATTAACAGTATTCATTTTTAAAGTGACAACTAAAGGAACTTGTGAGGTGAAACTTGTGACAACAAAAGAAGGTAGCTTGAGTATAAATACTAATAATATAAATGACAAATAATTTAATATTTCTAACTGAAACCTACCTGGACACACCAGTCCCAAAATGGGTGCATAACATAATTACTGAGGACACTGGTATCCACTGAGTTGTACTGAAACAAAAAGGATTTTGAGTAATTTTAATAAATATTTATTGACTAAAAAAATATTCGGCACTTATGATCGTTCGGGCGCTAAATAATGTTATTGTACCTATTAATTACCGCGTCATTAATATCTCCTAAGATGACCTTTATACACATAACAATGATATAAACTAATTCAAGGAGTACTTACTTTATATTTTTCGAAACCTTTTAATTTATCCTCCGACAGGAAGCGAGCCATGACGATCGTTGGTGAATTATGTTCTGTTATTTGAGAGCTATGTATTTTAAATTCATTCTTCTAAGATCTCATATTTTTATTAAATAAACAGAACTTAAGTTATTTCTTCTATAATATGCGGTATCTTTTTATTTTTTAAAGCGTAATTTCTGTTTAATTCACAAGAACACCACACTCCCACAGTTCAAAATGACAACTAAAAATTTATTTTGACGTTATTGACATTTCCATCCAGCTGTAGACTTTAGAGGTAAACCAAAGACAAATCCGCTATAAAAAAAACCAGAAAAATATTAAGGAAGTCATGTTTTCTAATTACTGTGGCTTGAATTTATAATTAACTAATGATATTTTACATTATTAAATAATCAAAACCGATTATTTTTTAAATGTTGTATTATTCGTAATTGTATGAGTTTTATACAATAAGTAGCATGTCGAGAATATCTTTCTTCTTGAATTTCTCTATATCGAAATGTCGATGTCAATATTTATGAATCCCTTTGAAACCTTGAATTTCGAATGTATCAATAAGAACTTTTTGGTGGGATTATTTCGAGTACTGGTAATTTTGATATTGTGATGTACAATTTATTGATGTAGTTCTGTATTATCTCAAGTATTCACAACCCAATCAAAACTTGACAATATGTTATGTATATCGATATCACTCAGGTCAGGCGCAGTCTTTGCGAAATGGAGCTGAGAATTTTGTTGTTGTATTGACTACATCAGCAAAGCTTGGCGAGAAGGCATGTTTATTCTAAACACATTAGAATACTTAAAAAACATTAGAATGTGTAACAGCTGCTTTTAATTAAATATACAAGACATGGCTTAAAAGATATAGTACCCAAATCAAAAACATTAAAAAAAGAATAGATCAATGGTGCACCTTGGTTTTTCTGGAGGGATTTTTTTGAAGTTCAGAATCAGCCGCTTTTATTTTATTAATTCATTTACAAGTTCATTCAAGACATTCATGAATATTATGAATGGGCTGTATGTAGATGCCAAGATACTATGTATTGCTTCTTAGATACAATAACTAAACACGGAACAGTAAAAACAGAGTTTTTACTGCACTGTTTTAAACACTGTTTTTACTGTTCCGTGTAACTAAACTACCTACACGTTTAGTGTGTCAAGTAGGCAACGGAAACTTATAACTTTACTCTTACTGTAGAATTATTTAGATAAGTTCCATATCGGTAAGAGGTGCATGGCTACGGCGTTAAGTATTTCGTTGTAACGTGCATTCGTTATTAAGGTGCATCATGACTCACATTTTCACTGTTTTTCATACAACCGCTCATAACTGATTATGACGTTATTAACCCTTCAGATACCGTCAATTAGAGACACAATAGTAAGACAATAGATGCGTGGCCACCGGGTGTCGCTTGGGGATTCATGAATTAAACATTTTTCATTAGATATTTTGGAAACACAGTATCTTGTGGATATTATCTAGGTTACTATAGAAACCAATTTCTAAATTTGTGTAAAAATAATCTAATAAAAACCTCTGAAAATCTCCTATTTTGTATGAACTTGGACACTTCACAATTTGCCTAAAAATTAAAAAAGTCAAAAAAGTAAACCTCTAGAGACTTTGCAAATTTTAATAAGATTCTAAATGACAACACCTTTTTTCAAAAACTTTTAAGAGTCTAAAAAAAAAAACAGCTATTTCCTGGAGCAAGTTTTGTAAAATTTTCGAGTAAATCTCGGAATTATCGAATACTAATAGAGTTTTCAGACGTTATCTCTCTTTTTTTGCATTGTCTTCTCGTCAAACATCGCGTTGGATTGCATTAAATGAAGTAACAAGCTTTTAAACCATTTTCGATGTTTACGATAGGCGAGTGGAAAAGGACCCTCTTAAGGGTTTCGGATTATTAACTTACGGGACGTGTTATTCGAGGTTTCACTTTTCTGAATTATGTAAAACACCCTCAAATTTTACGCTCTCAGTTTTTTCAAAGTTCGAACTTTTACTCTTCTACATTCCTGGTATTAGTGGTAGGTACTAGTAAAAGTAGCGCTTATTAAATTGCCTTAGTCGTCCTGTTTGTCCATTTGTGGCATTGCATCACCTAAACTAAAAGGCTGGATTTCAGCAAGTACCTATGTGTATGTTACAAGAACAAATTTTAACAATACTACAACCACCCCGTGTCCCCCCGGTAAGTTTCCTGAGACCGGACGTATTTTTCCCAGTTATCCATCATAATAGTTAGGTACCTCGAAAAGACGGTCTCATTTTGGGAAGTCCTTGACTGGCAGTGCGAAATCTACACTAATACTATAAAGAGATAAAGTTTGTTTTTTTTTTTTGTTTGTAGGAGGATCTCTGGAAGTATTGTTCCGATTGCTAAATTTTTTTCACCGATAGAAAGCAGCTTTATTCCTAAGTGACATAGGTTATATTTTATGTATGTGGGCGAAGCCGCGGGCAAAAGCTAGTGCATTATTAACCCTTCAGATACCGTCAATTAGAGACACAATAGTAAGACAATAGATGCGCGGCCACCGGTGGTCGCTTGGGGATTCATGAATTTGTGTCTCTAATTGACGGTATCTGAAGGGTTAAAGAAGTGAAATCAAATGAAGCGATCGTGACTCGATGTAAGTAATATGGTTGCTACGACAATTTAATCAGGCATTAGAATAGATGTTTATTTAATATCTACCATTATCATCATCATCATTTCAGCCAAAACACGTCCACTATTGGACATACCTAAGCCTCCTCCAAATGTCGCCATAGTGTCCTGTCTGGTGCGTCTTGAATCCATCGTATTCCCGCGACTCTTTATTACTTATAAGTGGGTAATGGAAAAGGAAAAGTAATGATTTTGTCCTGAAGTGGTACACTAATAGGTGGCTTACAATAAAAAAAAAAACGATAGTAACAGACTACTAGGTATAGGTAGGTATTACGTATAATCATATAATAGGTAGGTATTAAATAATAAATATTAATACGGCATCATACTAAATAAATATACCTACCAATTAACGAACTTTCAACATCTCAAGATTTTTTTTTTCAGATTTGAAAATTCTTAAATTTGATATCTAGGTAAGTATGAGTTATTGGCAATTTGTGACTTCGCCATCGGTCGCCGGTTACCTATTAATTCCAAATAAGCAAGTTTGCTACATTGAACGCACAAGTTCATCATCATCTGCCTCTTTTAATGTTCCCACTGCTGGGACTCAGGCCTCCTCTCTATGCAAGGGAATGGGCCATAATCCACCACGCGGGCCCAGTGCGGGTTGGTGAATGTCACATATCTTCGGATTTTTGTTTCTAGGACATGCCAGTTTACTCACTATGTTTTTTTTCACCGTTTTGAGAGCAGTAGTGATGAAATAAATTACACAAAGTAATGCCCCTGGCTGGGTTTGAATCCGCGACCTATAAATCGTAAGTCGGGTCCGTTACCACTCGGCCACCACTGCTCTCAATCTTACGTTGTTTGTAATAATTATCTGGTGACATATATATAACGTAAGGAAAACAAAATCATCATTAGTTCCACTTCATCTGAACTATCGATCTGTTGTGATTACATTAAACTTATTACATGTGTTAATACAGATATTTAACTTGAAAATTAAAAACGACGATTTAACTGAAAAATTATAACTACGCAGTTACAATACAGTGTTAAAATTTACTAATAAGAGAACCTACATTTTTTTAGCCAATATTGGAATTTAACTGTGTATGAAAATAATGCGGGAACTGGATACACAAGTAACAATCAAATAACAACTGTGGTATCACTATCATTAGTGATAAAACGTCACTCCGATTGTAATGTTTTCTCAAAGGAGCTTCGTAATTTAGTTCGGAGCACTAAATAGATATCCGACACGCCTCGTAAGATACAGAACGCATTCATTGTGTAAACATTTTAATTTGAATTAAGTATTTTAATTAAGTTTTAATTATTACCCGTTCGTCGTTGGTGATACTTAAATTAATATGTTGCACAAAACCGCGGCTCTTCGGACGAGGAGCCTGTACTTGAAAAATGTCGTTTACTATTCTTCTGCTAAGGTGAGTGTTTCAAAGTTTTGTTAGCATTTTCCTGTTCAGTTTACTTAATTTTTTGAACAGATAATTTAAGAAATATTTAGGTAACAGACTGCATGATTGATTAATTCATTAAACTCCAAGCGAACGTCGGCGTTCCCTGTCTCATTGCCTTTCTATTTTCTATTCTTGCGGTAAGTACTCGAAAGGTTAATTGAGTGATTTTCAGTGGGTTTCTAAATATTTAAATAATGTAAAAGTTTTTTTTTTGCGTATATTGAAGTAGATTTTTAGACAGCCCTAATTAACCAAGCATTAATTTAGTAAGCATCAGTTTTAGAAAACCCGTGCTTCGAAAGAGTACTTATCCTCCCATATAATTTAACTGTCGATTTGTCAACTTATTTTAAACAAGTATTGAATTATCCAACCCAATATCCAATTTAATTTACTTTTTTGCATTGTGGGGTCATTTCAAAGGGTAACCGCGCCGGCCTTAGAACGTAAGGTTTTGATAAGTAAATGTTTTACACAGAAAGACTCCTCGCTCCAACCAGAGCCAGAAAAGTTATAAAATGATTTGCCGCCAAAAAAAAACTGATGCAACGGGGGCGCTGGGGTAGCAATGACATGAGACTTGATTCATCCAGTAAACAAATTCTTTAAGATGCTATTTTTACATATTATAGGAACGACTATATTAATCATGAATAACAATAAAAAAAAAATAAAGAAATAAATAGTCCGTATTATTAAAAAAAGGATATTTCATAGATAAGTCCGTTAAAGATGAGGTAGAGTTGGAAATAAGTATCGAGGAAAAAATGCGCGAACAAAAAGGTAAATCCGAGAAAACATACACAGACTTCCATGCGTATGTACCTACCTGAGTAGGTACAAGAATAAAGGCTGGTAAAACCATTATGGGTAAAAAAGACCTACCCAAATGATCTATTATTTATATTAGAAATAATATATAAACGCTAAATACCATTCTCTCGTATAAACGCTAAATCTCAGAAACTATAACAATAACAAACTTATTTGGCAGGTAGGTTGCTCATAGGGTATAGATATCTGCTAAGAATGTTATCCGAATGAATGCTAAGAATGAACGGATTTTACGAAACTCAAACCTAATTTCACGCGAGCGAAGCCGCTGATAGAAGCTAGTATGACATAAAGCAATTTGCTATCAAATTAAAATTAATTCATACTGTCAAATGATAAAAAAGTAACATTGAAGCAAGGTTAATATACTGTTTTAATTAAATCCCTGAAATTTGCCCTGAAACAGGTACCAAGTGAAAACGGTGAAGGAAAACATAGTGAGGAAACCGGTATGTCCTAGAACCAAAAAATTCGAAGACATGTGACACCCACCAACCCGCACTGAGCCCGCGTGGTGGATTACGGCCCATTCTCTCTCCTAGAAAGGAGGCCTGAGTCCCAGCAGTGGGAACATTATAAGGCGGACTATGCTATGCTATGCTAGGTACCGAGTTATTTTAATTCCTAGGTAGCAACTGATAACGATGGTTATTGTTATGATGTCCGATATGCTTATTTACCGTTGTTTAATTGAACATACTTTGGTAAGATAAGTTATCTTAATGTTACCTACATATATAGGTAAACCCGTTCAAATATCACGCGAAATATTTGATCATTCGTACCTACCTACAATCATTTTATTGTTTTCTCCAGGCCGTGTATTCATTTCGTCTGTAATATCCCTTCAGATACCGTCAATTAGAGACACAATAGTAAGACAATAGATGCGCGGCCACCGGTGGTCGCTTGGGGATTTATGAAATATTCTATTGAACGTGTATTTGACTTGTAGAAAATAAAAGATCTGAATTATCAATAGCATTCTTCCTCCAGGTCAAAAATTAGGTTTGGTTACATACGAAGACTACAAGCGTTCTTAGCGCTCCGTGAAATATTTATCTGTGGTTGCTACTTTTCATCATCATTTCAACTGAAAGACGTCCAATGCTGGATATACGTTTTCCTCAAGTGTCGCCACATCGAACGGTTCTGTGCGTTCTTCTCTCACCAGGTATTCGCCCATCGGTCCACCTTGTAGAGACCCTCCAACGCTGCGTCTGCCGGTGAGCGGTTGCCACTCCAGAACCTATCTAACAAATACCCAATTATTTTCTATCTTTGTCAATTTTAATATCTGTACTTGGTTGAAAAAATCACATGAACTAAGTGCTGCATTCTAGTGTATCTAAGGGTGAAAGATTGTACAAACAAAACTTCTTCGAACTAATTAATACAATTTTGGAGGAAAGTTCCATTATCAAAAGTCATAATTATCTCTTGAGATAAAATTAATTTATGGAATATAAAATTTTTCCTATTGCATGATGGATATATCAGTCACTTGTTTTATTATTGTCGTTGTTTGTTACCTTAAACTTGTTGACATCCACTATCTTTAGGGTGTGTCAAGAACTCTCGATTTATTTAGAATCATGAGCTGTAATAACATGGTCTATAAATATTTATACAAGGGTTGGCAAATCTTATGATAATGATATTTACGTACCTACGTAACCACATATCTATAAGACAGTTTGATAGGTACGTATTTTCCCATGTGTAAAAAATTGCGTAAGTAAAACCAATACTAATAATACCTTAAGTTTTTGTTTGAATAATGTTTTAATAAAGAACCATAAGGTGTAGGAATGTAAGGACCGTAGCAGGTCTATAGTTTCCTTATGGGGAAATTCCTTGTGTTTACCTAGTGTTTTAATTAAATTGCAAAGATTAATTTGTAAAAAGGGTTTACCACAGGAAAAAAATGATAATAGCATTCACTAAATCAGCCATTAACCCTTCAGATACCGTCAATTAGAGACACAATAGTAAGACAATAGATGCGCGGCCACCGGTGGTCGCATGAATTAATTCATTAAACCCTAAGCGAACGCCGGCGTTGTCTTTCTATTATTACAGTATTCGAAATGTTAAATTATGTTCCCACTGCGGGACTCAAGCCTCTGCTATAGGAGAGGTATCTCGGTGGTATCTCGCCCGACGTCGAGGTACCATCTTCAGGAGAGGTATCGCGGTGGTATCTCGCCCGAATGTCGAGATACCATCAATAAAGTGCGACATGCAATTGAGTTGTCCAGTGTGAAGCGGGGTAGATATAATGTTCCCACTGCGGGAATCAAGCCTCCGCTTTAAGAGAGAGTAACAGTATCGTCAGAAACATTGTTTTTACAATTATCATAAACTGCGTGCAAGTGGGTGTTATGCAAGCCTTGTAAAAAGAAATGACGTACATAAGCACTGTTTATTGACTTCGAGTGATTTCTAAATTTTTTTGAAATAAACATTTACTTTGACCTACATCTTTTGGCTCTAATGATACCGACTCGTTTCCTTATTTAAACACAGACAAAGATCTGCGCATGATTTGTGTGCTATATACTTACATGCAAACGTTTTTAATTTTAAGATAAGGGCGATAAAAGCACCAAGTCGTAATATTTTCTTGAATGAAGAAGAACGTAATTTTTTTTTCAATACACTTACTCGAAAACCTGCACTTATCCCACCGCATTTAGGCACGCAATAAACTTTTTTACGTACTAGTCCAAAAAAGTGCGCGTGCTCTCCTCCAGCATAATTTTATTACATTTATCGTATCAGACTTGGCGCGCGTTGAACCCCACGAGTCGTAAGTGTATTGAAAAAAAGTCGTTTGATACACGTGCAAAGTCACGTTAAAAAACGTTCGAGTGATTAATATTTAATTTAATTTATTTATTTATTCACTAAAATTAATGTTGTAGATGAGTAGATCATTTTGTACCGTTAAATAATTTTATTCACATACCTACTTCCAATTTTTATGAAGATGTATAGGGTGACATCAGAGAACACATGAATCATACAGTAGAGTAAGCAAAGCCCTTCTACTGAGCTTGAGGTTCAGGGTTCGATACCCAAAGCTCAAATGAGCGGGGTAAACCATATCCTGGAATAGCACATAGGATCCGTTTTATGTTTTTTTAGTTTTTTTTTTTTTTACTTTCTTGCGGACGAAGCCGCTGGCAGCATCTAGTTCAGATATCTATGATCTAGTTGCTTTATATGGGACTTGAACTAAACATCTCCAGTGAGTCTCCCTTTGGGAATTGCAGGAGTTAGTCAATTTTTTTTTGTATACTTGTTTCTACATAATTTATGCTTTTGTTCAGAGTGGACGCAGTGGTCGTATTATAGCAATACGCAGAGAAGATCAGTCAGTATGGGAGAGAAGGGCGCCGTTGTCACCGTCCAATGTCAACCGCCTGGTGAGGCAGGGAGTCAGGGTCATCGTCCAGCCATCCAATCGACGGGCTTACCCGATGCAAGTAAGTATCAATTAGCTTTCTTATCCTTTGACCGAAGTAAAAGCCAGCCTTTGGGTCACGCGAAGTGTCCACGAGGCGTTTCGAAAGTTCTTTAAATAATTTGTGAGCACTCAGACCCCACGATCCAAGAGTTTCAACCCCAAACGGCTCGAAAACATAATTACCAACAAGGTTATTATATTTCCGCCGCTTGAGGTTCTCTGCAGCCACTGCAGCAGCACCAGCACAGCACGACGAGCTAGGAAGATGGGATGGCGCAAGAGTATCGACACAAGTAGCGTCCCACACTAAAGGCCTCTATCTTCCATGGAAATAGAGACATACCGTCCGGTCTTTTGCCATCGTCGCGTGCCAGGCCATGAGGTTCCAATACGGCCGGAACGCCGACGGTGACAAGAGCGCGACGGATGATGTCGTTGATATTTGCGTGCCGCGCTATGCGTCCCGCACTTCGGCTGCATGACAGACCGTAGTGACCGAGGCTGTTGACAACTTCGCCACAGTGGCAGCGATGAGGAGAACAACAAGGAGCGCCAAGACGTAGGGCAGTAGCGAGGCGGAAGGTAGTATCATCGAGCAAGGTGCCTATGCTCGACGACGGAAGTGCGTGAAGCCAGAGTCCCGATTCCCATTCACCCACAGCTAGCAGGCGCGCACGCTCTGCAGTAGTCTCTGATGTTGCCAACAGATTTTCTTGTACTACTTTGCAAAGCGGCTCATCCCACCGTCTTTGGGAAGAAAGGTTGTCGGGCTGTTTAGAATTCGGGCAAGCGAGTCTCCAAGCGTCTATAGCCTCGGTGAAGCACGGCACATCAAAATCAATCAGTGAGGAAGATAGGATATTCCTGATTAATTTTTCAGTGCCGTAAACCGAAGATATAAAAGCTGGTAAACTGATACTGGTAATTTTACGGACACCGAGGCCTCCCATACGGATTGGAAGGGTAGCTTGACCCCAAGCTCGATCGTCCAAAGCCACATTTAAAATTGATGAAAGAGTATTTCGAATAATTTGGTCCATTTTTTCCAGAAGATGGTTGTGTTTCCATAAATGAGAAGCGCGGAGGAAATATATTAATTTAGGGCCGAAACAACAAAAGCGAATTAAAGTGATGGCCGAATGCATATTAATTTCAAGCAATCTTTCCGAAACATCATTAAAGTTTTGAATTTTTTCCTCAACGAAATTGGGAAAGGAATCCTCGAAAATAGGAGATCCAAGGAGACGAAGAGAGTTTTTGTCTATAATTTTGATATCCGGGGCTATTGTGTTAAATTTGGAAAGAGTCTGTTGTCTGTCAGTACTGTCAGATAAGAATAACTCACATTTGGAAAAGTTGAGGTCGAGTCCTATTGAGTGGAGTTGATTTTTTAGGAAATGTAAATCATTAAAAACTATGTCTGCATCGCCTCCTAGGGTTCCGTCGTCGAGATACCAAACGTTTAATTTGGAATTTAACTGCCGAATAATAGGGTGAATGGCTAAACTGAAGATCACTGGCCCGAGGGGATCACCTTGTTGACAGCCAACTGCGGATTCCAAAAGGTTTTTAAGCATTGCCATTCAGCGTGGCAATGCCGCCAGCCTTTTGGGTACATTACCAGTCGACAGCGATGCGGAGGAATTTTTCGACGCCTTACATTAAATTGCCATTTTTTTTTTTTTAGTTTTTGGGTTTTATTTTAATTTTTTAAGTTAGTTTTAATTAATTTAAGTGTATATCTAGAATTAATTATTTTATGGTTTACAATAAATAAATTTCAAACATGATAAAAAATCAAAAAATTAGCTTTCTTCTCAATATGGCTTTAGGAAGAAATTTTGCTGAAATTTTGTTGAAATGTTTATTGAACTTTTGCTTTTACATTTTTGTTTATTTAATATCATATCATCCTGTCAACTCTAATAGTACATGTCTCTACAACTCAAATAGTGGGAGCGGACTGACCACGTCGCACAAATGCACCCGGACAGATGGGTGGACTGATGTGACGATCTAATCATTTTCGCAGTTAGCCTTTCGAAAATGATCAGATCGTACAGTTTCACGACCGTAAATTCCAAAAAGTTATTAAATTTACGATTTCAGGTTGCGGTTGGTTTCTTGGAGCAGAGTAGAGAGGCAGTCTCTGTTCCAGAAATGGGAACCCTATTGGCTTATTCTGACTATAACATAGCCTGGCATAGCATGATATTCGATTTATCATTCCATTCTCTTTGCAGTCGTACATAAACGCAGGCGCGATAGTCCGGGAGGACATCAGCGAGGCCAGCGTGATCTTCGGCGTGAAGCAGACGCCCATCGACCTGCTCATCCCCAACAAGACCTACTGCTTCTTCTCGCACACCATCAAGGCACAGGAGGCTAATATGCCTATGTTGGATGCTATTTTGAAAAAGGTAAGCTTATAATTATCCTACACACAATCCATTCATCATTTCTTGGGTCTTTATTTTCGAAATACAGTATGACAGAAGAACTTCGAGCTTTTGGCTGCGCGGTAATTCTTTTTAAGAATTTAATGGCGAAAGCATAACTATTACGCATTTTTTTCGAGTATGAGTAAACAATTCTGCCAACTTCAGAGTGGATAAACATATTTTGACCGTATTGTATTCGTCTGAAAATATACCCGCCTGCTTGTAACTATGTATTTGTGATTATAATATGGTCTACTTATCTATTCGGCAGACTTATTCCTTCATAATTTTCATAATTTGTAATAATAAGTTCTATGCAACACAAGACGAATTTCAAATTCTTGTTTGCTACCCATACATTTTTTAAGGCCTGTTTGATACAAATGGGCTATTAAAAATCACTTTATATTCACAATGTTAAAGTTAAAGTAAATTATAATTTCTAATACTTTGTAGGAATTTGTATTGTATTGTTAATGATCATACTTATTACTTTGTATTTCATTATAAGTGGACTGTATGTTCTTATGAGAGACAAATTTCTTGAAACCGAAAGTCAATGGTACTTCAGTTGAATGGTGATAATTCATAAGTTCAAGTATAATTTCCTACTACCAGGACTCCAGGAGACCTACTTCTCTGACCTCTGCAATAAACCTTTTATTTTCAGAACATCCGATTGATAGACTACGAGAAGCTGATGGACGACTCTGGTAACCGTGTGGTGGCGTTTGGTAAATACGCAGGAGTGGCCGGCATGATCAACATTCTTCACGGCATCGGACTCAGGTTGCTCGCTCTTGGGCATCACACTCCGTTCATGGTAAGTGGACTGTCTCGCTGAAAAGTATTTTGAAACCCACCCTGGGTTTCAAAAGTAGATTATGTAACTAGGGGATAGTGCAGAATCTTTATTCGCGGGCGGCATGTTGAATCCCGAAAGAAAAGAAAAAATCAAATTTCAATCCTGAACGATAGTGAGGGATTTATTTAATTAACTCCCGAGCATTGCGAGGGAGTTAATAAAGAAACCTGAGTGAAGTGAGGATTTCAAGCCGCCCAAGACAAAGACAGCTTTATCCCCGTGTTGGATGCTCTACTTTTACACCATCTACTGTGAGATAATTAAAAGACAATTTTCGAAAACAAACTACGTATATTTTAGAGAAATAAAAGTAATAATAATAATATTGTGAATAATTACAAGTTAATCTTCTAAAACTCTAGTTGTTAGCAACAGCAGTGGCCCATCTGGGTCGAAACCTACTGGGGCCAGGGTTAGTTTTGAGAGATAGCTCAGCCCCGGTATGAAGGCACGAAAGAACTGGGTGGGTTTTTAGTCAGTAAAAGTCTGATATATCTCCCGCTCCGACCAAGAGCGGGGGTTGTCATTGAATGATTGTCATCATAAAAAAATCATGAAACCATGTCAAACTTCAGAATTAAAATTAAAGTGGACTTTATAAGTTCTGAACTTCTTTATTCAGAAAACGTTAGAAGTTTAATTCATCTTCATACCATCACTAGGCAATGCCATAGGTTGAGGAAAAGGACCTTTCCTTAAAACTAACTGAAGGAACACAGGTGGGTTTTAGCCAGTAAAAGTCTGACACTCCATCTAGCTTCACCAAGAGCGGGCAAAGTCATGATTGAAGATGATTTTCCATCTCAAAAAAATATAGATATAAAATATAGGAACAAAGTGGGTGTGAAACCTTGTAGAGTTTGACCGAAAATTTTGTGGGTAATTCATATGATTGTGATTATAAAAATTATCTCGTCGGTGTATTTATCTGATATCAGTAGGCGGTAATAAGATAAATGAAATGCTAGGCCCATTATATGAATTTAATTCTTCAGGTGGGGTCGAAAGATATTTATGATTATTTATGTAGAGCACGATTGTGATAGGACTGTTGATAAAATATCGATATATAAGATTACGTCTTTTTCGCGTAAATAAACCGTTTTTCTTTCTTTTTTTCATATATCGAAATATCGATACACTACTACTACTACTGGACTACTACTACTGGTACTAGTCTTTTTTGGACGATATATCGATAGTTCGATATTGAAATTTAGATATCGCCAATCGATTAAAAAAAAATTAGTTTTGCCTTACGACAACATCATCGTAAACCTATATACTTTATTTTACACTATATAATGTTTTGCCTGTTTTAGTTAATTTATTTGCTACATCTGAACGAATTGCTTCTACAATCAATCTTTCAGTGCTTAATAAATGTAGTACTGAAACAGCTAATTGAGCCGACAAAATTATTGTTTTTTTAGAAGAATGCCTATAAAATCAAACAAAATATGGACACCATTTCTTTTTCTATATATCTCTATCTCTCTCGATATATTTAAAAATATATCGACAACTCGATATTTAAAAAAATATAGACAGCCCTACATCGCAATAATTGGCCTCAATAGATGATAACAAATTGGGAACTTTCTTTTAAAAGTGGGTTGCTTAAAAAGGCTTGGTTTTTGAAAGAGATAAGTGCTAACTACTTCGATAGTCTAGTGAATGTAAAGACTAGTACCGAATATGAGGTTCACTTTTTTTAATTGGATCTCGTCAAATGATTTCTGCCGCTCTTGGTGAAGCGAGAGTGTAGTGTTAGTCTTTTACTGACTAAATCTCACCTGTGTTCCTTCAATTGGGCATTGCTTTCCCAAATAGAATTTCGATAGAATTTCGTTTTTACAACAGAATTTCAAATTCTTGAAAACGTCTTAGAAACGGTTGAACACAATTTAACTATGATAATGTAATAATGAATCACTTTGAGCTACTTTTTATATTCCCGCGAGATGGGAATTAATTCCCGGGGGAGGGGGAATTCTTCTCCGAAATTGATAAATATATTTTGACTGGAGTTTTCACTACCAGAGAGTAATGCTCTCAAACTCCACGTGAACGGATTCACGAGGAACAGCTAGTCACAGTCATACAAATATTATAAAAGTGAAAGTTTGTGTGTGTATGTATGCAGTTTACTTTTTCACGTTCGATCTTTTTATCCCAGGAACTTCATTGGGATAATTATTAATTTTATACTATAATTGCGGGTAAAGCCACTGGTAGCTGCTAGTATATCAATTAAGTTGTCCTATCCAGCACATAGGGCCGTCCCACAACTACCGCAACTCAAGCATGGCGCGGCAGGCCATCAGGGACGCTGGCTACGAGGTGGCGCTCGGCATGATGCCCAAGTCTCTGGGACCTATCACCTTCGTGTTCACTGGATCTGGAAACGTTTCTCAGGTAAGATCCTTATTTTCTCAAACTGTTTGACGATAGAGCAAGATTTACATATTAGCTTTTTAAATACTTTTGTGGCTGTCAATATTTCGCTTACGATGTTCTTTCTGAAAAGACTCGACTTAATATTAAGGCAGCTATACACGCTAGGATATACCTGACAGGTTTAGCTGCACTTGTCATACCTGTCAGGTGAACTTGTATAGAAACCTGCACAGGTGTGCAACATACACGCTCTGGTTTACCAGTAAAACTCACAGCTGTACAGGTAAACCTGTCGGGTATACCCTAGCGAGGGTGGCTGCTACCTTTATACCTACTATACATTTTCTCCAATTGTAAACTAGAGAAAGAATAAGCGTATAGATATCAATTATAACGTATTATTTGATTCTAGGGAAGTCAAGAAATATTCTCGGAGTTACCTCACGAATATGTTCCACCAGAAATGTTGAAGAAAGTGGCAGAACATGGAAGTAAGTACTTTCCAATACCTTCCAAATGAAGTCGACAAACTTTTGATTTGATTATTGGCCTTAGGCGTCCATCCATAAATCACAAAACACTTCAAGGGGAGGGTAGGCGGTCAATGAAGTGTGACAGGGCTGGTAAAAAAGTTGTAAGTTTAGTGACGTCACAAAATCTTTATAACACAAAATTTTAACCATTTACGAAGAACTTGAAAATATTGTAACTCGTATCTGTGATCTTGTTGAATGCACTGTCAGTTTTTTCAAACATATTTATGTTGATTTTATAAAGAAATAAAACTAATTTTAGCACTGCAGCTGTTGTAATATTTTTTTAATGTGACGTCACGGAGGGAGTGTCATAAATATGACCAGCTGTGACAAACACAAAGTAGGAAGGGAAGGGGGGGGGGGGCAAAAGTTATGAAAGTGAGACGTAATTTATCAATAGTCCCTTACTGCAATTTCTAAATTTTTTAGGTCCAAACAAAATCTACGGCTGTGAAGTACGCAGAAGACATCACTTGGAGAGGAAAAATGGCGGAGGATACGACGCTCAAGAATATGACGAGCACCCTGAACGATACATCTCTACATTCGCACAGAAGGTACATAACGCTATTCATAAATATTTTTAGCTAATAAAAGTCCACCCTAAAGCGGGACAAGTAATCGGATGAATCCCCACCTTGAATAAATATAAATTTTACGAATATAGATATCGGCTCAGATCTTGAGCGCTCGGCGTCTTATTGGGTATCACTTTGCGCAATCCATACATTGGCGAGCCAATCGTCGTCGTTGTTAGATGCACCGAACTCAGTGAACGAATCACGAGAGACGTCTATGACGCGATGGCGCGGCGAGCTGCGTCTCACTTCGTACCACTAAATAGACCGAATATTTGACTTCTGCGCAACTTGAAGTCAGCACTCAAGATTCGTGCCGATATCTGTACCTACCGATTACTTTTAAGTATATTGTTATTCCGTTTTTAATACTTTAAACCTATTATTACAGGTAATTACTTATCCACAAGATTAAGTAGGTTAACGCATTCGTAGTGGGTACTTTAGGTTATCTTAGATCAAATGATTTCCCACACAACACGTTTAGTTTGATAAACAATTTTGCAAAATCGTTCAGGCCTCACGCAACGCAAAATAAAATGTTATTGCCTCTAAGCGTGTAGGTCACAATGATAATGTTATCATTTTATCTCATATCAAGTGTTATCAGACTACAGAGGTTGTAATTAATAAAATGAGTCAAAGAAACGTTGCTAAAATGTTTTTGTAAGTTTATCTTATCTAAAGAATGGGAATAACAAAGCGTACGATTGCAATTAATCGGTCAATAAGCACGCGGTTTGTTTTTCTGTTTTATTTTTATTATTTAGAAATATTAACAATGTTATCAAAATGTTTAAGTTTTGAAAACATTTTTTTTTTATTGATATAAACAAGTCCTACGATCCCACCTGATGGTAAGCAGTGATGCAATCGTTGATGGTGAGGCGCACTAGTTTATTAAGAGCCTATCCACTCTTGCCTTGAAGACACCTAAATTATAATCGGACGGGAAGACCGCAGCAGGCAAATTGTTCTAGTCCCTCGATGTATGTTGTAGAACGTGCTACGAATTTAGATTACACCACGTACAAAAAAGTCGGTTTAACTTGAAAAATAATTATCATGAGGTGTTAAAATGTCACGGCATGCGAACGAAAAAGAGGGATGGACCCTCTTTCTCGCTCGCAAATTGATTTATGCACACGCACATACTTAAAAACGAAAGGAACAAATAATACAGTCTACAGATAAAAAAAAAAACAAATGTGCTTGTTTAAATAGAAATTTCTTATAATCAAACCTGGGATAGGAGAGTTAGACATTATTTGAATTTAAGTTAAAAACTATTTTGTTCTTAACAGATAGCGCCATACACGTCGGTGCTGGTCAACTGTATCTACTGGGCAGTGGGCAGTCCCAAGCTGCTGACCATCCCAGACGCAAAGCATTTGTTACTGCCCTCGCACACTCCGTGGTTGCCGAAAAGTATTGGAGCACCGGCGTTACCACACAGGTAAAGCAAATGATTGAATTAAAATATCACTGTCATGATTTTCTCACGAACAACAAGTACACTTTCATAACTGACATAAGGAAAAATTTAATTACATAATTAATATAAAAAAAAAAAAACAATAAAACAACTCTTTGCCCAACGCTAGAAAGTACTACGGGGTCGTGGTTGCATTCACGAGCAGACACAATACACCCAATCTCGGAACAAGTATTTGTAGGCTATACAGAATAATATTTTCTCCGTGCTGAATTCGATTCCACGTGCTGGTACGATAATATTAGTGGCACGATATGAAGATATTCCATGCGACCATATTATGTTCTACGAGCATGTTTCATGCTACGAACTTGTTATACAAAGCGTATGCTACATTATGTATGTTCTATGAACATCCTACGCGCTACGAATATGCTCGGTTCTGCGGATATATTACGGTCACACTTCGTACTACATGCTTCGAGAATGCCACATGCTTAGTAATCTAAGCTTGCTACAAGATACATCTACGTAACATACGCGTAGCACGTACGTAGTAGCAGGCTCGTAGTCCTGCTACATGCTACGCGTATGCTACGAGCATGCTACATGCTACGCGTATACTACGAGCATGCTACATGCTACGCGTATGCTACGAGCATGCTACATGCTACGCGTATGCTACGAACATGCTACATGCTACGCGTATGCTACGAGCCTGCTATATGCTACGTTTATGCTGTTCTATAGACATGCTACGAGCATGCTCCGTTCTGCGCACATACTACGTACTACGCGCTACGCACATGTTACGTACTATGAATGAGTTGTTGCTAATTTACAGGATTACGATTGGGATAAAAATGTCACATGTGTTTATTTTGTTTTTCATGTTGCCATGAAAACTGTTGTTCATATCGAAATAAGATAGGTTTATAATATGTGCGATAAGAAGTGATGATTAATTTAATTTTACGTGATTAAATAACAAGTGTTTACACTAAATAATAAATATTTAGAAATCATGGTTTCAGATTCTTTAATGTCAAAAATAGCTATTTATTTATATTAAAAGTGGATTTATTTTCAGAATGTTGGCTATCTGCGACATATCGGCAGATCCGGGTGGCTCCATAGAGTTCATGAACGAGTGCACCACTATTGACACGCCCTTCTGTCTCTACGATGCTGATAGAAACAAGGATACCAAAAGGTTTGATTTCTACTCGTTTCGGTTTCATTTAGTTGTTTATTTATTTTATTATTTATTTATTTTAAAGCGAAGAAGAAGAAGCTGTTTATTTGAATAATAAAACTGTTAGTGTTGGAAAACCCACTGGCAATCAAAACCAAACATACCCGTGAAGATTATATTGAATGACAGATTATTATCACTGTTATTATTGTAATATTACGATAACACACAGTATTTTCAGCCTTGTATGAACAGATTTGCCCTATGGAAAATAGCTTCTAATAAAATAATTACAAAATACACTCAATAAAAATGTATACAGGCAACAAAAGCGTCAATAAAATATTTCCCGTACCGGGAATCGAACCCGAGCCTCCTGGGTGAAAGCCAGGTATCCTAGCCACTAGACCATACGGGAGCATGCTAACACTTCGCAAATTTTTCTCCAGTTTCAAGGGGCCAGGAGTTCTGGTGTGTTCCATAGACAACATGCCAACACAGCTACCGAGAGAGTCCACCGACTTCTTCGGAGATTTGCTGTATCCTTATGCAGAGGATATCATGAAGTCTGACGCCACGAAGCCACTGGATGAACATGACTTTTCGCCTGTTGTTCAAGGAGTAAGTTAAAAAGCAAAAATAAAATGTGATATTGTGGAACCACTATTTGAAAAATTCTGCCACTATTATTTGAAAGTTATTTTTTTTAATGTTTTTTTTTGGAGTATGAAATACACAATTAGATTACGAATGTAGCATATTCTAATGATTTTATTGATACTTCACTGAGGTAGTCAACAACATCATCATCATCATCATTTCAGCCGAAAAACGTCCACTGTCGGATATAGGCCTCCCCCAAGTGTTGTTATAATGTACGGTCCTGTTCACAACACTAAAATAAAATTCCAAGCTCCATTTTACCGAGATCGGGCATAGTTTCTATGATTCCAAGTATTGTCTGACACTTGAGATACAAAACTACACCAATTTTCCATCATCACCAATATCCTCTAGGAATCAATTTGCGAATAATTAAAACAACATGAAAGACGGAAGACGCATCGTTGGAAGGCCTCCAACAAGGTGGACAGATGATCTGGTCAGGGTCGCGAGAATCGATGTGTGACGCAAAGGACCGGTCGTTGTGGCGACGCTTGGGGAAGGCTTATCTCTAACAGTGGACGTCTTTCGGCTGATATGATGATGAAAACAACCTGGCCAACCAAGCCGGGATTGATTCGACTAAACTTCACTCGGTAATATCCCGCCAAAAACTATTGAAAGTTACATTATTCCAGACTAGCTTTTGCCTGCGGCTTCACCCACGTACCTACCTATGTCACTCAGGAATAAAGCAGCTTTCTATCGGTTAAATAATTTTAGCAATCAAGCAAAAGGTATGGGGACTGGGGTCTCTATTTTTTAGGTGCGAAAAAGCGTGGGGATAAACTTGGATAAATATACACGCTGTAACGTTAAATGCGCAAAACCTGAAATTAGTTTGATCAGAATAACGAGCAGAATCAATTAAACCACTTTTTAATATAGGTTACATTTTAATGTTTAATGGGTCAAGCCATCACGTGCGCAAACCCGCTGAAATAGGTAACCAAATACAAATAGTTGTAATCCAATCAACTGCTCATAAAACCTTAATTTTTTTTTAAAGTTTTTTTTTTCTAATTTGGTCAATCGAATTAAAAATCATTTGGGGTGTCACAAGTTGTATAGGAATTGAAAAATTCACATTGGTACTTGCCCGGTTTCGACTCCTTAAAGGTTATAAGTTTTTACAGTGAAACCTCCATACATAAATATATATCTAATCAGCTTCGATTCGGTAGCAAAACATCTTTGCTGTTCAAAACAGCGATAGTCGTGTAATGACGTCATCGGCGACGCGACGCGCTCTACTTACAATATTTGATTGTACATTAATCTTTCAGGCTATCATAACAAGCAACGGCAGATTGACGCCCCCTTACGAATACATCAACGAGCTCAGAATGGCGAACACGTAAGTAAATAATATCTATACCAGGGGCGGATCGTGAATTTGTGGGGCCCTGGGCTGAAACTACTTAGGGGCCTATCTAAGTACTCAACTAATAGCCATTGGTTGATTGATCACAGGATTGCCATTATTTCCAACCTTATGGTAGTTCGTTTTTAATTTTAGTTTTTTTTTTTAAATTCATATTATTGCCTATTGTTTTTAGCGGGGTCTGAGGACCTCTTGTAACCTCGGGGCCCTGGGCGGCAGCCCTTAGATAGATCCGGCCCTGATCTATACAACATTATTTTTAGTTTATGCGGAACTTGAATATCATCAACATCATCATCAGCCTTTTTAATGTTCCCACTTCTGGGACTCAGGCCTCCATTCTAGGAGAGGGAATGGGCCGTAATCCACCAAGCGGGCCCAGTGCGGATTGGTGAATGTCATATGTCTTCGAATTTTTGGTTCTAGGATGTTTCCTCACGATGTTTTCCTTCACCGTTTTGAAAGCAGTAACCCGCGACCTACAACTCGTAAGTCGGGGCCGTTCCCCCTCGGCCACCACTGCTCTCTGAACCTGAACATAGTTTGTTCAGAATCAGTAACTAAATGGATTCTAATAGTTTTTACACCATGTTATATTTTTCCTAAAAATATTTAAAAAGTTCACAAGTTGGACACCACCGACACTAAGTACAACAGGTCACGGCAAGTTATAGCGGGCATTAGGCGCCAGCAAACAGCTGGGTGCAAGTGCAAAGCAACCCCTCAGTCGCCTGAATGGCCTGGTGACGGTCGGTCAGCTGGTCACGGGATTTGAGGCATATCCACTTTATTCTTACGCTGAATGAAATCAGTACAACGACTACCTAATTCCGACCTCTTTGTATTGTTAACACCAATAGGGTAGTTTCCAGGTTCAAAATAACTACATTTTGTTTAGTCCGTATTTTAGATTATAAAAAATATTGGACATGTATTTTTTATATTTATAGTTCACTTACCCTAACTGCTATATATTGTCCCCCAAAACACACCATAAAGGAAGACCGATTTACAGCTTTCCTCAAAACTCTCGGGCAAAGATTTATATGCGGTGGAGATTGGAACGCTAAAAATGATTTCTGGGGCTCCCGATTAACACTACCCCGAGGAAGAGAACTGAAAAAGAGTCTTGACATAAATAAAATACATGTCCTGAGTACAGGTGAACCCTCATACTGGCCTACAGATATTAATAAGATACCTGACCTACTGGACTTTTTTGTATATAAGGGACTGTCCAACCTGTATCTTAAAGTCGAAAGTTGCCTGGACAGCAGTTCAGACCATACCCCTCTGATAGCCACTATAAGCACTACCTTAATAGAAAAGCAGAAGAAAGAGAAGCTATTCAATAACAAAACTGATTGGTTTGAGTTCAGGCAATACATGGAAGCAAACGTGAACCTAAAGGTATCACTAAAAACAAATGAGGACATTGATGAAGCTGCGACATACATTACAAACCTTATCCAGACAGCAGCATGGAAATGCACACCAGTTCCTGCCAAATCAAGACATATTAATATCTCTAAAGAGACAAAAAGTAAGGTACTAGAGAAAAGAAGACTTCGAAGAGTATGGCATATATATAACAGTCGTCATCCTTCCGACAAACGAGAGTTCAATAGAGCAGCCGCTGACTTGAAGCAATATTTGAAAAATATTGAAAATGAGACTTTAAAAAATAAGTTGGAAAATCTGGACGCCATAGCAAAAAATCAATACTCGCTTTGGAAAACCGTAAAAAAACAGCAAAACTGCTCCACAAAACGCACACCATCCTCTAAAGCTGGAAAATAACAAATGGGCAAAAACGGACGAAGAAAAAGCTGAAGCCTTTGGAACTTTTTTGGCAAATGTATTTACTCCTAACACAGGTAGTGTAGCAACTGACTCTGAGATTCAAAACTACCTAGAAACAGACATCCAACTTAGTCCACCACTGCAGTGCTGCTCTCCTCGCGAAGTTTGGAAATTAGTGAAAGAACTAGAACTAAACAAAGCTCCAGGATACTGCTTGATAACTGCTGAAATTCTGAGACAACTTCCCAAGAAGGCCATAGTCTTCATAACGCAGCTCTTTAATGGGATTTTGAGAACTGGACATTTCCCAAGTATATGGAAAGTTTCCGAAATCATTATGATTCCGAAGCCAGGAAAACCACATCACCTTGTGTCATCATACAGGCCAATAAGTCTTCTGCCTGTCATGTCCAAACTGTTCGAGAAAGTCACTGCTCGTAGGCTCAGCAAAGTACTTGAAAATGACGAACTTATCCCCCAACATCAATTCGGATTCAGAATGGGACATTCAACGGTAGAGCAGGTGCATAGAGTGGTGGAAAAGATCCGAGAAGCTTTAGAGCGGAAGGAGTATTGCTCAGCTGTATTCCTGGACGTACAACAAGCATTTGACAAGGTCTGGCACCAGGGACTACTGTACAAAATAAAGAAGCAACTGCCGCATAACCTGTACGTACTGCTGAGGTCATACTTAGAAGACAGAATCTTTCGGGTAAAAGTTAATGACTCGTACTCGAAATTTCACGAAATAAAAGCTGGCGGGCGTCAGGGTTCAGTGCTGGGTCCGCCGCTCTACCTTATATACACAGCAGACTTGCCAACAACAGAGGATGTTTTTAGTGCCACCTTCGCTGATGATACAGCGGCTCTGTGCAGTGACAGAAATCCACATATTGCATCACAAAAGCTACAAGTCCAACTCAACAAGATCAACAAGTGGATGTCAGAGTGGAAAATAAAAGCAAGCGCGAACAAATCTGTTCATGTGACATTCGCACTAAGAAAGGAAGATTGCCCACCTGTTCGACTTGGAAAAGATATACTTCCACATGGCGTAACGGCTAAGTACCTCGGCATACATCTTGACAGGAAACAAACATGGAGACACCACATAGAAAAAAAGCGTGATGAGCTGAATATCACACTTCGTAAAATGAACTGGCTTTTGGCAGGAACATCACACGTATCACTTGAGAACAAGATCCTTATCTACAAAGCAGTATTGAAACCTGTCTGGGCATATGGTGTGGAACTGTGGGGCTCAGCAAAGAACTCAAATCTGGAGATTCTTCAGCGATTCCAGAATAAGGCTCTCAGAATCATCTCAAATGCTCCATGGTTTATCAAAACCTCTGAACTACATGAGCATCTACAGATTGGAACCATAAAGGAGGAAATAGAGCGCAGATCAAAGTCCTACAAAGACAGACTAATGACCCATAATAACACCTTAGCCACAGCTCTGAGTAAACCAGCAGCTATTAAACGATTAAAACGCCACCACATTTGGGACTTTGCTAGTTAGAGCAAGGTGGAAATAATACTGAGAAGGCAGATTCTTCACTGGAAGAATGAACCTTGATGCTAACTGACTCCCACAAAATCTGCTAATGGTTCACGAACCGATTGCAAGATAAAGAAAGGAAAAAAAAAATGTATTTTTTATTTTTTCGATTAAACAAAAAATAACAAATAGCCCATTAAAAGTACGTGTGACGTCACCCCGTGCGAAAAAGTACAGCACGGCGTGACGTTACACGTAACTTTAATGGGCTATATCTTTGTCATTTTTGCTGTAATTTACAAAAAATACGTGTTCCTTATTTTTGAATAATCTAAAAGACGGACTAATTACATTTTTTACGACAACTAGCCTATTTTGAGTTTTACGTGCCCATCGCTCGATGGACACACCGCTGACATAACCAGCCCAGTCCAACTTAAGCTACGATTAATCTACGCTTAGTTAACTAACGATTTATTTTCCAGTCGTTCCCGTCATAAGGTGGAAGGCAATGAGCAACAGACTCCCGTCCTGATCCTCGGCAGTGGCCTGGTGTCGGCCCCGGTAGTGGAGTACTTGGCTAGAGACAAGAATATTGCGGTCACAGTAGGTTTGTATAACATTATTCTACCTAAACGAATATTTACATCTTGAGAGTTGATTTTTTTCTTAGGCACTACATTCAACTTGTGTTATTGGCAAGCAGGAGGTAAAAATACTCATTGACATTGACGACTATTTGCTCGTAGGTATGGTAGTAGTTTACCTGCACCGATGACCTGGTGAAGGTTGCGGGAAACCGATGGATGCGAGACGCACAGGGACGTTTGTGGTGGCGACGCTTGGTCTATGTGCAACAGTGGACGCATATCGGCTGAAATGATGATGAGGATGATTGTAGTAGTATTGTACCATATTTCAAGCAAACAAATGAACGACAAGATAGATCGATCAATCAGCCGTATACTAATTATAAGTTAAATGTCTATGTATATTTCATTTCTGTTATCCAAAAGGAAACTGACAAAATAACTACCGACTATATTAGATGACATTCAACTAAAAAATCATATCCAGCAGTACACTACCATATAAAAAAAAAATATATGGGAATTCATCGAACCATTTCTTCCACTCTGGGTGGAGCGAGAAGGAATATTACACTGTTTCTGACTAAAACCCATTTAGGGCCTCGGTAACTCTTTTAAAAAAACCTTTAGCAGGCATCGGTTCTATTGGGCCTTATCAGACAGCTGTTAAACCAACAAAGAAATCGTTCTTGAAAACCATCGATATATTATATGTACTACGCACAGAATATAAGTCAATGTTGAAAACTGTCATACTGCGGTTTGTTCTAATACTGGAGGATACCCATATTTACAGCATCAGCAGTAAAAGAAGAAGCAGATGCTCTGGCCGACCGCTACGGAATATCTTCAGAGTACTTGGACGCTAAAGACAAGTCAGCGCTCCAGTCGCTGACGTCCCGCGCCAGGGTGGTGGTGTCGCTGCTGCCGTACGACCTGCACGGGGACGTGGCCAGGGCCTGTCTCAACACTGGAGCGCATATGGTCACCGCGTCTTATGTGAGGCCTGAAGTTCAGGAGCTGCATCAAGCGTAAGTGTCCAACTATTTATAGATCTTATCGAGTGTTAGCAGGTACCAATAAACTGCCATTTGACCTGGAGGGGGGTGTGGCAAAGGCCTGGCTTAGTTACAACAAGCATATTAATGTGTCCATTAATAGTGAAATTATATCAGTTGCTTCAAATTGAGAGTGAATAGGTTTCTTCTAGGTAAGCGCATTCCATCGTTGACCACATCGTCGCTTTCCATCAGGTGAGATAGCGGTCAAGCGCGAACCTATCAACAATTAAAAAAAAATTAGGTATGAATGCAAAACCAGTAAAAAGTCAGACACTCAAGTCAACTCAAAAGTTATAAAAATACCTACTTTAAAAAGGGTTGGCAACTTACGCACATACACGGTTCTCCTGTTTAATGGTCCGATAACTAAATTGGTTTAAGTCACCAATTTAGTTACATCATTTTACAATTGTGCAATTCCAATGTACACTCCCCAAATGTAAATAGAAGTGAATCGGTGATTACTCGTAACCAAAGAAGTGCAGTTTGAATGATACGAGTAAATTAAGTTAATATCAGTCACTGAACATAGCCGGCACAGGACAGCCTACTGTAAGATGGAGCAATCAAGGACAACCTTTGGACAGTCGACAATTGAACGCACGACAGATTGTGATTTAACAGTTTCACTTTGATAGATTATAATCTAACGAAAAAGAATGCGTTAAATTGTAAGCAGTACGTTACGGCTCACAATCTTTCAACATTTTAAAATCTCACCTGATAGATTATATTCTAACTATATTTACAATTTTACGGTGAGATATATAATTCATAATGTTTTCATTTAAATAAGAATAAAATTGTATTGTTGGGTTTTTACCGACTTCCCAAAAAGGAGGAGGTACTACGTTCGGCTGTTTGTATGTTTTTTTTTTTTTTTTTTTTTTTTTTTTGTATGTTTGTTTGTCGAATACTCCCCCAAATGTGGACGGATTTTCAAAATTCTTTTTTTGTTTGAAAGTAGATAGTTCTGAGGTGGTCCCATTATCACCAAATTAGGATCTGATGATGGGATCTTGAAGAAATCGAGGGCAACCTTCAAATTTTATAGGCTCACTTATTGATTTTCGCATATTTTATGAAGTATCTTGTGTATTTGCGTATGGTCGTCACCATCTCAGGTAGCTGGGCTGATGATGGAAGGTACAACTCCTTAACAGTAAGAAGTTACTCGAACAGGCAAGGACTGTTTTAGTAAATTGTTTTGATGTTTGATAGGGCATTTGCCACATTTGGTCTCATAATCATCAAGTCATGACCTGATGCTGCAGTCAGGATAGTCTGCAGAGTACCTAAGTCCTCGACAACAAACAGCAGATATATCGAGTTTAGGCTCATTAAAACGGCTCGATGTGTGGATAAATGTACTGCTAATAAAGAACACCGAAGTACATAGAGACCTGATGCTGAAGCCAGGAGCATCAGGAAAAGTACAAACTTTGAAATTACAGCACCGTAGTCGTGTTTGGGCTCATTTTAAACAGGACTAAATTTTAAGTTCATTGCAATGTTGACATAAATCTGGCCTGATGCTACAGCCGGGATTATCAGCATCTAGTCTAATGACTGATTGAAAGATTTACCTTTCGGCTTCATCATCAGATCAGTTTGATATATCCTTTCCCTCTCCAGCATCTAGTCTAATGACTGTTTGAAAGAAGAGGGGGAGAGGATATATCGAACTGATCTGATGATGAAGCCGAAAGGTAAATTAATGTAATCTAACCGTGTTTGGGATTATTAGAACCGTTATGAGATGCGCTCTGACTATAAGGTATTTAAGTTTGACTGAGGGGTACTTTTTAGTGGTGGTACCATAACTAAAAAGTGTAAAATATAAAAAAACTTTTTACAAAAAAAATATAACCGACTTCAATGATAAAAAAACACTGAAAAGTATCAAATAACTTTAATTTTGGAAGTCGGTGTTAAATAACGAAGAGACTAAACTATTATAGAAACACCGACTTCCAAAATTAAAGTTATTTGATACTTTTCAGTGTTTTACTTTAAACTTTGTAAGAGCTTTGTAGAGTTGAGCTTTTAGCTTTGTAAGAGTTTGCTTATTTGTGTATATTTACAGTGCAAAGGATGCTGGCATCACGTTGCTAAACGAGGTTGGCTTGGACCCCGGCATCGACCACCTGCTCGCTCTCGAATGTATTCACGACATACAGAACCATGGAGGAAGAATCGACTCATTCGTTTCATACTGTGGAGGTAAACAATACCTACGATAAAATGTACCATTTTAGGGATCCGCAACTGAAAAAACGGAACTTTTTAATATCACTTTATTGCCCGTATATCAAGATCCCATTCAGGTCTGCGTATATTTATATACGCTATAAACGAATTTAAACGCTTACGCTATTTTTTTTTATATTTCTTCATCAGGAAACGTCTAAATTTCCTATTATTTCAGGTCTACCAGCCCCAGAGTTCAGTGACAACGCTCTTAGGTACAAATTCTCATGGAACCCTCGAGGAGTGCTACTCAACACCATATCTGCTGCCAAGTATTTGAGCAAAGGACAGGTAGTTAATCTCACACAGTATATACGAATTTTATAGCAGATATCTTTATCTACATTAAAAGGAGAAATTGACTGACATATCTCCTCACAGCCGAAACTACATGGTCTAGGAGCAAAATTTTGTACATGGTTCCTTTTATGAGGTAGGCGAGCATTAAGAGAGGATTTTCCAAAATTCACCCCCTCATCATCATCATCATCATCACCACTACTCTCAATTTCAACTTCTAAAGGGATGGAATGGGGGCTCAAAGTTTACGGAGAAACCTATTTAAACACGAGCGAAGCCGCTAGCAGAAGCTAGTATGTGCATATATTACTATCATTCTCTATGAAGTCACCATGAAACTGAGGAAGAGCCGCATTATCTAATGGAAGAAATGGATGCCTAACTGAAATTTTTTCACTAGGCATTTTTTTTTTTTGGTTTTCAATTATTAACATTTTTTATTTTATTTTAATACATTGATTATAAAAAATAAAAAAAACAGTGATATATGTATAAATATCAATTTAATGACGTTACACAATATCCAGATCCCGGTATCAAAGTTTTCCGTGCGTTTTTACTGTCAGAAAGCCAATATCAGGCAGTTGACTAGACCAGACACAACACTCGTCTGGTCGGAAGATCCACCCTTTTCAATAGAGGTATGTGGTTGTGGGACTTAAAACCCTGTTCTGCATACCTTTATAGGACTTTACACCTTCTTCCACTCACTTCTAAAAAGCAAAAAATTACGGGTCTAATATTTTTTATATACCTGCTTACTTATGGACCAAATAGAATTATTATTACTTTTGTTTCCCAGATCGTAGAAGTACTGAGTGGAGGGGAACTGATGTCAGTGGCTCGTGAGCTGAACTTCCTGCCCGGCTTCGCCTTCGAGGGCTTCCCCAACAGAGACAGCACCATTTACTCCAGGCTGTACGGCATCGAGGACGCGCACACCATGTTCAGAGGAACCATCAGATACAAAGGTTTGTCTTAAGGCTACCTGCTATAAATTGGTAGCTAGTGACCTGACCTTCCTGCACAGCTTCGCGTTTAGGGGTTGCCATGCCACCCCTGTGTTTCATAGAAATCATAAAATACAACGGTTTGTCATAGGGCTTCCTGTTATATAATATGTTGATGGCTCGTGATCTGACCTTACTGCAGAGCTTTGCTTTCGTGGGTTGCCATGCCAGGCTATCGTGTTCATAGAAACTGTCAGGTAATTTCCGAAAGCCTTGAATTCAATGGAGGAAAGAATAAGTCTTAGAATAAAAGGGTTAGACTACATCAAATACGTCGTACACTGATGCTTCAATGCTATCAATTAAATTTTGTCAATTTGTGATGATGAAATAATATTATTTACTTAACTGCATTCCGTGTTTTAAAAACAAATCTTTGAAGCAGTGACTTAACTAAGTTCAATAAAATGGAATGTCCTATTTTAGCCAATACCATTTTCTAGACTCGCATTCACTAAAAATAGCGTTGCGCCACCGGTACATGGTGGACATCCCACCTGCACGCACTAAACGTTTTGGAAACACATTCATTGTGCGTGCAGCTAAGGAATGGAATTCCTTGCCGCAGTCTGTGTTTCCTGATAGCTACAACCCGGAAATCTTTAAGTCGAGAGTGAATAGGTTTTTTCTAGATAAGCGCGTTCCATCGTCGACCGCATCGTCGCTTTCCATCTGGTGAGATAGCGGTTAAGAGCGAACCTATCAACAATAAAAAAAAAACTAACAGAGTTTAGTTCAGCGCCAACTAGCGAGAACAAGGCCATACTGAAGCACGTAGCTTTCATCTTAATAACCATAATATTTGGTATGAACGCAGGTTTCGCTGATAATATGATAGCGATGCAGTTGTTCGGCCTAGTGGACCCCAACCCTCACACGTCTTTACATCCGGATGGACCTAAGATCACATGGGTATGTTTTACACATTGTTTCTACTGTAAGTTGAGTAATCTTTCAGGCAAAAATGCGCGTACAACCAGCTGGACTCTTACCAAAAAGACTACCCACACTATAACAGAAAACAGAATTAGATAGTTGCCTTTTTTTATTTATAACTTCATCCAAAACTTCAATAAAAAGAATGTCTCAATTCCTTTCAAGTCTAGTAAGGTTTCTTTCAAATCTGGTGCAAGAAGAAACTGTCAAGTAACAGAATAAGGAAGCACATACTGAAATGTGACGTCAAAGCCATTAGCTAAGCGCGTTCAAAAGAAAGAGATGTTCCCACCGCGCCCCACCCTTCCTCATATAAATATTTGAAATGACAATATAATTGTTGATTGATTTAATAATCAATTTTGATGCCGTTTTCAAAATAAGATTTATTTTTAGTGTTATTTGGTATAAAATATTGTACTAAAATAAATACTAGACGATACCCAACTGTTTTGAAAAGGTTAGATTTCAAAGAGAAATTAACTATTATAATTTAATTGACAACTAACTTTTACAATATTTTGTGCAGCGTCAATTTGCGTGTGAACTTCTCGGACTGGTGGACTCATCGATCTTCTTCGAGAACCTGCGCACGCGTCTGTCGGAGCGCATCGGGCCGCTCGGCGCGCTGGGCCTGGAGTCGCTGGGGCTGCTGGACGACGTGGAGATCGCCAAGTGCGGCACGCCGCTCGACACTGTCAGCCATTATC
This sequence comes from Mythimna lalbum, assembly GCA_949319445.1. Taxonomy (NCBI): domain Eukaryota; kingdom Metazoa; phylum Arthropoda; class Insecta; order Lepidoptera; family Noctuidae; genus Mythimna; species Mythimna lalbum. The sequence goes on along the minus strand of OX439351.1, from coordinate 8,063,055 downwards.
TTAGCAAGCGATTGCAATTACGTAAGTTGGACCTGTCAATTGATGTAGAACGGAGCATCATGTCGGACTTCTACTGACTTAAACCCACGAATGCATCTCCTCCCATTAAAGTGCGCATGGAATAACTCCTCTTAGAGTCAGGCTGGTTGAGGGACGACTCATAGTCTATCTTCCGCACTTAAGACCCACTTAAACTGTACGAGTTTCTCGTTTCGAACATACGGTAGTACGAACATAGTAAGAATATGAAAAAAATTTCTTCGTCTAAACATTCCTACCTCACGCTAGGCCAATGAGGCGATTTTCATTTGATGTTTTTTTCAGGAAAATCAGCAGAAATTTTCCTGAAAAGTATCAGGAACTCCAGAACTATGCTGCATGCGAGTAGAATTCTAAGCACTCTAATGTTTTATGCTCTGCTGGAAAATGATCTGCTAAGTTCACGGACATGGCGAAAATAACCTCGCAATGGAATATTGCATGTATCAGTCAAAATTTCAAGGCAATAATCGTTTTTCATGTTTTTGTGACAGTTTCTACCATGAGTGCAGTGCGCGAGGCTGTTATTATATTCAAAACTTACGTAGATACCAACTCTAATATTTGTCTATTACAGAAAAAGACGAGACAGACCTGGTGGTACTCCGCCACGAGCTCGGAGTGACGTGGAGTGATGGCAAACGGGAGCGACGTGAAGTCACCATGACGGTGCGAGGAGATCCCAGCAAGCACACCGCCATGGCCTGGACTGTGGGCCTGCCCACCGGCATCGCAGCCAAGATGGTGCTAGATGGTAAGGACCTACATCTCCTAAGGTTACACTACTAGCAAGAGCGTTGCAAAGTGAACATGACCGTGTAAAGAGACATCAGCGCAGCGAGCTATGTGTGGCCTCAACATCAGCCACGGTGTATAGTGGGTTGGTTACATTGCTCGCAGAACAGGTGGTCCATCCAGCCAAAAACTTCTGGCATGGCAACCAGGAACAAGATGGACCTGGTGAGGGTCACGGGAATCCGTCGGATGTGAGATGCACGGGACCATTCGTTGTGACACTTGGGGGAAGGCCTATGTCCAATAGTGGATGCTTTCAGCTAAAGTGATGATAATCAGTTCTACGTTTAAAGACCGTTAAGCTAAAACGGCTTTTTAAATTGTCATTGGTGAGTCTTGTAATATTCAGTTCGCTAACTTTTATAATGCACAGTCGCACAGACCTTAGTTTTTAGAGCGTCGAGCTAAAATGCATTCTCATTTTGTTTTCAGGCGAAATCCAAGAGCGTGGTGTGGTACTACCGTTCGCTCCTGTAGTATACAAGTCACTGTTATCACGACTCAGAGCAGACGGCATCCACGCGAAGGAAACCACCACTCCTCTTAACTGAACCTCATTACCATAATGTTAACAAAGAAGTATTCATAAAAATGTACTGACGTTTAGAGTAGAACACTGCGCAGCTCAGTTTAGTGCGGAAAGCTGCACAACTGAGTTTTAGTGCAGAATATTGTGCAGTTGAAATTAGTGCAAATGAATTTTGGTAGTCAAAAACATTCTAAGAGTATTCTACTGTTGACCAACATGTATTGTGCCAAGGTTTTTTTTTGTAAATATTTTTGTATTTTTAAGATTAGAAGTAACTATGTAGATATAGGTATGTTAATTGAGTAATTAGTATAAAATATCTGCTAATGTTATGTCGTGTGTGGCTAGTAATGTGACAACTTTGTGAGAAAATTGTTTTCTTAATAAAAACAAAAGAAATACATTTGTTTCTTTTTTCATTGACTCTTGACTCTACATACACAGTATTATAAACTTTTAAGTACACCCTTTAACTCCAAACCTTCATGCACGAACACCACGGACGCCGTTATCTACTGAAAAAGTATCATTACAAACGTTTTTGATTTCAGCAAGGTAACCGCTGAAAATGAAAATACTATTGTCCAGTAATGTCATCTGGAAAAAAAAGGTGTGACATGATTGTCATTCTTATATCATTTTTTTGCTAACCTAAAATGTTTTATCAAATGACTTGATTCTGCTATTTTGAGTTATTTTTTACGGTTATTTTTATAAATTTATTGAGCCAAATCTCGATTGTGTCGACACGTCCAATTTACACTTAAGATTTTTTTAATGCGTGACAATTTAATAATGATGACTTTGCGTTAAAGTCACACTGAAATGGAAAACGACCCGAATAACACAGTAAGTACTAATGTATCGAAGGCGAGGATGTACCGCGGCAGACGCAGACGCGGAAATTATTGAAATTAGCGGGAATGAGAAGAGGTTATCCCTTTTTGAAACCCTATAAACATCAACGGACTCCGAATGCAGACTACTGCCACTAAATGGTCGAAGCTTGAAATATTTTAAAGCTCTAAATATCCCTAACTATACGCAATTTCGTATAATGAGAGTGCGCTTGCCTATTTTAACTCCAGCAACCAAAACAACAATCATTTCGGGATTTTTATATTATTTTCTTCTAGCCAGAAGAGAAGAAAACTTGGGGGAACAGTTTTACTACAACCTATCTAACATTGTACCAATGTGCCTCACCACTTGGATTACGAATCCACATAGTTACCCTTCTTTCAACTTTGATAATCTTGCACTGGCAGTTTATTCAATAGCTATTTTTTGCCGGCAACGCTTACTAAAGGTAGTGAACGATCTAGTATCTTAATTTGTTTAGAACCGCTTAAAATGATGAGTCATATTTCAGTTAATGGCTTGATGTTGCAGTTGTATATTTGCGAACCCCAATGTCAATCGGGTAGTTTAAAGGCGCTGACGGTCTGATGGCAATCAAGCTACAGGTGTTAACGGCAAAGCATTTTTATCGTGGTCTGCAGTATAGGATAGAAAGTTCCGTAACATCCATGAACAGGTGCTTGATCTAATGATCCTGCCCATTCCATGGAGGTTTCGGAACTTTGGTCTAGCTATTAAACTAGACGAGTGTTGCGCTGGTCTGATTGCGCGGAGGCTATGATTGACGATGTCTGTTTTGCAGTTCATATGTGGCGGCTTTACATCTACAGAATTTTGGCTTACACCACTTTTACTTGGTGTCTTGCATCATATGGCCAGTGCATAATTTAATATAAAAAATGGATAGGTAGTGTCTGTATGTATGTCACGGTAATACCGAGTCATTAAGGCTGCTTGTGCACATACTTATATTTGTCATGACAAACTACGATATGATAATATTGTTGGCACAGTCATCTGGGTTATTGGATGAACATAGAAGCTTCTTGATAAAAGGAGCATACTACCGTACCAAAGGTGTATGAAATCACCGTATCTCCAGGTACGGTAACTTCTTGATCTATGTTATGGTCAAAACGTGTAAGAACAACCATGCATGGCCAATAACCTGTAGATTTTTACAGTGAAAAAACGTCTGTGAACAACAGGTACGGCCTGTTGCTCATAGACGTTTTTTCGTGAGATGCGAACGTTTCTAAGCAAATGTAAGAAACTGGATCGTTCGAAGCCAGTGTAAGCGCAGTTTTAGTAACTTGGTTATGGTGGGCAGACGGCGGGTCGCGAGACTGGTCGGTGCATGTCGGTGGCGGCGATGCAGGCGCTGCACCGACTGCGCGAGTGCCGCCTGCTCTGCGACGCCATCGTGCGCGCGGACGACGGCGCCGCCTTTCCCGTGCACCGCGCCATACTCTCTGCCTGCAGCCCATACTTCCTGTACGATTTACATTCTTTATTCGTAGCTAGTTCCAACTTCATCGGAGATTAGGACAATTAATACCGTTTCTTCTTTACTAGGTACTTCAGTAAAGTTTATTTTAGATTCTTCGGTGGGGATTTCTGCCCAATCGACAAATCCCCCACCAGTGGGGATTGTTACTTTTTTTCCAGAAATCCCCACTAGCTAAATAAAATCATCACAGTAGGGATTTTTGGGAAAATAAGTGTACCACCAGATATTTTTGTTTCTAAATTATTAACCCTTCAGATACCGTCCATTAGAGACCCAATAGTAAGACAATAGATGCGCGGCCACCGGTGGTCGCTTGGGGATTCATGAATTAAACCAAAAATGCGTATATGAGACACTATCTCATCTATCCTATCAATGTTATTAATTTAAAAGACAGATAGACACTTAAAGCAGATCTGTTTCGTGGTATTGATTATCTTTTCTGTAGGTATATAGTAAAATGTAATAAGTAATTGTAGTTTAATATGCAATGCAATGTGTCAACCAATACAAACTGAACCATACGTAACCGTCAACAGGGCACTATTTACAACAACACTGCACTCTCGCGAACAAAGCGACGTGCTGATATCGGGCGTGCGCTCGGAGATCCTGCTGCTGCTGATCGAGTACGCGTACCTGCGCCGCATCGACGTGACGGACACCAACGTGCACGAGCTGCTCATGACCGCCGACTACCTCGCCTTCCTCGGCGTCCTGCAGCTCTGCTGTGACCATCTGAGGGCCTCGCTTAATCCCAAGAACTGTCTGGGCATTATGATGTTTGCGAGGTTAGTGGGGTTTTGTCAGATGATCAGTTTTGTTCAGGGTAGATTACAACTCTTCAGATACCGTCATTTAGAGACACAATTAAGACAATAGATGCGCGAACGCGGGCGTTCGCTTGGGGATTCATGAATCAAGGATGAATCATTTTAAGACATTAATTTCAGTGTCCACCAACCTGCACTGTACACAGGGACTCCCAAATAAAGCAAGTCTTCAAGATGATAGTCCCGCCAGTATAAATATTTAATTTAAAATTGTTAAAGAGTAGATTCATTAAAAATTGTGCTGATTAATTGTGTCTTTTGACTCAATGAGTGATTATACAGGGTTATTTGTAAAACACTAGCAACCTCTCAGGACTGTGATACTACCATCCTAAACAACAACTTTTGTTTTATGACTTTTAAAAAAATAACATATTTTAGTTCATCAGATTTTCATACAAAAATAAAAATATTTAAATTGAACGTTCTAAATGTTGCTAAGTCTATGCTGGCGTATTAATTTTCTAGTGTGATGAGTACACGAAAATAGTGCGAATGCTTGCTAGGTAGGTGTGATAACAATGTTTCGGAAGCCTGCTTACTATCACTACGAGAACAGTGTGCAGGAGGCGTAGATAGGTACAGCAAAATACAGAGTTAGATAGAACAACGAAATTTTGAAGGTTTGTTTTTGGTAAATGTTTTATAAAAAATCATAGAACAAAAGTTGTTGTTTATGATGTTCTTAACTAGCACCTAGTGTTTTACAAATAACCCTGTATATCGATTGGTAGTCAATACATTTTGCATAATAGTTTCGTTTGTCTGGTTTGCCCAGCATGCTGAAATAACTTGTCTAAAGTAAGCTGACTAACTAACACTAGGTGGCGTTGTTGCAGGCGCGTGTTTTGTTATAAGCTTGAGGCAGACGGTAGGCGTTACCTTCTGCGCTACTTCGTGACTGTGGCGACCCAAAGCGATGAATTCCTCCACCTGCCTCTCGAGGAACTCAACTCTATTATACTGGAAGACGAACTGAACGTGAAGAGTGAGGAGGTGGTCTGGGAAGCGGTGCTGCGCTGGGTCAACTATGACCCTGACAGCCGTTGGCAGCACACCGTCAAACTGATGGGCAGTATACGACTCGGACTACTGGACACTCAAGTAAATATTATTTTATATTAAAAAATCTTGTTAATATAGTTGTTATAATAATAGAAATACTAATCAGTCCTTCCCGTGCCGCATATTACTGATGTAACGAATATTCGCAATTGCATTCGCGCGAATATTTACCCATTTTTATATTCGCATTCGAATTCACCAGAAACATGCGAATATTTGGCAATTTTTCTTGACAAACAAAAAAGTTTATATAAGTATTGATTGAACGGATATAGAATGATAAATACAACTGATGTAAAGAATGTTAAATTTTGATGGATATTCGTGATCAATATTCGCGAATATATTCGCGCTGGCGAATAATATATTTCTTGTGAATTCTACGAATATTGCATATTGTAATGCATTGCGTTTTCAATTTCAGTTTTTCTTAGAAAACGTAAAAGATCATCCATACGTAACTGGTAACGAAGGCTCACGACCCATTATTATTGAAACCTTGAAGTTTCTGTACGACTTGGAGATGATTGCTCAGAGAGACGGTGAAGTTGCCACGCCAGAGATTGCTCGCCCTCGAGTCCCACACGAAGTAATGTGATTTTTTCTTTGTCATTTTATAAATCCTAATTGTATTATTATCATTATTCAATAACAAAAACTAACCTTCAATTTGACCAGGTTGTCAATTAACATTAGTGGTCACAAATTCACAATTAAATAAAATGTCAACATTTTTTTACCATTGATTGTCTCGCGTTAACTACTCCACTAACTCACAATCATCACAATGGTATGCGATGCTGTAGTCAACGATGGAGCTTGCTTAGAAATAACCTATTATTTTAATAGGTCACTCAATAAAAATATTCTCAAAGATATTTTTTCTGTCTTGGTATATTTTTTGAACCTATTAATTTAAAAGAACTAATTGCCGTGTCTTAACTCAGGTACTATTTGCAATTGGAGGATGGAGCGGAGGCTCACCGACAGCTTTTATTGAAACTTATGACACGAGAGCAGATCGCTGGATTAAGGTACCATCTTTATTTATCCCCAGAGCTTGTAAACTAGAGTATATCCCATGATAATTCTAACAAGCCCCAACACGGTTAGGATACATCGTTACTATATTTCATGCGAATATTCCAATACAATATTCGCAATGCAAATACGAATGTTGACTTTCAAAGTGCGCGCAAAATATCATAGACTATACAGGTTTGACATTTCGGGTCAACCTATTTTAAACCGAACATAACAGGACCAACGTCCGTACCATTTTTTTTTTCGGTGATGACAACCCCCGCTCTTGGGTGGAGCGAGAGATAGTGTCAGACTTTTACTGACTAAAAACCCACCCCGTTCCTTCTAGCCCCAGTAGGCTTCGACCCAGCTGGGCCCCTCCTGCTGCTGACAGCTCCTTGAGGCGCGCGGGAACAGTGCGCGCCGTCGACGTCTTGGGCTCTGTCCATTACCGGACGATCGGACAGCGAGCTACCCATGGCTCGCCGTCCGCGAGCCCGCTTAACGTCCATACCATGAGTAGTATGGACGTTGTTAGGAATAGACAGGTCGAGTTACAGCGAACGCTGCGCAGTAGAGATTTCGTTTTCTAAAATACCTTGCATTTCTCAGGTAGAAGAAGTAGACCCTGCAGGACCCCGTGCATACCACGGCACAGCCGTCCTCGGCTACTGCATCTACGTGATCGGCGGCTTCGACGGCATGGACTACTTCAACTCCTGTCGCTGCTTCGACGCAGTCACCAAGTCTTGGCGAGAGGTATTTGCTTAAAGTTTTTTTATTGTTTTCTAACCAAAGAGTGCCAAAAGGACCCTTTTATTATTATATTTTATATTAAACTAGCTTTTACACGCGGCTTCGCCCGCGTTTATACTTTACACTTTCTCCCTTTTTCACACTTAAAAAAAAAATAGCCTATCCGTCTCGAGGGTCCCAACTACCTCTGTACCAAAATTCATCAAAATTGGTTTGGTGAAGACGTAACAAACAAACAAATAAACAAACAAACTCACTTTCGCTTTTATAATATTAGTAAGAATTGCCCTTATACACGGCCTAGCGGGGAATTTTTTTGTAATGATTTATGCGTCTATTCAGACAGAATAAACATGTTTTCTTTCTTTCTTCTTTATATTTAATTGCATAATTTTCTCAATACAGGTAGCACCAATGAACGCACGTCGCTGCTACGTGTCAGTGGCGGTTCTCGGGGAGACGATATACGCGATGGGCGGGTACGACGGCCATCACCGACAGAACACGGCCGAGCGGTTCAACCACCGCACCAACCAGTGGTCGCTCGTCGCGCCCATGAACGCGCAGCGGTCCGACGCGAGCGCAGCCGCGTTAGATAGTAAGTGTGACGATACGGCAATCGCCGGTCGCAGGGCAAAATCTAATTTTGAATTGAGTAAGGCACCATCGCACCAAAAATCACTTGAATCCTGCGACGCGGCGCCAAACCAAATCCTTTGAATTTTTCGTTTCGGATGCAAGCAAAAATGACCTTAGTGGTGGTCAGGCGGAAGTGTCTTTGACGGTACATTCTGCATGGTTTTCTGGTGGTGGCAGAAGACAGGTTTTTTCAAATATATCACATACGAACAGCCCGAGACTAATAATCTCAATAAATTGTAACGTTTGTTTCAGACAAGATCTACATAACGGGTGGCTTCAACGGCCAGGAGTGCATGAACAGCGTGGAGGTGTACGACCCCGACACGAACCAGTGGACCAACCTGGCGCCCATGCGCTCGCGCCGCTCCGGCGTCTCCTGCATCGCTTACCACAACAAGGTACTTAGGTATTATTGCTTGGAATCTTATGTGTGACGCATTCGCAATGTTGCTATAACTGGCGTAGCTACTGAAGGGCCAGGTGGGGCTTTAGGGGCCCTAGTTTGTTCCATGGTCGTTGGTCACCTAACTATGCAACTGATTATAGCATGTGAAATGTTTTGTATCAATAATTATATAATTGATTTGCTTGCCGGCCGCGGCGGATTACCATTCATCGGACTATGTGAGGGAGGGAAACAGCTCGTGTGCTTGCGCAAAAACTTGTACACTCATACACTTTACTAATTTTCTCCTGCGTCGGTGGCTAGCCTCCACTGAGATTAACCGCCATGTAACCATGATCGATGAGTATCTTTTATGTATTAGTTTATTATTCTGTAATGATTATTTTTGTGTGTTTTATCTATGGGCCTCAGATGCCTGAAAATAAAGGATTATTATTATTATTATTATCTGTTTATTAATCTCAGGACCCTGAGGTCCTGGGCCTTTGAGAGGCGTACAAGGGGCCGAAGCCAACTCGCAGGGCCCTTTTGGTTACTATAATGGAACGTGATACCTACCGACGATTATCCCTGTACGCGCTATACTAGTGCACCCAAGGACAACCCCCGGTTTGAAAAACTATTGCGACATAATATGAAAAACAAAATTTAAATTATTATTATTATTATTACGTACAGTGAAGAATCAAAATGTAGAGTAATTTTTTCTCTAAAATCTACCGAGTCGAACATGTCTACCGCATGTCCGGTAAACGGGGGACCAACGACAGACCACAAAGGAGATGGTAATTGCATCACTGCATACCATATCACAATGAAGCACTGGTTTATATCAATTGAAAAAGAAAAAAGCGGGACAAACTGGACCGCAAATTTTGTCAGAATTGGATCCTTTTAGACATACAAATAATGTGCTGACACGTGGGCTTGTGAAAAGTGGAAGGAGGCCTTTACCTAGGAGTGGGAATAAACAGAATAGCAAAAAAAAAACTATGAACCCTTTACATGCCGAACTTATTTTAGAGTAGACTTCTATAATCCTCTTGATGTACCGAATTACAAAAATATAGCTGTATAACCATAAAACGATAAGTAATAACATGATACGAATCATTATCTTTGCACTGAGCTATTTACATAACAAAAATTACCCCCACTACGCTGACAGCACCACAGACTCATAGATAAAATTATAATATAAACATTAACGAATAATATTATTAATCACATGAGATATTAACTCAAAATGGTTAACGTTATCATTTCAGGATCAGCGAGGTCATATAATAATAATACGCCGATGTCTCTTTAACAAAAAACTTTATCGATATATTTTGTATTCCTTTACGGCCCTATGCAGAATGCACTGGTTTTATCTAGATTTATTCGAATCGTTACATATAGGCCAAGTATCTACGTCTCTTCGCCGCGCGAAACTTGATTCATAACGGAATATCTATACATAGGTACTTATAATAAACTAGCTGCTACCAGCGGCTTCGCCCGCGTGATGGCAGAAAGTTATCCCAAGGGAAAATACTTCCGGGATAAGAAGTATCCTATGTCCTATTCCAGGACATGGTCTATCCTGAGTAGTTTCATCAAAATCGGTTTAGCCATTTAGGCGTGAAGACGTAACAAACAAACAAATAAACTCACTTTCGCTTTTATAAGTAAGTATATTATTAGTAAGGATAATATTTTACATTATTTCTTTATTCCTAGATCTACGTGATTGGCGGCTTCAACGGTATTTCCCGAATGTGTAGCGGCGAGGTGTACGACCCCGCCGCCAACACCTGGGCCCCGGTGCCCGACATGTACAACCCTCGGAGTAACTTCGCCATCGAGGTCATTGACGACATGATCTTCGCGATCGGAGGCTTCAACGGCGTCACCACCATCTACCACGTCGAGTGCTACGATGAGAGGACCAACGAGTGGTGAGTTTTAATTTAACTAAGAAAGATTTTATTTATTTATTTCATTTGGGAAAACAAACAGTAGTATATTAAGTATACACAGCCTTAAAACGTCTTAAAATTTAAATTAACAAATATACTACCCACAACATTTTCCACAGCAAAACAAACTGTTAGCAAACGTAGACTGTAGCAGGGTTAACTCAAAGAAAAGGATATTAAAAGAGAAATAAAGGTAAACAATATTTCACAAAAGATGACACAAACCAAAAATAAAATAAAAAAAATATAATATAATATATGTAATGAAATGACATTTCATAAAGCGCGTTGAAGTTGTCAATGGAATTTATATTCTGTGGAACGGGGTGACGTGTGATTGAATGACAGATGATGTTTAGATTATTTTGCATATTCTATTGTTAAAAATTCTATTGTAAAAAGATAAAATAAAGGGATATAATTGAGGAACCGATACTAGTAAACTTTAAATGTCGTTTCTTTGATTTTCAGGTAAGTTATAGTAGTAATGGTCATAGTTAAACGTTGTAATATAGTAAAGACGTATTAAATAAACAAATCTTTGATTTTCAGAGAAACAATTTGTGGTTTATTTGGAAAATCCTCAATAACATACCTTATATATATACTAAAATAAATAAATACAAAAATATATATTATTTAACTAAGAATACGAAGATGTTGAAGATGGAGAGATGCCTGGTTCTTGTGTTTCTACTCTTTAATTCTCGAAATAAAATTTCCGCATATATTAAATCAGGGAGAAGTGAAAAGTCTAAGACGACTCGACTACCTAACCAACACAGACACGCACGACATGACGAAAAGACCCCACTTGTATAAAATCTCTCCTCTTTATAATATTAGTTTAGACTAACTGCCATCTACGGCTCCACACTTACTTCCAAAAAATATGAAAAGGCTTTACAAAGAGATAGATAAGTATATAAAATTCTTAGCTTCAATATCGTATATGTGTATGTCTCACGACTCTTGCAACAGATCTCAAGTCAGCAATTATCTAAAATGCTATAAATAAGGAAATAAATGGGTATTTAATCACGTTATTCACAACATGTTATATAAACTACGGTTAATTATATTATAATACTATCTTGAATAAAAGCACGTGGGGCGTGTATTTTTTATAGAACTATCATCATCAGGTTATCTTTCTATAAACCAAGGATGGGGCTTGTCATAATTATGGGAACTGGATTGATTGCTAGATAGTGACTTTATTATTAAATTAGTAGCTTATACTGCTGCACGAAACCCCATTTCATATTTCGAACAATCCGTTCATATTCTTGGTCTACAAAATTATTCAGAATTTTTCAGATTCTCGATTAAATGTTCAAGGACTCTACGAGATAGATTGAGAGAGAGACAGAACTATTTTTAGAGAGAGAGAGACGGAACTATTTTTGTTATTTTTAATTTATAATGGGCTATTTACGCAAAATAGCAGATTTCCAGAGGTCTTTATTGGATTCGTTTTACATAAATTTAGTTTTGATTTCAGTAGAAACATCGATAATATCCACTACGATATATCTGTGTTTTACAAAATATCAGAGTTTTCAAAATATCTGGAGAAATATGAGTACCTAACGTCTTAATCACGTAAGAGCGATTGTATGGAAATGTATATCTCGGGTTGCTCTTAACTAGTTAACAGGGGGTTGATACATTGTTGCATCCATTCAGATTTAGATTTATAGGTATTTTCTGTTATGCTGTCTGTCAATTAGTCTCTATTTATAACTCGAAGTTGCGTTTGAGTTGAGATAATAAGCCTAGTTGTCATCCATTATGCATTTACAGCAAACCTGTTTGTGCTAGATATTTCTCCATCTGTCGTCTTTATCATATTATTATGTCCTGCTAGTCCTTTGGCTTGTATCTAAGTACAGTAAATGTTTACAGATGCACGAATAAGTACTTCATGAGAAACAGTTGCGTAAAAGCATGCCAACTTGTTTGTCAGTTTGGGAACGTCACAATTATGGCGGTAAGTCCCCTCTTTGAGGCGTGGCTGGAAAGACCTCACGGCGTCCTTACCTTCCGCATGACGCAGGTCCTCACCGGACATGGCAAGTTCGGGAGGTTCCTGCATCGGATTCGAGCGGAAGAGACGCCCGGGTGCCGCCACTGTGCGGAACGCCCGGAGGACACAGTTGAGATGTGCCCTGCTTGGGCGGAGCAACGCCGTGCCCTCGTGGGGGTGATCGGCGGCGGAGACCTCTCGCGCCGGGCCTTGGTTCGGGCCATGGTCCGGAGCGAGGAGGAGTGGCAGGCGGTCGCCTCCTTCTGCGAAGCAGTAATGCTAGCAAAGGAGGAGGCAGACCGCATCAGGCAACGGCGCCCCCGCCGCCGCCGATTTCCGGCCACCGTAGACGCGGGCTCGCGGACGGCGAGCCATGGGTAGCTCGCTGTCCGATCGTCCGGTAACTGTCCGGACCGAGCCAAGGCGTCGACGGCGCGCACTGTTCCCGCGCGCCTCAAGGAGTTGTCAGCAACAGGAGGGGCCCATCTGGGTCGAAGCCTACCGGGGTCGGGGTTTTTTTTTTTTTTTTTTTCTCGACGGGGAAAATCATCTTTGACGAAACCCGCTCTTGGGTGGAGCGGGAGACAGTGTCAGACTCTTACTGACTAAAAACCCCGCGCCGTTCCTTCTAGCCTTCATACCGGGGCACGAGCTCCCTTTCGGACAACCCTGTCCCCAGTAGGCTTCGACCCAGCTGGGCCCCTCCTGCTGCTGACAACTCCTTGAGGCGCGCGGGAACAGTGCGCGCCGTCGACGTCTTGGACTCGGTCCATTACCGGACGATCGGACAGCGAGCTACCCATGGCTCGCCGTCCGCGAGCCCGCGTCTACGGTGGCCGGAAATCGGGATCGGAATCCCGGCGACGGCGGCGAGGGCGCCGTTGCCTGATGCGGTCGGCCTCCTCCTTTGCAAGCATTACTGCTTCGCAGAAGGAGGCGACCGCCTGCCATTCCTCCTCGCTCCGGACCATGGCCTCGACCAGGGCCCGGCGCGAGAGGTCTCCGCCGCCGATCGCCCCCACGAGGGCACGGCGATGCTCCGCCCAGGCAGGGCACACCTCGACGGTGTGCTCCACCGTGTCCTCCGGGCGTTGCGCACAGTGGCGACACCCGGGCGTCTCTTCCGCTTGAATCCGATGCAGGAACCTCCCGAACTTGCCATGTCCGGTGAGGACCTGCGTCATGCGGAAGGTAAGGACGCCGTGAGGTCTTTCCAGCCACGCCTCAAAGAGGGGACTTACCGCCATAATCGTGGCGTGCCCAGCACTGGGTTGCGATAGCCGTTGATGCCATTTCACCATGAGATCCCGCCGGAGCTCTGTCCGCCATGCCTTGACATGTTGCGGCAGTGGACTTTCACCCCGGCGTTGCATCTCCACGCGCATGTCGTGCATGTGTGCAAGGACTGTTGCCTCCAGATCCCACGGTGGTAGGCCAGCCAGAAGGCTCGCCGCTTCGCGGGAGATCGTGCGGTAACCCCGCACCATCCGTATTGCCATGACCCTCTGGCAGGCGTTCAGTATGGACGCCGGTCGCTTTGCCAGCGACGGCACCCACACCGGCGCCCCGTAGAGGGCCATGGACCGAACGATCCCCGCGTAGAGCCTCCGGCAGGAGGCGTCTGGGCCCCCAAGGTCCAGGTCAAGGGCAGGAGCCGCTTGAGAGCAGCCCCAGCCCGGAGAAGCTTGGGAGCCAGACGTCGGAAATGTTCTACGAAATTCCACCGGCTGTCGAGGACGAGTCCCAGATACTTCATCGTCGACCCGACACCGATGCGAACTCCTCCTACCGTAAGCTGGGAGTCAGATGGTGCCGCGTTCCGAGGGCCGTGGAAGCACATTGCCTCGGATTTATGCAGCGCCACCTCGAGTCCCAACTCCTGGATCCTACCAACGGCTATCGCAACCCCGCGTGTCGCTAGAGCGACCGCCGCCTGGTGCGACTCTCCCTGCGCTAGGATCAGCGTGTCGTCTGCGTAGCAAACCACGCTGACCCCGTCAGGGAAGTCGCCGCGCAGCACGTAATCGTAGCCGATGTTCCACAAGGGTGGGCCTAGAACCGACCCCTGCGGAACACCGCACGACATCTCTCGACGATTCCAGTCTCCCTGGTGACCGGGGTAGACAATGTACCTGTCTGACAGGTACGCCTCGACCACTAGACAGAGGTATTCGGGCACCCGGTGGTACCGGAGTGCCCTCCGGATCGTACTCCAGGGCAGGGAGTTGAAGGCGTTGGCAATGTCCAAGGACACTGCCACGACACACCTACCCTGGGACACCGCTTCCCCTGTCGTGAGGGCTCGCACGCGCATGATGGCGTATATTGTAGAGCGCGCCCTGCGAAAGCCGAACTGTCCGTCCGACAAGTCCGGCCCCACCCGTGTTAGCCGCACGACGAGGCGGTTTGCAATAACTCTTTCAAAGAGCTTGCCCACCTCGTCGAGCAGCACAATGGGCCGGTATGTGGATGGAGAGTCCGCAGGGCGCCCTAGCTTCGCTACGAGGACCAGTTTCCCCGTCTTCCAGCGAAGTGGGAACTGGCCCCTCTCCAGGCATGCGCTAAAGAGCCCTCTCAGTCGAGGCCCGAGAGCCTCCATGGCCAGGACGCAGGCTTTCCCTGGCAAGCCATCGGGTCCTGGGGCGGTGTTTTTGGCACTAAGCCTTCGCACCGCCACTCTCAGCTCTACCTCGGTCACTTCTGGAGCATTTTCGTCGTCGTCGCTGTTGCGATCCGCGTCAGACACCGCTGGCGGAGGCGGAGCCATGGGCGGGGGGGAGTGTTCCTCCCGCGCAGGGAACAGAGAGCTAACCACACCCTCCACGAGTTGGGGCCGGAGACTCTGAGTCAACGGCGGAGCCCAGGGGCGAAGCTTGTCCCGTACCAACTTGTACGGGCGCCCCCATGGGTCCGCGTTCAGAGACCCCAGCCACACGTTGCGGGCCTCGAGTTTGGCCCGCTTGATCTCCGTTCGGAGGGTGCGTTTTGCCTCTCTGTATTCCTCATATAGCTCCGCCTCTCTGGCCTCCGCATCCGGCGGGCGGATGCGGCGCCTGCAGTGCCTGGCGTACCGGCGTCGCGCGTGATTGCACGCATTGCGCAGAGCGCCGATCTCCGGCGACCACCAGTACACCTGGCGCTTAGCTCGTCCTGGACGGACACGGGGCATTGCCGCATCGCAAATTTGCGACATGGCCTCCTACCGGGGTCGGGGTTATCCGAAAGGAAACTAGAGCCCCGGTACGAAGGCTAGAAGGAACGGCGCGGGGTTTTTAGTCAGTAAGACTCTGACACTGTCTCCCGCTCCACCCAAGAGCGGGTTTCGTCAATGATGATTTTCCCCGTCGACAGAAAAAAAAAAAAAAAAAAACTTGTTTGTCAGTTTAATCTTAATTTCATCTGTAAAGTTTAGGCCGGACGCACACATTCGGTTTCCGGATTAGTTATCCCGATCAGGAATTCAGATTCGGAAACCTAAATGCTCTTATCACACGTTCTTACTTTTTCCGAACGGAAAAACACCTGACATCCGTTTCGAAATTTTCTCCGTGCATCTCTCACGGAATCCCGAATCTGAATTCCTGATCGGAAAACCTAATCCGGAAAGCCAATGTGTGCGTCCGGCCTAAACTTTACAGATGGAATTAAGATTAAACTGACAAACAAGTTGGCATGCTTTTACGCAACTGTTTCTCATGAAGAAAAGTGAAATACACGCCGAGAAAATAAAAAATACACATTGTGAAGATATGTTAAGAATCTGATGAAATTTTCATTCTTCACATTCATCATCACATTAATGAGGGATCAGTATGAGGGTTATCTGACTGTAATGCTCGTATATCGTGATGGTTGCGTGAACATATTTTAATAAGTTGTATATGGATATAATGACTGGTCGGATAACCACATTTATTTTAGCTTTTACGTACCAGTCGATTTTGGAAGATTTTGGTCAGTATTTTTAAGTGCCATTTATCTTTATATATAAATCTTCTTCTGTACGTTTGTCACTTAACTCCTAAACGGTTTGATCGATATGGATGAAATTTTGAGTGTGTCTTTGGATGGTTTGAAAATACAATGGGGCCCCATAGGTGTAGATGTTGTTTATTGTTGCTAGGTTCGCGATTGATCGCTATGTCACCTGATGGAAAGCGACGATGCAACCTATTCACTTTTGATTTGAAGATTCCCATTAGGAAACACAGACACCGGCAAGGAATTTCACTCCCTAGCTGTATGCATGAATGTGTTCCCAAAACGTTTGTTGCATGCAACAACAAACGTGAGTGACCAAAAGAAAATCGTGTTGCGCTGACCCCAAGAAATATAGGATAAGGGCAGGAAGAACAAGAAGTGACTGCAGACGCAGAGATCATAGTAATTAAGTCAATATTCGAATTTCCCAATTGATTCATAAGAGCAGATCAAGTGCGGCAGAGCTTCGGTATTGTTCGAAAGAGTTACCGCGACTCTGGAACGCAACGCAACTGAAAGAACAAGGGTGGGTTTTAACCAGTAAGACTCCCTCTCGCTCCACCTAGAGTAGGAGACGTAATCTACGCTCAAAAATATAACGAAAAAAAGGTCATGTGCACTAAAACGTTGTCTAGTTTCTAGAGTTTGCTCATCATCATCATTTCAGCCGAAAGACGTCCACTTTTGGACATAAGCCTCCCCCAAGCGTCACCACAACGACCGGCGCTGTGCATTTCGCAATACATCACTTCGTATCAGCCACTTTAGTTTGGCGATTCTTCGAGCTATGTCTTTAATCTTGGTTCTTCTGTGGATATCATCATTTCTGATGTGAACGCGTAAGGAAACTCCGTGCATAGCCCTTTCCATTGCCCTTTGGGTGACTTTAAGTCTTCTTATTACAATGGGCCTCTTGTAAGCGACCACATATTATTATGTATATTACGTTACAGAGTTTGATGCAAATTTAGATTTAAAGGGTATAGTTCATTGGTCCTACAATAAAATACAAAATGATCTGTCATAGCACGTTTTTTTTACATGTGGATACACACATTTAAAAAAACGTGCTACTTAACACATATTTACAGTTTTTAGAGTTCCGTACCTCAAAAGTAAAAAAACAGAACCCTTATAGGATCACTTTGTTGTCCGTCTGTCTGCCTGTCTATCTTCTCGGAAACGCGTGGAGGTATCGAGTTGAAATTAAAACCATATGCACAGGTTTGCGGTTCCTTGATGCTGTGACAAAAAATCATACTCCTAAGTTAACGAAAAAAAGATACGGCCATGTATGGCGCAAAAAAAAACATACCTATATACACTCTCAAGGGAATCGAAAATTCATAGGGTACTTCCTGTTTACCTAGAATCCTAAAAAGCATGAAACAAGCTCTTATAACACAAATATAGGAAACACTCTGTTTAGTAGTTACGTCACAAAAAAAAAAAATTTCGATTGGGAAATATCTTCGTAACTCAATCCGGGAAATGAACTGTTTTCAAAGGTAAGTTTGTACGGAACACTCAGTGCGTGAGCTCGACTAGCACTTACCCAGTTTTTAGTAATCTACTATTGTTATGAAGAAATTGAATCGTTGTTTATATGCAACGATATCGAAGCGATGTCATTAACCTACACCAAAGTCACGGTCATCAAAATCTGAAATATTAAACAATTATTAGTACAATGACGTCTACATAAATTAGTTGTATCTTCATCGCTAATTCTTCATATTAAAAGTACTGTGCAAGATGTATATCTATATTATAGACTACCTATACATTTTATTAGCATTATTAAGTCAAGGTAAAATTCGCGGAAATCAGACATCTTCTTCTTCCTGCCCTACTAACACGTTTTTTTCTTCCATTCTACCCTGTCACTCATGCTATCACTAACTTCCTTTTCTTTCATATCACTCTTCACGCAATCCATCAAAAAGTCAAAAATGTTTATTTCAAATAGACCAATTACAGGCACTTTTGAATTGTCTAAATGTCGGTCAATCAAACAAACAAGTGAAGCTAAATTGCCTTCTCTTCCTTATCCATATCTTTTCTTTGACCTATCTCCCGCTCCAACCATCCACATGTATACTCGGAAATCAGACATTCCACTTTATTGAATTTAATCATATGTATGTATTAGTACGTACAGCCGGATGTTGGTTTAGGGGAAGACCCACAATTAATTGGCCTATCACACGCACAAGCTTGAGCACTGTCTTGCTTGTGCAGCCAGAACTACGAAGAAAATACGAAATCCTGCATCGTGCAATCAAAGTTCTCCGCGCGATTTGAATATATACGACAGCCCGAAATCAACTATCGGGCAGTCGCCCACCAGACTATAACACCTGTCTGTTCGGAGGATCCTCCTTTTTCAACAGAGGTATGTAGGGTATGTATGTATGTAGGGGTATGTAGGGTATGTAGGTGACTCTCTGACTCACCTATCTCTAAACTGGTGACCCCCGACAAAGAAAGTCAGCGCAGCCTTCGTGCAGCTACTACTTCCTGACGTCATCATCACTTCCTCAAGCTTTCGAGCAGCGAGCCATACAGCCAGCACCCTCGGCTATAAAGGGTATCCTGACCACTAGCATGCCTACCTGGTCATACCTGGTCATCACTCTTCAGCCTCATCAGCGACCTTGGCTTGGCACACCGCACCTTCGGCCAATCACATAAAGAGCCATCAAGAACCTTTCCTGGTCGACGCCAGCAGCATTGTACACGGAACACGTGAAACTATGAGTTTTACCAACTAAATGCATGGTGTTCTGTATACAAACTTGTCTGCGCATGCATAAGTGTGGTGGAGCTTGTGCATAAGGTAGGCCCGTAAGGTCAGCATCTGAAAGTTAGGCTACGCCGGATACAAAATGACCGATTTGTGACAAACAAAACTAGTTGATAAGAAAATCGCGCCATGTAGTCACTGGAAAGATTTGACCGGACTATTTGATACCCTGTTGATAGTCGACAACTTGTTATGAACGAAAAGTGTACATTGTATATAATGTTATGATTATGTTTAACTACTGTATTATTAAATGCCAGGAATTGCATTATGAATTTAACGAAACTTTTATTTTATTTTTTATTATTGATAGGTTTGCGCTTGACCGCTATCTCACCTGATGGAAAGCGACGATGCGGTCGACGATGAAACGCGCTTACCTAGAAAAAACCTATTCACTCTCGACTTAAGATTCCCGGGTTGTAGCTATCAGAAAACACAGAGTCCGGCAAGGAATTCCATTCCTTAGCTAAACTAGACTAAATTATTTCTACGGCCAATAACTAGGTTTTTTTTGAGGTGGATCTTTAAAATAATTTCTCTCGATCTAAGTGGAGCGAGACGGAAAGTGCCAGACTATTACTGACTAAAACCTCCTGTTTTCCTTGAATTGCCCAGGCAAGGTAAATTTAGCTTTAATTCTAGGTGACCATAGGTGATACACGAATGTAGAAAAATTCAGCGAATACGCCCTTTTTGACGTTCCAATGACTGTGCTCTAGGGTGGGGCGGGAGGGTGTTCCAGACTTACTGACTATAAAACCAACTTATGTTCCTTCAACTGCTCTTTTATTTAAAAATTTGTATAAACTAGTGCTTGACTGAGATCCCACCTGATGGTAAGCAGTGATGCAATCTCTGATGGTAAGGCGCACTAGTTTATTAAGAGCCTATTCACTGTAGCCTTGAAGACACCCAAATTATAATCGGACGAGAATGCTGCTTTGCTCTTTGCGTTCTCGGGGTAAGGTAACTCTGTCAAACGTTCCCGCAGACCTAGCAAACATCGGCACTACTGGACCTCTTCAGTTTTGTTCACATCTCTTTGAGACTTCTGCAAATTCACCTACTAAAAACAAAATACAAATACGTAGTGTTGGAAGGCGTCCCATAACCTAGGCCGATGACCTGGTGAGGGTCACTGGAGTATGCTGTATGTGAGAAGCACTGCACCAATAATTGCAGCGACTAGCAGCAACGCTTGGGGGAGACCTATGTCTAGCAGTTTAAAAAAAGCATCCGAGGAGGTTCTTAACCCTTCAGATACCGTCAATTAGAGACACAATAGTAAGACAATGGATGCGCGGCCACCGGTGGTCGCTTGGGGATTCATGAATTAATTCGTTTTTTTTGTGCAATAATGATGACTTGGTTCTCCAGGTACGAGGCAACAGACATGAACATCTACCGGTCAGCGCTGTCGGCGTGCGTCATCATGGGCCTGCCCAACGTGTACGACTACATCCATAAGCACCGCGAGCGCCTCATGGAGGAGAAGCGACAGAAGATCCTGCTGTCGGAGACGGCGCGCCACGGACAGCACCGCACGGCCCTGCCTGATGTTAGTACCTGCTACACTATTTGTTTTATTCTGCTATTTATACAACATTTGTTTGTATATGTGAAACCCGAAACACGTGTCCAGTATTTTTATGTAAAGAGTCTATGTACAAAATATCATAACTTCATTATGAAAAATCAGCCACCAACGCAATAAAAGTCAAAATCGGTTTAAAAGACAGTAAAAAGGTTTGTTTTAAAGTCTTATTTCAAACAGAGCACTTATAGAGACTAGTCCAGGAAAGCACAAAGTACAAGTGCATACTGTCATGCGTTGTACGGGATATCAATTGCAAGAAAGTTTGTAATTACCAGTTCACACACACACAAAACACATTCATTTTTAACATTTGATATAGAGTGGCGACGGTGTATTGAACTCCGTCACATTTTCGCAACCTACAACCTCGTAGCATTGTGCTACGCTGAAAATGTTAAAAAGATCGTAGCGGTCTACGAAAAATGCGTAGCTGCATGTTAGAATATGCACTACTAGCTTCTGCCTGCGGCTTCGCTCGCTTGAAAGTAGGTTTCTCATACAAACTTTGGACCCTTGTTTCATTCCCTTAGGAGGTGAATTTTGGAAAATCCTCTCTTTAGTGCTCGCCTACGTCATAAAAGGAAACTGTGCGAAATTTCACGCTCCTAGTCCCAGTATGTTTTGGCTGTGCGTTGATATGTCAGTCAGTCAGTTTCTCCTTTTAGATTATATACAAGGTGTAACGTTAAATGCGCAAAACCTGAAATTAGTTTGATCAGAATAACGAGCAGAATCAATTAAACGACTTTTTTAATTTATGTTCATCAAAAATCTTCACTAAAAACTTCGACCTGTCTATTTATAAATTGGTCGAGCCATCACGTGCGCGCAAACCCGCTGAAATTGGTAAACAAACACAAATAGTTGTAATCTAATCAAATTTTCTCGTACACGGGATAGTAAAAGTTCTTATTTCAATGCAGATATTAATTTTAAACAAACTAAAACTATTCATAAAACCTTTAATTTTTTTTAATGCTTTTTTTTCACGTAATTAGGTCGATCGAATTAAAAATCATTTGGGGTGTCTGAGGTTTTGCGCATTTAACGTTATACGTTGTAGATTTATAAATATAGAAATTGCTATAAAGTTTTTAGTGTCGTAGTTTCTTACTTATTATTTACTAGCTTTCCGCCCGCGGCTTCGCCTGCGTGGACTACAGTTTATATCGCGCGGGCAGAGACCCGTGCTCAGCAGTGGAATTATAGGTAACCTATGTGTTATTCCAGTATCTCTTCTACCTACCTACCAAATCTGATCTAAATCCGTTCAGTAGTTTTTGCGTGAAAACGTAACACACAGACAGACAGACAGACAGACAGAGTTACTGTCGCATTTATAATATTAGTAGGGAAGTAGGGATTCTCGTAGATCGTTGCTAAGCTGCTATGGCCGCTGTTGAAATGCGCTACGAAATTTAACTTTGAAATGCTTTTTTTTTTTTTGAATGCTTTAAGTTCCACAGTGCGACATAAGTGTATTAATTACAAGTGATTAGCATTCAATAGTTTAATACCCACGAGTACTTACCCACTGTTTTATGAATGAGTTTCATCATGTTGATAGTACTTGACCTCCAAAGTTACTGTAGAGGTCAATACGCCTATTTGACGCAGTAGAATTTACATTAGATATGAATACGACGATGGAACGCAAAACCTAATAAAACAAAAAATCTTTTTTATACAATACTAGCTGACTGGGCAAACTTCGTACCACCTAATAGTTATATTGTGATACCTTTTAGCAGGGATGTTAGGGAGCTCCGTAACCGTAACCGAAACTATCGGATTTCCGATATAAAAAATCATCCGTAACCGTAACCGAATCCGAAATAAAAGTTTCGCATAGTATCGGATAGAGGCGGAGCCTAATTGAGACACGTTATGACAAGTTGTTTTGATCGGCCGGCCGCTGCCAGTGCCGACACACAAGCTGCGCGCATTGTTTGTTTTTTTCTACTTTTGTCGTCATAACATTCTCGTAAATAACTGACTTGTGACCAATTCTACAATAGAAAATAGATCGACAAATGTGTTGTGTTACGAAATCGATTGAACTTGTACAAAATGCGTCCTAAGTCGAGTGCAGTTTGGTAATTTTTTGATGAAATTACCGATTCCGCAAAATGTAAACAGTGTGGTAAAAGCTTTTCACGGAAAGGAGGTGGGACTACATCGCTAAAACTGCATCTTAAATCACAACACAGTGATAAGTACGAAGGACTTTTGCTACTGGAAAAAGGTAACCAACAAAATAATCTACAAACAGCCAAGCAGCACCTTTACAAGAGTGTAAAAAAAGGCAGGAAATTACTGATTCAGTATAAGTAATAATTTTGTTATTACATTTTCATTTTAGGTGTTTTCGAATCTAAAACATCTAAAATTTAGATAATACTCAATATAATTATTTTTATTTTAAATAGCTGTAATAATAACTCACAGACTGATTGAAATTCCTGCCAAAAACTAAGTAAAACTACTTTATTACCTATTTGTATTTTACTTTTGAAATTGCTTAAAAAATTAATATTCGTAACCGAAACTAACGGATAATCCGAAATAATTTATTATCCGTATCCGTAACCATATCCGGTATAATAATCATTCCTAAATCCGTATCCAATCCGTATCCGAAATTTCATATCCATAACATCCCTGCCTTTTAGCTAAGCTGTCAACTCTACCTTGCCCTACCATACTACATAACGTCACTTAGATAATAATTATAATCAGATACATAAGGAACTTAGAAAAAAAAACTTTCTCGGGTTCCGTACCTAACGGGACCCTCTTACTAAGACTCCAATGTTCGTCTGTCTGTCACCAGGCCTGTGCCATAACCTGTGATAGCAAGACAGAATTTTCAGAGATCATGCATTTTTATTGCCGCTATTATAATCAACTAAAATAGAATAAAATAAATTATTAAGTGGGGCTCCGTTGTATAGATTATGGTACGGAACACTTAGTGCATGAGTTCGACTCGCACTTGGCCTTCGCATTTCTTGCTGAAATTATTTTTAATAATTATTAATGTAATATATATCAATGTAATCTATGTTTTATTTTATTTTAACATTTGCCATTATTATCAGCACCACTGTAAAATGTTTATTTTTAGATAAATATAAATGGATCTAGAAAACAGTCTTATCAAATGAAACAAATTAACAAAAATAGTAGGTGGCCTATATTTAATTTGTCATGGAAAGAAAGAAAGACAGAAAGAAAGACAGAAAGACAGAAAGAAAGAAAGAAAGTCAGAAAGAAAGAAAGAAAATCATTTTATTCGCGCGAAAAAGACGCAATCTTATTACTAGCTAACAAACATATAACAACTTGGTGTATTTAGGGAAGATATGCGTCGCATTCGCGCAAAACGGCCGCACGCTCAGCATAAAGCTGCGGCCTCACGCATAATGCGATAAGTCCACAGCGCTGGTATTTACGGTACATGGGGTTTTTACGGTTATTTTTGACGAGGATCTTTTATGCCTCTAATGCGTATTAACAATATCACAAATCAGCAATAAGTAACCAAAGATGACGTACAAATATTAATGTTTTTTTTATTTGCACCTAGTGCAACCCCATTTTGTGTCCAGGCATCTCTATCATTGCCAGGTTGCACGGAAAAAATCGCCGAGTACGATAAGACCGCCAATTGTATGTTTTTTTTTTTAATTATAAATAGTGTAATATTGGTTTACAAATATAGTCTATTAAATAAATAGTTGCCCCTCCCCCTTTAGGGAAGGGGTCTTTAATCTACAGAAGGCCATACCTAGATAGCCAGAATAAAATTAAAACTTGTGTGACATTTGATTTATTTCATACTAGCTTTTAACCGCGGCTTCGCCCGCGTTTATTAATATACTTTACTCTTCTTCCCCTTTACTCACTTTAAAAAAAATCAGCCTATGTCCGTCTCTAGGGTCCCAACTATCTCTGTACCAAATTTCATCAAATTCGGTTTTGCCATTTAGGCGTGAAGACGTAACAAACAAACTCACTTTCGCTTTTAAAATATTAGAGAAAGGAGGAGGAGGGAGGAGAGGGATTCATAATTATGGTTCTATGTATTTAGGTAATTCTGAATAATTTCCAATCGTCGAAATAAACACGGTTTCTATAACTATTAACACATTCGAGGACAGAACGAGATTATACGTCATCGTTCGAAATTTTGATATGGCACAACGTACAATGACGTCCAAATAATTTTTTTACTTCACGACAGAACGTACATTTCCGATGAACGTTCAAGATAAAATCCTATTGAATGTATCTTGTGCAGGGACCGTACAACCCCGAATATAAGTTAACTCTTTCGAAAGGGTTACAGGTTGAACGCCTATAGCAACGGAAAGGGTTACCTCTTGATAGTGCTAGCCCCTTCATAACCCTAACGTTAGGGTAACCCTTTCAATAAGTTAACTCGTTCAAGAGGTTACCGGTTCTTGTATGATATCCAATTGAAACAATAACCCTTTGAAAGGGTTCGTCGTCCAAAACCCTTTAAAACCCTTTGATAACCATAGGGTTTTAAAGGGTTTTGGAGAGCAGGAATAGATTTTGACCTTGAAAGTTTGGAATCGTATAGAATTGTCCATAAGTGTTTTTTACTCGGTTTGATAGGACAGTGCTTTCTTTTTAAATTTTAATAACGTCTGAATATTTTTGCTAGAATTTTTGTTGTATTTGTACTAGTTTTGATAAAGATCATTGGGCACATCTGACCCGCTTTGTGAAGCACTCTTCATGCAGATATTAATCAAAATAGTTTTAAACTAAGGGGAAAATTATAACCTTTAATAGTATATAATTATTTAATTAAATATCAAAGGAAAATAAATATAAATGTCTGAAGGCCGTATTTTTGTAACGGACCACCATTCGAAAATGTTATTTTAATAGACACTGGTTCCGATTTATGCGTTTTCGCGTTAGAACACCATTCACGAGCACAAAACACGGCTTGACAGCTTTTTTTTATGGTGGTCAAAAATCATCCAATGACAACCCGCGCTCTTGGGCGGAGCAGGAGATAGTGTCGGACTCTGACTAAAAGCCACCCCGTTCTTTCTAGTCTTCATACAGGGATTGAGCTCCCTTTCGGATAACCCTGGACCCAGTAGGCTTTGACCCAGCTGGGCGCCTGCTGTTGCTGACAACTCCTTGAGGCGTGGGGAAACAGTGCGCGATTTCGACGTCTTGGGCTCGGTTCGGACAGTTACCGGGTGGTCGGTCAGTGAGCTATTCATGGCTCACTGTTCGCAAGCCCGTGTCTACGGCGGTCGGTCTCTTTCTTTGCTAGCATTACTGCTTCGCAGAAGGAGCCGACCGCCTGTCACTCCTCTTCGCTCTGGACCATGGCCTGAACTAAGGCCCAGCGCGTGAGGTCTCCTCCGCCGATCGCCGATGGCACGGCAATCCGCCCAAGCAAGGCACACCTTGACTGTGTGCTCCACCGTGTCCTCCGGGCGTTCCACACAGTGGCGACACCCGGGCGTCTCTTCCGCCTGAATCCGGTGCAGGGACCTCCCGAACGTGCCATGTCCGGTAAGGACCTGCGTCATGCGGAAGGTAAGCACGCCGTGAGGTCTTTCCAGCCACGCCTCAAAGAGGGGACTTACCGCTATAATTGGCGTGCCCACGGCTTAACAGCTGCTAAAGTCAAAGTCAAAGTCAAAGTCAAAATATTTTATTTCACATAGGCCTACATGGGCACTTATAAAACGTCAGAAGCTAGTGCACGGTTCCAAATTGGTCGTTTCCTATGGAGAAGAACCGGCAAGAAACTCCATGGTTACTCTTTTAATGTGTTTATTACAATATTCATTGATTTATGTAAGAACAGTGTAGACCACTCAACACTGTACACAAAAGCACAAAATTAATCATAATAAAATAAAAAAAGTAAGTCGTAATAGAAAGTTATCTAAGTGTTTGTGGATTATACAGTGTTCTCACATTCACATTCCAAAAAGAGGCTACATAAAAAAGCAGGAAAATTTTAAATAATTACAACTGTTAACATAATAAATTACTAACAAATTTAATGCAGTTGAAGTCTAAATAATAAAAATAAAAAAATAAAATATTGCAAAAGCAATGCGTTAAAAAAAGGAAAAATAAATATATATAAATTAAAACAAAGGTGGAGCAGTCAATAGACACAATATTAATGATTTACCAGGGGGCCACATGTGCAGAGGCGGTCATTGCCAAACAAGCGTGTCTTCGACATAGTCTTTAACCTTGTAATATGCTTTTTTGGTTAGGACACGCTTAATATGAGTTTTGAACTTTCCCTCACTAAGTTCAGTTACCACCTTTGGCAGCTTGTTGTAAAAGCGTATGCTGTTTACTAGGAATGACTTGCTCGTCTTAGCTAATCTCCATTTGGGTAATACAATTTCGTGTTTACTACGCGTATTTTTGTTGTGAATATCGCTTCTAATTTTAAAGAGTCCTAAGTTTTTACGAACATACAAAATGCATTCTAAGTCATAAAGAGAAGGCAGAGTTAGGATGTCGATTTCTTTGAATTTATTTCTGAGGGACTCGCGAGGACCCATCTTATAAATAGCTCGAATAGCTCTCTTTTGCAATATGAAAATCGAGTCTACATCAGCTGCAGATCCCCACAGTAAAATGCCATAAGACATAATACTGTGGAAATAAGCATAGTAAACTAACCTAGCTGTGGCTACATCTGTCAATTGCCTTATTTTTCTAACTGCATATGCAGCTGAGCTTGATCTTCCCGAGAGAGTTCTAATATGAGCGCCCCACTGTAGTTTTGAATCGATAGTTATACCTAAGAACACAGTGTCCGCAATAACATCAAGTTTTTTGCCATCAAGAATTAGACTGACGCCAACTTGAGGAACATTCGGTAATGAAAACTTTATACATTTAGTTTTATTCGCATTTAATAGGAGATTATTAGCTGCGAACCATTTCGAAAGAACAGCCAGACTTTCGTTGACATGCAAGACATCCCCATCTTTTCTATCTACTTTAAAAATAAGAGAGGTGTCATCAGCAAATAGAATTATATCGGATAAATTAGCCATCATGTAAGGAAGGTCATTAATATAAACCAGAAAAAGGAAAGGGCCAAGAATTGAACCCTGAGGCACGCCCATCTTTACTAAAGATCCCGAGGACGTCGCCCCATTAATGGATACTTTTTGCTGCCTATAAGATAAATAGGAAAAAACAAGATCAGCAGCTCGCCCACGAATTCCGTAATGATGTAATTTACAGATCAGAGTATTATGGTCAACACAGTCAAATGCTTTAGAGAGGTCACAGAATATGCCAATAGCATCCTGGGATTTCTCCCAGGATTCCAAAATGTGACTGATGAGTTTCACTCCTGCATCCGTCGTTGACCTTCCTTTCGTGAAGCCAAACTGATGACTGTGCAAAATCCTATTAGAATTAAAATGATACAACATCTGGTCGAGCATGATTTTTTGCTGCGATTGGGTCAGCCATCAACACATACGGCCCGATACGCTTTCCAACGCTACGATTTTAGTCCATCCGCGTTCTAATGCTGAGCTTTCTTTGATAATTCTTTCTTTGAGATCTGTTTGATTTTTCTTTCTGAATTTCAAATTTTGTGTAATCTGTATGGTATTTAATGTGCCTTATATCATTATATACTGCTATATTTCGTTTGTGTCTGCCGTGGGTATGGTTTCCATACTTAGGTGCCCAATGATCTTTAAATCTGTGTTTTACAAAAAACTTTAGACGTCTGCAATGCTTTTTCAGCAAAATATTGGCGAAAAACTAATTTTTCACAGTTTCTATGGCGCGACCCTGGTGTTTTAGCCTTAGTGCTCCTAAAATATAAATACAGGATTATTTTAAATATATTTTTGTATTTTTTTTTTATAAATTCTATCTGCTATTTTCCTAAATTTCAGGTCTCTGCAATCATCATCTTCCTGCCACTATCCCGTTTTATTTGGGGACGGCGCAACACGTTTTTTTCTTCCATTCTGTCCTGTCGCTCGTCACGCTATCATTAACTCCCTTTTCATTCATATTGTTACGTAGGTGGGTAACAAAATGCCGATTTACCAATAAAGAACTTTATTTACCACAAACAATAAGTAATTAGTCCAGTCAATAATAATCCAAAATCACAATTAGCACTAGAGTTCTGTTACACTATCGCCTCGGTCGTTAGATAAAATCACTTTGCACACTTAGGCAGATCGCTCTTGATCGCAGTCGAAATCAAAACAGACTCACTACCGTTCGGGGGCTCGTATTTATACGCGGAGCAAAGAAAATTCTAGATACTGACGTCTTAGGATAGATCCAGAACAATAGAGTCGCGTCGCGGGGCCATAAATCAATTTTATTACTTTGTCCTTCGCGAGTCACTTTCACGCGAATTTCGACTCTATTGTTAATGGCGGAAAGTACCACTTCCCTTATCCACCTATAGATACCTACAGATTACATACCTACTAAATAGTAGGTACAACGAGTACTTATGAAGGAATGTTCCAGATCTTGCCAGGCTAGGTAGGTACTTTGGTTCTAGAGCTTTCGAACAGCAATGCGTTTTAATTATTCGTTGCCACTCTTTATTTTGTCGGAAATATGACGTGTTGAAGTTTAACGGCGTAACAATATCACTTCTCACACAATCCATCCATCTTTTCTTTGACCTCTCTCTCCCTCTCCATCCGTCCACACATGTAAATTCATAACTCTTTTGGCAACATGTGATTCATCTCTCCTCCTTACATGACCATACCAAGAAAAACGATTCCCTTTCAACTTTTCAGTCACTAGCGCCACTTACAAACTTTCCCTAATCTACTCATTTCTCACTTTATCCATTCTCGTCGCACCACACATCCATCTTAAGATTCTCATCTCCGCTACATGCAATCTTTTTCATCCGTCTTTTTCACAGCCCAACATTCCGATCCATACATATACGTACAACAGGCCTTATCACGGATTTGTAGATTTTACCCTTCAACTTGGAGGGGCATCCGTGGGTCACAAGTTGTTCCCGTGACCTGTCGCCATTTCATCCATCCTGCGTTGATTCGATGAGTTACGTCCCGGTCTACCTCACCATCCCCTTGGACAAGCGACCCGAGGTACCGAAAGTCGGAACAGATCGGTATGGGAGTTCCGGCGAGAGCTAAAGGCACTGGAGTGGAGAGACCGCCGAAATCGCAGCACAAGTACTCCGTTTTGGTTCTACTCAATTTCAGGTCAACACTTTCCAGTCTGTGCCACCACACCTCCGATCTGTTCTGGACCTCTAGGCCACTCTCGGCAACCAGCACAACTTCCACTATTTTTCTGTGTTCCGTGATCGTATGATTATGGACTGTGGAGTCGCTAGGTCCTTGACTGCGTGTTGCGACTTGACGCATACTTACCGAATGCATGCAGTTTAGTACTTTAATTAATAATTGAATTACATAGTAATTGAGTTACATTGTAATTAGATTACTTTGGATGTGCTATGAAATTAATTACAATGTATTTAAATACAAAGTAATTTAATTACAATGTAACCTAATTACATAGTATTTAATTATATTGTAATTATTGCTTTGAATATGAAAGGTCGCATACTTGCACCGCTTGGTTACGATATTGGTACCTGTAAGGACATAGAAATAAGGCTGGGACATCACAGAATCTCTGGTGGTAAGTAGTGATGCAATCTGATAGTGAGGCCCACTAGTTTATGAGCCTATGTCCAACAGAAGACGTCGGACACTATAGCGAGAGGGAGGCCTATGTCCAACAGTGGACAGCAGTAATTATAGCGCCTAAATGGCGATACTTGGGGGAGACTTATGTCCAACAGTGGACATCGGTCATAATAGCGAAAAGAAGTTCTATGTCCAACAGTGGACACAAGTCATTATTGCGAGGGGCAGACTTATGTCCAACAGTGGGCATCAGTCATTATAGTGAGGTGGAGGCCTATCTCCAACAGTGAACATCGGCCATTATAGCGAGGGGCAAACTTATGCCCAGCAGTGGGCATCAGTCATTAAAGCGCCTAAATGGTGACACTTTGGAGGAGGCTTATGTCCAACAATAGACACAGGTCATTATGGCGAGGAGCAGACTTTTGTCCACCAGTGGGCATCAGTCATTATAGTGCTTAAACCGCGACACTTAGGGAAGCTTATGTCCAAAAGTGGGTACAGGTCATTATAGCGAGGTGGAGGCCTATGTCTAACAGTGGACATCGGCCATTATAGCAAGGGGTAAACTTATGCCCAGCAGTAGGCATCAGTCATTAAAGCGCTTAAATGGTGACACTTTGGAGGAGGCTTATGTCCAACAGTATACACAGGTTATTATGGCGAGGGGCAGACTTTTGTCCAACAATGGGCATCAGTCATTATAGTGCCTAAATGGTGACACTCGGGGAGGCTTATGTCCAACTGTGGGCACAGGTTATTACAATGAGGTGTAGTCCTGTGTCCAACAGTGGACATCGGTCAATATAGCGAGGGGCAGACTTATGCCCATCCACCAAATAAAACCGAAATATTCGAAAGATTCTTATTTTTTTTTCCAAGTGATTTTTTTCGCAAAATTTCAATGCAACATGTAAATAAAAAACGGAAAAAATGTGTAATTACATTTTATCAGATTACTTGTGTAATCTGTTATAATGTAATTAGATTAACTTGCAATTTAATTACTTTGTATTTAATTACAGTGAGTACTCATTGTAATGAATTACTTAAGTAATCTGTTACAAAGTAATTCAATTACCAATTACAATGTAACTGTAATTTGTAATTGTTAATCTAATTACTTTTTGCCCATCACTGCTTTAAATTTAGGTACGAGCGATAATATTTATAATATTTGTAGTCTGAAAAAAAGGGTTTTTAATAGGGTTTTGACAAAGGGTTGTTTTAAAACCCATTCCGTATTGGTTACACTTTTTTACGAAAACCCTCATCAATGGATAACCTCTTCAAAACCCTTTCGATTTGCTTACCTGTTTATTCAAAAACCCATTCTGAAGGGGTAACCCGTTCAAAACGTGTAGCCATTAAAAAATATAACCCCTTCAGAATGGGTTTTTGAATAAACAGGTAAGCAAATCGAAAGGGTTTTGAAGAGGTTATCCATTGATGAGGGTTTTCGTAAAAAAGTGTAACCAATACGGAATGGGTTTTAAAACAACCCTTTGTCAAAACCCTATTAAAAACCCTTTCAATGGGTAACCAAAATGGTCCCTGATCTTGTGTCACAATATTTAATATACCCGAAGCTTTACTGTCACGTAGAGTAAGTTTTAGACTATTTCAAATAAGTGCCGTTGACAGTGGGCGGGAACGGTACTCACACACGCACAACGTGTAAATGCGTCGCGCGCGCCTACCGCGCTCCTACATTAAATGCGGCTGCGTCACTGCGGGGTGCGCTCGCGTTCGCTAAACATTTCGTGGCGTATCGTAATATTTGCCGCGACAAAACATCGTAAGTACTTAGTTTATTTGATTTATGTATTATTCCTTAGCCAGACAGTATACTATTTTACTATGAATTAATAATTTTACTCTGTGAAATTGATGTTTAATGGGTTATTTTATGTGTTTTAGTAGATGGATAAGCGCAAAACAAGACTGATGAGCATTTTCGATGATTCTGACAACTCTCCCTAGGCGGATCCTTACCAAGACGATGATGGAGAATATGGTTCGGATAAAGATTTTGACCCACAAGGCAATACATTACACGTTGTGTCCGTTCACGTCTAGTTAATTTTACTTTTAATGACATAACGTATTTATACGATAACGTGATAAAACGGTTGTGTCATGATGTCTTTAAAACAATATATTGTCATGGGAGGCTACGTAATCATACGTCGTATAATTTGTATGGACATTTACTGTGTCATTTTGGTACACAGTCTCAAGTGGTAGCGTCCTCGAACGTGTTAAGGTAACTTCCACGCACGGAGCAGGGAACTTTAAAATATCTTGTAAGGGAAAGGTCAAAAGAAAAGACTTCGCACTTTCGCAGTCATTCATTGATACCAAAAGTGAACAGTTTGGCCCCGACCGTGACTGGGGCCAAAACCTCCGAAACATTGTTATTGTAAATGTTTTCTAACGGAACTCATTATTATGATTAATTGCGTAAATAACAAGACATTATGTCAAATTAACTACGTAGGTTCATGACCTAACTGTGCAGATTAGAGTAAAAATATCGAGCAAGCCGCACGAAAATATATCTGTCGTGGCCAGATCTTAGATCGCTTCATGACATGACCGGCCATTTCATGAAATAGTTCATTTCAATATTTCATGATATAGAACCTTGTCTAATGGTCATATCATGAGATGAGCAAGCCAAATCAATGGGTCGCACGATCATTTAATTTTTTCGTTGTCATACTACAGTTTGTGACTAAATATTATGTTTATGAGATTTTCATTTATATTTTCAAGTTTTGTAAGTGTTAATAAATGCGTTTGCTATATTATTGTGGTACCTAAGCTCCATCACGGCTTCCCCTTGGCTCACTTTTCTTTTACATCTAGGCTGATATGACAAGTTTACCCACTTGTATATCAAAAGGTACTTTTCAATACACTCACTCGAAAATCCGCTCTTATCGCTCCGATTACAGGCACGCAATAGGCTATTTCCCGCACTAGTCCAAAAAAGTGTCATATAAACGCGAGGCGCGCGTCGTCCCCCATGAGTCGCCGGTCAAACCCCGTTTATTATATTTAGTGAGTGTATTGAAAAAAGTCGTTGAACACACGTGCAAATTTGTCACTGCAGCCCTCGGCTCCATAACACACTCGCCTGCGGCTCGTGCGGATTCCGCCTCGGTCGCAATGACAAACTTTCTGCACTTGTATCAAAATGTACTATTTTACCTTATCATCTAACATCCAAGGCGTCGATGGTGCGTATGGTACCACGCGTGCCTCAAGGAGATGTCAGCAAACCGTAGGGGCCCAGTTCTCATGGCCTACTAGAGCCACGAGTTCGCTTGTGAAAGAAAAACCCGGCCCTAGAAATAAAGGCAACGAAGGAACTAGGAGTGGGTTTTTATCAATAAAAGTCTGTCAAGGGCGGGACACGTCATTGGATGTTATACCACCTAAAAAAATATCATCTAACACTTTTCTATTATACTAACACAGGTACTTTGTATCTATACAGATTACTTTAATTAAAATTATTATTATAGAAATTGTTTCACTTTTAAACCTGAAATGTAAACTGATTGTGCATGTGCAGTCCATTCACAGTTATTTTAACTCTGACAGCAACCAAACATCTAACTTATTCTAACATATTATACAGATAGATGCAAAATCAGGGATAAAATATTTGTAATCGGACTGTTTTATCGTTTTATCACCAGTAGTATCAGTAGAGACAACAAAAGTCGACGTTTTTCGTCTTGGATATTCAAATTGTTCTTTGCAGAGTAACCGGCCGTGGTTGGTGCAGGTTCACCTGATGGAAGACAACGACGATATGCTCGAGCAGCTCGGCCTGATGGAAAACCAGGCCGCCAACAATGATGCGCCCGCGCCGCCTCCGCCCCCGCCACCGCCACCGCCTCTCCCCCCGCAACCTATGGAGCAAGACTAGTGCACTCCAAGGTAGCATTAGAACATGAGTAGGACGGTACACTTGAACTTTAATTCGAGACTATTACATTTACATTCCATCGCTGTCAACACAAGAAGAGACTTTAGCGTTAGGTCCGTGCCTGGATCGTCATGGCGTCAAAAAAGGTATGGCCTCGTGACAAACAGTGGCCAGGCGAGGTACACCATAGAGCTGCATGCTACGTGAACTGGCAGCACCGCCCCAATAAGGCACTGGCCTTACTTATTTTATGATGATCTTTAAGTACATTAAAAATATGAGTTTCAATGGAATTTGAACTTTGTTATGTGTGATATAGAGTTGTAATTCCATAGTAATGTCGAATTATTAATTCAAATATAGAGACCTGTTGTGTCTCTTCTTCTAAGAAGGGATGTTTCCATCGATATAGCGTTTCTAAACAAATTCATTCGACGTCCCAACTAGAGGGAATGGAACGGATATTTTCTTTTCAGATATTGCTGTGCGGATGTGCTCCCCTCTTATCAATCAGGTATTATTAAGTAAGTATTCTTTAGTGCCCACTGAAATTTTCGTCGATAATCTTTGGAGTCGTGATCTTAGACCCCGACCCACTCGCCAATTAAATGTACTGGCGGGCTGAATTCACGTGACTAAGAGTAGGTAAGCAGAGTTCTAGAGTAGGTATTTATCTAAAAAGTTGAAAAATCATGCTTACAGTATGTGACACTGAACAAATTTATCGATTTATTAAAAACCGATTTTTCGCTTTTCAATAACAAATCGATTTTTCTACAAGAATTGATTTTAATAGAAGAAATAATAGATTATTATTTTCTCGCAACACTAGCTTACAAATCTGATCATACATAAAATGTCAACTACAGTGGGTGTGTCTAATATAGGATAGGTATTCTTCAATGTATGTTTATTGTTTTCCCCTCACAAAGCCAAGTTCAGTTCACGTGCTTAACGCCTGCTAAATTTCAAACAAACAAAATCACGTAATCATGCGTGGCAATAAATAATTATGCAATCTCTAGAGATGTAAAATGAGATTCATTATTAATTTATTATTGCTCGTAAGGAAATTAATTCCACTATCAATTTATAATGTGCTCTACTAGGCGCGGGTTTTTTTTTTTTTCTTTGTGGGTGGAGCGGGAGACAGTGTCAGAGTCTTACTGACTAAAAATCCCGCGCCGTTCCTTCTAGCCTTCATACCGGGGCTCTAGTTTCCTTTCGGATAACCCCGACCCCGGTAGGCTTCGACCCAGATGGGCCCCTCCTACTAGGCGCGGGTTCGATTCTCGCACGAATAAAATATTAAATGTCTATAGTTGTTCCTCTGGACAAGAGTCGCAGAATGATTCTCGACCAGTGCATGCGCAGGCTTGCAAAAAGCGCAGGAGAGACTCTTTTCTACCTTATTCAAAAATATTTTTAATAATATCTTTCTGAAAATCATATAATTTGTTGCACTTATTACCTGTTACTGGTTCTTTAGAATGGTGCTATGGCACCATAGCAGGCTATAAGGCTTGTTATGCTAAATCGGCCTTATAATGTTCCCACTACTGGGACTAAAGCCTCCTATGTAGAAGAGAGAATGGGTGTTACCTATAATCCACCACGCGGGAACAATACGAATTGATGGAGGTCGCATGTCTTCTAATTACGGTTCTAGGGCAGGCCAGTTTCCTCACGATGTTTTCCTTCACCAGATAATTAATATATTATCATTATTTTTGTTTTTTTCGCAAAGATAAGCACCTCCCTTGCAAAATACGAGTAAATGATCTTAATGAACGTCGCAATGTTCTTCCTGAAATAGAAAGATTTGATGATTTGCTACCGGAATAAAGAAAAGAAACAAAACATTCCTAGTGTGGGGCTATGTTTTTGTTAGAATATATTGTTTTTGTACACTATAATAATACAGTGTTTTTTCCAGGTCTCACAGTAACTTTTCTGTTAATCGGAAAGCCCCTACTATCGTAATCTACCTAATCAATAAGATGAAGAAATAAAAGTCTTAGGAAAAAGTATAGTGAAGTTAATATTATGTAAAATTATTATGTTACCGTCCTTTATTTTTAAAAATATTTACCTTTATTATAGCAATTTTGGCATATTTATAATGTTGTGATATTTTCATAATGTGAATCATTCCTGTATTTTTGGAATATTTTTGAAAATTGTATGAAATTTTTCAGACAAGTATATGATACTTAATAAGAAAGAAATATTGGTGTTTCATTTATTATAAACTAACGACCTACGAATATCTACTAAAATATGCATGTATGCGTTTCTCATGAATACGGTTAGTAGTTTTTGAATCTATCGCGATTATAAAGATAGACAGACTTAAAGGGAGACTTAGTTTAATATTATGTAAGGAAGGATATGATGATTTGTATTTGAATAGATTAAAAACTTCATGTTACATTAGGATAGTATTTTTTATTTCTGTATTAATCACATCGCTAAAGATTGGAACAGTAAACAAGGAATAATTTCGCAAATCTTCGTAGCAGGCGTAGCCACGTAGCAATCTCGTAGCCGTTGTATACGAAAAACATTTTGCTAGAAATAGCGTATTGGAAACTATTTGTATATGAACTATAGATTCGATTGAAACAAAAACTGCAAAATAAGAATGCAAAAGTAGTACTGTTGGTTATTTCTATTGGTCTTGGTTGAAAAGTAGGTTGTGTCGGAATATTTCCAATTGAAATAAAATGCTCGAGTTCCATCAATTATGTTATAATGCGTTTGTAATAGGTCTACTCGTATAAGCCAATTTATTTTAAAATCTTTGGCCTCAGTAAGTTAGTAAAATCCAGGAACATAAGTACTTAATTAGAAAAAAAACACGAGAAATATAAATAAAAAACATTTTATCTTTCTCTCCTATTATTTCCAAGTACACAAACTTTTTTTTTATCATGAAAAAAGTATTTGATAAAGCTTAATAATTCGAACCTCAAACATCAAATATTCGGTCGTTATTCTCACACACTGCCTCACTGATGGCGCCGGCTTGCGCCAACGTCTTAACACTGGAGTCCACCGCCATGTGCTGCCACACGCGCTCCGTCCACACCACGGCGGAGAAGCACGCGCCGTTACTGATGAAGGCGCGCAGCGTGACCGCACCCACGCCCCGCCCCATGCTGCGCCAGCCGTCCGCGCGCACTGACTTCACGAAGCAGTCCCACGCACCAGAATACTTCCCCACCACGTCTCCTTGATACCTCGATTTCACCACATCAATAGGATATAATACCACCCACGACAAAGCTCCTGCCATACCTCCCGCCATAAACACTTTCATCACAGATTGATCTCCCCGAGTCATCGCCTCGTACGAGGTGAAGTAGATCGCTAATGCAGGGCTATCACGAACGATCGTCACACCGAGTCCACGGAAAAGCGCTTTGAAACCTCCCGTCCTTATGATGTGACGCGCTCCGGACCATGCTCCTGACGGCATGCCATCTCCAGGCTTGGACAACTGCTGCCGCGTCTTTACTAACTCGACGGGCGCACACGCGAAGCTCTGCAGCAGTCCTGCAGTTGCCCCGGCGGTCGCATGCGTCTTCAAAGAATCTGGATTGGGCAGTGCCCGTCTCGTATTTCCATATGCACCAAATACTATGGCATTCACAGCCGCTATTCCACCTAATGGAGCTCCAACTCCACGGTACGCGGTCGACAACGTTCCTCCTTTCAAAAGAGCCTTCGTGCATTGCAGCGCACTGCCTCTACCTGACTGTATATGCACTTTCAATGTATCCAAAGGATGACCAGCAATGATTCCTGCACAACCTGAAATTCCAATACAGCAGGTTAGTTTATGTATCAATAACGTAAGATAAAAAAGTATGGCAATGCTAAATTTGAGACATTATAATAATGTATATCTTACCCCCTATACATCCAGCTACGAAATCTAGCGCCATATTTGCAAACGCACAAAATTTCTTTCACTAGATGTGCCTGCAAGAAAAATAAACATGCTATCAGGTCTTCGCAGTACTTATTTGACAAAAACAATCTAGTGAAGAATGTTTTAGATTCCAATGTGTACATAAAGGTACGATGAATTAGTTTAAATTAATTTTAAAATCATGCTTTACATGGATGATAATCTCCGTCGGGGACTGTGTGATGAATACCTATCCATTCAGTAGGAGATTACACTCCAAGCTATCGTTAATCACTTATTTACATAAACTTTTAGGGTGACCTTCAGTAAGTGTATTATCTGAAAGAGAGAATTGAACTTACCTCCGGCGTTCAGATCAGGTAGTCGTAATGAGAATTCACGTTGTCTCCACTTGAGGTGACGCCAATGAACATATTGGTGGAGAGTAGAGCAGAAGGGAATGGTCGCACAGGGGTCCAGCCTCCTGGGAGAGTCGGTTGAGTATGCGATGCGCGGGCGCCGACGCCTCGGTCCCGCCGCCTGTGCTCGTTCGCGATACTTCGACTCTCATTATCTTGTTCTTCGGGTCACCCTTATCACAAGGGTCAAAATACGTCTTTGAAACAAAATAATTACACCTACGCCAATAATTCATGCTGCAAATTTTTCCATTTAGATGTGAGAATAAATGTAATTTTATTGTTTTATAATTAATTTTAGCTGTTATTTTTA
This sequence comes from Mythimna lalbum, assembly GCA_949319445.1. Classification (NCBI taxonomy): domain Eukaryota; kingdom Metazoa; phylum Arthropoda; class Insecta; order Lepidoptera; family Noctuidae; genus Mythimna; species Mythimna lalbum. Next base: position 8,023,903 of record OX439351.1, on the reverse strand, counting down.
AATCGGTCGATGCCTGTCAAGCATAACAACAATGCAGAAGTATTACTTCACTTTAGACCTAAAAGTCTTTCCACAGAAATACAGACTTTTAACAGTAATATATTAGAATTTAAAGTCTTTTAGTCAATTTTTTTACAAAGTTATTAGATTTACAATTAGGTACCACAAACGCTATCTCACTAGCAGACTAGCTCAATTCTCACCAAAAGCAGCTGAAACTCATAAAATTCGATCTCTGTATTCTTCGACCCGTTTCGACCTGAACACAGTGTAGGTCTTCGCTATAACGCCATTCTTTGTTTGCTGGGTTTCCCACATCTATGTTCCCGTTGTCGTCGTTTCGCCACCTGGCGGGCGGCCTGCTAACTCTGGTGCGACTAAAATCGAAGCGTGTATAACTTTTATAACATACTAGGTTCTGCCAGCGGCTGCACCCACGTGAAAGTAGGTTTCTCTATACTAACTTTAAACTCTCATATCATACCTTTAGGGGGCTTAGAAAATCCTCCCTTTGGCTGTGTTCAAACTAAACTGAGTCAGCCGCCGACTGTGAGCAGGCTCACTGTGAGCCCCAGTGTAAACGTGAAAATAAACGGTATTTTTCGTTCACAGTACCTATGCTGACAATACGCTATACAATATACAATACGCGACGGCGGAGCGTAGTGACACGCTATATTAATCGGCTGCCGAATGTCAGCGTCTACGCATAGCGTAATAATGTATCGTCGGTTAGATGTGAACGAAAAAGTGAATATGTATGGGAATACAATAAACTGCGTAACGTTCACTCAGTTTCGGCGGCTGACAGTAATTATTTTGGTTTGAACACAGCCTTAGTGCTGGCCTACGTCATACTCATAAAAGGAAACTATACAAAATTTCACAATCCTGGTCCTAGAGTTTCGGCTATGGCGTTAATAATGTCAGTCAGTAAGTTTCTCCTTAGATGTACAAACAACTAACTCACAATACTTTTACATTAAGAAATAATCATTATCTCTAGAATAGAGGAGACCTTTCACCCCTTAAATAGATGTTGTTGACCACGACGAATAACAACGCGGGTACATAACATCGTAATTCGTACTGTTATTATAATATAAACGTGGCAAAAATAATAATATTAGCACTGTTAGTAGGTCGTTGTCGGCAGTTTTGGTCGTGTCCTAGAGAACCGTAACGTACCGAAAGGTGATAAATTAGCTGAACAAAAAATAAAGTATACTATCGGTATAATATCTGTATTGAGGCATCTGATTTATAATTATAAATAATTGTCTTTTTTTGGTCATTCGTTTATGGTATATGTTATTATAACCATTTCTCTCTGCACCGGAGTTGTGCAGAATAATCCCCCAGGTTAGAGATATGCCGTTGCCGGCAATATTGCCGTGAAGTGAGAATATTGGTGGCATTTTTTCATTGTCTTCATCTCTAGCCCGGACGATTGGCAACACCGTTGTGTGAACCGCCTGCGCTTGGGCAGAGCACCGCCGTGTCCTCCTGGGGGGCGATCGACGGCAACAATTTCTCTAACCGGGCCTTGGTACAGGCCATGGTTTGAAGCAAGGAAAAGTGGCAGGCGGTCGCCTCTTTCAGCGAAGCAGTAATGCTAGCAAAGGAGGCGGCTGCACGCCCTAGTCGCCGGGATCCCGATCCCGATTTCCATGACGCAGGCGTGGGCTAGCGAACTGTCCGGTAAATGTCCGGACCCCAAGACGTCGACGGCGCGTATTGTTCCCGCGTGCCTCAAGGCGCACCAGCAGGGTCGAAGCCTACTGGGGCCAAGGCTTGTTTCTGAAAGGAAGATTCGGTCCCAGCACGAAAGACGACGAAAGAACAGAGTGATCTTAGAATAACGCTATCTCCTGCTCCGCCCAAGATCGGGGGATTTCATTGGATGATTTTCCCACCTAAAAAAACACAATTTGTATTGTATGTTTATAAAAATCGCATTGCAGTTTTATTGGAAAGCAAGGAACCGTGATCATTGGAAAGAATGAAGGGAGGCCTTTGCCCAGCAGTGGGACAAAGACTAGCTATAATAATAATAACAGTTTTCTTCCGAAACGGCTTGACTGATTTTGAAGAAATTTTTTGTGCATCTTTGGTCTAAGAATAGCTGGCAGATTATGTTTTTACCCGCCTACCTCCACTGCCAATTTTTTTCTGTGATAATTTACATGGCGGCAGGGCACCGTTTACCGAGACAACTAGCCGAATATAATAGTAAGGTACAAAAATAGGAACTTATTGACCCCGCACACGGGCCTCAAAAAAACGCCGCCACAAAAAAACACAAGAAGCGGCCACAAAAAACCACTGAAGCGCGCGACAGCTTGTGGCCGGAGAAGCTTGAAGCGGCTTCAAGCATCTCTTAGTGGCGGCACCACCGCACACGAGCCACAAAAAAGGCCACCTCAAAAAGAAGCTTGAAGCGGCGAGAAGGCCCATGTGCGGGGAGGCTTAGGTAGATACTCGTGTTTGTTAGGTAACTCCTAGTGAATTTCTATTTTACTATTGTGTCCAGTACCGTAACCAGCCTTTTATGCGCCCGGTGCGTGCTACTATAACTGCGCCCCTAGAAAAAGTACAATACAAACAAAAAGGACTAGGTATATAATTTTTGCGCCCCTTCGGGGACTGCGCCCTGTGCCTGGGCACCGCTGGCACTGCCCTATTTACGGCACTGATCGTGTCCGGTACTAACTAAAGTCAAGGCCTCTTTTTAAGTTCAAACTTATTGCTACAGAATTATCTAACTAATGTAACAAAGTATTTGATAACGTCCGCATTAAACTCGTCCGCGGATGGACGCTAGAGTTGACCTGTCCCAACAGATGAGACCGCATAGCTTACACTTATAATATTCTGTCAGTCTACTCGAAACGGGGAGGACGGGCGAACGAACCGGGCGCGCCAACGAGGTGAACGAGTAGCTTCGCTGGAATCGTCGGATATTTCGTTAGCTTAGCTCGTTAGGTTAGTCGGTAGCTCGCGGTGTAAACCGAAGTATGTAAAGAGGTGAAACGATGTTCGCCCGCCTAGCCCGCCCGCCCGCTAGCTGGCGGTGTAGCCTGCGCTTAAGGCTGCGGTCTTTTAAAAATTCACCCGCGGCAAATTATTAGCGCATCTTTGTATGCTTTTTTTGAACAAAATAATGAAACAACTTGAAATATTATTATAGCACATATTTAACCATAGTATGAGTAGTAGCCAGTTATTTTTTTTAAGTCAATTTGGGTGTATTGTGTTTGGTAAATCAAGCGTTAAACATTGCTCTTTCGTGCCAACATCATTTCGACTTATGTTTGTGAGCTTCGTTAATGGCATAATATAACGAATTTACAAATCTTACGAATGGAAACTAAGCGCAACATTATCATCTTTGAAATGCATTCATGGCTAGTTCTAATTATGTTTCATTTTCTTATTTCAGAAGTCACAATTTCATTAAAATTTTCAATATTTGGCTCTTATTAAATGTTTTTTATTCACAATAACATGCTAAGTATATCATCCTCGTGATTTTTTTTCTTTTATCACAACAAGTTTTTTTTTTCCTATTAATATACTCACGGTCAACGGTGATTACATTTTTGTTTTAAAGCAAATATTTAATGAAAATTTAAATAGTGCTATGAAAAGATTGTGTAAATAATCATATTACATTTCTTTAAAATTCTCCTTTCGCAGGCTGCTGTAAGTAACTTCTATAGATATAAGCAGTTCCTTATGTGCTCAAACTAGCTTCTGCTAGAAGGCCTCCACCACATGCTCGGCCTATGGGCCGCCGAAGTCTTAATCCGGCGCTGATTAACATAAATATACCGTACTTTTAATTACCTTCCTAGACTGCACTGGGCACGCACAATCATAATTCTCTTCTTTTATTATTATTGTTTTATTTTAGTATTTTAATTTTTCCCCAAAGGACGTCATTTAAAAAAACACTGTCTGTGGGGGTCTGGTCATCTGTGTGACAGATTTTTTTAGTCCTAGTGCAGATGCCAGTCTCCCACAAAGGAACACTTGTATTCTACTTATGTAATGTTATCTATAGTTTGTAAGCCACCTTTGTGGAAGAGAAATAAATAAATATGTTATGTTAAATAAATCGAATACGATCGAAGTTAGCGTCGTGGTCATAGACCGTTCATAGTAGCTTGTATTGTTAGAAACCCATGTTCAGCAGTGGGCAGTGGAGTTTTACAGGCAATGAACAATAACGAGTCAGTAACAGTAGTCAATCTTATTGTTTTATTGGCTAATCAGTATTAAAATGAAACAGACGTGTTCTGTTGAATGACAGACAAGTGCACAGACAGACGGCTTGTGTTGGTTGCGGACGGAGCTATGAAAATAGAGCAAGCTTGATAAGAGTATGGAAATTCTATCGTACCAAAGATTCCGCTGATGCTTATCTGCTTTTCATTCTTTTATGATAAGTGCTTCGTTAAGTACAGACCTCTCCCTCCTTGCATCGTACTCTTCAATACTGAGGGTCGTGACCTCATGCTTCAGCATCGTACGATATCCTTCCATCTGTTTCTGTCTCTGGCGGTGTGAAGGCTTCCGTACCTACACCGTAGAGTCCAGAGCAGTGCGGATCTAGTCAGACCACATATTGGGCTGCATCCACGAGATCTTTTCCCATCCACATTACCGGTCACGATGAGCCTTTCGAGAATGCCACGGCAGACACTCTGACGACAAGCAAGGAGATTTTGTGTTCTCGCATTATGGATATTAGGTACATTGGTTCGAAATGCTGCCCAAGGGATACGAAGCATCCGAGTAAGTACAAGGCTGCATCAATTAATACATTAATATCTTTACGTTAGAAAAGAGGGTAACTATTCGATGACACTCGTAAACGTAATAAGCCCGAATCACGTGCTGTATGTCGTGATCGCATCGCTGCTAAAGCTGATTTACTAAAGCTAGGTAACTTTTTTTTTTGAGGTAGGAAATCATCAAATGACTTCTTCCGCTTTAGTGTGGAGCGAGTAGGTGTCTTAGTAGGTCACACTTTTACTGACTAAAACCTCACCTTTCCGTGGCCTTAGAGATCGGCCCTGCTGATCCGCGCGCGCGTGGAACGCTACGTTGGCGACTCGGGTTCGGTCCTTATCGGACGGCCGAATGGCGAGCTACCCATTGCTCGTGACCGGAGATCGCCTTACGACTTTCGACGCCCGGGGCGTCTCTCGTTTCGGTGGCTGGAGTGTCAGGACGTCCGGTTTCTCACGGCTGTAGCCATTTCCTTCGCTAATTACTGCTTCAAAAAAGGCTACCTCATCCCATTCCCTCTGGCTTCGGAGAATGGCCAGAACCAGGACCCGGCGCGAGAGGAAGTGAGCAAGAAAATGATGATGCACCCATATATGGCAGCATCCACCGTATGCTCCACTGTGTCCTCCGGGCGGGCGGTCCGCACAATGGCGAAACCTGGGCGTTTCTAAGATGACCGCAGCTGCACCTTTGATATCACTTTCGCCGAGTTTACTAGAGTACTATTGTACTCTAGGGAATTTTCACACCTCCCCAAAAAGGCTAATAAGCCTCTTTAGGGAGGTGTGATGTTTGTTTGGATTTGAAACTTTAAGCCGATATATTATGTACTAATAACGTAGGTACCTATTTTTACATTCCTTTTAAACTGTTACAGTTTTTGTAGCCGACTTATGCACATGGAGTACGTACCTTTTTTATACTAGAAGGCTACGAGTAAATGGACTTCGGAGTTTTTGGCGGGATTTATTGTAGATACAAAATAGTTTTTATTTTATATACCTCAGTGAAGTTTGCCTGCTTAAAGAACTTAGTACCCAAGCCAAAAATATTAACAAAAGAAATAAATAAACATCTGTCAATGAGACACAGAAAACGTGAAAACGTCACTGTCAGTCTTGATTTGGTTGCTCTTGTGTTGGTGTTGATTGCCATGGTCATCATCAACAAGCAAATATTGTTTTTACGAGTGGACTATAAATGGATATTATATATTTAATATGTAAAACCGATAGCTTAAAATAAATCCCACAAGTGTATCAGTGAAGATAATCATACCAGTTAGCCTAACCATTTTAAAATGGAGTCTGAAACTATCCTAGAAGATAGCATAAAAACTGCTGAAGTGAAAGCAACCAGAGAAGACTATATTGAAATAGAAATACCGTACAACGTGTACCAATATCTGAGCACCGACCACTGCAATGTTCAAAACATGTGTCGAATATGTCTTGCTACAGAAAATGAGATCTTGTATCCTATAATAGCTACCAAAGAAAACAATGTTTTAGCTCATATGTTAACGACATTAACGACTCTTGAAGTAAGTTCAAATTACTTTTACTTAACTGGTGACTGATAGAATAGAATAGAATAAACTTTGTTGTACACCAAAATCTCTATCTTAAATCTTCTTTATCTTGATCTTCTGATCTTCTATTTTGGATAGCCCTAAGACGACCCACTGACCTTTTAATTTTGTTGCACATTCCTAAAACATTTTCTTATATCAATATCACTGCCACTATCAAGCAGTTACAGTAAGGATTCATTATCCTAATCCATAAATAGAGAGAAACTACCTAATTGAAACACTTGATACACAAACACCGCTATTTAATTCATTAAACCCCTAGTGAACGCTGGTGTTCGTGCACCCATTGTCTTTCTATTGTGTCTCTAATTATCACAATTGAAGAGTTAAAACATTTTATTTATTAATTTTACTATTTATGTACATACAAAAATAACAAAAAAAGATAATACATAAGAGATATTAGTACGAAGGTACTGCTTATTTCCAAAGAAATTTCTTCCAGCAAACCTGCAAAACATTTTGTTACATTACATGATGTTGCTTTGTTCTGTGAGCGTTTTGACTAATTACAACCGTGATGTCCGTTCAGCTGCTTCCAGAAGATGGTTTACCATCAAGTATATGTGAGCCGTGTCAGGCACTACTCGTACAGAGCTATGAGTTCAAGATCAAATGCGAGAAATCGGACTGCATGCTAAAGTCAATACTGAAAGGAGAATTCATTACCAAAGAAGAAATACCTGATCATAGCATGTTAGTATTTGATCCATATTAATTATCTTTTGTCCAACAAGAATAAATGTGCTCATATTTTACTTCCATTTTTCATCAAACTCTTTGGTTTTGATGTTATATTTTTTGTCTGTTTTCAGGGAAATAAACCAAGAAGAAAAATTAGAAGATTATAATAATAGAGTTAATAATAGCAATGTTCAATTAAATAGTGAAATTATTGATGTGAAGCAAGAGACAGAACTGCTAGAAGGTATTTTATTTGGCTCTGTTTTGATATTAATTTTAGTTTTATTCATTGTTTTATACTGCTTCCATTCAACAGCCCTCTACCTCTGAACCCAATGCATTGCGATTCTTACCCAGAGGTCACTGTGCATGTGGCTGATGTGACCTGCCCAATCCCATTTGAGTGAATACATAATATTATGACTTTATTCACACACTAGCTTCTGCCCGCGACTTCGTCCGCGGAAAATTTCTTGTTTTAAAATAAGATTACACTCGATTAGACGATGCGCACGTTCAGCGCTAGATTCCTGAGCACGGGCCTGTGATGTTATGGCATTTTGCCTAGCGAGCCGCTGCGAGCGCTCAGCGCTAGTCTCCCTATCCCTTGTCTCAGAGACATGCTGCCTTAAATGAGATAGACGCTGCGTACGTTCAGCGCTAGATTCCCGAGCACGGGCCTGCGATGTTATGACATTTTGCCTACCAAGCCGCCGCGAGCGTTTAGCGCTAGTCTCCCTATCCCTTGTCTCAGAGACATGCTGCCTTAACTCAGATAGACGGTGCGCACGTTCAGCGCTAGTTCCTCGAGCACGGGCCCGCGATGTCCTCACATTTTGGCTAGCGAGGCGCTGTGAGCGCTCGGAGCTAGATTCTCTAGCGCGTGCTTGCGAAATATATTCTCTATTTCTCGAGAGGCGCTGCTCATTTTCAGGTACAGATTCTTCCGTACGGCGTACTCGAGCGGCTCTTGTCTGTGATGTCTGCCGGGACAGTTGAGATTTCCTTTTAGACATGCTCTCAACAAACTACGCACAGACTTGAAAACAATTATGAACAAAAGGAGAGCGACTCGAACACCGTCCGCCTTTACAAAACAAAACAATCGTAATATCGAATAACTCGTATCGATTATTACAATAGAACGAAGTACGAAACTACGAACATACAAAAACGTACAACGAAATTACGATATTTTCGATTATGAGGTATCTATCAACAACAACAACCATACGAACGAAACAACCGAAACCAATAAGCAACTGACAGAAGAACTCCAACTAACAACAACGTGGGCATAATAATTCGAGAGGGTCATCAATCCACAGAAAGTCTTAACACCGCGATTCAGAAAACATGGCAAGTTCGGGAGGTTCCTGCACCGAATTAAAGCGGAAGAGACGCCCGAGTGTCGCCACTGTGCGGAACGCCCGGAGGACACGGTGGAGAACACAGTCGAGGTGTGCCCTGCCTGGGCAGAGCATCGCCGTGCCCTCGTGGGGGCGATCGGCGGCGGACACCTCTCGCGGCGGGCTCTGGTTGAGGCCATGGTCCTTAGCGAGGAGGAATGGCAGGCGGTCGCCTCCTTCTGCGAAGCAGTAATGCTAGCAAAGGCGGAGGCAGACCGCATCAGGCAACGGCGCCCCCGCCGCCGCCGCCGGGATTCCGATCCCGATTTCCGGCCACCGTAGACGCGGGCTCACGGACGGCGAGCCATGGGTAGCTTGCTGTCCGATCGTCCGGTAATGGACCGAGCCCAAGACGTCAACGGCGCGCACTGTTCCCGCGCGCCTCAAGAAGTTGTCAGCAACAGCAGAGGCCCAGCTGGGTCGAAGCCTACCGGGTCCAGGGTTATCCGAAAGGGAACTCGTGCCCTGGTTTGAAGGCTAGAAGGAACGGGGTGGGTTTTTAGTCAGTAAGAGTCTGACACTATCTCTCGCTCCACCCAAGGGCGGGGGTTATCATAAGATGATTTTTGCCCACCATAAAAAAAAAATAGGTAAAACGTCTGCACAATGAAAGTTACGCTAGGGGCATTTTGCGTTTTAGTAATTTTATATTATCTTCGAAACTGTATGACCAATTGCTATGCTGTAAATGGCAAATCTTATCTGTATAATGTTTTTGTGATACTGAAATAATTTATTGTCATAAGAATTAATATTTTGTTGCTCAAATAACCAACCAAACGTAAGTATGCCGAAAAAAATATTTTTAATGCAATAAAAGAAGTATAAAAGATGAAATATAAAAGATAGAGATATAGTACCGCGGACTTTTTTGTAGAAATAATTAAGACGAACCAGGTAGCCATACATTGTTTTTAATTTTAAGCAACTGTTTAGGCAGCGCACGCAAATAATTCTATTTTATGAGGTATTTTTTTCCGACTTGCTAGACAAAAGTTGTGATAGCTCGGTTAATATACATGCTATAGAAACAATTTATAGCCTATAGCACTCAGGAATAATGTAGCTTTCTGCCAGTAAAAAAAATTTTAGAATTGGATTATTAGTTCCAGAGATTACCCCCTACATACAAACTTACAAACTTACAAACTTACAAATTTTACCTCTTTATAATATTAGTATAGATTTACATTTCTTTTTACTTATAGATGTTCAGTATTTAGAAGATCTCAGTGATATCAGCGATAGTGGGAACCTTTGTGTGGTAACCAAACCAAAGAGTAGGTAAGAAAAAAGTATATTATTTTAATTATCATGTATATTCTTCTTAATTCATTAAACCCCAAGTGAACGCTGGCGTTTGCGCACCCATTGTCCTTCTATTGTGTCTCTAATTATCACGATTGAAGTGTTAATGTTACCCATGGTCATAATTTTTTTTTAATTATGACTGTTATTAATATATGTAAAACGTAAAATTGAAAAAATAATTCATTCATTCATAATAATAATATAATAGAATTTAAGATATTTGCACGCCATGAGAAATGGCAGACATGTCTTGAGCCTCCTTTATTTAAGATTTTGCATGCACGTTTTTTAATTCTGTCTGCTTACACATGATTCTGCAAATAAAATTTCTTATTCTAAATTAAATTAATTTGGTCATTGTTATTTCAGAATTAAGTATGTTGACGATGTCAATGATAATAATTATGGTGAGTTTCATCAAATTATATCTCTGTTGTTTGCTTTTATTTATCATTTCAAGTTTTACTAGTAGGTACTACCACCATGAAAATGTTTCAATCCACTTAAAAATCTAATTTTTTATTCTTGATCTTTTATCTTTCAGAATCTAAAGACCTCCTAAAGCCTTCGAATAAGAAACTTAAAAAAAAACATGGAAATAAAGAAAACACATTTACCTGTAAGACTTGTTCTAAGGTACTTACATTTTTATTTAATTCTATATTATACTTGTACCCGGCCAATAAAAGTCAATGCATTATGAATAGGGTAGTTTCCAGGGTCAAAATAACTACATTTTCTTTAGTCCGTATTTTAGATTATAAAAAAATATTGGATACGTATTTTTTTCTTTTTTCGACTAAACAAAAAATAACGGCAACACGCTGTGCTGCATTTTTTCGCGGGTGACGTCACACGTAACTTTAATGAGCTGTATCTTTGTCATTTTTGGTTTAATTTACAAATAAAAAAAATACGTGTCCCTTATTTTTGAATAATCCAGAAGACGGACTAATTAATTTTTTTACGTCAACTAGCCTATTGTGACAATATCATGTATGATATTATCTTTTTATTAATGAACTTGAACATTTGTAGAAATTCCAAAATGTTAAATCATTCCATGCCCATGTGAAGAGCAAGCACCCAAACAGCCAGCGACTATATTCTTGCAACCAGTGTACAGAGTCATTCAACTCGGACCATGATCTCAAAGTGCATGCATCTATACACAGTAAAGGAAGCCCTTGGAAGTGCAACCAGTGCCCAAAGGAATTTAGTGGTAAGTTACTAGTTGATTATAAAATACCTTGACTTTGTGTACCTCCTGTGGGCTTGTAAAAGCAATGTGATAGTACTTGGAGGATTTTATTGCCAAATTAGGTTTTTTTTTTTTCTAATGCATCAGTTAAGATAGTAGTCAACGGCGAGATTGACCAACTCACCTGATGATAAGCGATGATGTGGCTGACGATGAAGCACGCTTGCCTGGAAGTAACTTTTCAGTCTTGACTCAAAGACCCCTAGGTTGTAGTTATCAGGACATTATAATATTCATTAGATTCTTCCTTCTGAAATTTCGCAAAAGAACGATTTAGGTGAGAAACTACCAAATAGAAGTCATTTGAGAATTTCCCACGATGGCCATTGTAGGTAACTCTATCCAATAATCACGCCCTGGTTGCTGCTGACATCTCTTTGAACCAAGCGTGCAATACAACGCGTCGTTGAACCGCGCTTGGTCCAAGCCTAATGCATGGTCTATGATTCCATGTTGACACAGGAATGAATGGGGAATACCCCTGCCTTCCCATTCATAGAATACAAATGTGATAATATTTTAAATATAAAATATGTCTCGATACAGCGCGCGCAATGCTCCGTCGCCACATTTCACGGCACATGGAGTCCAAGCGCTTCTCATGCGAAGTGTGCAACAAGGCGTTCACCGAACAGTACGCGCTCAGGAGACATGCTCGCGTGCACACCGGCGAGATTATTGAGAAGAAACACGCTTGCACTATGTGTGATAAGAGGTGAGAGGATCTTCATTGATGTATAAGGCTTTGCTTGCGATACCTGAATTTTTTTTTTTTGGTGTGCAAAAATCACCCAATGACAACCGCCGCTCTTGGGTGGAGCGGGAGATAGTGTCAGACTCTTACTGACTAAAAACCCTCCCCGTTCCTTCTAGCCTTCATACCGGGGCTCGAGCTCCTTTTTTAGATAACCCTGGCCCCAGTAGACTTCGACCCAGCTGGACCCCTACTTTTGCTCCTTGAGGCGCGCGGGAATAGTGTGCGCCGTCGACGTCTTGGGCTTGGTCCGGACAGTTACCGGACGGCCCGACAGCGAGCTACCCATGGCGCTGCATCACCGTCCGGTGATACCTACATGGAATCCAAGCGTTTTCCTTTCTGCAAAAAGGTGTTCACCGAGCAGTAGGTTAAGAAGACACGCGCGCTTGCAGACCGGCGAAATCCTTGAGGAGAATTACGCTTGCGTTAGGTATGATAAGAAGTGAGTGAGACCTTGTAACCACTTCTTCTCGTGTCGATTCAACTCAAATTTTGTCCGACCAATATTTAGCCACCTGGACAGCTCTGTCGTTGGCTTCGTTTAAGTCATGAAGAGTGCAGGTAGTTGTGCATGCTGGGCAAGAAAGGAGGTGACACATATAGTGTGGAGGAGCTCCACACTGGCACTGTATTTGCAATGGGTCAAGAAAACCCTTGGAACCACTCTAATGTGTGCATTATAAGGTTGTATATTAAAAAGTAAACGAACTTAGGTATAAGTATGTGTTCCTTAAGAATTAAGAAAAGTGGCCCAGGGCCCGGAACAATAGAAGAAATGGAGGGTGGCCTTTACTTAGCCATGGAACACTACACGCTAGCTATAAAATATAAAAATAACTAGAAAACTACGCTCGGAGTTATCTTGGATCGTAAACTTAAGTGGCAGTAGCAGGGCACATTGCTCGCAGAACAGATGGTCGATGGGGCCGAAAAGTTCTGGAGTGGGGACCACGTAATCCAAGACGCACTGCGCTGAAAGGCATCCCACAAGGTGGTGGACCGACAAGGTCGCAGCAAGTCATTGTGGCGACAGTTGGGGGACCTATATCCAACAGTGAACGTTCTTCAGCTGAAATGATGATTGATCATAGTGGACAGTTAGTGCGACTACGCTCTGTGAAGTTATAAGTTACTACCCGCGGCTTGGCCTGCGTTTATTAATATACTTTACTCTTTCTCACCATTTCTCACTTTAATTCATGAATCCCCAAGCGACCACCGGTGGCCGCGCATCTATTGTCTTACTATTGTGTCTCTAATTGACGGTATCTGAAGGGTTAAATAAAAAAAAATGTGTGAAGAAAAACTATGTCCAGTGTCTCCAGGGTCCCAACTATCTCTGTACCAAAATTCATTAAAATCGGTTTTGCCATTTAGGCGTGAAGAAGTAACAAACTCACTTTCACTTTTATAATATTAGTAAGGATAATCTAGAACATACCATATAACGTTAAATACTACGGTGCCTTTAGTAATTACTGTTCTACTGTCGTCCACAGGTACAGCGACAGCGGTCTCCTAGCCGCGCACATGTCCCGCCACATCGGGCTGCGTCCTTGCGAGTGCAGTATCTGCGGCAAACGGTTCCCATCAAACCGTTTGTTGTCTTCACACCGGCTCGTCCATTCTGATCGCAAGCCCTACGCCTGCCAGTACTGCGATAAACGGTAACTTGCCTCGACATAGCGGCTACTTAGTGCAAGTTTTCTGTCAAATGACCACAGGTGACAACACCGTTGGAACAGTGGTTAAGGCTGCTTGCCCACGTCCGATAATCGGTGACCGATGTTTTGTAGGAAAAAATAGCACATACTGATAGCAATAGTGCAACGCACACGTCCTACAAAAAGTCGGTCAGAAATACAGAATAATGTCACAAATATAAAAAATCGGCCCATTATCTATCCTACAAAAAGTCTGACGTGGGTGAGCAGCGTAAACGATATCCAGTACTTACACTTATAACAAAAGAGCTAACATGATTTCCCGTACTTCGACTTTAAGGTGAAAGCTACGGGCTCGAGCATGGCCATGTTCTCACTAGATGGCGCTGAACTCAACCTTGTTAGTTTATTTTGTATATCGTGTATGGGAGCATTATTAAGTCTAGCATATGATATTTGCGAAAATTAGACATTCCACCTTAATGAACTTAGTCAAATTATTGCCCAAAAATCCACCTAATTCTGACTATTCATAAAGTATAGCTATATAGTGCTAAAGTTGAGTCTAGACCTGGCGGATGCGCCACTTACGAGCTGCTCGCGAGCCACTTGCGAACTGCGCGCGTGCAGTTCATAGTCTGGTCTGGACACACTTTAGTAAACACTTAAGCACCACTAACCCCCGATTTTTGATTAAAGCATTGATAGTTGAAGTATTTCTGAAACTCTACGTTTACCTGCATAACTGTCGAAATTTGGCATTGAAGTAGTGTTTGAGACGTTCTTAATTCAAAATACTCAATTTAGAAACCCACCTTTTGTCATGACGACGGCGCGCACTGTTCCCGCGCGCCTCAAGGTGTTGTCAGCAACAGGAGGAGCCCAGCTGGGTCGAAGCCTACTGGGGCCGGGGTTATCTTAAAGGAAACTCGAGCCCCGGTATGAAGGCTAGAAGGAACGGGGTGGGGTTTTTAGTCAGTAAGAGTCTGACATTATCTCCCGCTCCACCCAAGAGCGGGTTTTGTCATAAGATGATTTTCCCCATCGAAAAAAAAAACCTTTTGTGATGAATCTCTTATGTTGTGTTGCCAGTTTCCGGCACGAGTCTACGCGCAACACCCATCACCGTACGCACACCGGAGAGAAGCCTTACGTCTGCTCAGTTTGCGGCAAGAGTTTCATTCAGAATTCCAACCTCACATTACATATGCGGACACATACAGGTACGCTAACACTCGTGGCAGTCGTGGTCATAAAACGTGTGAGAAGGACGGTAAATATTTAGCTCATTTCTAATGCTATCTCGCTCCCACTTTTTATGACCACATAAGCTTTTAACGTGAGCGTTCATTTTACATTTACTGCGTTATTTTGCCATTTGCTAAATGTGTCTATGTCATGATGACATCATCATGATGTCAAAACTACTACCAAAATATTTTGGCCAATTTAACAAGCTAAAATACTAGGTTTTTAGGATTCCGTACACAAACAGTAAAACGGGACTATAAATGATAATGATAAATGATCTTTATTTTGTAAATAAGTTTTCAAAAAACACTTTTACTCGTCAATATTGTTTTCAGTCAGTTTTAACGAGATGAGGCCGGTACTATATTACTAAGACTCCGCTCTCCGTCCGTCTGTCTGTCTGTCCGCCTGTCCGGTCTGGTCTGTCAACATGCTGTATCTCGTAAACCATGATGTGATAACTATTCACAGAGATGTATTTCTGATGCCGATGTAACAATAAATATTAAAAAACATAATAAAATAAATATAAATGGGGCTCCCATACAACAAACGTGTTTTTGTGTGGTTGTTTTACGTTAATGAAAGTTTCAATTTAACAGCGGCTTATCAACGGTATTTAAACAGTCGAAATTTGTTTTGACTAGTTAACAGTTAAGGCATTAACTTTAACATTATAACATAGGCAAGCACTCGTTAGAAAGTTCTATCAAAATAGATCGCTGCATTGCTACCTCCAACCAATTTATTAGCAGTTTCTATTGAAATACTCATTTCTTAACATCATCATTATCATCATCTTCCTGCCCTTATCCCGTTTTATTTGAGGTCGGCGCAACATGTTTTTTTCTTCCATTCTGTCCTGTCGCTCGTCACGCTATCACTAACTCCCTTTTCATTCATAACACTTCTCACACAATCCATCCATCTTTTCTTTGGCCTTCCTCTCCTCTCGTCTCTCTTAACATTATATTTAATTGTTCAGGCGAGCGCCCCTACTCTTGTTCGACATGTGGTCGCAAGTTCACATCAGGCTCTACACTTAAGACCCACGAACGGATACACTCGGGGGAACGACCTTTCAGCTGTGAAATGTGTGGGAAAAGGTAATGAAAATATTTTTATTAAGTGAAACGGACTGTAAATGGACTTCGGAGTTTTTGGCGGGATTTATTGTAGATACAAAATAGTTTTTATTTTATATACCTCAGTGAAGTTTGCCTGCTTAACCTTTTGAACGCCAATCACTTGTATACAAGTTCGAGATTTTCGTATCCTTAGCGCCACTACTTTATTAGAAGTAATAATAGTATAAAATAAATTTACGACTTTTACAAGACCTTTAATTTTGTTTTTACAGAGAACTGCTATAAGTCGCGTCGGTCTGTCGGTCTTAGGATCGGACGTAGTTAAAATAACCTGGAGGCATGGTAGTGTCCCCGCCAAGTCGATTGAAATGGTATGGCTGGCTACCATACCATCTTTTTCTCAAAGCCATTCGGAATATTTTCGATCCTTTAATAATATAATTTATCGTTTCTTGTACAGTTTCTCACGTAAGAACTTGAGTGCTCACATGCGCAAGCACACGGGCGAGCGACCTTACGAGTGCGGCGTCTGCTCCAAAAAGTTTGCCAACGCTACGCGCCTCCGGGATCATCACCGCGTACATACAGGTTAATATTGATAGCACATCACATTTCACCCCAAACTCAAGATCACATTCAGTGATGCTGAAAGTTCTAAAATTAAATCAAATCTATTTATTAGTAATTGTTTTTTATAAATGAACTTAACTAAACAATGAAATGTTAATATTTAAGATTGTGTGTAGTGTAGATATTAACTGCCAATTTATGACAAGTTTTCTTTCCAGGTGAAAAACCATTTGACTGCTCTTTGTGCACGTTAAAATTCGCTACGAAATCCCAACAATTAAAACACTCCAAAACTCATCTAAAAAAGAAGAGAGCACACCAGCAAACTTCAGATAAAAACAAAGACCGAGAAAACCGCGAACTAATCATATTACAGCATGTTGAGCCCGTACCTGTCATTACAGATAGAATTATGTTTAATAAAGAACACGGAGAACTAATAACGGTCAATGAAAATGTACTCGCCGACGAATCGCCTGAAGAAGAATCCAAAGAACTGACTCTTAACATCGCTCAGGAAGTCCCACTAGATGTAACAGGGGAGTTAGTGCTACAGGATGATAGCAATATAAAAACAGAACTTTTAGTAGTGGATAACAGCCAAATGAATAACTTCCAAAGTGAGAATATATGCTTGAATACTAACAACGTGAATGTCATCGACGACGGGAACTTCGACGGTGATATGAACCTGGTGACAGTGAACGAGGGCGAAGTCAGCATTTCGACCGCAAACCTCGAAGGGACCACAGTGAAACTATACCAGTTAGACCAAAGTTTAGTGCAAATACACAGCTCCGGCGGACAAGTCACTATTAGTAAGATCACTAGCAAAATGACTGCTAACTTTTAATTTGAAATAATTAGAAAAAACATGAACTTCTTTCTGCACTTCCTTAAAACAATATTCCTTGTAAACAATCTTGTTTGTCACTGCAGCCCTCGGGTTCCGCCTCGGTTGCCATAACAAACTTTCTGCACTTGTATCAAAATGTACTATCATCAACCTCCTCCCGATTTTGTTTTAAATTGTTGACCAATGTACTTAAGGGAGTTTTAATTCTTATGCACAGTTTATTTTTTGAGTTGATAGCAATATTATCTAATACACTTTTGTTACTTAATATATTTTTAAAGACAAATAGATTTTTTTAAATAAAAGCACTAGTTTTAAGTAACAATTTTTTATTTTACTTAAATAAAAATACTTTGGAACTATTCTCTATTTGTCTACGTAAATGCGCGTCGTGTTTAGAACCACGAACTTTTCTTGGAATCTTCGTATTTCTTAATATTCACGAGCATTGAACTATGGATCTCTTTAGCGTTCCTATTCTGGCCGTAGTAGTCGACAAATTCTCCATCAGGGTTGACAAGGTAAATAATAATTGTGTGGTCTACCTGTAAAATAAAAAAGGTTTAAACGTGATACTTAAAATTGTAAATGTGAAGGTAACTTCCGGTACGTGGTCGCCACTCCAGAACCTTTCGTCCCCAACGACCATCTGTTCTGCGTGCAATGGAAGACGTAGCGTTGGAAGGCCTCCAACAAAGTGGCCCGATGACCTAGTCAGGGTCGCGGGAATCCGATGGGTGCGTGACGCACAGGACCGGTGAAAATTTGGTGTAGAGTAACCCTGAACCCCAAGAGAGGACACAGGCTACTTTTTGTCTGGCTTCGACTACGCGTCCGCAATTCACGTAGATTACTATAACATGGAGGTTTCTCAGAATTTCTTCAGTTGGACACTGAGGAAAATTGATGTTTAAGTGAAAGACTGGGAACAAAAAAATATCTACTTTCTCTCACACACACTATTACATCTTGCTAAGAATAGGACTGTGGAGTTATAACTTATAACTAAACCTGTAGACAGATTTTCTAATCTTTTTTTTTTATTATTATTGATAGGCTCGTGTTTGACCACCATCTCACCTAATCAGTATTTTATTCTAATTACTACAGCAAAAGTGTTTATGAACTGGGTCAAATTAATATTTGTAATTGATATTTCATGCTTACAATATAATCATTGTCAACATCTTGTGGGCCTGCGCTGAAGTACACTCTGTAAGATTTGCAAGCCTTTTGCACCTGCTCCTTTGTGCCTGTTAGACCCAGGAAGCGTGGAGAAAACTCTTTGCAGTACCTGTAATGAGGATAAGGAAAGGTAATTAGTGAGGAAACCTTCTTGTTCTCACCAAAAATTTGAAGCCATGTCACATCCATCAAACCGCACTGGGCCGTGTGGTGGATTACGGCCCATTCCCTCACCTAGAGAGGAGGCCTGAGTCCCAGAAGTAGGATTATTATAAGGCTTATTATTTTATTGGCAAGTTTGTTGGAAACATTTTTAATGATTTTCTTGATCCATAATAACCAACAATAAAAACTAATTAAAAACATAAGCTGCTGTATTCAAACTGGCCATATAAATAAAAATAAGTATAAACTTACTTTCCAACTATTTCAGGTGTATCTCTTTGAGGATCTACAGATATGAACACGGGCTGCACAGGTGGCAGCTTAGCATCACTATCTGAAAGTTCAAATATTGTTTAGGCATTTGTTTATTGAGGCAGAGGCCTCCCTGATTGACGTAAATAACTGGCTTAACCTTTCGAATGCCATCAATTAGAGATACAATAGAAAAACAATGACACTTGGGCATTATCGAGTACGTTTACCTACTTCGACTGCCTTTTGGTCTAGTGGTTAGTGGCCCTAACTGCTATGCTGGAGGTCGTGGGTTAGATTCCCACACAGAACAAATGTTTATGTGATGAGCATGATCATTTGTTCTGTGTCTAGGTGTAATTTATCTATAATAATATGTATTTAGAAATATATATAAGTATATTTATCAGTTGTCTAGTACCCATAACACAAGCTCTGTTTAGCTTAAGACTAGACGGTGTTGTGTGATAGTTGTGGAAAAAAATTATATTGGATGCAATATATCTACACATTTACATCATTAAGGTAAAGGTCTATGAATCAGTTACAAGGAAAATCAAAGTATACATACCATGCATGTTCACGACTTCAGCTAACTTTTCCAACTCGTCAGGACAGACATCTGGACAATGGGTGAACCCAAAGTAAATTAGAAGCCATTTTCCTAAGAAATCTGAGCTTTTTACTATTTTTCCCTGAAACAATGCAAATGTTCTGTCACCTATGGGATTTGAAGAGTTAAACAGCAAGCAGTATATACATCCCTGGCGAAATGGATACGAAAATAATTCTTGATTGTTTGAGAGTTAAAACATAATTCAAACTAAAACCTATCATTTTTTTTTTTGTGAATAGTAAGTGATGTGAGCAATAGAATGAATGTTGATACAAATTTGAGTTTACACAATACATAATTATTAACAGATTGCAAGTGAAAAAGTATTGCATTTGAAGGGAACGGCATTCCCGAACAGCGCTTCGAGGATGATTGGCAAGAGAAGCTATACTGCTCTGCTCAATAGGTTCACTGAACTCCATGTGTTGCGGGATCGATGAACTTACTATGTAGGGGTGTCTAATAATACCTATTAATGAATTTTTACTAACATTAGAAGTTAATTTCTTACTAAGTAACCAATTTTATGGACTTTTTGTCTGAAATAAAAGATTTTATTTTATTTTATTTACCAGCTCTTCCAACCTACCTCTGTGTTAACCAACTCAAATTCTCCTCCTATCTTAGCCTTCCCAAGTTGTCGCTTTCTCTCACGTTCCAGAGCTTCCTGCTTCTCACGTCTTACATACATCATGAAGGCGGTCAAACCCCCGCCGATCAGCGCGGTCGCTGTCATGGACTTCCATGTTATAGCCGATGTGATCTTCCTCGGTTTCTTAGGAGGGGCCGGGGGCACGGCACATTTTTTCACTACCGAAGTACTGAATGCCCGGCTTATCGCAACACACCTATTTCTCAAGACAGAGTTCATTTTCAGGGGCAATATGTAACTATTTCATTCAGGGCCTATAATATGTTATCAATTTCATAATAATTATCTCACTCTCAGTTTCAGCGTGTTCGAATTCGTTCTGCGAAATAACTGTCACTGTCACTTTGACTTGAGTAATGTCAAAAATATCAGTCCCAGAAGATAGATTATAAAATTGAACAGAGTGTAACGGAACGTTTAAAAAAATAAAAGTAGAAACAGCGAAACGAAAAGCTACGCTATGAAATAGTCGTATAAATAAATTCATCAAACTTTGCCCCACAGTAGGAATGACTTTTGTATTGTGGATTTGTGGCTGCGTTCACAAACATGTGCGTAGGTAAACTCACATACTGAAGACAACTAGATCCGGAACAAATGTAAGCTAGTTATGCAAATATTAGATCCGTGTCGGGATTCAAACCCACGATATGCAGTTCAGCAGCGAATCGCTTAACTATTGCAGCAACCGTGCTGCTACTGACTAAAACCTACCTGTGTTCCTATAATTGCCCTTTGCGACGGCCACTGTAACTCTTTTGAATAATTCCGCAGCCTTGAAAGGAAATTCAAAGTCCTAAGCACAAAATGCACTGGATTATGTACAACTATTTTTTCCCGCGGCTTCGCTCGCGTTAAATTCGTTAAATTCCCCCATTTTAGGGATGTGGGGGGTTAGAAAGAAACAAAAAGTAGCCTATGTCACTCTCCATCCCTTCTAATGTCTCCACTTAAAAAATCACGTCAATCCATCGCTCTGTTTTACCGTGAAAGACGAACGAACAGACACACACACTTTCCCAGTTATAATATTAGTATGGAATAGGTACCTACCTATCGCTATTTAATAAGATCGAGTAGCTTCATCGCGTTCTACTCGGTGTGAGCTGACCTCAAAGCTGCGCTTCGAAGCACCTACCTACCTATAAACAAAAGGAAGGGTAAGCTATCTTGAACTTGAGTGCGCAACAGTGTTGCTAAACTTACGCATCTAACCGCGAGATAAATTACGCAATATACTGAGTTAGGCTCAACGTCTACCTAGATACAATAGGTTACCTACTTATGATTTTGGTCGTATGAAAGACATGCTTTGCTATGAAAGGAGAGGCAATTTTTCGTGAACACGTGATATATTGAAATAAGAGCAGGAGGATGTTAATTATTAAGTTGTCTCTTTGAAGTTCCTGGATTCCTCATACATAACGCACTGTTAAAATGACAAAAATGTATTGGTACTAACGAGTTAGGCTGCAGCTACTTCCATTCTCTAGTCAAGTGGAATCGTAGCCTTCTACTTAGTTACATACACCACACATTGCAGCTGTGCTGCAAAACTACAAGCTAAGCTGCATAACGCGACACGAGCTATGAGTAAATACACCAGCTGCCGTCCACTAACTAAAAGGCAGCTAAGTGCAAAAAGTATTTTTCGAGAAAACACAAAAATTGGGAATTGATGTCTCTTGAAAAGTATGCTATCTAGGAACAAGGTTACAAGTTATATATGTAGGCATAGTCTTTGTGCACAATATGTGATATATTTTATTCATTTATATTAATTATATTTTATTTAAATTCATTTTATAACTTTTAGCTAAGCAATTAAAACACAGACATTGTGATTTAATGTTCTGTATCTCAAAAACTAGCAATCATAGAAAAATGAGTCTTAGGCCAAAAGATAGAGCATCGAAAGTTGTATAAGACTACATTAAAAAGTGAAAAACGACCAACTGCGGCTTAACGGCCTTTTAGTTAGTGGACGGCAGTACCTACGTACCTACTTTATTGCACATAATGTGAAATAAAACACTTTTTTGTTTCAACGATTGTTGACTGACTTAACCACACTAGGAATTAAGCATGCATACATAGTTTCGTGGTTTAGCTTCACCGTAGAACCGAACCGCAGCATTACACTCCTCATTTTTAAATCCTTAACACGTAAGTACCTTCTTTAACAAATAAGCATGCATTCTTATATCGAATCTATTTAGCTTTAATTCATGAATCCCCAAGCGACCACCGGTGGCCGCGCATCTATTGTCTTACTATTGTGTCTCTAATTGACGGTATCTGAAGGGTTAATAAGTTGGGATAAAGTAAACTCCGAGGAAACCTGTTCCATTAGAGCCACGCTATAAGTATTAAATTTTGAAAAATAAGCAAACTAGCTAGGCTGGAAATCAGTCACATTTACGGCTACGCTGCTTAGCACATCTCTAGTGGAACCGCAGTCTTATTCGGGTGCATAGTTAAATACTTACCTACAACTTTGTAGTCAATTCACAGCCAGGACTGAACCCATTACTGGCGTGAACTAAGTCATTTAAATTCATTTCGAAATTTTCGTGGATCGTGCATCTCGGTAATGAAAAAATGCCAGGGGGCGGAGTTGCCGCAACCGCAGCCCTTGGCTTTATAAACAACGTACTTTTGCCTGAACCTTCCAAAACCACCCAGTGCCCGCCAGTAGAAAGAACACGAGCGTTATTTTAAAATGTGGCGAATTATTTGTGTGAGTGTGTTTTTATAAGACAAAACATCAAAGAAGATCTCCAACTCAAAACATTGAAGTCGATCTTTCAACTCTAAAGTTCAAGTTTACTGGTTGTGTCTTATGTATCGGAGTTGAAAACTAAATGTAGATAACCAGAGAATTTTGACATTTTCAGGTAACTTTACTGGTGTCGTTATGGACAAATGCATATGCCCAAGAGTATTTACCTCCGAAAATCGGCGGCGGTGGTCAGAAGAAACCCATTCAGGAACCAACAGTAAGATTCATCATGACCAGCATTTACATTAAAAACCTTAGGACTAAGTACCTAGGTATCTTTTATTTTCAGCCTATCGTAGAGGTTTTGTTTTTTTCCTGGCTAATTTCTGTTTTTACTCCCAGCTACCAGCTAACTACGACTTCTCGTACGACGTCCAAGACAATGGAGTGAGCCTGGATTTCGGGCACAATGAGAAGAGGAAGGAGGATCACGCCACTGGTTCCTACCACGTGCTACTGCCTGACGGCAGGATGCAGCTCGTCGAGTACGAAGCCGGCCCCGACGGGTACAAGCCACAGGTCTGAATCTTCACATTCTTCAATTTTGTGGTCTTGTACATTACAGCTATCTGTAGGCGGTGATGACCACTTAGGTACCTACGAATAGGTAGGCTGTAGGTAGGTAAGTACGCTTTTTTGTCACGCTACGTCATAAAAAAACAGGAGCATAGGCTTGATTGGAATTGAAATTCCAATCAAGCCTAAGTGCCTAGTAATAGCCTAAGTGTGTACGCCTCCCAAATTTAACGGCCCAACGTTGGTATCAGGCGGTGGAACCAACGTGTGGAGCCGGCCTTAGTACATAGAGCGGATACAAATACGACTTGACATTCAGGACTGTTCCGTGTTTAAGAGTGCCATATTATACTGAGCGACATATTACCCCTAGGTAATTAGTATTGAATTTATAACTTCTTGATATGGTCAACTTAGAATTATAACTTAAAGTTTACTAGATTTTGCTCGCTATGCCCTGTCTATTGGTAGTATTTATTTAATGTCTTTGCTAGTAAATCTAGACAACGCCTGTATGTCATAGGTAGGTAAAAATTTTCACAGATCCAGCGTTACCACATACGTGCTGTAGCCTGTTAATCTTTCAATTGACAATTTCCATATTTACAGGTGATGTACATGGGCACGGCCACATTCCCGCCAGCGGGCGGGGCATCTGACAAGTTCGACGGCTACCACTACAACGCGGCGTCGAACCGGCAGAGCGTGCGGTCGGCGGCGCCACGCGGCGGCTCCCGCGCGGCAGCCGCGCCCGCGCCTCAGTCCGCTCCACCACCGCTCGCCGCACCGCACAACGCCACTCAGTGAACTAGCACCGGCTATACCACCGAAACAGTCGAATAGCGAATCCAATAGAGCCGTATGAACGACTAAAAATATTTTGGTATTCGACACAAGATTAAGCACAACTGCTGACTTTATTGATTTTGAGATGATATATCAGGACTAGACTCTTATCTTTCTGCAATTGCTCACGAATATATTTTTTCGAAACTCCGCAAGACATACAGTACGGTCAAAATATGTTGGCCACTCTAAAGTTGGCGTTCCGAACTAATCCGCGTAGGTAAGTACTCGAAAATACGCAATACGCATTCGCCATAATTGATCTTTAAAAAAAAAATACTCCGAACTCCGAATGTTCAAGATATTTTGCCCGTACTGTGTAGACCTGTACATTTTCCAATCATTGTTAAAGTGGAAAGCAAAAGGTTAAGAGACTAAAAACTGAAATGGGCAAATAACTTAATACTTCTTGAACGAAAGAATACTCGCAGACTTTCAAGCAATATTGAGTTCAACAAGACTGTCGCGCAACAGCTTCAATAAAACTAAAAAAAAGATTTTGAAATGTAAATAAAGAGATACCGTTTACAATATTTTGATTTACATCTTCTTTAAAATCCTTTAGACACTGGATGATAGGTTCAGAAGCCGGTTTTTTTTTTATCAAATCAGCTTATCACCGTAAACTGCAGAAGTGCTAATTTTCCGTTGCTAGGAAGCCTTTGCCCAGCAGTGGGACAGTAATGGCTACTAATAAAAAATGAGGTGGTTAATAAAACTCTTTCTAAAAATTTACAATAGTAATATATTTACATTTCTACTTTACATTGGCATACTATTTGGTATTTACTACAGTTAATACTATTTACACACTAACTGGAGAAATCACACATATCTTCCTACGTTGACATTGCTTTAGTTTATGTACAAAAATCAATACGATACGCACATAATTAAATGTGCCTAGGTATGTTTGTAATTTACATCTCTTAAAACAAGATTTTTAATTCCGTTTGTTTCTCAAGATACTTATTTAAACAATTAACCAACATCAACGTCGTCATGTACAACTGTACAGACTACAGACCTATATCCTTAAATATTATAAAACAAAATCCCGTACCGCGTCTGTTGTCTGTATGAACGCGATAAGCTTAAAAAAATACTAAACGATTTTTGATGCAGTTTTTACCAATAGATGACAACTCAATCAACCTGATTCATGAGACAGATTCAGGTGTAAGTTTAATACTTCCATAACTTGCAATCAGAATCATAAACTAACTTCTAAGTTTACTACAACCAATTTTGTTTGTCAATATAAACATGTACAGTATAAAATACATGATAGAGTAGGTACAGTACGGCCAAAATATCTTGGCAGCTCCAACTTCGAACAATTGGATACGCTTACTGCGTATCCAATTGTTGTGTTTTTAGGGCAAATGTGTATTGCGTATTTTTTCGAATATGCTCACGCCAACTTCACAGTGGTCAACATATAATTCAAATTCAAATTCAAAATCATTTATTTCAAATAGACCAAATGTAGGCACTTTTGAATAGTCAAATGTCAGTCAGTCCAAGAAAAGTGAAGCTAAATTGCACGTTCCAAAGCGTAGATCTCTATGGAGAAGAACGTGCAAGAAACTCCATGGACACTCTTTTAAATCATATTATGTGTTACATATAATGTTTGTTTACATTATTTCATGTTGCTTCTATTATGTGAGCACAATGTAGATAATAAAATTAAAATAAAAAATATATTAAAAGATAAAAACTGAATTAAGCTACTGGCAGTTAAGAGATGACCAGTCTCAACTGACGGCACCCGTTCACGAGCATGACGCGTGCATCAGCCCCACTCAGCTCAACCATTTTCAAGGGAACCGAATGACCCAATACACGCGCCACCAGCAGCGAGACATTTAAGTGAGCATGACAAACTCCTAACTGCCATGCTCGTAATGTCAAAAACAAAGAGAATAAAAGTCGTAACCCAATAAAAAATGCTTCATGGTACCTCACATTCACAAATAGGAAAAAAAAGTGCTTCTACATTAATTCATGAATCCCCAAGCGACCACCGGTGGCCGCGCATCTATTGTCTTACTATTTTGTCTCTAATTGACGGTATCTGAAGCAAGGCTCGGATACCGGTTAAATTTTCAAACCGTTATTATGTACTAGACGCAAAACCTTTTACATTAGGTTTCGTTCGCATATACCGGTTTTTTTAAACCGGTATTTGGAAGAGTATTTATATAAAGGTTTTTTCGGATTAAACGGTTTAGAGCAATAAAAACCGGTTAATACGGACGCACAATAAAGAAACGACCCGCGCAGTTCAGATTTTATTCAGCGCGGCATCCATACAAGTTGCAACGCGTTTACCGACATGCCGTTCGCCGAATAAACCGGTTAATTTAGGTTAAAATAAAGTTCTTAAAACGTTCACGTTCTTAAGAAAAGTTCGGAGGAAAACCGAAATAAACCGGTGCTAACCGGTATTTTTTAAACCGGTTCCGAGCCTTGATCTGAAGGGTTAAACAATGCTATGGTTTTCAAAAACAAAAGTAATAAATGATCACAAGTTTAAACTATATTTTCAAATTACAAAAAAATAAAAATAATTATAGTTTCCAAGCTAATCAATACACCCTAGTGTGGTAGTGGAGCTGGACCAGCATTGAGCCAAGCATTTTTATCTTGTATATAATCCTCCAACTTATAATATGCCTGTATATTAACCGTACTGTACCTCAAATTAGACTGTTGTCTTTTGAAGACGTGGCTTTTGAACACTCTAAATTCAAGTTTAAAGCGGGAACTACATTAGACCAACGCCCACGTGGACCACGCCTGATTTGTACGGGGCGGTGTCATGTCTAGTTGCCATGTAAAATATATGGTGGCCGATGGCCCGGGATCGGCGTACGTGGCCCACGCATGCCCAATGTAATTCTACCTTTACTTATTCAAAATCCGGTAATATTTAAGTCGTGTGCAGTATGTCTATGTTCTGGTCGGGCCAGTGCACGCGCCGGTGTGTGGACACAGTATCGAAGCCTACGTTGTCAAACGATTGGTAGTCCTTCTGCATATTTAGTTCTGCTAAGTTCCGGTACCTGAGGAAAAAGATATTCTTGTAAGTTTAATTTCAGAACCATAACCGGTCACCGAAGGAAACTCCGAGCATAGTCTTTGTAAAAAGACTTGAAAGTGAAAAGTCTTGATAACAACCGTACTGAAACAACCGGATCCGATGTAACAGCAGACTCCTCCTAAGCCACACACTGACTCCTAAGCCATAGGTCTCACCTAGTTTAGGAGGCAGGGTCCTAATATTAGAAGATACCTTCCTTGAATGTACCTACTTATATTTGTAAGTCTTAACTTTGTTTGTAAGGTTTATTAATTGGTTCAATAAAGTTACTATTATTATTAAATAACGTCAATAAAGTGTGACCGTTTCGATTTGCTCAGCATTACGAAGGATTTCGTAATGCAACATTGACACTGAGGCCGCTCAGCCGGAACGGACACCAATTAAACCAATCTTCGTTTAGTATAGTACCTCTTTACGAGCACGCAGCATCCCAGTAGCAGTAGAATCTGCACAGCGAGCCAGGCGAGCGCTAGTGACACCAGCAGCAACTCGTGCACGCATACCATGGAGCCATCGTTCAGCTTGCTCTCCTCTGCTGTCAACATAACAGAAAACGTTAAACAAAGCCAGTACCTAATGTTGGCGAAAGAGACGGCCGCACGCGTGAGGGAATGGACATCCTCACGCCCCAGCCACCGCGCGCCGTCACAGGAGACGCCCGAGCGATCCCCGGACACCGAAGGCGCAGGTTTGCGAGCGACGAGCAATTGGGAACTCGCCGTCCGGTCATAAGGTAGCCGTCCGGACCGAGCCCGAGTAGTCCACGACGCGTAGTGTACCACGTGCGCCTCAAAGAGACGTCAGTAAACCATAGGAGCCCAGCAAGGCCAATGCCCGCTAGAGTGACGGCTCACAGGGGATATCTGAAAAAGAGGACCTTTGGTCCTAGAACGCAAAGAGGAAACATGTATTGAAGGACATCGTAGGAGCCCAGCAGGGCCATGATAGTGACTATGAAAATGTCACCCATGATCCTGGACCGCAAAGGGCCACTGAAGGAACATAATATAAGTATGTGATTTTAATTTATGGGCAAATTTTGCATCCATACCACACTAAAAGCTCATTTGAATCAACACAAGTTATGTTGTAGAGGAAATAGAGCATAAATTGATTATGAAGACTGTGTTATACAAAGACAATTTCCAAGTCAACGAGGGGGTTCTGATTCCGTGTGCACACGAGCGAATCATTGGCTCGGTAATGATAGTCATCAATAAGGATTTATTCAATATAACACATGCAATTGTAAGTCGATGATGTAACGATGCAACATCGGGAATTTGAATACAGAATATGCATGTAATTTTTTAAATTAATTTTTAGCTGAAAGAATTTTTACATCACACTTGCTCAATAAAGTGACTATAATTTGCACTACGCATATTTAATAAAGTGAAAAAAATAATAGTTAATTAAATTTTATTTTTTTTCAAGTGTGTTGAAGAACGTCGTATGATACACCTGAATATTGGTGATTACCGGCCTCGGCTCTCTGAAGCCTTTGCGCTAATCACCGACATTACACACTTGTATCGTACACAAAACTATTAAAATATCTTCTTATGCAATGAAGTTTTAAAGCTTTAAAGTTGCTAATAAAAAAGAGAAGTCCGACACTTCGAGGTGGTCTTTGGCGTCAAATCCAGTGCGTCACGCGACCACCATAGATATCGACACACACAATGAAAAAGTACTACCTATTAATACTAAACAAAATATGTCCAACAAAAGTTTAAGGACTGTAACCCATCACGCAAGCCCAGTGTGGGCTTGGTGGATGCTTTCGAAGTTTTTGTTCTAGGACACGCTGATTTTGTAACGACGATGTTCGTCTTCAACAATTTGAAAGCAGTGGTGATGAAATAAAAAAGACTGCTTGGTTTGGTTTGAACCGCGACGTACTACTTGCAAGTCGGAGCCGTTACCACTGGCCTACCACTGTATCACAGAAGAACAATTAAACCACTTACGCATCGTAGATCTATGATCAGCCCGCACCAGCGTATCTACAGAGAGGATATCCTTGGAGTCGACGAGCAAGTCCAGCTCCAGCGCCACGGCGTCGTCGGCGGGCGGCGTGCAGGGCGCCGCGCCGCCGCGCGCCACCACGCCGGCGCGCCCAGGCCTGTCCGCGCGCACGGCGGCCGGGACCTCCTCTCCCCATTGGTATAGTGTGGCGTTAGTCTGACGCGTGCTACGGTTCTGTTTTGGGTTGCATTCCACCTGGGTTTTTCAAGAAGAAAAACATTAAAAAATAATGTATAGTTTTGTAGATGTCGACATTATTAATGAATCACTGAATACAATACTTGGAGCGCAGAAGTATATAAAAATTGGGATTCATGTAGATATACGATATATATGAAACACATTTTTTTTTGAACTTTGAATGACACATTGCTCGCCGGAAAAATGTAGTATGATACTTCTTTCATATTAAAACTTAACTGCGATTTTACTTTCATTGTCTTGTATGTAGAACAAAACATTAGGTATAGGTACTTTGTCATATTTTTTTAGAATAGAATAGAATAGAAATACTTTTATTCGGTACAGAACAGACACAGCACAGCACAACGGTTATATACACAAAGTAAACAAAAAATAAAGGTACAAAGTGCGCCGAGCGTGCCCGCACCGAATGGGTGACCACCTCAGCATTTGCTGGGCGTTAGACACCCAGCGCTGATTTTCAGTTGGCACCCCGCAGTGACGCACGGACAAGGGTAAAGCATATATGCCTTCAAGAATTTGTTGTTCTATCTAACACAGTTCAACTCTTTATTTTTAATTTTCGTTGGGCAAAAATCATCCAATGACAACCCCCGCTCTAGTTATATGAGTGCTCCAATTCCCAAATTCGTGAATCATACAGTCATTTTTACTGTTTCGGAATTTCATATGTCGCAATTCTCTCTATGTGACTTGCTCAAATTATAAATAGGTAATCATACTCGGTAATGAATCACTATTAATACATATTTATATTACCTGTTGTTGCGCCCCGGGCGGCACCGCATATCAATAAGCTAGACACAAGTTAAGTTGTGGTCTGATGTCTACAGAATGGATTACTCAATCATTAAAAGACCTGTAAGGGAAATCCCTGTGGCCCACGAACCTGATGTTCAATATAGCTCACCCCGCTTCATAACATTTCACTATAACTAAAAATACGAAAATTTGTAGGTAAAGATGGTTGGATATTTGCTATTTCATGAAAAATAACATCGTCGACAACATCATCGCTCATTATCAGGTGAGACATAGCGGTGTAGTTCGGTGACCAACGAAACTGGGGCAAAAACTACTGGGGCCCCGTTCTTTACATAGGAAATCATCAAATAACCTTTCCTGCTCTGTGCAACCTATTTTATTTAGATTTCGAAGGTGGGAGAATTTTTCAGTAGTTCAACCAGAAGTTTGCTAGTAAGGTTTATAGGGGGCCCTAACTTTTGGGAGGCCCTGACCGCTACTCCACCTACTAGGTCACCGTCTTTTTTATTTGAGGTGGGAGTGGGAAGATATATATAACTTCTATCGCTCTGGGTGGAGCGAATAGAAGTTTTAAACTTACTGACTGAAACGCAGCCACTCGCCCTTTGCGTTCCAGGGCAACAGCAACTCTCTCGAGCAATCCCACAGTCCATCAAGGTCTTCTAAAGTGCAGGTCACTTACCGGAGGACACTTGTGGTCACAGAAGCGCACCATGAGCGTGAACCTCACGATGTGCGAGGTGGGGAAGCGGAACGCTTTGAACCGCGCCGTGAGACGCTGAGTGCCGCCCACCCACAAGCGGGTGAATGCTGGGAAGTCCACCTGCAACATTGTAAAGAATATACAGGGTTATTTGTAAAACACTGGCAACTTCTCAGGACTATGTTACTAACATCATACATGCACAGATTTTTTTCAGGAAACGAAAAAAAAAATCAGCTTCACCATACAAAATCATAAACTTGATTGGAACATTTGTATGGCCACGCTGACTTTTTTTCGTTTTTCCGAAAAAAAAAGTTGTGGAAGGTTTTTCAGTTTTGTCCACTCAGCAAGCCCTTAAAGTTTGCGGAGGGCTGCCCCTTACACCTTGTATGTCGCAAGCCGCGTTGTCACGATCGGGTTGCGAAGAAAATCAGTAAATATGTTCTCTGCCACAAGAAATAAAACTGAAAATATAATTTTTGCAGAAGTAGGTACAAAATATATTCTTTAAAAAACTTCTTAATCGCGATCATTATAACAGAAATTGACGCGGACGCTGTCGCGGGCAACAGCTAGTAGGAAATAAAATTCAAAATCCTTCGTCATGGTATTAGAGTTCTCCGTGCGATTATAACAGTTTGAAATCAACTATTGTGTCTGGTTTAGTTGCCCGGACCTTACACAACATCCGTCTAATTGGAAGATCGTTCCTTTTCAACGGAGCGTAGGTTTAGGAGACTTTACACAAGGCGTAATATTATGTCATGAATATTTAAGCTTACCTGGCCTGTAGGGCAGCCTCTGCTATCCAGCAGTAGCACGGAACTGTCACCAAGTCTCGAAGAAGCCACCAGATGATACGCCCTGATCTCCGGAGCATCTGCAATCAACCATGAAGCTTCAAACAATAGTATAATGAGACATGTAATTACTATTCACTACCAATAACTCTTTTTATATGTCAGGTCAAGCGTGAACCAGACGTTAATGATTTGAATGCTATTACTGGTTAAAATGCGGGTAATTGTAGTAGCTATTATTGGTTTGATTCATCATCATTTGGTTTAAGTACTGGCAGTATACGAAAAAACATAGTGTGATATTCCGCTGCCATAAGAAACAAGTTTCCAATGTAAATCAATAATATTCCACAACTATTACACAACTCCGTCTAGTCCCAAGCTAAGCAGAGCTTGTGTTATGAGTACTAGACAACTGATAAACATACTTATATATTTTCTAAATACATACATATTATCTATGGATAAATTACACCCAGACAGAAAAAAATTATCATGCTCATCACATAAACATTTGTCCTGGGTGGGAATCGAACACACGACCTCCAGCATGGCAGTCAGGGTCACCAATCACTAGACCAACAGGCCAGTCCCGTCAATTGTTTTTTCTAACAAGCTTTTATAGCGCGGTATATATATAAATAAATATAAATAAATAATATATAGGAACCTATATGATTAATACTCTGGTCATAATTATGGACTTACTTATTACTTTTATAATTTTTACATTATGTGCATACAAAAGAAAAGTAGAGTTTGAAAATTAAAAAAATATATATTCCATTTATAACACATTATTATTATTATTTTTTATTATTATTTATTACTATAAACACTGTTTTCTTAAGGTTTAGTTTTCTGTATTCTATTCTATTCAACCAATTATCGTTACATTACACTCAGTATAAATTCACTAGTAATCATTATCATGATTTCAGCTGAAAGATGTTCACTGTTAGACTTGGGCCTCCCCCAAATGTCGCCAGAACGAACGGTCCTGAGCGTCTCGCATCCATCGCATTGCCGCGGCTCTTGCCAGGTCATCGGCCTACCTTGAGGCCTTCTAATGCTGTGTCCTCGAGAACCTTTCGGCCTGTGCCCTGCCCGCTGCCACTTAAGTTTAGTGATTCTGGACAACGTACCAGTAGTATCAATGATCAGGTTGAGCGGCTCCCCCAGCGACACGGCGCCCGCGCCGGTGTCGTCCAGCGCACGCACCACGTACATGCTGACGGGCGCGCTGCTGCCGCCATACACCGCGCTGGCCGCGGCCGGGGCTCCAGGACTACGCGCTTCCGGCTCATTGAAGGTTGGCTTTTTGTAGCCACTACAGTAACATTGTGCATAATTAATTAGACAAGAAAGAAGTGAGCTTAGACAAATTATTAAATTAATATTTTATTAAGAACAGGGTCATAAGCATAAATTAAATTTGAATATGTTATTATCTTCAACGTGCTCTCCCTGACTACATCGACGCAGCGATTCCAACGTTGATTACATGATTGGGAGCATTTTGCCTCACTTTTCGGAAGCGCCCTACATCATTAGCTAGCTACTGACGTTTTATAAGTGCCCATGTGACCTATCTATACTAATATTATAAAGAGGTAAAATTTGTAAGTTTGTAAGTTTGTAAGTTTGTAAGTTTGTAAGTTTGTATGTAGGGGGTAATCTCTGGAACTCATAATCCAATACTAAAAATTTTTTTACTGGCAGAAAGCTACATTATTCCTGAGTGCTATAGGCTATAAATTGTTTCTATAGCATGTATATTAACCGAGCTATCACAACTTTTGTCTAGCAAGTCGGAAAAAAATACCTCATAAAACAGAATTATTGGCGTGCGCTGCCTAAACAGTTGCTTAAAATTAAAAACAATGTATGACTACCTGGTTCGTCTTAATTATTTCTACAAAAAAGTCCGCGATACCATATCTCTATCTTTTATATTTCATCTTTTATACTTCTTTTATTGCATTAAAAATATATTTTTTCGGCATACTTACGTTTGGTTGATTATTTGAGCAACAAAATATTAATTCTTATGACAATAAATTATTTCAGTATCACAAGAACATCATACAGATAAGATTTGCCATTTACAGTATATCAATTGGTCATACAGTTTCGGAGATAATGTAAAATTACTAAAACGCAAAATGCCCCTAGCATAACTTTCATTGTGCAGTCGTGCAGACGTTTTAGCTATTTTTTTTTTATATGTTGTGCAAAAATCATCTTATGACAACCCCCGCCCTTGGGTGGAGCGGGAGATAGTGTCAGACTCTTACTGACTAAAAACCCACCCCGTTCCTTCTAGCCTTCAAACCAGGGCACGAGTTCCCTTTCGGATAACCCTGGACCCGGTAGGCTTCGATCCAGCTGGGCCTCTGCTGTAGCTGACAACTCCTTGAGGCGCGCGGGAATAGTGCGCGCCGTCGACGTCTTGGGCTCGGTCCATTACCGGACGATCGGACAGCGAGCTACCCATGGCTCGCCGTCCGCGAGCCCGCGTCTACGGTGGCCGGAAATCGGGATCGGAATCCCGGCGGCGGCGGCGGGGGCGCCGTTGCCTGATGCGGTCTGCCTCCTCCTTTGCTAGCATTACTGCTTCGCAGAAGGAGGCGACCGCCTGCCATTCCTCCTCGCTCCGGACCATGGCCTCAACCAGGGCCCGGCGCGAGAGGTCTCCGCCGCAGATCGCCCCCACGAGGGCACGGTGATGCTCTGC
The DNA here is from genome assembly GCA_949319445.1 of Mythimna lalbum. Classification (NCBI taxonomy): domain Eukaryota; kingdom Metazoa; phylum Arthropoda; class Insecta; order Lepidoptera; family Noctuidae; genus Mythimna; species Mythimna lalbum. Next base: position 7,989,292 of record OX439351.1, on the reverse strand, counting down.
CCAGGCAGGGCACACTTCGACTGTGTGCTCTACCGTGTCCTCCGGGCGTTCCGCACAGTGACGACACCCGGGCGTCTCTTCCGCTTTAATTCGGTGCAGGAACCTCCCGAACTTGCCATGTCCGGTGAGGACCTGTGTCATGCGGACGGAAAGGACGCCGTGAGGCTTTTCCAGCCACGCCCCAAAGAGGGGACTTACCGCCATAATTGTGGCGTGCCCAACGTTTTACCTATTTGCCCATGGATGGCGTTCTGCAATTACGTAATTTTTCTGAATCGCGGTGTTAAGACTTTCTGTGGATTGATGACCCTCTCGAAGTATTAGGCCCACGTTGTCGTTAGTTGGAGTTCTTCTGTCAGTTGCTTATTGGTTTCGGTTGTTTCATTGGTATGGTTGTTGTTGTTGATAGATACCTCATAATCGAAAATATCGTAACTACGAACATACAAAACAAACGTTGTACGTTTGTTTTGTATGTTCGTAGTTCCGTACTTCGTTCTATCGTAATAATCGATACGAGTTATTCGATATTACGATTGTTTTGTTTTGTAAAGGCGGACGGTGTTCGAGTCGCTCTCCCTTTGTTCATAATTGTTTTCAAGTCTGTGCGTAGTTTGTTGAGAGCATGTCTAAAAAGAAATCTCAACTGTCCCGGCAGACATCACAGACAAGAACCGCTCGAGTACGCCGTACGGAAGAATCTGCCCCTGAAAATGAGCAGCGCCTCTCGAGAAATAGAGAATATATTTCGCAAGCATGCGCTAGAGAATCTAGCTCCGAGCGCTCACAGCGCCTCGCTAGCCAAAATGTGAAGACGTCCCGGGCCCTTGCTCGAGAAACTAGCGCTGAACGTGCGCACCGTCTATCTGAGTTAAGGCAGCATGTCTCTGAGACAAGGGATAGGGAGACTAGCGCTGAGCGCTCGCAGCGGCTTGGTAGGCAAAATGTCATAACATCGCAGGCCCGTGCTCGGGAATCTAGCGCTGAACGTGCGCAGCGTCTATCTCATTTAAGGCAGCATGTCTCTGAGACAAGGGATAGGGAGACTAGCGCTGAACGCTCGCAGCGGCTGGGTAGGCCAAATGTCATAACATCGCAGGCCCGTGCTCGGGAATCTAGCGCTCAACGTGAGCAGCGTCTATCTCATTTAAGGCAGCATGTCTCTGAGACAAGGGATAGGGAGACTAGCGCTGAGCGCTCGCAGCGGCTTGGTAGGCAAAATGTCATAACATCGCAGGCCCGTGCTCAGGAATCTAGCGCTGAACGTGCGCAGCGTCTAATCGAGTGTAATCTTATTTTAAAACAAGAAATTTTCCGCGGACGAAGTCGCGGGCAGAAGCTAGTGTGAAATAAAAATATAGCCTGTCACTCAAAAATAAAGCAACTTTCTATTGGTAAAAAAATTTTAGCAATACTTCCAGAGATTAACTCCTACAAACGAAAAAAAAAAAAAAAAAAAAGCTAACTTTACCTCTTATTAGTGTTAATTTTGATTTTTTTGAGCTGCTAAATGCCCTCCTTCATTACGGCAACCTCATTTCTGTTTGGTGGATTTTTGGACAAATCATCTCATCATCATCAGTGTGTCCACATCCAACTTATTGTTTGGATTTAGCTCTATTGCGACTTCTGACTATTCCCCAAATTAAAAAATGGTTTCCCGAGATTGACAGGGTTACATAGGCCACTTGCATCCAATTATACAATCAAAGCTGGGATTAGTTTAGTCAAGAAGAGTACTTTGAAGAAGATTTATTTAAATTATTCCTGATTTGAATAATCCAAAGTATGTAATAAAATAAATAAATTTATTAATATTATTTAAGGAAAATTAATTAAAATATGAACTAATTAGATTATAAATTAATTTAGAAGCTTATTACTTTGATTAATTATTCATTTCAATACAAGGCTTATACTACAAGACATCGAAGTTATTTTTTGTTGCGAATACTGATTTTGAGTCCCGAGCAAGCGAAGGATTCTATGATTAAATCTCGAGCGTGGTGAGGGATTCAAAAGCACGAAATGCAGATGCTGTCCAAAAGTAGGTACAATAAAAAAGTAAAGTGAAATATAACATCTTTTATCTAAAAATCAATCGTTGTTCGCTAAGTCTCGCTAAAACTTAAAAATAGCTTGATCCATTTTAGTCATTTTTTTTTTTTTGTTAGCTTTAATATAATGGTGGTTTAAACGAAAATAAAACAGGGAAAAGACAGTTGTAAAATTTTAAATTGATTGAAAGATATGAAGTAATTTTACGGAAGCGGAGCCGCGGGTGGCAGCTAGTAACAATATAATCTATGAGTCAGCAGAGTCTACTAATAATAATAAAAAATAATAAATCATTTATTATCAAGCATCTTGGCCCATAGATATATACCTTACAGACTAACATATATGTGTACAATCGGTCGTAATAAAATGATTCACCGTATCATTTAATTATAGCATAAACAATCATGGTCTAGCCGTTTAGTCTGAAGGACATGTTTATGACCAGATCACCAGACAGTTTTAATAGGTAACATATTTGTACATTATGCCTCCACAAATATTTGGTGTAGATAATTTGGAGGATAAATCAAAGAATGAGATTATTTATTATTGCCGAATCGTCCGTAGACAACGACACAAACCAACAAAATGTAGTTTGATACAAATGGAAAAACTTTGTCATTGCGACCGGGGTGAAATTCAGTCGTTTAAACAACCGTTCTAGTACAAATACTTATAGGGCGTATTATAAAAGGTCTTATCTTATTATTATTTAAGTAAAGTCTCAATAACTAATATTCATAAACAGAAAAGTTATTAGCGTTTGTTTATATCCCAAACTGTTACTCAATTTATGGAAATATTGTAGACATTGATTATACGAGTAGGTACATATAAAAAATAATAAATGCCGATCAAAATGGAAAATGCCCGTAGTATTTTCTAGTAGCAATTGTTATGAATTTACAAATTGAATTTTTTTATAGGTGTCGGCATGGATCTTGACCGCTCGGCGTCAGAGTGGGGATCGTTTTGAGCATTCCATACATTGGCGAGCCGATCGTCGTTGTTAGATACATGCAGCAAGCGCAGGAACGAATCACAAGTGACGTATATGACGCGATGGCGCTAACCACTAAATAGGCCCGATATTTGACTTTTGCGCAACTTAAAGCCAGCGTTCAAGATCCGTGCCGGTATCTATATTTATGACATAAAAAATATGATCAGTAAGGGTTACTAAGTAACTAAAAAATAGGGGTGTATAATTCATAGATTTAAATAGCGTATCGTTGATCATAATATTATAATAAACACGTAATCGCTCACACGACCGCTCTCGAAGATAGCCGATCATGTGGTAATTTCGTTTCAGTCGAGCCTTTGTCGGACCAATCAGTGAAACCAAGATTTGAATATGGAATAGTACATTATGTATTAGTTAGTATATTTACCCAATGTCCCTGACAGCAACAGTAGTGTCGACTTGCTTGGCCACGCGTGCATCAGGCGAGCACCCCACGCGCACCCAGCGGTCGCCTGCCGTCTGGATGATGGGGTTGTTCTGGATCATCACCATCACGTACGCCATCGTTCTGGGTAAAGCAAAATTATTATGACCAAAGAAAGAACATTTATTTGACAACAGTTCAGTGACGATCTTTAAAATATACCTAGTGGTTTGTGCGATGGTATATTTTTGTTGGTAGGAACTTAAAGGTGGAGCAGAAACAGAGTACTTACCTGGAAGAAAGTGGTCTTTGCCAAGTTTTGTAATATTATTGGCTTACATAAAAGATCGAAATTAAACGATGAGAAAACAAGTATCTATATTTTAAATTATAATAATGTGTAAAAGATTTTTCTTTTATTTTTCTTTTTCGATCGTGATGGAATTTCTTTATCATCATTTCGAAATTTATGACAAAAATTTAACCCATCAGATACCGTCAATTAGAAACACAATAGTAAGACAATAGATGCGCGGCCACCGGTGGTCGCTTGGGGATTCATGAATTAATGGTTTTCACTATTAAAACTTTTTCAGGAATCCAAGATTTATAACAACAGTGCGAAGCTAGGGCAGAGTGCTAGTTTTATACTAGTCTAAAAAAACTTTTTACAAAAAAAAATTAAACCGACTTCAAAAAGCGCAAAATAACTTTAATTGCGGAAGTCGGTGTTTCTATAATAGATACCTGATATTGTCTCTTCGTTATTTAACACCGACTTCCGAAATTAAAATTATTTTGTGCTTTTTGAAGTCGGTTTAATATTTTTTTGTAAAAAGTTTTTTATTTTTCACTTTTTAGTTATGGTAGCACCACTAAAAAGTACCTACCCTTCAGCTTAACATAAATTACCTTATAGCCAGAGTGCATCTCATAACGATTCTTATAATCCCAAAAACGGTAAATATTACATGAATTCCCCCTCCCCCTTTCCCCTCCCCCTTTTCTTTCAGTCAGTCATCGACTACACGTATAAACAAAGCAATTTTACTTGTTACGACAATTCTGCTATGATTCTATGAGCAGTTCTGTTCCATATCTTCGAAGTTCATGATCAGATCATAACAATATTTCTATGGGACCAACTTGGAAGCATAACCAAATAAACCGAAATATCGGTGAACATACATACAAAAAAAAAAAAAAAAAATAAACATACATTCAGCCGAACATAGAACCTCCTCCTTTTCGAAGTCGATTAAAAACGACAACTCGCCTTGAACTTCTTCTTCTTCCTGCCCTTATCCCATATTACTTAGTGTCGGCGCAACACGATTTTTTCTTTAATTCTGGCCTGTCACCCGTCAAACTATCACTAACTCCTTTTTCTTTCATATCACTCCTCACACAATCCATCCATCTTTTCTTCGGCCTTCCTCTCCCTCTCCATTCATCAACATGTATACTCAGAACTCTTTTAGTAATATATGCGCTTCATCCCTCCTCTTTACATGACCATATCAAGACAAACGATTCCATTTCAACTTTTCAGTCACTGGCGCCACTTTCAAACTTCCTCTGATACCTATACTCATTTCTCACTTTCTCTATTCTCGTCATACCACACATCCATCTCAACATTCTTATCTGCTCTTCATGCAATCTTTTTTCATCCTTCTTTTTCACAGCCCAACATTTTAATCCATACAGTATGACAAGTCTTATGACAGACTATTTTACCCTTCAACAAGTACTCCGTTTTGGTTCTACTCAATTTCAGGCCAACACTCTCCAGTCTGTGCCACCACACCTCCAATCTGTTTTGGACCTCCTCCTGAATGTCCGACGTCAGAGCATCCATTATCATCAGGAAGAGGAAAGCGCTGAGAGCCGATCCCTGATGTAAGCCGACAGCTACATTGAAGTTTCCAGTGATGCCCACTGTGGAGCGGACTTGGATACTAAATCGCCTGTACATCGCTCGGATCAACTGAACATACTTCCCAGGCACACCTTTCTCCTTAAGGGCCCACCACAGAACCTCACGAGGTACCTGGTCGTTTGCTTTTTCATGCGCACCTCTGTATTTCTCGTATAGCTGGCGCAAAGCTAAAATGGCATCCGCTGTACCCCGACCTGGCATAAAACCGAATTGGTTCTGTGAAATTTCAGTAGATGGGCATCAAAGAACTGTTGCACCAATCATCAGGTATGGCTTCTTCCTGCTGTTGCCTTATTGAAGAATAAAGCTAACCACATCCAACCATCCACTCGCAATAACTTCCACACTTCCATAACTCGCCTTGAACAAAGCATGGTAATTAATGCTCGTACTAGCTTTGTATGTTATGAAGCTTTTGCTCTACAGTGCGACAGTTACAGCTAGCTAGTTATTACCTGTTTATTACTCCATTTGGTCCATTGGAGATGCCATAAGCGAAGTTGACGTCACAGTCTCCTCGCATGGGCAGCGCGAGCCGCACCGCCCGTCCGCTAGCGCGCGCGCTGCAGTGTTCCCCCCTCCCCGGCACGTACACGCGGCCGCGGAACAAGCCCCGCGGGACATACGTCACCACCATTTCCGAGCCCGAACATTCCACTGTGACTAGAAGTAGAAGCATACAAGTTAGTATCACCTTCAAGTCACCTTGCAGCGTTGTCCTGACTCTATGTATATAGTATGGATCTTAAGCACTCGGTGTCAGAGTGGGGATCGCTTTGCGCATACCATACATTGGCGAGCCAATCGTCGTCGTTATTAGATACATGCAGCAAGCGCAGGAGACGAATCACGAGTGACGTCTATGACGCGATGGCGCGGCGAGCCAATCACTGACGCTCCCCGCCCCCGCGTCTCACTTCATACCGCTAAATAATCCTGATATATTTGACTTCTGCGCGTCTCGAAGCGGTCTCGTCAGCGGCCTCGTCGTCCGAGCTTCGCGGTCTAAGAAGACCCCGAAGCTCGGACGACGAGGCCGCTGAAGAGGCGAAGCGTCCGTGCGTGGGCCCCCCACTACCGCAACGTGCTGCAAGAGGGCATGGCGGAACGAGGTCGCCCACGTTTGCCGACGCGGTTCGCTCCCCACCGACATCGCCTCGCCCATCTACATCGATGGAAACAGGTCCCCAGTCCCAAAGTGATTTGGAAGCTCCCCGAGCTGGGGGCCCCCCCGCTCACACTGAGCCGGGGAACAAGCAACAGCAGCAACCGAAGAGAAAGTCCCCGCGCTTTCCCCCGCTGGTAGTGGAAAAGCTGCCAGGATGGGCCGCCCACTTCAGGGCGGTGAAGGAGCAGCTGGGCTACCCGCCAAATGCCCGCCCGTATCAGGGAGGCATTCGGTTCTTGCCCGAGAGTGAGGGCGAGTACAGGGTGGTCCAGCGCTACCTCACGTGCCTGGAGAAGGAAAGCGGCATATCCTGGTTCGCTTACTCCCTCCCGGCGGAGAGGAGTTTCAAAGTGGCCATACGCGGCCTTCCTGCCGACACGGACCCGGCGGAAATAGAAGAGGACCTGTCCAGGCGTGGATATGAGCCAGAATACGTGCGCAACATAAAGGCGCGCGAGGGGAGACCTGGCTGCATATTCCACGCCGTCCTTAAGAGGACGCCCGACGTGAGAAAGATATATGACACCACAGAACTGCTGCTCATGCGCGGTGTCCGCGTCGAGGCGTGGAGGGGGAAGAAAGGCCCCGCCCAGTGCCACAGGTGCCAGAAGTTCCGGCACAGCTCGCACCTGTGTCACCGACCGCTCGCTTGTGTGCGCTGCGGGGAGAACCACGCCGCACGGGACTGCCCGCGCCCCAGGACTGAGCCGGCGACCTGCGCAAACTGCGCAGGGGACCACCCGGCGTGCCATACGAAATGTCCCGTGTTCATAAATGAGACCAGGAACAAGCGAGCGGGCACTGTCGCCATCTCCAGGCAACAGCGCCAACAAAATGCGGCCACAGAAAGGCCCGTAAACGCCGAGGAGAGGGAGGCGCCAAGCGCGACCTTGATGGCGGCAGCAAACGGGCCCACACTTAGACAAGAGAACCCCTCCGGGAGGCGGAGGCCAAACAAAAGGGGGGGGAAAAAGAAGGGGAAAAAGCCCCACCCCCTACCGCTACAAAACAAGCAGCAGCCGGCGGCCGCACCAGCCCCACAAAAGGCAAAAGGCCCCACCAGCGAGGCCCCCGTCGCTGCAAAGGGAGAAAAGGTGCAAGGCCTAGAGACGAGCCGTGCCGCCCCCAAAGCGGCAACCCAAACAAACTCTGCACCTGCCCGACAGCGGCGCCAACTCGAAGACCCCCAAGGCCGGGCCACGGCCACGGCAAAGGAAACGCCGGCGTGGTTGAGATCCCGCTTGGAGGGTCTATTAAGATATGTAGTGGGACTGGTGCCCAGGTTGATCGCGGCGCAAGACCCAATGGGGGTCCTCTTGGGGGATCTCCCCCGGATCACTGAGATCCTGACCGGTCACCAATGGCCGGGACTCTGAGGATCCTCCATTGGAATGCCCGCGGCCTGAAATCCAAGGTCGCCCCACTCCGCCTCCTCCTCAAGGATCAAAAGATCGACGTGGCGCTGGTGAGCGAAACGCTCCTGGGACCCACCGACACCATCAGATTCCCAGGATTCTGCGTCTACCGGCAGGACGAAAAATCGGCAGTCGGCACCAAATTCCGCGGTCTGGCGGTTTTGGTAAGGCGAAGAGTCGTCCACCAACCTCTACAAGTGACGCCGCCCTCCACCTTCTACACGCTGGGGGTGCAAGTGAACGTCGCCGGCGAGGACCTCAACATCTTCGCGGCCTACATCCCGCCCGCAGCTAAATACGACGTAGCAGAGCTGCGGGCCCTGATGCTGCAGTCGCCGCAGCCGACCCTCCTGGCCGGCGACCTAAACTGCAAGCACCCAGCGTGGAACTCGCACACCACGAACCACGGGGGCAGCCGACTCTTCGCCGACGCGCAGGCCCACGGGTACGAGGTGTCCGGCCCAGAGACCCCGACACACTACCCGGATGCACACCAATACGCACCGGACGTGCTGGACATCGTCGTGCACAGGGGCCTGAAGAGCCAGATCGCCCAAGAAGTCCTGGACGACGAGATGCTGTCGGATCACCAACCTGTCCTCGTCGTCCTCGCCGACATGCCGATCAGAATCTCGCCGCCAGCGCCACGCCGACAAACGGACTGGACAAGATTTCAGGAAGTGATGGAGACCACCACGCCAGCTTGGCCTGTCGTCTCTCCCGCCGACGTGGAGAAACTGGCGGAGGAAGTCACCGTTTGCATCCAGCGCGCCTTCGAGGAGGCGACGACTGAAAACCAGCAGCCGCAGGGGAAGGTCTACAGGCCCCTGCCAAAACACCTGCGAGAGATGGTCGCCGAGACAAGGCGCCTTCGCAAACGGTGGCAACAGTCAAGATGCCCTGTGCAGAAGGCACAGCTGAACCGCCACGCGGAGAGAGTCAGAGCCAAGCTCCAAGAGCACAACACTGAGAGCTGGGAAGAACACGTTGAATCCGCAGAAGGGGACTGGCCGGCAATCCACAGGCTATGCCGGCAGCTCACCAATATCCCAGCTCCAGTGCGCCCGCTACAACACAGTGACGGGGCGCTAAGATACTCCGCAGCAGACCGTGCGGAGATCTTCGCCGAGTGCCTGGAGCGTCAGTTCCAGCCGAACCCGACTGCCGACCAGGAGCATGTCGCAGCGGTGGAGAGGCACCTTGGGGAATACTTCGCCTCGCCGATAGCTCCCGAGGAAGACCCCATCTTCTTTTCGCCTAACGCAGTGAGGCGCGCCATCCTGACCACAAGGCCGAGGAAGGCCCCCGGGGCGGACGGCATCACCAATACAGTGCTGCGCCACCTGCCGTACCGAACGGTAGCGGCCCTGGCGCGCCTGTACACGGGGGTGCTGCGCACGGGGACCTTTCCTGGGTGCTGGAAGGAAGGGCGCGTCATCATGCTGCCGAAGGCGAACAAGAACGTGCTGAAGCCGGAGAGCTATCGGCCTATCACATTGCTGCCCACCATCTCCAAGGTGTTTGAAAAACTCCTGCTGCGGCATCTCACTCCTCACCTGACGCCTCGGCCGGAACAGTTCGGGTTCCGCTCGGAACATAGCACGACGCTCCAGTTGTCGAGGGTACTGCACCGACTCACAGCTTCGCTGAATAAGAAAGAGCGAGCAGTTGCGGTATTCCTCGACATGGAAAAGGCGTTCGACCGGGTCTGGCACGAAGGCCTGGTCTACAAGCTCTCCAAAACGAACGCGCCCCGTCGAGTAGTGAAGGTGGTCTCCTCCTTCCTCACCGACAGGACCTTCAAGGTGGTGGTTGATGGCGCACTCTCGAGCGCGCGCCGGGTCGCGGCTGGCGTACCGCAGGGTAGCTGCGTCTCGCCGGTCTGCTACTCCCACTACACTGACGACATCCCTTCGACCGACGACACCATGCTCGCGCTGTACGCGGACGACGCCGCGTACATAGCATCTTCGCTTAACGCGAAACACGCGGCCGTCAAAGTGCAGCGCGTGCTGGACTTGTTGCCTGACTGGCTGTCGAAGTGGAGACTGTCGGTGAATGTGGGTAAGACCCAGGCGCTGCTCGCGGGGTCTGCTCGCCACCCACCACCTCTCCAGCTGCTCGGGGCCGACATCGAGTGGTCGCCCCAGGTCAAGTACTTGGGGGTCACCATCGATCGTCGGCTCACAATGAAGAACCACGTCCGGCAGGTCACCGCCAAGAGCAGAGTAGCCCGCGCACTACTCCGCCCAGTGCTCTCCTCCCGCCTCCCGTTACGTGCCAAGCTGGGGGTGTACAAAACGTACATCCGCCCAATTATCACGTACGCCGCCCCTGCTTGGCTCGCCCTCACCAGCGAGTCCAGTAAGATCCGCCTCCGGGCGCAACAGAACCTCACATTAAGAACCGTAGCAGCCGCCCCCTCGTTGGTGAGGAACGACGTCCTTCACCGGGACCTCAAGATGGAGAGCCTGGACGACTTCTGCGCTCGCCTCGCGTCCCGCATGTTCTCGCGTGCCGACGCTTCTGCTTGGCCACAAGTCAAGCACATAGCGCCCTGGCACGCGCGTCCACCAGACGCGAGGCGCTTCCCCCGTGACCTCCTGCCGGACGTGGCACCCACCGGACCTGACGCCTGAGTAAGCCGTAAACACCGACACGCGACTCACTCACACGAATTAGACTCCCCAACACTACATGCATCTGACGCCCGTGGTGTGCTAAGTTAATATAGGCACGACGGGCGCCAGCCCACAGACAAGCGCGAACTCCACACTCGCCAAACTCACGCAGCAGGCGCGCAGCGCGTTTGCGCGCCCTGCTCCCCCACATGAGCGGTGTCACACACCCAATACCGCTCACACTCCCATCACGTCCCCCTAGTCTGAAGCGTGACCGGCTCGACCTGGAAGCGTGACAGACGGGGGTCACACACCTCCAGTAGGGAGCGCCCCCAAAGCCGGCATCTTGTCGCTGGTCGTCCTCCGCTGGGCTTCACTCGGGCAACCGAGAGTTCCACCCGGCGGGGGAAAGACCGCCGAGATGCCGTGAAATATCGGCGCTGCAGGAGCAGGGCCGAGGCGCTCCTACTTGGATACTAAACAACCACTCACAGGCAAGTTGCGCAAGAGCACTTGCCATGAGGCTGCCGCCCAAAGGGCACCCTAACGCAGGGCCCGCGTTTACGGGCCCCTACCCCGACACTGCGGGATAAAGGCACTGCCTACACCCCGCCGCCGCGCCCCCTTGCAGGGACGTAGCAGATTTCCCGAAGCGATCGAAGCGGTATATATACCCACGCACACGCGGCTGCGGAACATGCTGCGCGGCACATACGTCACGACCATGTCCGAACTTGAGTATTTTGAGCTGAGAACGTCAATGCTTTAAATGAGAAATTTTGACAGCAATTTTGTAATTTTTTTTCAAATGCCCACATTTGACGGAAATTCCCGTCGCGGAAGATCGGCGACGGAACGTCATCTATATATATAAAAATCAATGCCACTTTTCGTTGTTATTTTATAACTCAAGAACGGGCTCATCTATCCAATCCAAATTTTTAGGCTTTGTTCGGACTATTTAGTAGATGGTTTATGTGAAGTATAGTAGGGTAAAATAGGGTAGAGTAGGGTAGAGTAGTGTAGAGTAGAGTAGAGTAGTGTAGAGTAGTGTAGTGTAGAGTATCGTAGAGTAGAGTAGTGTAGAGTAGTGTAGGGTAGAGTAGGGTATAGTAGGGTATAGTAGGATAGAGTAGTGTAGTGTAGGGTAGAGTAGAGTAGTGTAGAGTAGTGTAGTGTAGAGTATCGTAGAGTAGAGTAGTGTAGAGTAGTGTAGAGTAGTGTAGGGTAGAGTAGGGTATAGTAGGGTAGAGTAGTGTAGAGTAGAGTAGTGTAGAGTAGTGTAGGGTAGAGTAGGGTATAGTAGGGTATAGTAGGATAGAGTAGTGTAGAGTAGTGTAGTGTAGTGTAGGGTAGAGTAGGGTAGACTAGGGCAGAGTAGCGTATAGTAGGGAAGAGCGGGAGCGAAGCCGTGCGGGCAAAAGCTAGTTACATATAAATTACAAATAGCGGACGGAAGATCGGTCGCTCCGAAGAGATCAGAAATCGGAGGTTAAAATATATTATTCCGAAATTAATTATATTAAGTTATCTGAGATTCTGAATTCGTATATTATGTATAGTTGGAGAGTCGCAAATTCCTAACTTACTATTGAGGCAGACGACTCTACGGTAGTAGGTGGCGGAAGATGTTCGCCTGAGCAGCCAGGAGCCCGTGGTGATGAGGTCTTCACTGTGCAGGTCGCACAGCCCGCGGCCCCCGCCACCCTTCTCTGGCCCCTCTGATATCCAAGTGAACCCTCGGCAGTTGAAGCGCTCTGCTTTTTCGCACGACGTTTTGCACTGAAAAAACAAAATAAAATAAATATTTAACGGGGGTTATAAATATTTAATAAACATTCAACATTGACTGGCCTGTTGGTCCAGTGGTTAGTGACCCTGACTGCTATGCCGGAGGTCGTGGGTTCGATTTCCACCCAGAACAAGTATTTGTGTGATGAGCATAATCATTTGTTCTGTGCCTGGGTGTAATTTATCTATAATATGTATGTATCCTACTAATATTATAAATGCGAAAGTTTGTATGTATAGATGGATGTATGGATGGATGTATGGATGGATGTATGGATGGATGTATGGATGGATGTATGGATGGATGTATGGATGTTTGTTACTCTATCACGCAAAAACTACTGAACGGATCTCGATGAAACTTGGTACACGAGTAGACCATATCCCAGAATAACACATAGGATACTTTTTATCCTGGGATTATGTACGCGGGTGAAGCCGCGGGCAAAAGCTAGTTTAGAAATATATAAGTATGTTTATCAGTTGTCTAGTACCCACAACACAAGCTCTGCTTAGCTTAGGACTAGACAGCGTTGTGTGATAGTTGTGGAATATTATTATATAATATTATATTAACAAACGCGATTTTTTTGCAGAATTTTTATAAGGACCGTACGGTACCCTTTGTGTGCGAGTCCGGCTCGCACTTGGCCGGTTTTTTTATTTGCTTCATACAAGTTATTTCTCCTGTATCGTGGGTGCGTTCACAAACATGTAAACTTGCGTACACAAGACACCCAGGCCCGGAACATCTATCTGTGGCCATACAAATATAAAATTCCGTGCGAGAATTGAGCCTGCGACACGCAGCGCGGCAGCCAATCACCTACGTCAACTGTACCCAGTTGATAGTGTCGACTTTTTAAAAATGGAAACAAAATTAGGGATTACATAATTTTTTTTTTTTTCATTAAAACGAGTGTCCATGGAGTTTCTTGGACGTTCTTCTCCATAGAGATCTACACTTGGGAACGTGCAATTTAGCTTCACTTTTCTTGGACTGACCGACATATTTTGACTATTCAAAAGTGCCTGCAAATGGTCTATTTGAAATAAATGCTTTGATTTTGATTTTTGAAATAAAATTCATATAGAGCAAAAAACAGCAACAACATCATATTTGTTATATGGGAGCCCCACTTGAATATTTATTTTATCCTGTTCCTACTATTTATTGTTTTGGCAATATAAATACATCATCTTTGACTGGCCTGTTGGTCTAGTGGTTAGTGGCCCTGACTGCTATGCCGGAGGTCGTGGGTTCGATTCCCACCCAGGACAAATGTTTATGTGATGAGCATGATCATTTGTTCTGTGTCTGGGTGTAATTTATCTATAATATGTATGTATTTAGAAATATATAAGTATGTTTATCAGTTGTCTAGTACCCATAACACAAGCTCTGCTTAGCTTGGGACTAGATTGCGTTGTGTGATAGTTGTTGAATATTATATTATATTATTATTATATTATCTGTGAAAATGTCTACTGTCTAGCCTATCATGGTTCATGTGATACCGCCTGACGACACACAGACGGACAGTGGAGTCTTAGTAATAGAGATTCGTTCTTACCTTTTGGGAACGGAACCCTGAAAAGAGAACCATCGAACAAATTCATTGTATTATTTAATAGTTTTCATTAGCATACCGAAGCAATTATTAGCACGACACAATATAGACAGACAACTCAAGTCTTGACCTCAATATTCCCATGAGCGTTCATCTTTTATTTATAAACAATTGTATCATACTTAAAGAAAAGAAAGAAAGAAAAAGAAAGAAAGAAAACCGTTTATTCGAACCTCACACATATTAAAAATATTAATTAAAAAATCAAAAAAAAAAAAACAAAAAAAATAACGCAGCGCTGGTATTCTGTTAGGGCCCGCGGTGATGCCACGGTCATACTTACGGAGACTAAATAAAATATATATTAGGTATAGTAGTAAACTATATGTAGGTAGGTATCGGAACAAAATAATAAAAAATACGAAAAAAAACATTGGAAAAATAATAATAATTAATACATAACATTGGTAAAAAGCGTGCATACTCTGAAAGTAGCTCTGAAGTTGCCTGAGGAGCGGGCTGAAAAGTATTACACTTTTCATCCCTAGGGAGTTTTACTTTCAACTAACAGCTGTCAAATTATTTTAAAAAAAAACTAGGTCTATCTTCTTGTATTCGTAATGAAAAGCACAATGCTTGCCTAGGGGTTAAAGTTACTTATTTAGTCCCTCGAATTAGCGACCTCGCTGCGCTTGGCCGCCAACTCCTTCTCGGGACGAAATAAGTAACTTTCACCCCTAGTGTAACAATGTACTATTCTTGAGTCATTTATCTTTAAAGGTACGAGTGTAGTTTAGCAATAACTTTGCATTGGCATGACGTAAGTTGCGACTACAGATAACACATACTACAATTTTAATGACGATAAGTGGTGCGTGTGCTTTTTTACGGTAAACCGCACGTACATGGTAACTTGGTGCCCTGCCGGAGTCTGTGTTCCTGATAGCTATAACCTTGGGGTCTTTAAATCAAGAGTGAATAGATTGCTTATAGGCCAGCGTGTTCCATCGTCGGCCATATCACCGCTTACCATCAGGTGAGATAGTGGTCAAACGTGAGCCTATACATAATAAAAAAAAAATACAAGCATCTTTTGGGTTTGTTTACTCCACTGTAGACCTCATCCATTACCTATCATCAAGCGGCTTCGAGGTCCAGAGCGGGCTCATCTACACTTATAATAAGACTAGGTGTCCCCGCGGTTTCACCCGCTTCTTTGGTTACTTCTCTGCTCCTGAGGGACGTAGCGTAATGTATTTATAACCTTCCTCGATAAATGAGCTATACAACACTAAAAGAAATGGTGTGAATTGTGTTATTTATAAGAATATTTTGTATAGTGGGAAATTGTAATTGTGTTTAAGAGTAACTTAAGACACTTATTGTGACGGACGGGGAACTACGGAACCCTACACTGAAAATAACCCGACACGCTCTTGGCCGGTTTTTTATTTTGGATTACATAGAAATTTAGTGAAGAGGTATAGTTTATAAGTTTGTTTAGAGAATATAATCTCTGGAACTCCTGAACTTCCTGATTTTGAAAATTCTTTCAGTGCTAGTACAAAGCTAAGCTACATATTTATAACTTACTAGCTTCTGCCAGCGGCTTCGCCCGTGTTTGTCCATACCTTTACCGAACTCCCATTTCGTCCCCTTAGGAGGTGAACTTGAAAAATCGTCTCTTAGTGCTCGCTTACGTCATCAAAGGCAACCTTGTGTAAAATTTCACGCTCCTAGTCCCAATAGTTTATATTTGATTGTGATTAATAAAAATTAAACCATGCCAAAAAATGTTCATTTAGGCGTCAAAAAATATTTAACTAGGCGTCAAAAAATGTTTAACTAGGCGTCAAAAATGTTTAACTAGGCGTCAAACATTTTTAAGCGAAGTGGATTTATGTCGTCACAATCATTTTTTCGTAGTAACTGACTAACTGTTACCTACTACAGACGTGCGGTTGATTGTACTACAATAAAACGATAGCAGGAAAATGGCACATTTATCAAACTTACTTCGTCCTTCGTTTGATTCTTGATGGTAAACTCGACATGCCTCAGAGTCTGGTTGTAGTATTCCTCGTATGAACATCTGTCGATCTTCTCTGGATCTGGAGGTAATGAACATTTATTAAAGTTTTGCATTATTGGTGAATCTACTCTAGCTAGTTAAAATATTGAGCAAAGTTAATACTATAGGCCAT
The DNA here is from genome assembly GCA_949319445.1 of Mythimna lalbum. NCBI lineage: Eukaryota > Metazoa > Arthropoda > Insecta > Lepidoptera > Noctuidae > Mythimna > Mythimna lalbum. Next base: position 7,973,128 of record OX439351.1, on the reverse strand, counting down.
TATAGAGCACCGTTAATACTCCCATTTAGTGCCATAAAACAATAACTTTCTGAAATCGACTCCTTAGTATCGGCTGGGTAAATAGATTTGAAAACAAGCTATTATTGAAAATCATAGAAAGCTTTTATTGCTCGTCAAGACGAATCATACCACCCCAAATTCGATGGGGTTGTGTCGTTTAACAACCAAGTTCCTATAGCCGTCTTGCGGTTCCATCATCAGATCAGCTCCATGTCTTAATAATTTTGCATTATCATCTGATTTACACATGCATGCAAAATTTCAGCTCAATCGGTAACCGGGAAGTGGGTCAAATTTAATTTACAAGACATTACAGACAAACATCGGGACAGGTGAAACTAATTAAAGCTTGTAAAAATATATATTTATTACAGATTCACGCCACGGTTCCAAATTGGTCATTTCCTATTTCTGGGTGGTTATAAAAAAATAATCACTTAACGTCTTAACCTAACCCAACTTGTCTGTGTCGGGGTGCCCTAAAATGACGTCACCTATTTTACTGCTCTCGTCTTTTACACTCATTGATTTTCTAATAGAACATTGTTTCATTTACCCGTCTTTTTATAGGTTTATTTCTTCAGATGGATGTCTCGCGACTCAACGACGCTCATCTTTAAAGCATTTATAGGTTATTTTAATAATAAATCTATACATATAATAAATCTGTAGAAGTTTTTAGTTATGCGCGCATTACGTAAAATGTAAAAATTCGATGTAGATACATTTTATACATTAAAATTATTTGTAACTTGATATATTACTCAGGCTTTGTTTCGTCGTAACCGGTTGACTATATCAAAAGATATATTACATTTATAGTCAATGAACGTAGTTAAGAAGTTCGCCGAGTCAACTAGTAACTAAATGCAGGTAGGTAAAAGAGCTAGAGCTTACAAATAAATAATTCTGATTCTAGCTTTTAAAAATAAAATCAATTTTGACAAAGTTAAAAAGCAGAAAGAGTATAAACTTATTTTTTACTTTTTAAAAGTTTTTTTAAAGTAATTTTATGTATTAATTTTTTTTTTTCAAATATCAATTTTTTTTTTAAATGCTGTTTTTTGTGTACTCGTGGAATAACCCAACATGGTACAGACGATACATATTCGAACGTTATGGTTTTACATATAGTTAGTCCCCGGAAACGGCCGTGTTTTACCTGAAGAAAAGCTGTGGCGCAAGAAGCTCCCTAGCAACACATCTGTCTGCTAAGTTAAAAGACCTTAAATTTATACAATGGTATGCAAAATAATAAACATTTAACATTACATAACAAAAAATAATATAATATAGAACATCACGTGTTACACTAACTATAAAAAACCTCACATTACAAAACAACTTATTTAGAAAATAATAAATACCGTTTTTTTTACAAAACTACATTTGGGTGGGATACATAGGTTGATCAAATCGGAAAAAATAGGTAGCCAGATAGTTTAATATAATAAAAATAACGCGTTTTATCATAAATACTTCTCAGTATTGAGTAATAAACTGTTTAATAAACAAAAATTAAAAAATATACACATAATATGAAACAATAAAAAATTATCGCAAAAAAAATGATATGATTTAACCATCATTACAATAATATTCGGAAACATTGGGAATTCCAAATAATTATACAAGCAACAACTTGAATTTAACGTTTCATCACAAAAGAAATCCTTTACCTTAACATCCAATATCAAATAACAGATCTGTTTTCATATTGTTAAATTAGTAATCATACAATTTACATATCAAGTTTTCTTTAAACAAATCTTTGCCCCATACAAAGATTTTTTCTGTATCATGGGTGCTTTTGAAAATATCTTTCCTGTAACACATAATTTTTGTGTCAATAAAATTTATTATTATTATTATGTATATAAATATTTGTTCCTTACGGAAACCGAAGCTGCTATACGCAGGGCAGCAGCCAATTGTTTGTCAACTGTGCAAGTAATTGAAAGACTTATCACCAAAACTTTCTTATCTAAAAACCTTCAGTACTTAACAGATTGGCTAACATTTTCAAAGATTTGTAATTAATTATAGTTATACATTTTACACATCAAGAACCCGGTAGCGCTCAGCAGGTTCACGAATAACACGTTCATGCATGATGATATCTTGACCCCTCTGCCGTCTTGATGACCTTTGATTTAACCATATTACACAAAAGTCATACCATGCCTGGCGATTACCCCTTACAGCGACCAAGAAAACCGTCAATAATACTGGATTAAGATATTCCATTAAATTTGATATAATAACTGGATGAAAATTTAGCTTTAGACTTAAACGTAAGTAATAACTGGACAGTAATACGACATCACTCAATAAAAATATTAAAGTGGCTATATACAGGCGACGGCAGATGTCGCTACCTGTGTGTATACTCGTGTTGAAACTACGACAAAGTGAAAATACTGTTATAATGTAAATAAAACAGTTTATAATTACAGGTATAACTATATTTAAATACAAGATTATCATGAATATGTCTACGTACCAAGGATTTTGATTTGAAAAAAAATAATCCAGCCAACGCATCCGAATAAAAAAAAGTCATTTAAATACCAATTAATGGAGGTTGTTATGATAGCCACACCCCAACCAAAGACCCAGGCTTTTAAATATCGCCTTTTGACATTCTGATTGAAAACTTTGACAATGTCCACGTAAAACATATGACTAATAATTAATAACCAATGATTTTTTATTGTTCTAAAATAATTATGTAGATAAATAAACATATGGACCATAGAGTATCGCCAACAGATAATTGTTAAATATAAAAAGAAATATGATAAAATTGCGTTAAGAAACACATAGTTTCTGTAACTTCGAAACTTGTTCACAATGCACCAGGATGTAAGTCCGTATATCAACGCAGTAAGTGTCAGCACACACATAACAATCGACACATATAACCAGAAATAAGACATGGTGAATTTTTTTTTTAATATTTTTTTTTTATTATTGATAGGCTCGCGTTTGACTACCATCACCATTTCATTGTAATCTGCATAGATTGTTTATTTCACTTTGAGTTTTTTATTTCCATAAAACAATGATGTTTTAAACAGCTTCACGTATGTACTGCAGTCAGCTATGCCTTAAAACTGATGTCGCTTTGAAAACAGCCGGCCTAACAATAGTGATACTATATCCTAACGCTATAGAACCAATGAATCACTGCATGAAATGTTTGTACCTAAACTACAGAGATTATGGTAATGAATTAAAATATAATTTAGTTAATTGTCAAAATTTCAGTTTGTTTATCGCTTGTTATATAGAATTAACAAAATGAAATATCAAAACACTCAATTATGATATTTACTGTTCCAAAGATAAATTAAATTGGAAAAGCACTTTTTAATTTACAAAAAATTCTCTTATCGAATTAGCCTCTGATATCGGGAATGTATGCGAACTAAATTAGTTATCTTCATTAGTAAAACTTGGCCAAGAGCGAGCCGGACACGTGACTTAAAACCTAAACTATACTAATTTATGATCGAACAGACCTTTCTATGAGAAAACGGTTATAACGTCATAAGTTTATAACAGTATCTTATGGGTATAGTCCTTTGAACATCTGGGCGGAGTTAAATGCACACATACTCATACTGCGCCTGCATAGAGCACCGCTGAACTTTGAATATAGATTGATTTACATATGAAATGTACATTCTGAAGAATACTTAACCAGCATTTTTTTTTTTGTATAAACATACTTATTTTTAAATATCAAAGCTGTTTGAAAGGAGTAGGCAGAACAAGTGAAAAATTATCAAACGCACTCAAAACGCAGTGAAAAATTATCAAACGCAATCAAAACGCAGTACCCCGCTACCCCGTACTAATCAGAACGTAGTACCCCGCTCCCCGTACCTCGGCTAGTTGACAGAATTGTTTTGTTGCGCTAGTTCAAGCATGAGGCGTCTAGTGGCTGTAAGGTCGTTGGTACCTACATCGGCATCGAAATATCGCAGATTCAAGTAAATAGATAAGGTAAGGAGGAGGTAAGGTACATGCTGAAATATTATTATATTTAATAGTACTAGCGGTCTCGCCAGACGGTGCCCAAAAATTGACTTTCGCCAAAATTAAATTAAGAACCGGAATGTAGCGCCACCTATCGGTATCGGGTTCAAACCATCCCGCTCAAATATACACACAGTTTCTTCCAAAAAAGTCACACCGTCAGGAGGAGTTAGGAAACATACCCATGTAGAGAAGAATTATATCTATACTAACTATAAAGACAAACCATTTGATTTTCTGTTTGTTTGTTACGATTTAACTCAAAAACTACTGAACCGATTTTCAAAATTCTTTCACTAGTAGAAATCTACTTTATCACTGAGTCGGGGAACCATTGCGGTCCCCCGATTCATCCAACTCAGCGACGCTCATATTTAAAATATTATAAGTTCTTTTAATAATAAATAAAAATTAAAATGAATTTCAATGAAGTTAAAAAGTGGAAAGAGTAAATTATTAACTTATTTTTTACTTTTTAGGGATTTAATTTAATTTAAACTAGCTGCTCCCAGCGGCTTCGCCCGCGTGATAGCAGAAAATTATCCCAATTCCTTTGGGATATCGCACGAATAACTGGCGTCTACGACAATAAATAGATTGTCATGATAGTGGGAAAGGCTCGAACGATAGTCGAATCCGTGGCGGTGAATCATGTGTCGGTGTGGCGACTATCTGTCGTGGCCACGATAAACAATTGTTATAATGGGAACAGTTAGAGACGATAGTTGTCCGACGATAAATTAACAGTTACAACATAGTGAGAAAGCGGCCTAAGAGCCTCCACACACCTTTTTTTTTTTCTGTCGACGGGGAAAATCATCATTGACGAAACCCGCTCTTGGGTGGAGCGGGAGACAGTGTCAGAGTCTTACTGACTAAAAACCCCGCGCCGTTCCTTCTTGCCTTTATACCGGGGTTCTAGTTTCCTTTCGAATAACCCCGACCCCGGTAGGCTTCGACCCAGATGGGCCCCTCCTGTTGCTGACAACTCCTTGAGGCGCGCGGGAACAGTGCGCGCCGTCGACGCCTTGGCTCGGTCCGGACAGTTACCGGACGATCGGACAGCGAGCCACCCATAGCTCGCTGTCCACGAGCCCGCGTCGACGGTGGCTGGAAATCGGGGCTGGAACCCTGGCGGCGGCGGCGGTGAGGGCGCCGTTGCCTGATGCGGTCGGCCTCCTCCTTTGCTAGCATTACTGCTTCGCAGAAGGAGGCGACCGCCTGCCACTCCTCCTCGCTCCGGACCATGGCCTGAACCAAGGCCCGGCGCGAGAGGTCTCCGCTGCCGATCGCCCCCACGAGGGCACGGCGTTGCTCCGCCCAAGCAGGGCACACCTAAACTGTGTGCTCCACCGTGTCCTCCGGGCGGCCTCCGCACACCTGCGACAAGACGTCTAGACAGAACTGTCTGAGACGTCTCAGACAAAACTGTTTTGTCTGCGACACGGGGCGCTAGGGCTGTTGATAAAATATCAACATATCGACTTCAATTGTCTGAGACGTCTCAGACTGGTCTAAAACGTCTCAGACAGTTCTGTCTAAGACGTCTTGTCTCAGGTGTGCAGAGGGCCTTAATGTATTGAAAAACCTATTTTCTTATCACGAAGGCATAGGTACGTGTCGTGTATGTCACAAAGTAGATACTTACGTAATGGTGACTGAACCATGGACGATGTTATGAACGTAGCCGTCGCTAACAATAAAAAAGGCAAGTGTGAATTGGAATCGCGCACTGAGGGTACCGTACAAACTTACCTATTAAAACAGGTCAATTCTCGAATTAATTCATGAATCCCCAAGCGACCACGGGTGGCCGCGCATCTATTGTCTTACTATTGTGTCTCTAATTGACGGTATCTGAAGGGTTAAATTACGAAGATTTTTCCGAATCGCACAAAAAGTTTCCTTTTTAATGACGTAACTACAAATTTTCAGATTTTTCCTATATTGTTGCTATGAGACCTTGCTTCATGTAAAATTTCAGGATTCTAGGTCAATGTGAAACCCTAACAATTTTGATTCCTTTGACAGTATCGATATATATGTTTTTTGCGACATAAATGACCGTATCTTTTTTTTTTTCGTAAACTTAAAAATCTGATTTTTTCACAGCTTCAAGAAGCAGCAGACTTGTTTTAATTTTAACTCAGTACCTCCAGCTTTCTCGAGATAAAGGGTCTTGACAGACATATAGACAGACGACAAAGTGATTCTGTAAGGGTTCCGTTTTTTCCTTTTCAGGTATGGAACTCTGAAAAACAAAGCTTATATAAAAAAATAAACTTCAAAAGTGTATGAGACTGTAAAAGTCTGCAGACTTTCTCCAACACTTGGGCTATAATGTTGTTTCATCACAAAAGTACCTACTTTTTTGCGGTTCGGAAAATTCTTCGAGAATCGATTCGGGAAATCAACTATTTACATAAAATATGCCAGAAACTTTGTACAGAACCCTCAGTCCGCCACGCATTTGACCAGCATAAGACAAAAACTATCCGCTCCCCGCAGAGGTCTATTGTAGAGAGAGAAGTGTTTCAGTACAACAATTGTCGATCTGGACCAATTGCTTGACTATATTAATTAGGTATGTAGTTTATTAATTTTGAGTATATATTGTTTAATTGTATAATATATATTATATGGTTTATTAGTACTTATGTTAATTCTTGTTCGTTTTCTCTTTCTCTTTTATTGCACCTACCACTATTTTTCTCTGCATCACCCAAAGGTTGACTGGCAGAAAATGCCTAAGGCATTAAGTCTTCTAATCTAATAAATAAATAAATAAATAAATAGATGGCCCTGGTACGCTTTTTTTTTTAGGTGGGCAAAAATCATCCAATGACAACCCCCGCTCTTGGTGTCAGACTCTTACTGACTAAAAACCCACCCCGTTCCTTCTAGCCTCTTCATACCGGGGCTCGAGTTTTCTTTCAGATAACCCTGGCACCAGTAGGCTTCGACCCAGCTGGGTCCTATTGCTGACAACTCCTTGAGGCGCGCGGGAACAGTGCGCGCCGTCGACGTCTTGGGCTCGGTCCGAACAGTTACCGGACGGTCGGACAGCGAACTACCCATGGCTCGCCGTCCGCGAGCCCGCGTCTACGGTGGCCGGAAATCGGGATCGGATTCCCGGCGACGGCGGCGAGGACGCCGGTGCCTGATGCGGTCGGCCTCCTCCTTTGCTAGCATTACTACTTCGTGGAAGGAGACGACCGCCTGCCACTCCTCCTCGCTCCGGACCATGGCCTCAACCAAGGCCTGGCGCGAGAGGTCTTCACCGCCGATCGCCTTCACGAGGGCACGGCAATGCTCCGCCTAAGCAGAGCACACCTCGACTGTGTGCTCCATCGTGTCTTCCGGGCGTTCCGCACAGTGACGACACCCGGGCGTCTCTTCCGCTTGAATCCGGTGCAGGAATCTCCCGAACGTGCCATGTCCGGTGAGGAGCAGCGTCATGCGAAAGGTAAGGACGCCGTGAGGTCTTTCCAGCCACGCCTCAAAAAGGGAACTTACCACCATAATTGTGGCGTGCCCAGGCCCTGATACCCTGAGTCACTGCATTAGTGTTACGTCATGTTTATACACTCTCATAATATTCAGCTCGTAGCATGAGCTCTCTTTAATATTGTGTCATTCATATACATCTTTTTCTAATCAGACAGAAACCACATTCATACCAAATGGAATGAACTTATTTTCTCAATGATGAATGACTATGTAGGACCAAAGCGCTCATCATCATCAAGACGAATCAAACGATCTCAAACTCGATGGGTTTAACTGTGCCGTTTTATTGCGGAGTAAAATTTTAGCTCAATCGGTTGAAGATATCTGCTTCAAAATTGAGTTGCAAGATTTGAGCCGAACATACATAGTTACATACATTCAGTCAAAAAAGTATCGGGAATGGATGATTTGTTTATGGTTCCAAATTCAAATTTTTGTTATTTTGTAGTTGTTAGATTGGCACAACTGTTTTCCATTTTGGCGCGGAGTTTGAGTTGCATCTGTTATTTATATTAAATACAGTGCTGGTTTCAGTAATATCATATATAGTGTGTATTGCGAATTTCATAATGGACAAAAATATCGAACAAAGAGTTTGTCTTAAATTTTGCATCGCCAATGGAATTTCGTGTTTGGAGTCACTGAAAATGTTACAGAAGGCTTACGGTCAATCGACTTTATCAAAAACTCGTGCTTATGAGTGGTTCAAAGCGTTCAAAAGCGGTCGAGATGTGATGGAAGATTTGCCTCGCTCTGGTAGGCCGTCAACGTCTGCAACTGAAGTTAACATCGCAAAAGTGAAGGAAATCCTTAGTGACTGAAAATCCCCATTCAACTCTGAGAGAGATAGCCGCCGAACTTTCTGTATCTCACGAGTCGATCCGTACCATTTTAACTAATCATTTGGGTATGAAACATGTTGCTGCTCGGCTAGTCCCAAAAGATCTGAATTTTCTCCAAAAACTCAATCGCATGAAAGTCGCTGAGGACATGCTAGAACGAGTCAATTCGGACCCAACATTCATGAAACGCATTGTTACTGGTGACGAAACGTGGGTTTACGAGTTTGACATGCAAACTAGTCAACAAGCTTCGGAGTGGCGCCTTCCAACCATCTTCCAACTGATCCGAAACCGAAAAAACCACGCCAAAGTCGATCAAAAGTCAAAGTCATGTTGACTGTTTTCTTTGACTATCGCGGTGTTGTGCACTCTGAATTCTTACCGGAAGGTCTAACGGTAAATAAAGAATATTATTTGAGCGTTATGCGACGTTTAAGAGAGCAAATTCGACAAAAAAGGCCAGGTTTGTGGAAAGAAAATTCTTGGATTTTGCACCACGACAATGCGCCTTCGCACAAGGCTATCATTGTGAACGAATTTTTGACCAAACACTCAACAAATACCATCCAGCAACCACCATATTCACCAGATATGGCTCCTGCTGACTTTTTTCTTTTTCCTAAACTCAAATTACCACTTCATGGCACCCGTTTTCAATCGATAGAAGACATAAAGGAGAATTCGCGGCGAGAACTGAACTCAATTCAGGAAGCAGCGTTTAAAAAATGTGTTGATGAATGGATTATTCGTTGGCGCAAGTGTATCGTTTCTAAAGGAGCATACTTTGAAGGTGATAAAATAAATTTGGATGAATAACAGACATTTGGTGTATTATTGATCTTTTCCCGGTACTTTCTTGACAGAGTAGTAGGTACATACATACAGTGCAAGTTAATAAAAAGCTTGTAAAAAACGAGTCTGTTGAGAAAATGCAGTATATATATGCCTCTTACGTATAAGCTCGTAAGGCAAAAGATAGTTGGCTGGAAAGACCTCACGGCGTCCTTACCTTCCGCATGTCGCAGGTCCTCACCGGACATAGCAAGTTCGGGAGGCACCTGCATCGAATTCAAGTGGAAGCGACGCCCGGGTGCCGCCACTGTGCGGAACGCCCGGAGGACACGGTGGAGCACACAGTCGAGGTGTGCCCTGCTTGGGCGGAGCACCGCCGTGCCCTCGTAGGGGCAATCGGCGGCGGAGACCTCTCGCGCCGGGCCTTGGTTCAGGCCATGGTCCGGAGCGAGGAGAAGTGGCAGGCGGTCACCTCCTTCTGCGAAGCAGTAATGCTAGCAAAGGAGGAGGCCGACCGCTTCAGGCGCCCTCGCCGCCGCCGCCGCCGGGGTTCCAGCCCCGATTTCCTGCCACCGTAGACGCGGGCTCGTGGACAGCGACCCATGGGTAGCTCGCTGTCCGATTGACCGGTAACTGTCCGGACCGAGCCAAGGCGTCGACGGCGCGCACTGTTCCCGCGCGCCTCAAGGAGTTGTCAGTAACAGGAGGGGCCCAGCTGGGTCGAAGCCTACCGGGGTCTGGGTTATCCGAAAGGAAACTAGAGCCCCGGTATGAAGGCTAGAAGGAACGGCGCGGGGTTTTTAGTCAGTAAGAGTCTGACACTATCTCCCGCTCCACCCAAGAGCGGGTTTTGTCATAAGATGATTTTCCCCGTCGAAAAAAAAAAAAACGTATAAGCTCGTAAGGCAAAAGATAGTTGCTGTTACGAAAATGCGTCACCGAAACCGAAAGCGAATTATACTATCGTTTTTATATTTATATTTCCGAGAACCACTAAATATACAAATAAATCGGGTAAACAACTAGGTACTTACATTGTTTCTTTAGTAGTCATCACTACATTTAGGATATTTCATTATGTGGTTTTAATGAGACATCACGCCAGTAATAGGACATTTAACCCTTCAGATACCGTCAATTAGAGACACAATAGTAAAACAATAGATGCGCGGCCACCGGTGGTCGCTTGGGGATTCATGAATTAAAACTCAAAGGCGTAGCTACCACCGTATCTGCCATATCAATTATACGGGGCCCCCAAGCTACAGGGGCCCCAACTTAGGTCAAACATGTCATATCCATAATCTTAAATTTTCATGGACAGGAATGAATGAATATTAACTACTCATAATACTCTGTAAATAGCTTTTAGCACGCTCCTTTCTTTTTAGCATTTTCTACATACAAGACGACAATAAAAACTCAACCAATTTTAGTACGTCCTACTAAGTGATCCATAAAATAAGTTCATTTTCAATTTTAAGGCCTCTTAAGGCACTATTTCTATATTAGTAGAAGCTATTTCGTACCAAAAAAAAAAAAACAAACTTTCAAATAATATATGATACGGGGCCACAGGAAACACAGCAGGTTTCATGGAAATAATGCAAATCTACTGGTACGTAAAAATACAAATAGCGCTATACATATTAATGCAAAACAAGCCCCGCATAGTTACGGAATCCATCGCTAAAATATGCGGGATAATGCATTATGATAATAAGAACTAGTCGTTAGGTGTTACAACATTTTGTTAGCTGAAGCATGTATGGATATTAGTGGCAGTTCGCATTATAGGGTATCTTACAACCCCGCAGCCCTAGTGGTACCTATAGGCACGCCATAGTCATGGCTGTAAGTACCCTTCTTTGAGGAGTGGGTGGAAAGGCCTCACGGCGTCATCAATTTATGCATGACTAAGGTACTGCATATAGTAAGTTCCTGCACCGGATTCAGGAGGAAGAAACGCCCAGGTGTCGCCTTGTGCAGACCGCCCTGAGGACACGGTGGAGCATACGGTGGAGGTATGTCCCGCTTGAGAGGAACACCCATAGAAATATAAGGAGCACCGTTGTGTCTTCGTCGGGGCGATCAGCGGCGGTGACCTCTCGCGCCGAGCCTTGTTTCAGGCCATGATACGGAGCGACAGGAAGTGCAGAGACGTAGCGTGGACTAGTTTAGACATGAGCGAAGGTGCATCAGCGGGGCCTTTTCTTTCATAAATTCGAAAATAAGACGGCCACTGTCGCAACCCAGCGTTCCACCACATCGTCGCTTACCATCAGGTTAAAAAGTGGTCAAAAGAGATATCTATTATAAAAAACCCTCGTTCTAAAAGAAGCATTGGCTTGCGCGAGGCGCCTTTTGGTGTGAGGCCGTGGGCGAGGGCTCACATCGCCCACGAAATGGGCGGCGGTCGCTTCCTTCTGCGAAGCAGAATGCCAGCAAAGGAGATGGCCGTACGCGTCAGGTTAAGGACATCCCCATGCCCCAGCCACCGGGCTCCTGACCCCAGTGACCAACCACCGTTGGCGCAACCGTCCGGACCGAGTCCGAGTCGTCGACGGCGCTTAGTGTTCCACGCACGGCTCGAACACGTTGTTCAATGCCTACCAGGACCATGAGAGCAGGTCCAATGCCTACTAGGGCCATGAGAGCAGGACCCAACACCAGCTGGGCCAATACCTAATAGAGCTATAAGAGCTGGAACAACATCAACAGAGCCAATGCCTACTAGAGCCATGAGAGCAGGAATAACATCAATAGGGCCAATGCCTACAAGGGCCATGAGAGTAGGAACAACATCAACAGGGCCAATGCCTACTAGGGCCATAACAGCAGGAACAGCATCAACAGGGCCAATGCCTACTAGGGCCATAACAGCAAGAACAACATCAACAGGGCCAATACCTACTAGGGCCATGAGAGCAGGGCCCAACACCAGCAGGGCCAATGCCTACTAGAGCCATGAGAGCAAGAACAACACCAGCAGGGCCAATGTTTACTAAGGCCATGAGAGGTCTTCTGAAAGGGTAACCAGTGCCCTTAAAACGCAAAAGGCAACTGAAAGAACATAGGTGTGATTTGAGTCAGTAAAAGTCTGACACGCATGCAGAAAAAAAAATGGCTAAATCAACCTTTTCTATTTGTAGGATATACTCGTACTAAATTGTAGATAAACAATTTTTTTTACGAGTCATTTTTTTTCTCGATACCCATTATCGAGAAAAAAAATGACTCGTATACTACTATACTCAATACATTCATTATGCGTACAGCTAAGGAGTGGAATTCCCTACCGGAGCCTGTGTTTCCTGATAGCTATAACCATAGCCTATACATTATAAAAAAAAAAAAAACAAGAATAGGTTGCAAATATCTCGCGGTGAAAATGTTGGCACTTCTATTTAGGCTTTTCTTTTTTTTTGTGTGATTCAGCGCGGTGTATTTTTAGAAGTTTTGATAAGTGCCTTTAGTGTTACTGAGGGTCTCTTCTTTTAATTAATTATTGCTATCACTTCTTTGTTATTGTTTTAATTATAAAGAATTAATAACATATATCTTGCGATATATCGTGAACTCAAAATAATGTCTAGTTACAATTCAGAGAATTCATCATATCCGAGTATTATCTAATATGACACCGATTTCTGAATTATATTACCAATCACGATACAGTTCAAAGAATAAAGAGTATTTCAAGAAAAAATAACTACTTTAAATTAAACTGACGTGATTATGTCATGGTTAATTGGTTTTAAGAAGAGGAGTTCACCGTTTTCTTTGTAATGATAGTAACATTTTTATATTTTTTGCAGGACATCGTCAATAGCTGAGTTAATTCGCAAGAGTTTTATTATTCTACTAATATTATAAATGCGAAAATTTGTATGTATGGATGGATGTATAGATGTTTGTTACTCTTTCACGCAAAAACTACTGAACGGATCTCGATGAAACTTGGTAAACGAGTAGACCATATCCCAGAATAACACATAGAATACTTTTTATCCTGGGATTATGTACGCGGGTGAAGCCGCGAGCAAAAGCTAGTATAGATATATATATATGTATAGATAAATTTTATCATAAATGTATGTTTAGGGTTCCCCTCAAATATGAATAATTTTCCCCGTTTTTTCACATTTTCCATTGTTTCTTCGCTCCTGTTAGTCGCAGCTTTATGTTATATAACCTAAAGCCTTCCTCGATAAATGGTCTATTCAACACAAAAATAATTTTTCAATTCGAGCCAGTAGTTCCTGAGATTAGCGCGTTCAAACAAACAAACTCTTCAGCTTTATAATATTTAGAAATATATAATACAAGTATGTTTATTAGTTGTCTAGCACCCATAACACAAGCTCTGCTTAGCTTGGAACTAGACGGCGTTGTGTAATAGTTGTGGAATATTATTATTGTTTCCTTTAAAAAAAAATGTTATCCATTCTTAATATTGTCTGACCCAACCACCGTGCGTTTGCAAGTGTTGCAGGATTTTGGACCTTAAAACACAAAGAGCAACTACACAATTAGGCTTTAGTCGCTCGCTCCACCAAGAGCAGGTGATGTCATTTGATTAACCCATCTAAAAAACCCCAGGATAACAAATAAACAACTTATGATTCAGCGCTGATGTAGCATTCTACCAAAGAATAAATAGTTGTATATGTACTCACAATCATGGCTGCACTGGTTTTCAATGTACACCGTGTAGTAGTTGGATACACGATAAGACTCCGGCTCAGTGAATCTGTTCTCCGCATTGAGAATGCAGTTTCCTATCATTGAGTCTGATGTGTACATTACTTCGGGGTCGAACTCGCCTTGAGGCACGACCCACTGCGCGGATCTGTAGGAGAAAACGAATTGTTAACGAGAATGTAGCAAATTATCTTTTCGTATTATTTAATTAGTGAGCTCATTGCATTATGCATGAGACCGCAGCTTTATGCTGAGTGTTCGGCCGTTTTACGCAGATGTGACACGTTTCCTTAAACTATAATGATTAAGTTTGTTAGCTAGCTTTAAGATTGCGTCATTTCGCGTAAATAAACTGTTTTTCTTTCTTTTCTCGGTACATACGTACATATCCTATGTTAGGGCAATGGTCTAACCGAGAACCAATGATTTCAATTCGTTCAGTTGTTTGAGCGTGTAGGAATAACAAGGATATATACCAAAGCAGCTGATAAGTTTGCAGCCTAAGCTACATACCGATAACTCAACGTCTCACTACTAAAACCACTAATTGCAGGACTAATTCTTGTTATAAATTGCAAGTATTTTTTTATAATTTAGTTCAGAAACAAATTACTTTTAGAACAAGTGGATAACAACACCGTGTCCCCAGAAACTGAAAGTTCTCGCAATTTGGAACATGGCGCAGTGATTAAATTCCTTGTTAAAAAAGGAAATACGCCCAAAGAGATGTCATCAGTTCCTCAGGATTTCGCTTCGATATACGATGGTTAAAAAATGGACTCGGCTTTTTCAACAAGGCAAAGAGATATGTGAAGCCGACCCTATCCCGCGTCGCCCTGTGACGGTCTTGACCGAAGAAAATGTAAACAAGGTGGAAAAATTAGTGCTGGTTGATCGCAGAATTAAATTGTGGCTGGTAGCAGAAGAGCTACAGATTAGTAAAAGACAAATTCGAGAGATTTTACATCATCAATTGTACATGAAAAAAATGAGTGCGCGTTGGGTTGCAAGTAGTTTGAGCATTCGCGGTAGAATGCTCAAACTACTTGACAAGCAGCGACAATTAGGCAGCTTTTAAGATTTTTTGGAGTTGTGTCACACTAATCTGGATGTTTGTTATCGCATTGTGACCGTGGACGAAACACAGATTTGTCAATACCATACCGAGTCCAAATAAGAGTCGATGCAATGGATAAAAAGGGGGAAAGGCTACCGAAGAAATTCAAAATGGAAAAGTCGGCATCGAAGCTCATGGCTACCATTTTTTGGGACAGCGAGGGAATTTAATTGATCTTTCGAATATACAATCTACGGACTTTACAGAAAGAAATTGACCACCCACCTTTCAATTCAGACGTGGCTTTTCGAGGATGGCAGGTCGAAGATTTTCGAACGACAATGAGATGATGACGGCTGTATACAGCCATTTCGAAGAGAAATATAATGAATATTTTTTCGATGGTACAGAAGCATCACCTACCTATATTCAAGTTATGAAAAGTATATTTCACTTGAGATGGATTACATTGAAAACTATAAAACTGTATAATATATTTCTTTCATTACGTACCTTGGGCCGCGAACTTATCAGCCGCTCAACGTACGCATACTTAGTACCTACCTATAAAACTATCACTTTCATAATATTTCCGTGATCTTGGTGAATCACAATCGCAGGAACGATGGACTTGCTGACGATTCGGACACAATATATTCGGATACGGTGTCCGAATCGACATAGGTATTTTAATTTCAATATTTTTTTCACTGACGAAAATACTGAAACAATAATGTGCCTAACTCCGAATATATTGTGTCCGAATCGTCAGTACCTAACTCGAACAATATTGTAGACCGTACGTCAGGGGCTCAGGGGACACCCAGCGAAATGTTTGTGGCGTTAATTCCACAAGGATAAGAAAAACACACAAGTTCCCTACGTAAACAAATAAATGCTAATAATATATTTATTACAACCATTATACAATTATGATGATTATAGAAGGTGAATCATGGAGATCCCTACTAATATTATAAATGCGAAAGTAACTCTGTCTGTCTGTCTGTCTGTCTGTCTGTTACGCTTTCACGCAAAAACTATGGAACGGATTTAGATCAAATTTGGTAGGTAGGTAGAAGAGATACTAGAATAACACATAGGCTACCTATAATTCCACTGCTGAGTATGGGTCTCTGCCCGCGCGATATAAACTGTATTCCACGCGGGCGAAGCCGCGGGCGGAAAGCTATGTTGTATATTTGTTACGTAGTCTAACAAATACCTATTACATCCGTAACTTAATATCAAAATAAACATGGGTTATTTTGAGGAAATTGTACGCAATAGGAAGGTACACTGTAGGAGGAAAAACAAGGTCTTAATTTGATTTTTGCAAAAAGGGGCTACCTAATTGCACAATTATCTCGAGGATGAGAATAGGTAGTAAATACAAAATGTGTTCGATTTCCTCAAAGATATTTTGAGGCGCAGTAGCAGTAAATATAAGTTTACAATTGGATGTATGGAGAGGGAGAGGAGAGGCCAAAGAAAAGATGGATGGATTGTGTAAGAAGTATATGAAAGAAAAGGGAGTTAAAGATAGCGTGACTAGTGACAAGACAGAATGGAAGAAAATACGTGTTGCGCCGACCCCAAATAAAACGGAACAAGGGCAGGAAGATGATGATTAGTAGCAGTAAGTATCCGTAATTAAAATATATTAATAAGCATGATTATTTGTTTCAGTTTAATTGCAAAGAAAAGAAAGAAAGTCGGTGTTCATATTTTTTTGTGAAACAAATAAATAATAATATTATTATTATTATTATATGTCATCTTAGTTATTAAATATTTTAAACTAATAGGTATATGTATAAACAAACTTTGAAAAAGAAAGAAAGTTTGAATTGTATATCTACCTTTAGTAATTATTTGGACACAAGAGAAAATATTATTAGAGGATTTTATTTTTATTTGGTTGCTCTCTAAATACATCGAGAAGTTAATTGCCATACAAGTTAACTTACAGGTCGCCATACCCACGACGACAAATCAATGATGACAGTTACAATAAGCTAAATAAAAAAGAGAAACAATGCGAAGTCTTCGCTTTTATAGACTTAGACTTTTTAACCTTTAATAATGGATCTTTTGTCTTAGAATCTAAGAATCGAAAGTTGCTACTAAGATGACAAAGTAGGTGCAAGGTGGTATCAGTTTCAAGACGTCATTTCGTACCTCTTATTTAGGGTTCCATAACCAAAAGATAAAAACGGGACCACCATTGATATCCGTGAACGGGTCCCTATTGCTATCTTTACGCTATCAGTCTTAGGAACCGTAATGGCTAGACAGTTGAAATTTCCACAAATTATGAATTTCAATCCCCTCTTTGCTAGCTCTTTTGTAGCTGGAAAGACCTCACGGCGTCCTCACCTTCTGCATGACGCAGTTGCTAACCAAGCATGGTCAGTTCGGGAAGTTCCTGCACCGGATTCGTGTGGAAGTAACGCCCGAGTGTTACCACTGAGTGGACCGCCCAGAGGACACGGTGAAGCATACAGTAGAGGTGTGCCCCGCTTGGGCAGAGCACCGCCGTGTCCTCGTGGCGGCGATCGGTGGCAACGATTTCCCGCGCCGGGCCTTCTTACAGGCTATAAGTCCGAAGCGAGGAAGAGTGGCAAGCGGTCGCCTCCATCTGCGATGTAGTAATACTAGCAAAGGAGGTGGCCGCACTTGCAGCTGACATCTTATTTTGATGATATTGAATACACAATTACTAAACATAATCACGTAGGCTGGGCCGAGAGACTGCCTAACCGTCTGATGATGCGACAGCTCAGAAGACTCTTGGGTTGGTTGGACTCATACCCTTTTATCCCTTTAAGTACCCGCGTTGGATTGATCCTACGAGTGTTTTCTTGTTCTATTCGCCAGGGTCGTGTGTTTGTGATTGGGTGCTCCATCTCGTTTAGGTCTTCAATCCCTATAGGTGACAGACGAGCTGACGAGATGAAGTATCTGGTCGTGGATATGCCACGCCCTGGCGAAATAAATGCGAGAGTGTTTGTCTGATATATCCACGACGGCGTATCATAACCATGCAAGTGTGCTTGGTATATCTACTAAAAACTTATGGATTATTGGTGTGATGGACAAGCACAAAGATCTAGTTAGATTTAATTCTCATAATTACCTACCTTAATCGCATATAATTTACTTAGTACAAACAAAAACTTTACCAGCAGGAAACAATTTATGTACCTTTAGTGTAATGATTCGCGCGTGTTGCCGCAAGCATGATATTGCGTACTTTGCGACGAGAGGAGTTTCAAAGAAGCTACTTGAAATGTTACTAGGATTGGAGTGGCGATCGCTATTATTAAAGTTTTTACCGAATAATATCTTAAAACTAGGTGCTGTTGACCAATGTTCTGAATTGTATCCCTACAATATCCACTTTTTATCTGATGTCTAAATCAATCTTATGGAGAAAGAGGAAGTCTTCGAAGAGTTCTGAGAGTATTAATACTGATTAACACTCAACATGTATCGGCATGTGGAGTATTTCTCTAAAGGAACCCTACAACTGAAATATGGTGACGAAGGGTATGTCCTGTAGTAGTCATAACTTTGACCAAATAATCTTGTAAAGGTTTTGATTATTGCATAAAAAACTTTTTACAAAAAAAATTAAACCGACTTCAAAAAGTAAAAATAACTTTAATTTCGGAAGTCGGTGTTTCTATAATATATACCTAATCTTGTCTCTTCGTTATTTAACACCGACTTCCGAAATTAAAGTTATTTTGTGCTTTTTGAAGTCGGTTTAATTTTTTTTGTAAAAAGTTTTTTATTTTTCACTTTTTAGTTATGGTAGCACCACTAAAAAGTACCTACCCTTCAGCTAAACATAAATTACCTTATAGCCAGAGTGCATCTCATAACGATTCTTATAATCCCAAATACGGTTATATTACATGAATTTACCCCCTCCCCCTTTCCCCTCCTCCTTTTCTTTCAGTCAGTCATCGACTACACGTATAAACAAAGCAATTTTACTTGTTACGACAATTCTGCTATGATTCTATGAGGAGTTCTGTTCCATATCTTCGAGGTTCATGATCAGATCATAAGAATATTTCTATGGGACCAACTTGGAAGCATAACATTTATATCAAAAAAAAAAAAAATTCAAAATCGGTCCACAATTGACCGAAATATCGGTGAACATGCATACAAAAAAAAAAAACATACATTCAGCCGAACATAGAACCTCCTCCTTTTCGAAGTCGGTTAAAAATAATGGCACGTGATCCGATCCATGGCGGCTTATAAGTTTGTTAATTATTATGGAATAAAATAATAAATAAATACGTTTAATTTGAAAGGGGCACGAAGACATAGTTTATTATCTTTGAAAACTTTAAAAAAAATCTCAAGTTGATTAGCCATTCTTTACTCAAAAAGTAAACGACAAAATTTGCCTATGCTAAATATGACAATGTGGATAACTTAAGGTGGTGCATCACGACCCACATTTTCACTGTTTTTCATACAACCGCTCATAACTTTATGACGTTATTACATACTTTTCATTAGATCTTTTGGAAACACAGTATCTTGTGGATATTATCTAGGTTTCTAAAGAAACTAATTTCTAAATTTGTGTAAAACTAATCCAGTAAAAACCTCTGAAAATGTCCTATTTTGTATGAACTTTGACACTTCATAGTTTGCCTAAAAATTAAAAAAAGTCAAAAAAGTAATCCTCTAGAGACCTTGCAAATGATGACAACTGTTTCCAAAAACTTTTAAGGGTTTAAAAAAAAACAGCTATTTCCTGGAGCAAGTTTTATGAAATTTTCGAGTAAATCTCGGAATTACCGAATACTAACAGAGTTTCCAGGCGTTATCTCTCTTTTTTTGCGTTGCCTTTTCGTCAAACATCGCGTTGGATTGCATTAAATGAAGTAACAAGCTTTTAAACCATTTTCGATGTTTACGATTAGCGAGTGGAGAAGGACCCTCTTAAGTTAACCTTTTAAAATATTTCTTGTCAAGATACTCAGTAACGTAAATAAAAGAAAAACGATTGCTCTATTAATAACATCATGCTGATTTCATCATGAATTCGGATAAACGTAACGACTGATAAATTACGTATACGCAGCAGTTTATGGATTCCCGGAATATTATAGTGTAATGTAATGAGATGAACACATCCTAAGGCATCGTTCACTCCAACTGACACTGACAGCCCCAGTGTGAACGTGGACTCAGTTTGCGTTGTCACCAAGCCGACAGTCCCTCCCTAGCGACGCTATAGCGTAGAATATCTTGTGCAAATGATTAGGCTTGCTTTGCGTAGCACAATAATCGGCCACCACGCACTACTACGTCAGCGACAACGCACTACGTAATAGTAGGAATAATGTCGGTGGATCGGTTCGATGTGAACGAGAAGTTAATATAATATAGAAAAGCGATAAACTGCGTAACGCCCGCTCACAGTCTGCGACCGACAATACGTTTGGTCTGAACAATGCCTAACACGACTTATGCACCACCACTCAAACAAAAGACTGCAACCGTGACTGGGTAGGGGCGAGGGTGATTTTCCTATTTTTTTTTTTTAATAATCTGTCAAGGTGTAAGGCCGTCCCTTACACCTTGTATACCTATATAAACTAGTGATTGACTGCGATCACACTTGATGGTAACTTGGTAAGTAGTGAAGCAATCGTTGACGGTGAATCGCACTTCGATTAAAAATTTATTGCCCAAATGCTGTATTCAACCGTATCAATTTACTTATGTCAACTCTAACCTTGACAGTGACTTATAGGTTCTAGGTAATCTACTTTATAATGAAGTATTGAAACTTGAAAGCAGGTTCTTATGATCACATAATGATACACTTTACATAATAGCGTACCCACTAACATTTTATTTTGGAAAAAAACTTAAGCCTTGTGACTGACAGTACTACCTAAAACTACATTATTACATACTAGCTTTTGCCCGCAGCTTCACCCGCGTACATAATCCCAGGATAAAAAGTATCCTATGTGTTATTCTGGGATATGGTCTACTCGTGCACCAAGTTTAATCGAGATCCGTTCAGTAGTTTTTGCGTGAAAGAGGAACAAACATCCATACATCCATCCATACATACAAACTTTCGCATTTATAATATTAGTAGGACTACGGTTTTGTAAACCCAACCCGAGCTAAATGTAAAAAACATTCCGGCCAGTAATTGAAAGGGTTTTCACGATACGTATTTCCTTAATACGAAGACGCTTAGGTTAAGCTGGTTTGGTTTGGTTTCTGAGAAAAGAGAACTCGCTGTTCAAATGACTATTTTGACATTTTATTGCCTTATAATAATAATAATAACTCTTTATTTTCAGGCCACTAAAGCCCATAGACACTAAACATAAAAAACAATCTTATAAAGTGTTGAGTGTTTGTCTCTTACCGAAACTTGTGGTCCCCGCTGTAGGAGAACACAGCATCGTAGCACTCGTAGACGGTAGTGTTGAGGATGACCTTCAGATGAGAGCCCTCCGAGTGCAGGTGGTAGCCAGGCGTGTTCTCCAGCGCCCACCACCGCACATCGCACTCCTCTGGCACTAAGAAGAGGACAAGATTTTAGTAGAGACCAGTACGATAGATAATGTCAGTAAAAGTCTGATACTCCCTCTCTCACTCCACACAAAGCTGGAGAAGTTATTTGATTACATTCAAACTCAAAAGAAAGGTAGATAATGTTCATGCGTTGAATGATTTGATATGAGAAGACAAAGAATGGGCAAGTAGGTTTATAATCAAGAAATCACAAATCCACAATAGACTTAGTCCTGAGTACCTGGGTACTCAATGGCTCTTATCGGTGTCAGGAAGTATAATTCAGTTAAGCCTCTGCACCGAGTAAATCAACTGTTTTGTCACAAGCATCAAAATGTTTCTGCATAGGCAATAACTACCTATGTACGTAGATAATTATCCACCTCCGTAATAATACGTAGTGCTACACTAAAAAGTCGATACATGAGCGCATCCCTACTTTCGTAGTGCATCATTGCACCCACATTAGCATTTTTGACAGTCGAACCAAGAATTAAGGTACAATTCCGAGACGGGCTGCAGACTGCAACCGCAGGCAGCACTGCGTCTAGCGGCTGCAGACGCTGCAGTTGACCGCAGTGCTGCCTTCAGCCGCAGTTGCTTGTATTCCAAGCGCGGCGGTACATCGCGGCTGCACAAAGCATAGAAGTTTCAGTCACTCCAGTACCTTCGTGCGAGACAAAATATCCAACAAACGATGTCGAACTTTTGTTAGATGAGGAAGATGAAGACGACTTGTGTGAAAGACCAGCAACAAAGTTAATTAATCTCTTTTCATCATCCTCCGGAAAAATCAACGTAGGTATTAGTACTGTAGGTGTGAACTCTGCGGTTCGCGACACCACTGGTGCTGCAGTTTGCGGTCGCTAAGTGTGGCGGCCGCCTGCAGCGCGCCGCGGCTGCAGGCCGCAGTTTTGCCGTGCTCGGAATCAATTTCAAGAGATTCAATAGAAACAATTAGCTTGCAGGTTGCGGTTGCA
The DNA here is from genome assembly GCA_949319445.1 of Mythimna lalbum. Taxonomy (NCBI): domain Eukaryota; kingdom Metazoa; phylum Arthropoda; class Insecta; order Lepidoptera; family Noctuidae; genus Mythimna; species Mythimna lalbum. The sequence goes on along the minus strand of OX439351.1, from coordinate 7,950,602 downwards.
GTCCATCTGGAAATTGTACCTTTACGCGCCCTTTTTATGGTGTTATACTTGTGACTAGTTAAGAAGTTATCATTAATTGTTTTGTGTTAAAACTGCGTTTATCTGAAATATTAGATAAGTACTTACATGCTAAACAAACTTTCTTAAAAAAGGCGACATCGTTGTCCGCCTTCAGTTTTGCCGTGGTATAGTCGGCTATGCCCTGGCAGTTTCCTCTGCCATAAGCCACGACGACGGCAGCGCAATCCGGCAGCTCACGGCATCTCGCCAAGCAGGCTCCAGCGAGAGAATCCTCGTCACCACTCGCGGAGTATACAAACACTGGAGTAGCGATCTCTGGAGCCACCCCCGACCATCGTGTGAACGTCACCGAACGACCAACACCGCATTGAGCTTTGGAAGCTAAAAGTAAATAAAAAGTTTTAGATTACTTACTTTTAAATAAATTATTCAATGCACAATAGTTCTATAGATAGCCTAGCCTAGTATAAATAGGTAGATACATTAGATACATTATACCTACTTATAAAATATTTTGTTTACTTCTTCTCTTCTATAATTCAAATAGGTACCTAGGTACCTAGGAAATATCTTGACCGCCCCAAACTTCAAGCAATTGGCTGCGTAGTAGTTATTTTTAAGAATCAGAAGGCTATGCTATGCTCTTCAAATTCAAATTCAAAATCATTTATTTCAAATATACCAAATGTAGGCACTTTTGAATAGTCAAATGTCGGTCAGTCCAAGAAAAGTGAAGCTAAATTGCACGTTCCAAAGCGTAGATCTCTCTTCAGAGGGGCCAATATATTTTGACTGTTCCTACTGTGAAATACAGAAAAGCCATTTTAAGCAAGGTCTACAGATATAATACGCAATAAAATTTATTACTAGCTACGTAAAATGACGCCAACGCGAAGTCATCGTATGTGGAACGTGAACCGAAACTTTCTGACAAAATGGGAATGACGCCATGACGTAAGCTGTAGCAAGCAGCATTGAATTATTTGAATTATAAAGTTTTGAGCTGTAAGTAAAGTTCGCGGGCGGACGCGCGGGCGGCGGGCGGCGCGGCGGCGGCGCGGCGGGACGCAGCGACGTGACAACGCACAGCACAAGTTCTCAACGTCTGTCGCTGTTCAGTCACGCTGCATAGTGCTCGCTTGTGACAAGTGTATTTGGAGACTGCTTTAATTTGATCGTTATCATCATCATATTATCTACACTGGACTCGAATATCCACTTAGATTATTAAAACTAAAAACATTACAAGGTCAGTATTATTTTATTACAAGCTTTTTTTTAGTTTCACCTGTCCCGATGTTTGTCTGTAAACAAACCTTGCAAATTAAATTTGACCCACTTCCCGGTTATCCATTGAGCTGAAATTTAATCAGATGACAATGCAAAATTATTATGACATGGAGCTTATCTTATCCGATGATGGAACCGGTAAATAAATAAAAAAAAAAACGCTAAACGTAGATATAGGTTGTTTTTGTAATTAAGCTGCTTCTAAGTGTTAAAAAATACATTCAAGACGTTTAAATGTTTTATTTCACATAGGCCTACATGGGCACTTATAAAACGTCAGAAGCTAGTGCATGGTTCCAAATTGGAATCCAGTACCTCCTTTTTATAGCCGGTTAAAAACGACTACTTACTCAACTATTGGAGAAAAAATTATAACTTTAGTTAGTAACTTTAAGATGCTGATAAGGTACATCATAACGATAATTCTCCGAAGAGTCAGACAGGTCTACTTCATGTAACCCTTGTTTTTTTACTTTCTTCTCTGATGGAACAAGAGGGTTTGTCAGACCTACCCGTGTTCCTTCAGTTGCCCTCTGCGTTGCTGGGCTGCGGTGACTTGTGAACAATCTCGCAACATTTACTCTGATTTTATCGGTTCGTTGAGTAGGTAAATACAATTTGAGCAAAATGTATATACTTACTTAAGTACTTATAAATAATAAATCCCCATTTCCCTTGGTCGCGCCATCACGCGTGAACGGCTGAACTGATTTCGCTAATTCTTTTTTTTGTTGTGTTTGTTATTGTGAGGAGAAAGAAAAAAATAGGTTATTGTACTTTAGTGTAGGGTAGAGTAAGGCAGAGTAGGGTAGACCGGGAGCGAAGCCGCGGGCAAATGCTAGTTAATAATAAACAAGGATTATAGAAACATACTCAAATAATGTTTACTTTGCAAGTTGGAAAATCCATGCATTGGAATAAGTAAACTTATAAAGCTCACATGGGGTTTTTTCGTATTTTTGTCTTTAACTTTAAATTATTCAATAAGGAAACTAAAAAATATATATATTTACACTATTTAATTAGAACCTGTAATCGTAGACGCAGGCTGTTCGTTATCCATTGCAAATAAGTAGTAAAATATTTAGCCTACTAATGTTATAAACACAAAAGTTTGTATACTTTATGATGTTTGTTACTCTCTCGCAAAAACTACTGAATAACTGAAAGGATTTCGATGAAACTTTTCGACTGTTATAACGGAAAGCCTTACCCTGGTAATAGCCAATAGGATAGGTACTTTTCATCCCGGGTAGAGATGTGCCGTTGCCGGCAATATTGCCGAGAAGTGGGAATATTGGTGGTAATATTGCCGGGAATATTGCCCGATGTATGAATATCGTTGGTAATATTGCCAGCAATATTTCCAGATTGCCGGCAACGGCACATCTCTAATCCCGGGAGTATGTTCCCTTGAGATATTTTTTTACTATCACGCGGGCGAAACTGCTACCAGCAGCTACAGGCTACAGTCTGTCTAAAAAGTCAACCAACTTGGGAATTTTGTATAATATTTAATAAATACTTATATTCCATACTTTTTATAAGGTTCTTTTATTAGTAAACAATGATCAAGCTCTCTTAATGAACAACTCGTTCACATTCCCGCACTGGATCTGCAGAACTGGCGACCGAAGCAAAGGTGGTGGAAACAATGAAACCACTTCACATCTTGTAAAACTGTATTAAATAGTACTTTTTGGCACTGTAGACACTTATAAACTTAAAACAGACGCAAGCGCGTCTGTGTGCATAGAGTTGCTGCGGTTGGTTTAAAAGTTTGTTGTTTCATCCAACACAATCTAAAATAAAGCAACGTGAAAAAGAGAGAACAATGCCTGGATGTTTTGTTGGCATTCAGTAATTCCTTCATTCACTCGAATATTTCAGAAAACTTGTTCCAGGAAATACGTGAATCAGAATAATTTATTTGTAAACAAGTCTCATTACATTAACAGAGTGTTAGGTGTTAAAAATAAGTAGATCCTCCATGTTTTGCCCAGAGGCGTACCAATATATATGTTACAGTCAAAACTCATAACCAGTCAAAACCACTTTTGACTGCAAAAATAAGGCAAAAATACTTTTGACCGATACCTTTAGTTAAAAACATTTTTGACTGATTTTCGCAGTCAAAGGTGGTTTTAACTAAGGGCATCGGTCAAAAGTACTTTTTACTGCAAAAAAAATAATCAAAAGAGGTTTTGCCTGATTTAAAATTTAGCTTGTCAGTCAAAAATCATAAAAAGTTGAGGTACCAACCACCTCAACTTTGAGTTTGAAAATTACAGGAAAATCATCAAAATAGTGTTATTTAACAATTTTAAAGTTTTGAATTTCCATCGGCATTGTACGTGACCTGTGAATTGAAAATACTAAAAAATACAAGTTCGAAATTTCTTTCAGAGCCAGAAATTATAATATATAGGGTTTGGTAATTGGTGTATCTAGCCCAGAGGTGCCTATATAAATATTATGGTATTGTTAATCCTTCTGCGAAGCAGTAATGCTAGTAAAGGAGGAGGTCGACCGCATCAGGCTACGGCGCCCTCGCCACAGCCGCGAGCCATGAGTAGCTCGCTGTCCGATCGTCCGGTAATGGACCGAGCCAAAGACGTTGACGGCGCGCACTGTTCCCGCGCGCCTCAAGGAGTTGTCAGCAGCAGGAGGAGCCCAGCTGGGTCGAAACACAGGGTTGTCTGAAAGGAAGCTCGTGCCCCGGTATGAAGGCTAGAAGGAACGGGATGGGGTTTTTAGTCAATAAGAGTCTGACACTATCTCCCGCTGCACCCAAGAGCGGGTTTTGTCATAAGAAGACTTTCCCCATCGAAAAAAAAATGGCATTGTTAAAAAACCGAAATTTGAGAGCCGATTTTTTTTATTTTCGGTTTAATGTCATCAGTCAGATCATGAAATTCGCACACACAAAGCCTGGCCATCTCCATAGAAGGCAAATGCTTCAAAATCGATTCCGGTTTTTTTTTTAAGTTACTCGTACAATTTGGAAACCGACACTAAGTACAAAACAGGTCACGGCAGGTCATAGCGGGTATTGGGTGCCAGTGTACAGGTTGCAAATTACCTTTTTCATTATTATTATTTATTTTATAAATTGACGACTATTGTTATTTTACAATTATGACATTGTATATATTATTTTTACAAATTATGACGTTGTTTATTTATATTTTGCTAGCGACCCGCCCCGACCACTCTATCTATTAAAAAAAACCGCATCAAAATCCGTTGCGTAATTTTAAAGATTTAAGCGTACATAGGGATATAGGGACAGAAAAAGCGACTTTGTTTTATACGATGTAGTGATTTATATACTTCACTAATCTACACGCGAAATATTAATAGTGCAAAAGAAAGGTCACTAATTTGCTCTCTCTCTCTTTCCAGATGAACATACTACGCGTATCCTGGCTGCTACTGACGCTGTTAGCAGTCCTCTTCACGAAGGCTACATCACGGCCTTACACAAAGTGCCCCGAAGGCTACATACACACACGTTTTACAGACCAAACTGAATGGTGCATTCCGGAACAAATTATTATAAGTAATGATATCCAATTTAGCAATAAATTAGACGATTATTAAGTTTGATAGAACTTGCAGGGTGTCTTTGACATCGACGCACAAACAAATATTATGGTTCCAGCACATGATTCTGGACCCCCCAGTGGTGGAATTTTTCGTCAGCTATTTCTTAATAAAAAAAAGTGTACTTTTAAAGCCGACTCGACACTAGAGATGAGCGGTGGGTAAAAACCCATCGGGTATTTACCGGGTAAATGCCCAATTTGGGTGTAAACAGGGTTTTTACCCGGTAAATACCCAAAACCATGGGTATAAACCTTTAAGACTTTTTGGGATAATTTATTAAATGAAGTTTAGTTGAATTATAGATCGTTTACATGTTTTGAACACCTCCATGTTATAAATTCGGCTCCTTTCGTATATTTTTACGTTTCAACGCCTGATTGCTATTTTTATTAAATGAAGTTTAACTGTAACTTTTGCATAAATGTAAAATTTTAACTGATTTTCAAGTTTTTAACAATAAATAACTCATACAATGTTTTTGTTTTTTTTAGTTTATCTTAAGTGTTCTACATGTTGTTTCTTAATTTTGTATATCTGTGTAAGTGTCCCAAATAAAATACAAACGTAAAATATTTAAAAAATACGGATATGCAATTTTTACATGTACATTTGTAGAGTAGAAAACTATTCTTTGCCAACACCATGTACATTTCATGAATAAAACATATTTGATAAACATTTTTTTATTGCAAAAAATGTATAAAAAACAAAAATTGTCCAAAAAGTATTTACCCGGGTAAAAACCCTGCATTTGGGTATTTACCGGGTAGAAACCCATCTCTACTCGACACCGGATTTTAAATACCTATTTAGCCTCCAGAAAATCCAGTCAGTAGTTACCTGAATGTGTGTGTTGTCTTTTTTTAACCCAACGGTTGACTGGTAGAGAATGCCATGTTGTATTCAGTCCGCCTGAAATAGACGTACTACTACTGAACATGAAGTTTATATAAATAAATAATAAGTTCCTAAACTGAAAGATCATGTAATGAAGTTTTTATTTTTGGACCAGTAAACTGAACACCATAAAAGAACCTATGACAGTAAAATTTACAATTAATTAAAATATGAGATAGGCATCGACTACCTATAAGATACCATACCAGACGTCCTCCACGACTTCGGCACATAGAGCAAAGCTACACTGCTAACACGCACACGTGTAACACGCCTGATTTGTACGTAGAACGACGTCACGTGGCGTGTTTGCAATACGGATGGTGCGGGGTTACCGCACGATCTCCCGCGAAGCGGCGAGCCTTCTGGCTGGCCGCTTGACCTTGGGATCTGGAGGCAACAGTCCTTGCACACATGCACGATAAGCGCGTGGAGATGCAACGCCGGGGTGAAAGTCCACTACCGCGACAGGTCGAGGTATGGCGGACAGAGTTCCGGCGGGATCTCACGGTGAAATGGCGTCAGTCCCCTCTTTGAGGCGTGGCTGGAAAGACCTCACGGCGTCCTTACCTTCCGCATGACGCAGGTCCTCACCGGACATGGCAAGTTCGGGAGATTCCTGCATCGGATTCGAGCGGAAGAGACGCCCGGGTGCCACCACAGTGCGGAACGTCCGGAGGACACGGTGGAGCACACAGTTGAGGTGTGCCCTGCTTGGGCGGAGCAACGCCGTGCCCTCGTGGGGGTGATCGGTGGCGGAGACCTCTCGCGCCGGGCCTTGGTTCGGGCCATGGTCCGGAGCGAGGAGTGGCAGGCGGTCGCCTCCTTCTGCGAAGTAGTAATGCTAGCAAAGGAGGAGGCAGACCGCATCAGGCAACGGCGCCCCCGCCGCCGCCGCCGGGATTCCGATCCCGATTTCCGGCCGCCGTAGACGCGGGCTCGCGGACGGCGAGCCATGGGTAGCTCGCTGTCCGATCGTCCGGTAACTGTCCGGACCGAGCCAAGGCGTCGACGGCGCGCACTGTTCCCGCGCGCCTCAAGGAGTTGTCAGCAACAGGAGGGGCCCATCAGTGTCGAAGCCTACCGGGGTCGGGGTTATCCGAAAGGAAACTAGAGCCCCGGTATGAAGGCTAGAAGGAACGGCGCGGGGTTTTTAGTCAGTAAGACTCTGACACTGTCTCCCGCTCCACCCAAGAGCGGGTTTCGTCAATGATGATTTTTCCCGTCGACAGAAAAAAAAAAAACGTGGCGTGTTACAAGTGTAGCTCTACAAGTCTAGTTTCCATATAAAATGTATCCAAATGCACCCAGATCGGCGTGGCATGGCACACGTGTAAGCAGTGCAGTTCTACCTTAAAAGTATTATACCGTGAGGTAAGTTATGACTCACAACTAGGGTAGCCAACTGTTTTTACAAGAAAGAACGACAGTATTTTAGAAAAATGAACGATAATAATAATCGCCTGTCTGAACCGGGTATCGAACCCGATAAAAAAACAAAATCCAGTAATTTTAGTGAACCGATCAAAAGGCTTAGTCATTTACAGTTATTTGTTATAAATAACATGGCATCTAAAATAAAAAGAATTGGTACCATGCATGAAATACTAATAGAATAATAATAAAGGACCTATTTTCCCTCCATATGGTAGTCGTGAAACGCCCTAGAGCCCTACAGCCGTAGTGAAGCTGTACGAGTATTGTAGGTGCCTATATTATCCGATTCTAGTTCGAGTAAGTTTGGGTCATATTTTCTGCCTGATCTAATATCTGTACTAAATCATAATAGACAAATTAAAACAAGTTTCAAATTAAAGTAATTTTTTCATAGCAAGCTTTTATAGCGCTGTATCTATTAGAGATGCGCCGAAAAGTGGTTTCATCGAATACCGAATAATTTCGGTTAAGTTCTTACCGAACCAAATAAATCGCCGGATACTTCGGTTCCCAGTTCCATAATTTTGTGTTCCAGGTTTTCTAATATGCTTTAGGTTATGGTTCCGACACCAGTGGCTGGGTCACTATCGATTGCCATCATCATCGGTTTCGATTTTGCAACAAACATTACAGGAATAATTTCTTACAAAGTGGGATATTAAAGGCCCGAAAACAAAACAATATGGTCGTCTAATAAATATTATGGTACATCCTGGAATTCCTTTACTTTATTTTGCTCCAAAGACTGATTTATAATGATTCATTAATCCGAATATGTATACAACGTGTAACGTTAAATGCGCAAAACCTGAAATTAGTTTGATCAGAATAACGAGCAGAATCAATTAATTAAACCACTTTTTAATATAGGTTAAATTTTTCAAAAAAATCTTCATGACCTGTCTATTTATGAATAGGTCAAGCCATCACGTTCTCAAACCCGCCCAAATAGTAATCAAACACAAATAGTTGTAGTCCAATCAAACTCTCATACACGGAGTAATAAAAGTTCTTTTTTCAATTCAGATATGAATTTTAAACAAACTAAAACTGCCCATAAAACCTTTTTTTATATTTTTTTTTTTTCACATAATTAGGTAAATTGAATTAAAAATCATTTGGGGTGTCCGAGGTTTTGCGCATTTAACGTTATACGTTGTATTCGGTATTTCAACCAAGTCATCATCATTTCAGCCGAAAGACGTCCACTGTTGGACATAGGCCTCCCCCAAGTGCCGCCACAATGAACCGTCTTCTGCGTCTCGGATCCATCAGATTCCCGCAACCCTTACCAGGTCATCGGCCCACCTTGTAGGAGGCCTTCCAACGCTACGTCTTCCGGTACGTGGTCACCATGCCAGAACCTTTCGACCCCAATAGGGGCCGAAAGTGAACACTCCCCGAAATGTAAATGATAGAAAACCGACAGGCAACTTAACTTCGATGCTCAAGACTTTGAAGCTTCGACTCGACCTAGGTTTGGCAATTCTTCGTGCTATGTCGGTCACCTTGGTTCCTCTGCGGTATATCATTCCTGATTCGATCACGCAAAGAAACTCCGAGCATAGCCTTTCCATTGCCCTTTGGGTGACTTTAAGCCTTCTGATGAGGCCCATTGTAAGCGACCACGTTTCGGAGCCATATGTCATCACTGGCAACACACACTGGTCATAGACTTTCGTCTTGAGACACTGTGGTATGTTGGACGAGAAGATACCGCGCAGCTTCCCGAACCGAATGATTTGGCCAAATACGAATACCTCAAAATTCTGCCGTATACACCGCATACCGAATGTAAAACGAATGTTCGGCGCATCTCAGATACCTATATAATTAATACTTATCAAGAATGGTCTTGATAAGTATTAATTAGGGGTAACAAAAAGGTATTTAACTCGATACATCTGAATGCGCTTATTACTGCGTTCCCATGACCAATTCCAGCTCCATCATCAGACCCTGCTTACCATGTAGAACCAAAGTACTCGTCAAGACGAATCATACGAGCCCAAACTCGATGGGGTTGTGTCGTTTAACTACCAAGTTCCTATAGCCACATTCCGGTTCCATCATCAGATCAGCTCCTTATCATAATAATTTTGCATTGTCATCTGATTTATACATGCATGCAAAATTTCAGCTTAATCGGTAACCGGGAAGTAGGTCAAATTAAATTTACAAGAATTGATGACAGACAACCATCGGGACAGGTGAAACTAAATAAAAGCTTGTAACAGTCAACTTCTTAAAGCCTTTTACCTTATCGCTATGTTTAAAACGAAATATTTATAAGACGTTTTATTATAGACAGCCCGATTGGCACAGTGGTTGAGCGATTGACTCACTGCGTTGGTTTCGATTCCCGCCCGAAACAACTATTTGTATAGCCTATTTTATTTCTATTTTTTCTTTTAAAACGCTTCTTTTTTTTAACCTATTTGCAAAAAATAAATATAATTTATCATTTACTTCCTTACACTAAGAAACATCCGCATACATAGCCTACATCTATGTACGCAGACCTGGGACAACTATAATATCCTATATGTATACATATGGTTGTTTCGGGTCTGCGTTTATGCGAGATTACGTATTTGACGATCGAAATACAGGAGTATAAGTAAATAATTAATAATCTATATATATAAAAATCAATGGCACTTTTCGTTGTTATTTTATAACTCAAGAACGGGCTCACCTATCCAAACCAAATTTTTAGGCTTTGTTCGGACTATTTAGTAGATGGTTTATGTGAAGTTTGGTAGGGTAGAGTAGGGTATAGTAGGGTAGAGTAGTGTAGAGTAGAGTAGTGTAGGGTAGAGTAGTGTAGAGTAGAGTAGTGTAGAGTAGAGTAGAGTAGTGTAGAGTAGGGTAGAGTAGGGCAGAGTAGGGTAGAGTAGGGTAGAGTAGGGAAGAGCAGGAGCGACGCCGTGCGGGCAAAAGCTAGTAATAAATAAAAATAGTATCATAGATTTACACATTCTTCTCCATAAAGATCTACGCTTTAGATTGTGGAATTAGCATAATTTTTCTGACTGACTGACTTCTTGACAATTCAAAAGTTTAAATATTTAATTGAAATTTAACTGGAGCTTCACAATTTAATTCCACTAAGTCCGTTCCATCATCGGACCACAAGACCTACAAAGCGTTTTGGGAATACTTACATTCATTATGCGTACAGCTAAGGAGTGAAATTCCCTGCCGGAGTCTGTGTTTCCTAATAGCTTTAAACTTGGGGTCTTTAAGTCAAGAGTGAATAGATTGCTTCTAGGCAAGCGGGTTCCATCGCTTACCATCAGGTTAGAGATAGTGGTCAAACTTGAGCCTATACATAAAAATAAAAAAATGCTTGGTTTTTGATTGTCATTGGACAAAATCTTTTTTTTTAATGTCTCACTCTTCAAATCATCAGGATATATATCCTACCTAGTTTCATTCAAAGAGATTTTATTCGTAAATAAATACTAAGAATCATATTTTAAATCAAGGGTCTATAGGTACCTACTGTTCACCGATGTCTAAACCTTATCAATACGTAAATCTTATAGCTAGCTATAAATAATGATTCACTTACTTTTAAAGAACATGAGCGTCGTCAGGACAATAACGACTCCATATGGCTTCATAATAATAGATTTTGATCACGTTCAACAACACTTGATGACTCATTAACCTATAATGAAGGTATAGGTATACAACTTGTCAATATAATTTACGATCACTTCACATCCTATGAAAAACTGTTTCACCGGCGACGTATCAGCTAGCTGATAAGCATTCCGAGACGTTACGTTCAAACGGGTAATATTATGTAAAGAACCGTCGATGGCCAAGGTGTGCGTGCCACTGTATGAAGGAACTCCTGCTACCAGGATGATGAACCACTTGCGCAATTAGATACGGATCGTTTACATAAACTTTGGGCACACCTGAACAAATATACCAGCCGAACTCCTTTTGATTGGAAACAAAGATATTGGAACAAAAATGGAATACTATTTTGACACAAGAACTACCAACATTATATTTTGATCTTAACAAACACAAAGTTTGGCACGGTAACGCTTGAAGCGTTGAATGCTGGTTGGCAGGTATGCAAAGCTTCAGGACACCAAACGAGCTGACGAAGACGAGCGCAAGTGATGTGAGCACAGCGGCGGTCGTCGGTCACTCCGCGGCCACTGAAACGGTATGATGAAGTGCAGGCGTCATGTGCCGGCCCCCACTATGCCAGGTATCCGTCGTCGGCGCGACCTTGCAGTTCATTATTATGGGTTTACAGACTACAATTTACAATAGAGTGACGAGTCAACGTCAAACGATAGTGAAAACGATAATAATGACGTTAGGCGCCGAACGGCGTGTTTTGTAACGGCAGCCTATGCGGGCTAGTTTAAAACATCGACATGCTGAAGTTAGCATATGTGTTATTTCCCGATGCAATATATAATTTTCGTAAATTGACGGATATTTCGCAAACGTCCGTCAAAAGGATGACTTCTTAATTCGTAGACACAATATGAATGGCTCCACCCATACATCCTCCGACAAAGGTACCGTTGTCATTAAAAGAACCGGGATTTCAGTATTGTGACACAATTAATATGCATAGGTACAAATAGAGATGTGCCGTTGCCGGCAATATGGGAATTTTGCTGACAATATTGTCACCAATATTCATACATTGGGTAATATTCCCGGCAATATTCCTACCAATATTCCCAATTCACGACAATATTGCCGGCTACGGCTCATCTCTAGTACAAACGCCATGTAGAAATAAAAAAAATAAAAACATTTTATATCTACATAGGTAAGTAGGTACATATACACCTACCTACCTATGTAGAGACACGGCAGGCTGAAAATCTTATTGACTTTTTAGTACTATGAAAGGCTATTTTCAGACTAGCGTGCAGCCCTATGAGGTCACTGAGATTTCCAAAAGACTCTAACATACGGATTTTCCAGTAACATGAAATCTTGCCAACAACAAATAGGTAGTCAAATGGGTACGATTAATTTGGGGACACGAGCGAAAATACAAAAGCAAGAGTTAGATGAGTGGACAGTCCCATTCCAAGCTGGTGAAGCAATCTGTTATGTTAATTCAGTAACATTCATTCTATTGTTATGTAAATGCTGTTTGGACGAGTCGCGGTATCGAGGCAACTTGATAATACGCCAAATACATTACGTTGACATAATGTAGCTAGTAGGTAGTACATACAGACATTATGTAGGTACTGAGCTGAGAGTTGATGCGGCCCTGGAACACAAAGGGCAACTGAAGGAACACAGGTGGGTTTGATTGGATGTCTGACACTCCCTCTCGCTTCACCTTGAGTGGGACGAGATATTTGTTTTTTTTTTTCTAAGCTAGGTACTATGCAATAGGCCTTTTTTGAGGTGGGAAATCGTCCGATATCTTCTCCTGCTCTGGGTAGAGCCAGAGGGCGTGTCCAACTTTTTCTGACCCGCCTGCGTTTCTTTAGTCGACCTTTGCAATGGCTAAGGTAACACTTGCCAATAATTCCGCAGCCCTAGCATGGAGTAGTCCTTGCAAAACAACTTTATTTTTCAATGACTGCGATTAAATGAACAATGCATTTGCATTCTTTGAAACTACTTGTAGCAATTTTCCTTTACGTTGATGCACTATGCAATTTTCCTACACTTAGTGTAGATATATATGATTGCTTCAATAGATAGGTATGCTTTGTTTTAAAATGACGTGTCTACCTAATTCACTTACAGACAACTACCTGTAAAAAATGAAGCTAATTATGCATTGTTATCATTTGTACTTATTTATTGTGATCCAACGTTTTAAGCAAAAAATATTTTCTTGATGATCTCGTACGGTAGGATATTATTTGTATTTGTAACTTGGCTTAGCGTTAACAAAACAAGTTTTAATAAGAGTCGATTTTATTTTTGTGGATTGAAAAAAAACCCCTGTAGCGACATCTATGACGCCCATAGATATAAGAAACATAAGAACTAAAATTCAAAATCCTGCATCGCAGTCGGCAGTAGGTATTACTGTCCCTGCACACGGACTTTAAAAAAACGCCGCTTCAAGCTTCATTTTGAGGCTGCCTTTTTTGTGGCTCGTGTGTGGCGGTGCCGCTACAAAAAACGCTTGAAACGGCTTCAAGCTTCACCGGACACAAGTGATGTCGCGCGCTTCAGCTGTTTTTTGCGGCTGCTTCTAGCTTTTTTTTTTGTGGCCGCATCAGGCGTTTTTTTGTGGGGCGTTTTTTCAGGCCCGTGTGCGGGAACAGCTAGAGCTCTCTGTGCGTCTAGAACATATCAAACAGTCCGAAATCAATTATCAGGCAGTTGCCCGAATCAGACACAACACCCGTCTGGTCGGAGGATCCTCCCTTTTCAAAGGAGGTTTACGGCACTTTACACCTGGCTCTGCATAGCTCTTAGCCTCAGATACAGCATAGATTCGGTGCAGCAAGATCCGGGGGCTGCGTGTTTGTAAAAATTGGAGTCAGAAAACAGGGTGCGATACGTTGTCTGTACAGCTAAGGAGTGGATTGTATTACCTGATATCTACAACTTGGGGATCTTTATGTCAAGAGTGAATAGGTTACTTGTAGGCAAGCGTGCTCCATCGTCAAACACATCGTCGCTTTCCATCAGGTGAGATAGTAGTCATAAAAACCTCTTTATAAAAAATAAATAACCGACTTCACAAAAAAAATTGAATTGAATTTGAGGAGATCCCTCGATTTCGCCAAGATTCCATCATCAGATCCCAACTTGGTGACTATGGGACCATTTGGAAAGTCTACCCTTTCCAACATGAAAATAATTTTTCAAATCGGTTGGCAAGCGGCGAAGTTATGCGCGAACAAACATAAAAAAACATACAAACATCCGAATTGAGAACCTCCTCCTTTTTTAGAAGTCGGTTAAAAAAGGTCTAGGACGCTAGTCACTCTGAATTGCAAAGAATGTCGCAACCTATATTTATGTTTTTATGCCATGTTAATTACAAGCATGACAGCAGTATGATAAATTATAACGTTCCTCAAAGTCACACAAGCCATTATTTATACATTTTATTTTCTTGCACCTATGCAACAATGACTAAAAACCGTGATCTAGTATTTTAACGCTTCTTGGTAATGATTTGAACTTTATCTCGTTACAGCATAAGGTTCAGTGTTGCTTGTTATTAGTGTAGAACTGTTACAATTCTTGACACTTACAATTCACAACTTATGTTTTCTTCCTAGTTTAGGTACAGGCTGACCCTGTAGTTCTTGTCCTTTATTGACCATTACCATTTATGACATACTGGCGACGCGCTTCAACATCGTACGGGTGTTACAAATCCTTACTGATATTGTAAAAGCGAAAGTGAGTCAGTTTGTTTGTTTGTTTGTTACGTCTTCACGCCTAAATGGCAAAACCGATTTTGATGAATTTTGGTACAGAGATAGTTGAGACCCTAGAGACGGACATAGGCTATTTTTTTTTAGTGAGAAAATGGGGAGAATGAGGGAAGAAAAGAGGGAGAGGAATTTAAATATATTAATAGACGCGGGCGAAGCCGCGGGTAGAAGCTATTCTTAGTTTTTCTCTACATATGCATATATGCACCCTCGCAGCGGAACACGACGCCGTCACTTCGTGTGCAATAGTTTATAGTTTAATTCATGAATCCCCAAGCGACCACCGGTGGCCGCGCATCTATTGTCTTACTATTGTGTCTCTAATTGACGGTATCTGAAGGGTTAATAATAATTAGTTATAGTATCTTTTTATGTATTAGTTTATTATTATGTAAGATTATTTGTGTATTTATCTATGGGCCTTACTTGCCTGACAATAAAGGATTATTTTTTATTATTATTATATATACTTATAATATAAACCAGTGCTTGACTGCGATCCCACCTGATGCTAAGCAGTGATGTAATCGTTGATGGTGAGGCGCACTTGCACTATTAAGAGCCTATTCACTCTAGCCTTGAAGACACCCAAAATTATAATTGGACGTGTGGTACATCTAATCCGTATTAAGATTCCTTCAGTAGTTTTTAAGTTTATCGCGAACAGACAGACGGACCAAGACGATGGGGACTTTGTTTTATGATATATTATGTAAGGGGTTTTTGGGACAATATTTTAAAATAATGGGTCAATATAAATAAAATAGGGCAGTCAACAGTATAGGGCAACTAATTATAATTATGAGAAAGACTGAAATGGGACGTTAAAATATGACTTTAAAATCTCCCTAATGTAGGGAGATTTTAATTTCATCATTTCCTACTTATAACTAAATATACCGTCAATCTTTCGGACATTTCGGGCGTACCCAGATCACAGCGATGTGGAGGAGTACTATGAGAGTACCAGGTGTATTCGTGTTGTGGATACATTTGTATATACCTATGTGCAATAATGTGCAATGTGCATTCTAACCGATGAAGGAAAATATCTTTGGGAAACCGCCATGTCCTCGAACCAAAATTCGAAGGCAACAAATTCCAGAGTCCCAGCAGTGGCTACATCATACGGCTTATCATGCCATTATGTTTATTGTACATATGATGTACGTACGTAGTTAGGTTCTGAATACTTTCAGTTGGTTAATGTGGAATTCCCGGCCGGAGTCTGTTTCATGACAGCTACAACTTAGGGATCTTTAAGTCAAGAGTTACTTACTTGTTAGAATTAGGTTACTTCTAGGCAAGCGTGCTCCAACGTCGACCACATCATCGCTTACGGTCAAACAACGCGAGCCTATCAATAATAAGTAAATTTAAAAATTCTATACATATGTAATTTGAGGCACAAACTTGGTATTTGGCTTACATCCAAAAGTCTCAACTCAAGGTTTGGTTGCTACGAGTATGAACGCAGTATAAATGTGTTTAATACAGACCAGTTGGAAACACTACACTGCGCTCCAAACCGAAAATTGTTGATGGGGTTCAAAAACCTACCCAACTTAAATGGGACTGGGCAGGACATGTCTGCCGCATGTCTAACGTGTTATGCACCTGTTGCAACACAGGATTGGTGCCCGGACACAGCAACGCGGGGCTGCAGCCGACCATGAAGGAGCTGGCAACACGACCTGCATGTCTTCCTTAAGGCACAAGACACACATAAATGGCGACGGGCGAGGACAAGGCGCGGGCGGCTTCCTACTGCATTCAAATTTTATACCAAATGTATAGAAATAAAGTGCAATTTAGGCCAAATAAAGCGCATTTTAGCCACGACATTCCGTGTATCCTAAATTGCGCTTTATTTCTATGCACTTAGTATACAATTTGAATGGAACAGGAAGCCTCGTGGTGTCCTCGCCCAACGCCATTTATGTGTGGCCTGCGCCTAAGAGTTGGAAAGAGAAAGCGAGGAACCGTGATTGTTGGAAAGAATGGAGGGAGACCTTTTCCCACCAGTGGAACAATATAGGCTAGCTATAATAAAAAATAATGTATTTATTAAAACTATTTATAATAAATAAAAAACACATTTTCTCTTTCAAAGCATATATTCATAATCACGCGATATGCTTAAAAATTTCCAATTTTTATAATATTGTGCTCATGAATTTTCATCAAACTTGTGCTTTGCTTGTGTTTATAGATAATACTTCATGCACTCAAGCCGCCAACAAAAGAGGCCATGTATATTTTACAAAATAAACTTCAGGTACTTCGAACAATACTTTGGTTGATTTTCAAACGTGTGAGTTAATTAGATTCCTTAATTTAAATAGGTGGCTATACAGATTAACATGGTTAGATTCATATCCTTGACAGATTTTACTAATCTAGATTAAATTTTAACATCTATTGTCAATTATGAACAAATTTTGTTGTACCAAAAATGCCTGATACCACAATAATAAAGGGTGTAAGGGACAGCCATCCGCAAACTTTAAGGGATTGTTCAGTAGACGAAACTGAACAACCTTTCATAATTTTTTTTTAGGAAACGAAAATACAAATTATCCAATCAAGTTTGTAATTTTGTATGGTGAGACTGATTGTTTTTTTCGTCTCCTGAAAAGAAAACTTGTGGAAGGTTATTCAGTTTCGTCTACTGAGCAAGCCAAGTTTGCGGAGGGCTGTCCCTTACACCTTGTATAGGCTCTGGTAAACAAATGTCTACCACAATAATATTGCATGCATTACATTAAAACAATGTGTCCAAAAATATCAAATATATCCTTACCTTTGGCCATTAACATATGGAGTACCCTACAGTCAATCCTTTGTAAATACTTGTCGTTACTTATCAATAATATAGAATTTCATGATATTATATGACATACTGAATATCTCACAACCCATATTCTCTAACGTTTTATCCATAGATATCAACTATGTTAGCAATATAATTTAATAACAAATGTATTCAAATGAACAACAAAAATAGAAGAAAATAATAACAAAATAGCTTTCACAATAGTTATGAAATAGTGATATAATAAGATTTACCATAATCAGGTACGTGGAAAAAAAAGAAAATATTTGGCTTAAGTAAGCTGACTGCGTTTTATATGGCAATACTGTTGACTTGACGACCTACAGAATGCTTGTGAAAGTTTGTTTTACATCATTTAATTTTATTGAGATTTTGTTTTCCCAATTTATACTGCAGGCTTAGTAAATATTTGAGTTTCATATATTTGAAAGCACCTCAGCTAAACTGTTAAACACGTCAATAAAAAAAGTAATTGGTTATGGTTTGGACTTCGGTTGTGCTCGATTGTTTAGAAGAAACCTATGTTTGTGCGTTTTCAGTCTTCTTTGTCGGAATTATTTGTCATGCACGGATAGCGTCAGCAACTGCCCCGCTAGCCAAGTTACAATCGTTTCGCTTGCGTCGAACGCTTCGAGTTGACCTTGCCGCCAATTCTTTTGTTCTGACCACGTGACTGAGCGTTGAGGCGAAGTCGTCTCCGTACATTTGAAGCTTTCTACTAGCGTAAACTATTGCAGATTACAACTTGGCTAGGGGTACTGGTTACCCCTTTTCTAAGGTATTTGAATGTAAGAGGGGTTCCCAATGGCGCAGCTTTCTGTACATATTTGATAGCTCTGAGCGCTTTCAGAATAATTTGTACATTATTTTGATTTTGATACCGTATCACAAACTTCCACAAGAATCTCTAGGACGCTATACATACCGTGTATGACCACAAAATCGACTAAAACTAGTTGGTGGGTATGCGGTCTCTGAGATAGGAGAGAATGGAAGCGGTGCCCTTGGCCAGGATGGCGTGGCGCGGCTGGCGGAAACAGTTGCCCATCAGCTCCAGGCTCCTGGAACAATGGAACTGTTCTCGAACTAATATTTCTTACAGGTAGAGCTATTGTCGCTAGATCTTATTGCATAGTGGAAAAAGTGTTCAAAGTGGACTTATTTGGTTACAATAAGTCATTAAAAAAAAAATTCGTGCTTCGGCTCGTGTACTGAAGGTTCCGTACAAACTTACCTATGTAAATAGACAATTCCCGAATGGAGTCTCGGAGATTTTTTCGAATAGCAAAAAATAGTTTTTTTTTTGTGACGAACAACACTGTTTTTAGATTTATTCCTATATGTGCTGTAAAACCTTGCTTTATGCAAAATTTCAGGATTTCGGGTAAACGAAGGTAATGGTTTTAATTTCTACTCGGTACCTCCACGTTTTTCCGAGATAAAGGGTCTTAATAGACAGACACAATGACAGATTGACGGACGACAAAGTGATCTTACAAGGTTACCATTTTTTTTTCTTATGGAGTACGGAACCCTAAAAAATATAAAACTATGTTATTTTTGTTTCGTTCGATTGTCCTGAAAACTTATTGTGTGCCTTTGAGTTGGTGTCAAGTAACCAGATTATTTTCTTTCTTTATTTTGTTGTTAAGTTTTGGCAATAATTGTGTGACGCTACTTACAGTTGTTATCTGACGCTGTGTCCTACGTAGGCGATTTAACGTGAACGAGAATGAGACGCGATGCGGCGCGACTGGAGTAAACAACTATTGATACTCTGTTGCGGTGCCCTACACGAACAACGTACGTGGGTGCGGTGCGGTGATGAGTGAAGCAAAATGTTATATCTGGCAAGTTTTATCTGGAAGCTACATCCAAATTTCGGAAACTACTTAATCTACAAAACTGTAATTTCCGTCGCAATCCACAATTCCGTTTAGTCAATGAGTAACTTTCTTTAGTTTTCTACTAATTAACAAACATCTTGTTTTTTTTATTTTGAGTTTATTTTTTTGACGTTTGTTCGTAGCTACTCGTATGACATGACTTCTGCTTAATTTTATAAAAGGAAAAAAAATCTTATGTATAAACATTCGAGAACCTTCCGAATTCGGATCAAATTGCTGCAGCATTTGAAGAAGAAAACTGCCTGGATCAATCATTACTTGAGATTGGAGTGCGAACCCTGTTCGCAATCTATAATTTTCCAAAATATGAGGACTATATCAATCGTCTTGGGTATGCATTAGTTCATCAAGTTACCCAAAATTTGAGTCAATTCCCCAAATAAATAATGACTTGAATCGAAATATTTGATTCTAGCAGTCAAGCTGCAAATCCTGTTTGTCTGTACCACAGTTCGAGACAGCTGTCTAAATAAATATACTCTAATGCTAAACTGACCTCAGATGTGTGAAGTGCCCCAACTCCGGCGGCACAGTGAAGATGCTGTTGTTGCTGAGGTCCAGTACTGCCAGTTTCTTCATCTTGGCTAGTGCGTCTGATGACACGTTTATTTCGTCAATCTTGTTCTCGGCAGCCAGCAGTATTTCCAGGTTCTCCAGGTCGTATACACACCGCGGTATTTTTGTGAATCTAGGTGAAAAATATGCTAATTTTATTGTAGTTTTGAAACGAAGGAGTATAGCTATTTTCACTTTAAATGAAATTGGGTTAATATGATGGACTGCAGGATCGTTCGAAAGAATTACCGTGGCCCTTACAAACTGAAGGAACACAGGTGGATTTTAGTCAGTAAAAGTCTGGCACTCCGCCCCAAACTTTGTGTAGAGCCAAAGTTGAAGAAAGCTATTTAATGATTTCCCATATCAAGTTTACTAAAAAAAAACCACCCGTGTTCTTTTTGTTGCCGTTTGCATTCCACTGCCGCTGTAACTCTTTAAAATCCAGCTTACCTCGCATGTCACCCCTAAGGCTGGTTTTAGAGTCGCGGTGACCGTCGGCGCTGACGCACGCAAACAAATGAACTTCTAGGAAGCGTTTTAGAATAAAATTATCAGCGCGTGCAATGGTCAGCGCTGACAGGTCAGCGGCCGTACGCACCGTGCATCGGCGCCGCGTAGCCGTCGGCGTTGAGCAACGCACACGCGCCTCTGTCTTCAGTGGGCTTCTAGTGTCGAGCCGAGCGGACGCCGTCAACGTGTACAAGCATGAATCGTGATGTGGACACAAGGCGAGTACCTAAGTCAAGTCGTGTTTTGCGCTGAACCTCGGCGCTGACAACCTACGCGCTGAGCTGTCAGCGCCGATGGTCAGCGTGACTCTAAAACCAGCCTAAAAGAGAGTTAATAACTTTATATAAAGAGAGTGAATATACTCTCTTAAATACTATAATACCTATTACTCACTTATTATTAGAAATGACTAGTTCCCTCATGTGTTTCAAGTCGCCGAGCTCGGGCGGCAGGTCCATGAGGAGGTTCTTGCCGAGGTCGATGTACTGCAGGTGCTTACAGCTGCTTATCTCCGGAGGAATGCTCGTCACGTTGTTGGAAGACAGTACCAGTGACGTCAGCGAATCGCTTAGGCGAACGATGCTGTCGAGAATAAAACAGTTGTAATGATAATATCTTAACCCTTCGAACGTTCATATGGACACCCGTTGCTTTGGCTCGCGCCTGCCACTCCTCCTCGCTCTGGGCCACGGCCTTTAGTACAGGCCCGGCGCGAGAGGTTGCCGCCTCTGAATATTTCACCATATGGTCAGTTAATACGGAGACGCAATTTTACACAAAATTCAAAATACGTTGCACCGCGCAGCACTATGCCGTGAGGGATCTTGATCTGAAATGTATATATTTTTACACAGTAAATAACGTTATATTTTGAGTCGCTCTTTTATAATGTGCGAGCAGCTTTGCGTCGCGTTTCGGTGTGAACTGACCCTTAAGCCTTAAGTCTAAAATCCGACCTCAACATAGATGAGAAGATTAGGAAGAATGGCGTGTTGCTAACCCATCGGGTATCGCGCTGAGCTTGTTCTTGGACAAGTCGACCGTATGCACGTCCACTTCGGCCGACGCGCTGAACACGTGCTCGGGCACGTGCGACAGCTCGCGGCCCGGCATCATCAGCGCTTGACTTTTCTTGAGGGTGTACCTGGATCAAAAAATATAGTATAAGATTCTGCTTAAGAAATGAAAACGGAATAGATCATGGGGTCATGAAAAAAAGATCGATGCATCATTGATCAACAAGTTTAAACAGATGGTTCAGTATGCTCGTTATGTTTGTGGTTAAGCTTGCTCGGTGTATGTGTGCCCGATTTGCTAGCTCGACTTATGAGTGGGCCCGCTTCGCTCGCTCGGCTCGTGAGAGAGTGTAATGGTTCTTTTGTTCGATTAGGATTCCCTTCGCTCGCCTGATTCAGAAGTAATTGGCAGTAGTCGCTCTGGTTGAGATTAAAAATGAGCTCACTTCGCTCGCGTAAAGGAAACTTGGCATTGTTTCACACAGCTCATTTTCACAAAACTTTTAACGCGGGCTTGAATAGTAACTACTTAATTTTTTCCCCTCATCATCATCATCATCAGCCTTTTTAATGTTCCCACTGCTGGGACTCAGGTCTCCTCTCTAGGATAGGGAATGGGCCGTAATCTACCACGCGGGCCCAGTGCGTGTTGGTGGACGTCACATGTCTTCGAATTTTTGGTTCTAGGACATGCCGGTTTCCTCGCGATGTTTTCCTTCACCTTTTCTAGAGCCGTGGTGATGAAATAAATTACACAAAGTAATGCGCCTGGCTGGGTTTGAACCTGCGACCCACAAATTTTCAATTTTTTCTCCTATTCCAAAGAATCTAACCAAAAATAATGAACGGCCGACATACGGATATTTAATAGATACGTACTTATCAGGCCAGTCGTCCGCCGTGACCCTGGTCTCGCTGACGACCTCCTCGGTGATGCGGTCCCGCAGGAACTTCATCATACGCTCCGTGCCGCCGCGGATCACGTCCTGGCGCACGAACGACAGCTTATTGCCTTCCATGTTGATGCTCTGTAGCTGTGATAACAGCCCTAGGTTTCTTGGTAACCTACGAACAATTTTTTTTTTTTATGTTTTCAAGATTTTGTAGCGCAGGATATAGACGTGGCGGCAGTGTAAGACAAAGTTGATTCCTATCAATAAAATTGTGCACACTAGCACAAGACAGAGACAAGACACAAGACCTCATGCTAACAGCCCAGAATTCACGCTATATACAAAATTTACTAGCGGTCCTAGTAAACGTTGTCCTGCCAATTAAAGAAAAAAAAAATTAAGATCACGATTGCAGCGTCAGTTACCCACGGAACAGCAGTTTTCGTATAAATTGCAGACATACAAACACACGGGTCGAACACAGAACATACTTTTTTGAAGTCGGTTAAGGACCTATGTTTAAAAATAGTCACAATCGTACTTGTTGAGGTTATTGTTACTGAGCTCCAGCCTCTTCAGCTTCCGCAGTAATGATATGTTTTCGGGCAGCACTTCCACTTTGTTGTCCCTGATGTTCAACACGCTCAAGTGCTGCATCTGGTCACAAAACTCGTCTGTGATTTCCTAAAAAAAAACTAACGTTTTATTTCTTTTTTAATAGTTTGTTAAAAAAATATTATAAATACATTGTTATTTTTTACATGGCATAGGAACACAAGACCACACAGGTACCCGAGTCCAAAAAAATAAATAAAGTAGAAATAAAAATGTATTTAGGAAACTTTTAGGAATGCATCATCTCCCGTTTTAGCTTCATCCTCGCCGTTATAGCAACAAATTTTAGTATTAAAGTCAGTCTAAAAAGTCAAATTACTCGGGAATATTTGAATGAAATAAAAAATTTGCAAAATTTGTTTACCACGAAATCAGTTTTAACTCTATCCTATCCTTAGTCGTTCACTCTTGACTCTTGACAGAGTGGTAGTGGTTGACGATATTGCATTTTCGTTGGCGAGTGAAGCTACCGCGATGCGTCTCCACTTGTCACGGTTTACGGTTTCTCGAGAAATAAAAGCTCTATACTCCATTCGAAATAAGATTAAAAATTTAAACAAAACTTTTTTAATGTCCGAACAATTTTGACTTTTATTGCGTTGCTGGGATGGCAAATGGCAACTGCAGTAAACAGTTGGTATCGATTAACCACTTAAATGCTTTTAATGTCATCCTTATACCTATCTAATCTTATTTCAAAAGGTTTTATAGTTATAGTTTACAATTAGATTCAAACTTAATGGTCTTTTGGAACACTTCAGCTAATTCACAAAACATATGAATCGCTTTTCTGTAACTGTTTCTAACCCATTTTGATACGATTTTTAATATAAAAAAAAAAATAAGGACGGTTTGTATATACAATTTGCACCTGAAGCAAGTCACTAGTACCTTAATAAAATTGTTAGCAATGTATAATTCTTTGAGGGCGGAACACCCATAAAAGTCGGGTAACTCTTCAATGTCGTTATGATTCGCGTCCAATATCTCCATTCTTCTTAGTTCTCCAAGTGGCGGTAACTTTTTAAGGCAATTGTTGCTGATATTCATTTTCTTCAAATCTGAAAGAATACATCACGTGTTATAACTAGGGTTGTAACAGAGGCCATCTTAGCGGAGGCGGAGGCGGATGCAGAAGCGACGAGTTTCGCCTCGCTTTTTTTGTCGCAGCGGACATGAAAACTTAATTGCTTTGCTTTTTTCGCAGCCCAAAAGTTATAAGTGTGATCAGATATGTCTATTCAAACATAATTCAATTTATTTGAAGATAGAACCACCTAAAATGATCATCACTATTATTACAATAATTTAATTTAAAGATATGCTGGATACAGATGACCTAATTTTTGGATATTGATGACTCAATTCTTACGGCATAAACATCCACGCCATGGGTCAAGAGACAAACGCCCACAACCACATTTATTTCATCAAATAATACAATGGAAACCATGATTTAAAAACACACAAATATCAACTTTGATTACATAGACAGAAAGTTGAAATTGAAATGATGATTTAAAATAAATAAAAAATGTTGCAATGGGATCTGAACTGTGAAATAAAGCATTAAAATTCATATTCCTATGAACCAATCAGTACAGTTGTCCCACGCAAGTCATTATTATGCACATTTTTCTACATAATTATGATTGTGATGAAATTATTATCATAATCATAATTATGTAACACAATTCACTTTATTTTCCCTCATTCTTTAGCAAGTTATCAATATTTACAGTTATAAAGATATGAACAGATAATTTTAAAACTTAGATTACTACTGCAGGATTTGTTTTAAAGAAGCTAATAAAATATAATCACCTCGAAGGTTAACAATGTCTGGGGGCAGCTCTTGAAGCTCATTGTGAGATAGATTAATTTCCACCACCCTAACCAGATATCCCATTCCTGGAGGCAATGTCTTCAATTTGTTATGTGATAAGTCCTGGGAAAACAAACAAATTATAATGTTAATTTTATTGTCCTTTTTTGCAACTGTTTAGGTGAGAATGTATGTCTAAGAAGAAGAAATAACATGCCAAACAGAAAATGCCTGGAAGTGCTAATGTAATAGCACTTCCAGGCTGCTATTACATTATTGCAGTAGGTTCATTCAAAATACATTGTTTTATTTTTGCTTTTGGTATAAGATACATGCACAAATGGTTAGTAATATTTATATTTTGGGAATATAGAATATATTTATATAGCAACAGAGCCTTTAAATAAAATAATCAAATATCGACACTATACTATAAGGGCTTTAAATTTACTGGAATATAAAAAGATCTCATATATTTCTCACCAAAAAGTTCAGCATAACCAGATCTCCAAAGTCTGGTTCTATTTTGGAAAGTTCATTGTGTGATATATTTAGCCAGCGCAACTCCGTCAACTTGTAAAATTCTTTTGGAAGTGTTACCAGCCTGTTGTGAGACAAACTCAGGTTCATTAGGCTCTTCAGTTCACCAAACTCTGGTGGTAAACTTGATATGGCGTTGTCGTGAAGCTGGAAATAAAAACTGTTTTAAACAATTTACTATTTTCAACTTGAAGAATCCAGCACAAGAATCAATTAAATTTAAGACAAGACCTGGTTCTTTATCATCATTTCAGTTGAAAGACATCCACTGCTGGACATATACCTCCCCCAACTGCGTACCAGAAGATGTAATGTTGGAAAGCCTCCTAGAAGGTGGACCAATGCCCTGGTAAGGGTTAATAAAATAGAATAGAATAGAATAGCATTTATTCGGCGCAAGCAACACAATATACCACAACATAAAATAAATAAAGGGTTGTTTGAATCGGAAGATGCGAGACGCACAGGACCGTTAATTTTGGCGACACTTGGGGGAGGCATATGTCCAGCAGCACTAGTTTATATAGTTTAAAAAAAATAGAATGGATTCTGGCTCTGCCAAATATTTTAACAGGCAAAATAAAATAAATACTTTAGAAATCTTATATTTTATGTCTTTAGTTACTGCTACATGAAAGATTTATTGAACATGCAAGGATCTAAAATTTTATGACCAAAGCATTAGGATTTTAAATTAGTTTCTATGTAGTAGATAGTATGATAAGTTTTGCTCTGAATACATGTCTGATAAGCAAAAATTAACATAAAGAATTGTTGATATTAAAGGCAATCGATGTGCTCACCTTGAGGTTAACGAGGTGTTGCAGGAACTTGACATTGCCTGATATCACTTTTATAGCATTGGAGCTGAGGTCAAGGGTCTTCAATGGCTCGGCTGTCCACCACTTGTTTGTATCATTTCTTGTGAAGTCAACTTCCTTGGTTTCATCCAACACCAACTCATCAATTTTCCAAACATTGTCTGGCACTAAAATAGCAGTTTTATAAGAAAATGGTGCAATTTTAAGAAATGGTTTTAAATTATGACTTTCTGAAAGATTTTTTGAGCATGAGTAACTTTCTAAATACTGTATCTACCTAATATATAAAAATCATATTGTGTCACAGTATTTATTTTCAAAAATGGCTCCAAAATGGCTTGACCAATTTTTTTTATTTTTTTGTGTATATTTATTATTTGATTACATCTGAAAATAGGTCCTCCTAGCAGTTTACACTCCTACCCCCTCCCCCATTATTTTCTTTGATAATTTATATGGCAAAACAATGTTTTCCCGGTTAGCTAGTAGTTTTAGGTTAAAAATATAAAATCTATATGTATAAGTACCTAATAGCTTTGCTGATAGTCTAAGCACATAATACATGATTCTTTAATTAAAAGCGAAACATTTTCTATAGCAATAAGCCTCTGTGAGCATAGAGGTATAAAAATGAAAGCAATTTGTGAATAGATAAGTGGCAGTTTTATGTAACATACACAGTCAATTACAATACATGTAATAAATAATTCCGTCTCACCTGACCCCAGTCCCCTGTTGCATAAACTGAGTTGTCCGGTCCTCTTCGCAGATTTAATCAAACCAAGAGATAATTCATTTTCGTCTGCTTTTTTGTCTTGAAGGTGAAACACAGATTTATTACAAACTTTTATTCGGGACTTAGAATGTGGTCTATTTGACATTTTAACTTTTATTATAGGAGTGCGCTGTATTTTATTGCTGAACTACTGAAGCGATATCATCATTGTTTTTGTTGAAGTCGGAATAAACTTGTGTGCACATTGGACCAACACATAGCTGTTGAATAAACTTGTTTATGTTTTTCATCACAACAGCATCAGCTGGATCGCTTTTTCTACATTATCATGAAATAAAACTAAAAGTCCAATAGGATCCACAGACCAACACATTAGAGACACATTCAATATAATCAGCATTATTTAAATTCACTCATATTTATTTATAAAGTAGTAGTTTTTTTTTTTATTATTTGTGTTCCATGTACACACACCTTTAGAATAAAATATGACATTTCTGTGGACAGATAATAAAAATGAGCACAGATTATACCAAGTCGTAAATGTTTGTCATTTTATAGAAGAAACGATATCCCATCATCGCAATCGAAATGAATTTTATTTAAAAACATAACACTCCTGTATGCATTTATAAAATAAGGTATGGTAAGCGCCACTAGGTACACTCTTCTGTCACTACGTCTGCACTAGGTACAGCATGAGAATTCGTGCCGATACCTACGTGAGAAGAAAAAGATAGTACCCAATATGGTACCCTTTGATTATATACTTATATACTTGTATATAATCAAAGATGGTACCTAATCGAACTGACCATACCTATAACTGATCATCTGATCTCTACACATTTTTTCGATTTTTATAATAAAGAAATATATGTGTTTATAGAATAAAAATTACAAATAACTATCTACATCTGCATCAGTACCTACATTTAAAAAAGTTCAGATTACTTACTGAGAACAGACCCAAGTGGAGTTGGTGGGTCCCTAATCTCACAACGGTTTTCCTTACAATTTTTAATGTTTTCAACTTTGCTCACTTCATTTTCTGCCCTACATATAGGTGCCATCTTTTTGATCTCCCACTTGCTCATGAGTAGGTTGTTGTACCTATAAACTACTATTACATTATATTGCTAAACACTGGAATTCTGGAAAAACAAATTCATTTGAGTTTATTTAATTATTTATTTATTGATACTGTCATAAATAAAAAAATAATGAAGTCATTACTTTTACGTTTTATTTTTCATAAAAATACAACTAATGCTAGATATCTATACAAACTTTTTGTCGTAAGTAGTACATAAGGAACAAAAAAGGTTGACTGCAAATGCGATATTTGGGTTACTATCAGTTTTTTCAATTTTGGTGGCGAAACTGTTATCGCAGCTTTCGTAAAAATTTGGAACCTGAGTCCAAAGAGAATGTAAAGTACCTGAGTCACTAATTTTTAGGAAAACTGAGGTAAATATAACTTTCTTCGATTCAGTATCTTATCCTCTTGTCCTGGGTCCCTGATTTTCACGAAAACTAAATAAAAAGTTTCGCCATTAAAATTGAAAAATTTGGAAATTGTGTACTTATTGTGTTTCCCATTTCCGCTTTTGATGGTGTGTCCAGACTTGGCGAATGCGTCACTCGCGTCGCGAGTCGATTGCGCGGCGCGGCGCGTGCGTGTATATCGCGCACGTCTCGTTCGTACGAAACCCCTGCGCCGCGCGCGTTACATACGAACATGATATGCACGCGCGCAGTTCGCAATCAGCTCGCGAGTGGCGCATTCGCCAGATCTGGACGCACAATTAGACATTCCCTCTCGCCCGACCTGACCAATAATTCATTTCTTATCAAATAATCTTGCCTTAAATCTAACAGAGCCTTATATAGAAAACCGCTAAAAGGAAAATAACGATATTGGTGGAGGAACTAGTGAGTAATTTCGCTAAATTAGAGTGGACACGGTCAGCTCTTGTGATTGTTTCTGGTGTAAATGGCGTTCTTTTGTTGTGAACCTTCTCTTTTTCTAACAGAGCGCTCTCTTCGTTGCTTCGCCAATAGATAGATGCAATAGTTGCTAGACACTGGAACAAGGAATAATAATTATAAACTTTTTACCTTGATCCAGCCGTTCTCGAGTTATAAAGGGGTGCTTCAACTTACTTTGACTTTGAGTCCATTACTCTTAAAATGCTGCTCAGTTAATATAAAATCTAACAGCTGCGTAGTAGTTTCCAAGTCAGCAAAGGTCCGATGGATCGATGGCATCACTGCTGTGGTTGGTGCAGGCTCGCCGTTGATGTACCACGAGAGGCTATTAGATGGTCTGGACCGGCCTGAAGTGCAGTTTACCTGCACGCGATCCCCGAGACGATATCTTGATCGTAGTCCTGACAGGACTGGTCCATGCTCCGGAAGAACTAGAAATGGGGAGAATAAAAAACTTATTCTTATAGATCATAAGACAAAAAATCTGTAATTAGGAAAGTGTGGCCTCACCGACGACATCCAAATCTGCATGTTCGGACACGGTAGGGAATAGTGGCCCTTCGCCAGAAACCTCACAGCGATATCGTCCGGCCGTTTTGGACGTGGTGGCTGACAGCACCAGATTCGAGCCGGACGAATCCGATTGCTGCGACAACCATACGAGTAGGTAATTAAAATTTAAAATAAGTTTGTGGTTCAATGGAGTTATACGTCTTAGGTGCATCGTGTAGTTCGGAGCGGTATTAGTTTTATGGACTTGGGTGTAAGTTACAATAATTAACAGGTAAATTACAGATTTAGTAACATACTCTAACACACCTATCACCTCTGCCTTATCCAAAAAGAAATATAAGCTCTAGATTTGCTTTAGCTTGTGGCTTGTGCCTGAGAACTGAAAGGAGATGGCGATACGACCTTGACGTTTTTCTTAAGGATTGGGCAGAAGTAGTACCGAATTGAGATCGTTCCGTATTCGAAGGAATAAAGGGAATTGTTTGCCTTGCAATGAGACAATTCAAGTCACTTTCGTGAGTATTTCAGAAGAGCCTAACCTCCACATCGACCCCAGGTAGCGGAAACTTCCTGCACGGCTCATGGTCACGCGGCACGTGGCGAAAGAACTCCTTGCCGTCCTTGTACCACTTGACGGAGTACAGCACATCGGCCGGGCCCAGCGCCCAGCGGCACGACAGCGCCGCGCGCGTGCCCAGCGCCACGTGCGTAGGCACTCGGAGTTCTAGTAGCTCCAGGCTGGTTACTCCGTATTCTGCACAAAGTCATAGAATATCAAGTAGGTTTTATCAGTCTTCTGCACGACATAGACACTGTTACGTACGTTAGCAAGCGCAATTCCAGCAGCTCCAGGGGTAATGTGCAACCAAATTGATCATTTTTACTTTACATTGTATAATTAAACTGAATATTTTACTTGTTGTCTAGGTTTTAGTTCGCTGCATTGATTTTAATTAAGTAGCGTGGTCACATTGGCATGGAGCACAACAATGTGCTTCATGACCATTGTCTACCAAAAAAACGCTAAATTACTACGATGGAAGTGACGGAACACTAGCGTAGCATCAATAGGTTGCTAGTTCACTAGCGTTGTAGCTGGAGCTATGGGTTATCTCTTTAGTCCATCCCCAGTAGGCTTCGACCCTGCTGGTTCCCTACGATTTGCTGAAATCTCTTTGAGGCGCGCGTGGAACACTTTGCGCCGTCGACGACTCGAGCTCGGTGCGGACGGTTACCGAACGGACGGCCAGACGGCGAGCTACGCTCATGCCTACGCGTGGCTGGAAGTCGGGATCGGGATCCCGGCGGCTGGCCTGCTGGGATCCCGACCCTAGAAAAATAGGCTTTCGTCACTCGGTTGCATTGTCGAGTCAAAACAAACATCTTACCAAAAATTATCGTAAGAACGAAGACTGTCATAAACAGTTGACCGTAACAGCCAGTCACCATTGCTTCCGACCACTCCGTTATCAGCATCGCCGTTTAATGAAATCTTTTAACTGCCGACTTTTTCTTGCTTTCATCATCGAATCTGAAAAAATGTGTTTATGCTTAAAAACCGTTATAGGTACAGCATGAGCCTCGCATTCAATGCCGTAGCCCTTACTGTCCCCGCACACGGGCCACAAAAAAACGCTTGAAGCTGCTTCAAGCTTCTCCGGCCACAAGCCGTCGCGCGCTTCAACTGTTTTTTGCGGCGGCTGCCACTTTTTTTTGTAGCCGCTTCTAGCGTTTTTTTGTGGAGGCTTTTTTTTCAAGCGGGAACAGTTATCGCGATCCATTTGATCTAAACTGAACTGACCAAGGAATGGGCGTTACATAGGGTTTATAGATCCATCCCTCTCGCTCGCGCTGGTCATTTTCTCCAGGTCATTCTCCCCAGATCTCCCTTTTTACTATGAATTATTCAAGACTAGCTTTTACCCGCGGTTTCGCCCGCACACATAAAATGTAGCCTATATCACTCAGGAATAAAGCTTTCTATCGGTGAAAAACATTTTCGCAATCGGACCAGTACTTCCTACAAACAAAAAAACAAATGTAGATTTATGAAATTAAATATGAGCATGTACATATTTTAGTTATAAATATTTATAACTACTACTAAAATAAACCTCATCCTATTTTGATTCACTTTATTACTTAGCATCTACCAGCGTTAAACTCAATAAAACCAGATTTGGCTTGCTTGCTCCAATGCAAATGGCCGTGTCCCTTCCATGTTCCGACAATTTCACGGCCTGTTACTGAAATATCATGTTACAGGTGCGCTTTCCAGGAATTTAATCAACCATCCTACGCGGCCAAAACGTACCTACGTTTTTATATTTATGTTTGTTTTAATTTTATTATCACATAGACAAGCAAAAAAAAAAATAGGCAAGAGAACTCCTGAAAGAGATTTTAATAATCAATCCCTACTATCCCTACTAATATTATAAATGCGAAAGTAACTCTGTCTGTCTGTCTGTTACGCTTTCACGCAAAAACTATTGAACGGATTTAGATCAAATTTGGTAGGTAGGTAGAAGAGACACTGGAATAACACATAGGCTACCTATAATTCCACTGCTGAGCACGGGTCTCTGCCCGCGCGATATAAACTGTAGTCCACGCGGACGAAGCAGCGTGCGGAAAGCTAGTTTATTATAAAAGCAGGCCGGTTTTGTAAAAAAATTAGAGACAAAACCATGAAAAAATGGAAAAAAATATATTTTCTTTTTAATTTTTTAATAGTTTCGATTATTTTTTTAAATCCTAAAAAGAGTCTTCTATCTCTTTCAGGAGCTCCTGGAAGAGATTTTAAAATTAATCTACACTAATATTATATAGGGGGAAAGTCTGTATTTTTGTATGTTTGTAATGAATAAACCACGAATAAACTCAAAAACTTCTGTGCCGATTTCAAAAATTCTTTTACCATTGGAAAGCTACATTCAACCTGAGTAACATAGGCTATATTTATTGCTCGTGCGAAGCCGGGACGGGCCGCTAGTTTATTGTAGGTTTGGGAACAAAGCATAAAGTTATAGCCATTAAAAAAAAAATCTTTTCATTTTTTAATAGTTTTGCGTATTTTTTTATCTTGTTATTTACCCGCAAGGGCCTCCCCTCCCCCACTAAAATAAGCGCAAGTACTTTCACTTACCTTACGCTTGGTTTTAATTCATGAATCCCCAAGCGACCACCGGTGGCCGCGCATCTATTGTCTTACTATTGTGTCTCTAATTGACGGTATCTGAAGGGTTAAATGAATTTGTTATATATATCTATGAACCGAGAATTCGATGGATGCGGGACGCACAGGATCGTTCCTTGTGGCGACACTTGGAGGAGGCCTATGTCTAACAGTGGATGTATATCAGCTGAAATGATGATGATGACGAATCCATGAGCCCTGCGTAGGTAGGTAAGCTACCTATTCGAAACAAAATTCGTATTGAGTAGCTTGCAATAAATTGGGAAAATAAATAAATTACTTACCAATGTTTTTAAACACAAAATCTACAAAATAAAAAAATTACCTGTCCTCATTAACACATGGTTGAATATTCAGGACCAAGAGAACTTTTCACTACACTCACACTTTTCAGATAACTACCTACTTGAAACGACACGTGAAGTTAACTTAAGTGAATGCAAAGCTTGCGTGTATCTTGACCGGGCGATAACATAAAAGTAACGTAGGAACGGTAACACTTTGAAAACCACTTTATTGGGAGTGAAGTTTTGGACAAACGACTAAAAAAGCCGTCGTTTTTCGTCTTTCGGTATAAGGATGTCAAGCTAGGGCTGTGGGATTGTTCGAAACAGTTATTGCGGCCTTGGAGCTCAAAGGACAACTTAGTTAAGAAAACAGTTTGGTTTTTGTCAGTAAATTCTGACTCTCTGACGCTCCCAGTGTAGCGGAAGAAGTTTTTATGATGTTTACCCAACGTATAAAAAAGGTGTACAATAAAACGGGGTGAATAAAAACTGAAGGGTGAATAGAAACCCAACTTCTAAGGGTATTTCCACGATATTTGAATATTTTTTGCAGCATTTAACTATATCAATTTATTAATGAACTGATATTTTAAAAAGTCGATGCTTTGTTAAAAGCCAACAGTGGGTATAGTATAAAAGTGAAAAACCAAACCAAAGTTTTGTTTCTATTCACCCCTGCGTTTCTATTCACCCCGTTATCAAGTACCTAAAGGCATTTCAAAAGACTTGCAAGTAAACTGATAGGTGTTATAGTTACATGGCTAATAGATATTATGTAGATAGGTACCTACTCTCATTAATTTAATTTGATCTTGGTGAGAACTTGAGATGCACCTGTGACCTACCAACCTGGATGATGCCTACCTACTGCAGTCGGAGAGCTCCCTCTTCATTAATCACGACTGTTTCGGCCTCCAAGATAGCGGCACCGCTTAGTTTGTTTGGTACCAATATCCACTTAATATTGTAGGTACCTACACCTACCCATAGATATCCGTTCGTGATACCTACCTATATTTAAGAAAATTCCGAGTTGTAACTAGGTATGGTTAAATAAATCTTGTAACTATGGTTAAATAAATTTAAATTAGAATAAAATAAAATTATAACTTTATAGTACTTACAGCAAAAAGTAATACAACTTATACTTACATATTCTTATTATTCCTAAAAGAGTCTAGCTAAGTAGGTTACCTTTCTAAAACTATAATTAGGCGAAGGGACACGCCTAAGTGGCAATTATTAGTCGGCGTAGTATTTGACACGGGGTAGCAGTGGTAACTGGGACCTATACCTACGATCCTATCCTATGAATCAGTAATGTGTAGTTAGTGACTAATGACCAATCGCAACTTATGGGGGAAATTTTTCTATTGTAAGAGCCCGAAGAGAGCACATTGCTCGTAGAATGGTCGATGGGGCTGTAAGGTTCTAGAGTTGCGACCGTGTTCCGGAAAACGCAGCGTTGAAAGGTGGAAAATGGACCAACGACCTCGTGAGAGTCACGGGAATGCGGTGGATGAAAGACGCACAGATCGGTCGTTGTGGGCGTGGCGATGCTTGGGGGAGGCCTATGTCCAACAGTGATCGTCTTCGGCTGAAATGATGATGAAAGGTATCATAAAGAGAAGCCATTAGATGAATTCTTACCTTAAAAAGAAAACCTAGTAACACGACAGGGCACATTCAGTTTATTCACATCTCTTTGAGACGCTCATGCAACACTATGCACCGTTGACTTAAGCTAGGTTCTTACCGGGCTGCCGGACGGCGAGCTATCTATTGCTCGTAGTCCGCAAACCCGCGCCGACGGTGGCCGGTAATCGCTACGCGCCTCCCGAAGCCCGGAGAGTCTTCTTCGGCGGTAGCTGGGGCGTGAGCAATGACGTGATGATTAATGATGAATGATGTTCGTACGGTGGCGGCCATCTCTTTACCTTTAAATATAGATTGGTCAACTTATTCGAAAGAGTCACTGTGGCCCTGGCAAAGGGGAAACTAAAGGAACACGGGTGGGTTTTTATTAGTAAATGTCTGACACGGCCATCTTGCTCCACCCAGAGCAGAAGGAATTATTTGACGATTTCCCAACCCAAAAAATATACCTACGTAACTAAACCATACCTACATTCCATAGGTATACCTATACATATACTTACCTGCATAGGTACCTATATAAATTGCCCGACAAAGCCATTAGCTGCCCTGACAAATAATTCGTCGGTTATGGTGCTTTCCAAGTATCTCGATCAGGAACTTTATGAATCACTACAGTAATGTCATCGCGGGAGTTTTGTGATCGCCATATTATTTGCCGATTGTTAACTTTACATGGTAGCAATGGGAGTAAGCGGTGCTCGCGCAGTTTGCTGCTTGTAATCATACCTTACCATAAGTCCATAACGGTATTCAAACTGCAAATTGAACGGCTGGAGCAGGCTTGCTGAACCGGACTTATAATCAAGATTAAACATCAACATTATGCCATCGAAATTGATTAGCAGATTCCTATGAAAATTTTCAAATAAATAAATAACATAATTAGGTTTAAACACTGAATAGCCATTTTTTAATTTGAAATTACCTGTGGAGCGATTATTTCCGAAAATATTAACATTATCTATCAAAAAATGGTTTTTGGTAAAACCCTATTCATTTTTAAATACCTACTCAGCAATTTAACACACGTTAGGGTAGAAATTAATAAAAAAAACCCCATTTTACGTATATAGGTAGTATAGTACCCCTAATTGATTTTTTTTTCAACTTTTTATTTTACCACTTTGTCGGCGTGATTGATATATACAGAAATTTCAGCTTTCTAGTTAAAACGGTCACTGAAATTATCCGTAGACGGACGGACATACAGACAGATGCTATAACCATAGAAATATTAATATAATATAATAAAAAAAATATTATATCTATGGCTATAACTCTCTCTTTTCTTTGTATTTTTTTTTTGTTTAAAATATGTACTTACATTAAAATAAAGTATTTTTCATTTAGTTTGAATAAATATAATCATATTACGGACTTCGTCCGTATCAAGTCCGTAAGACTCCAATAGGTCTCTGTGGTGTACTTTCCCGTCAGCGATAAGTCTACTTTACACAAGTGCTGCTACATAAAATTAAAAGCTATTGAAAGTGTAAAAAGGGTTGATTTAATCTTACTTATGTTCAGGCAGGAAACAAAATCAGTTCATAAAATGCATCTAATCTCTCATCTAATTAGCTAGGGTCAACAACGAAA
Organism: Mythimna lalbum; assembly: GCA_949319445.1. NCBI lineage: Eukaryota > Metazoa > Arthropoda > Insecta > Lepidoptera > Noctuidae > Mythimna > Mythimna lalbum. Next base: position 7,914,427 of record OX439351.1, on the reverse strand, counting down.
GTAAGCTGGTTTTTACAAAACGTGTGTCTAGCAGGCTCTCCAGCCGCTTGCTAAGACTACACCTACTGTAACAATATAATTTGCTACCTATCTCATTTAATTATTACAGTTTTGGTATCCCACATAATTACTTGGATTCTAAAAATTGATCTGAATTTAAAAATCTCTCTTGCAACAAATGTTTACGTACGCAGGGCGGTGATTTACTGAGATTTGTATAATTATACGGACATAAGGTATGAGGAACGCGATGCAATTAGTTCGAACTTTGAATTTGGTCAAACCGCGGCCATCACTCCATCAGGCGGGGCCTGACCGCGGGATGCGACACAAGGAACTCGCACAAATGAGCCAATTTGTTCTGCACCACCGCTTTTAATGACTTTTTTGGGTCGGCTTGAAATCTCGTTATTTAGTAAGCTCTTCTTGTTTATTTATTAGCTTTATTTTTAACTTGTTAACGTCTTTTTATCTGCGTAAAATATGTACCTACATTTACACTTCGCTATAGGAAAAGGAAGTTTGTGAGTTTACGGATGATATTCATCTAGAGCTAAGTTCTTGTTTTTATGCCCCGTCCTGTTGGTATAATAACAACTAGGTAGCTATACGCTTATAGGTAAGTATATCAAGGAAAGATAGGCTTTTGTCTAACAGTGTTAAAGGCACTAAATTAAGTATGCAAATGTGATGTATTCCAAGGGGCGATTCTTCTCTATTTTTATCCAGCTTAACGGCATAATTCTGAGGCTAATGGCTCGTGGCTCATAGTCTTGTGAAGCGAACTGCGAGAAATGCCGTGACGTCCACTTTTCTGCTTTATAAAATCATTCTGCGATGAGATTCGACTCACAGTTCGGGATCAAGCGTCAGACAAGGTTTGAGAACAATTGTCTCTACCTAACAATATTTTCTTAAAGCAGTCTGAAAGTTTCTAAGAGTGATCAATTGGCCCTTCAATTCTTCTTCTGTGCATAATTTATGTTACAGCCCTATTTTGTTTACTTATAAATAGTGGTAACAGTAATATTATAGTAATCTTTTTTTGCAATTTCAAACTACCGCTTTTATTTCTACCAGACGCGGAACTGAAAGTGCTTAAGTATATCAAAATCATTTCAGTGTCGGAAATGTCAGGATTCATGAGAGGCCTGAGTGCCAGCACCCTGACGTTGATGTTCTGCTGCTGTGTGCTGATCTGCACTGGCGCCTCGATGACTGGGCGCTGCAAGATCAAACGTCACACGCACAAGGCCATGCAAACCGACCTCAACGGAAGGCGCTGCTGGGATGATGTCAGGATTTTGGGTTGCGGGGGATACTGTCTTTCATATGAGGTAACTATGATTTTTGTTTTAGCTCGAAAGAGAAATTTTACGCAATACAATAACACGTCAGCCCCAGCAACACCTGCTGGTCGCCGTATGCCTCAAAGTTCACCCATACGTTGCATGTGTAAAAGGATTGGCAGTAAGCTTTGAAAATCAATAGTTTTACCTGCGTCGTACAACGTGCGAACAGCCAGTACCTACCTGTGCTCCCTCTCCACATCCGAGTTATCTCTCAGATCTTCTGAGACCCAGTGATTCAAATATTTAAAAGTTGCAACTCTTTTTAGCGGTGTATCGCACAGCACAGCTGATGGTAGGTACACTGGTATAGCATTTTTGGTAATGCTACAAATCTAGCTGACAGATCAGCTAGATTTGAGGCGTCAACAGATTGTAGTGTTAGACACGAATTTGTAAAACAACTATAATCATTTCTTTTGGGTCCTTGAAGCCGGACAGATATTTCAAAGGTTCATCTTGTCAGGGATTCAATCTTCTATTCATTTAGAAAGATTAGAAACGTGACGGTTTTGTTTAGAAATTAGGATGTTAAGTTACAATTTAATTTAACTTTCAGATATCCGACTGGCAGTTCCCCTACAAGCAGTCCCATCACCCGGTGTGCGTGCACGGGGAGCGCAAGCACGCCTCCGTGAAGCTGCAGAACTGCGACCCTGGAGTACAACCTGGAACCGACACCTACCACTACGTGGAGGCAACGTCCTGCAGGTGTCAGGTCCGTAATCTACTTCCTTTTACATTGTGTCATAGCACGGTAGGACAACAAACCAGCATATTGCAGACGTATGACTTTTAATAACATAGATACATGAACTCAGGTTTTTTTTGGTGGCCAAAAATCATCCAATGACAACCCCCGCTCTTGGGTGGAGCGGAAGATAGTGTCAGACCCTTACTGACAAAAAACCCACCCCGTTCCTTCTAGCCTTCATACAGGGTCTCGAGCTCCTTTGCAGATAACCCTTGGCCCCAGTAGGATTTGACCCAGCTGGGCCCCTGCTGTTGCTGACAACTTCTTGAGGCGCATGGGAACAGTGCGCGCCGTCGACGTCTTGGACTTGGTCCGGACAGTTACCGGACGGTCGGACATCGAGCTACCCATGGTTCGCCGTCCGCATGAACTCAGGTCTTTTTCTCATTAGGCAAGGCGGATACTCCTAAACGCCACATGACACATTTTATTAGCATTGGTAGTTATACTATTGTTATAATGTGTACATGTAGAACAACATTGGTTTCGGCCACCACTGACTTGCAGTTTCTGAATTAGAACCTTCGAAAGTTCGAACCCAGCAAGGACTTTACTTTGTTTAATTTTATTCATCACCTCTGCGCTCAAAACGGTGAAGTAAAGCAAGCAAACCAAATGTCTTCGAACCAAATAATCGATGAAGTTTTCAATCCCCATTGAGACCATGTTACGCGCTAAGCCATAGCCCGCAGATTTATAAGAAAGGATAATTCACTCCTCTCGGAGAAAAGTCCTGTGTTTAGTGTGAGTGTAATAAAGGCTGATTATGCTTTATTACCAAACCGACCGTTCATTGTGGTGGCATTTGAGGGAGGCCTATGTCCAACAGTGGACGTCTTTCGGCTGAAATAATGATGATGGTGATGATGCTTTATTCGTCGAAAGTACCTACCCCTGCTCTAGTTCATGGGTGATCGGTACAGTCAGCAACGAAAGTCAACCAACATTTTTCATTAAATAAATAAATTCGTTACTGATAGAACTCGAAACCAAAATGTCAATTAATATACCTAAGCTACTGAATAAAATAATTTTCTTTTTATACTTTACAAATTTTATGTATATCAACTTTTTCGGCTAACTGTACTACTATCAACTATACACCGGTATAGACGTGTGTTTATGCTGGCTGCAAACACAATGATCACGACCAACGATTTTACTGACATCGAGGCCAGTCAAATCCATATTTGGAAAAACACTAACCAGTTTACGTGCTAGAAAGCTTGTAAATAATGTAAACTGCAGCTAGTTATACCTATAGGTACCTGTGGTATATGTAAAAGTTATTTAAGTAGTGAGGTAGTCTTAGTTTATAATAAATACCTACCCAAGAACTAAGATTATACTTTCATTTTCAGGCATGCTCTTCAGAAGACACCAGCTGCGAGTGGCTTCCTCCAGACTCTTCACTTCTTGGTGGACTGGTTCTAAGAGAGGAAATTGAAGAAGAACTAGACTACAAACCAAATAATCTTTAAACTGCCCGATTCAACGAACGTACAAAATTGTAACTTATGAACCTCTGAAAATACTGTTTGAAAATGTTGCAAGTTACACTATTTTTTAATAATAATAATTATTATAAAATGTATATTGTTTCAATACCAAGCACATCACACACCTACCTTTAGGTAATTTAATATTATTGCAGTTTCTATTTAAATTTTGATCGTTTTAATCCCGTGGAGGGTCGATCCGGTACATGGAACACTATCGATTTGTAACGATAAAATTAAAAAAACAATTTTACAATTCGGAAAAATGTTGAAGACTCCATTCGGGAATTGTAGTTTTCACGGAACCCTCAGTGCGCGAGTCCGACTCGCACTTGCCCATTTTTTTTTTTTTTTCTCTTGTCCCTCTTAATCAGTAAATTGGTGTTTATCAATAATTGTTGAGCTCACAGTCAAGCACTAGTTTATATCAGATAAAAAAAAATAAGATCGCAATTTTTTTTTTTTATCTGAGCTTTTAGCAATGCCGTCCAATAGTTTATATGAATATTCATTGACTGGCCTCGGATTCCGAGGTTATACTAATTTTACGTCTTACGGTTATGGCACTCCACTATATTGAAAATGAGTTCATCATCACTACATTTGTTCTTGATTTTACTGTATTGAGCTGTACCTGGCAAGATGTCTTCTCATCGTCTTTCTGCAATGACAAAGCTGCTATTGAATACTTGGGGAAGTACATATTTTCATTATTTAATAAATAGAATAGCAACTGAGATAAAGGGCATTAGGCACACTACCTTTTTTGTGTTGGAATTGTGAGACATAATGATAGCTAGCGGAACATTATTGTGATATAATTAGAAATAGTATTTAATTATTATTATTTCTAATAGTGTCTACTCTACCAAAATCATCGAAGTACATTCTTGTGACATGGCCAATGGCAACTATTTAAAAATTCATATAAAAAAACCGCACCTGACATTACTGGCAACACAGTCAGTTTGTCATTGATATTGGTTGGTGTTATTTACTGTCATTCGTATTCTTATTAATTTTCAGCTTTAACGAAAAGTTTTATTGTAAATATGTAATTTAAACATGACATTAAGCTAATTACGTTAATATTTTGTTGTGCCACTCAAACGAGCGTCTTCGTATATAAGAAAAAACACTTAATTTAAAATTGTGATAGGCATCGGTGTTATGGGAAGTGTTAGTCATGAACTACTGCAGTGTATTTATTGTTTTGTGCTTCTATTTGTGTGTAATTAAATCTACAAGATCAGATCGAACAGATTCTATCTCATTACTGAAGTCAAACTCAACATCGGAACAGAAAGTATGGAACATAAAACTTGACATTTTCTTTTCGAAAATCTTGCCTCCCGTTATCACCAGAGCACCCAAAAGTGATGTTCGCTTCAAATGTGAGGCGATAATGAATTACACGAAAGTTGAAAAATACACAAAGAATAAGGAAGGCATTGCTACTCAGTTGAAGGAATCCCCACCTGATCATATTCAACAGAAATTGTTAGAAAATGTTAAGGTATATTGGTTGAAAGATAATAGGGTTATAGATGATAACTCAACCCAGAGAATGAAAATAACTACCAAAATTGATAAGACTAATGGCACTATAGGTACAAATCTGAGGATCAAAGACTTAGCAGTAGCTGACAAAGGTAATTATACATGTGTCATCAAACAAAACTATGAGAAAAAGCAAACAGCACAGTTAAAAGTTGAACAAAGTGTAGAAAACTATGAGATTCCTACATATGCATCATTATTTCCTAATACTGATATCTACAGCCAGCTGGATACCAATGTTCAGTCGACTCCGGTTATGGTATCAGAGAATATACAAACATTGAATGCAAACTTTACTAATGCTACTGTGCCCCAAAAGTTAGAGCCCTTGTGCCAGGAATACTTGGGCAGAGTATGTGCAGAACATTTAAAAAGTCAATTTGTGTTTATTCCCTACAACACAAGTCAAGCAGCTCTTGAAGACAAACTGATGAAAGCTTTCCAAGTCACAAAGTATTCCAATGACATCAGCCCCCGCTGTGAAGGATATGCGGTGCCTAGTCTCTGCTATTCAACATTTCCTATTTGTAGGGATCCTTACACCACTAACAGCAAGTTCTACAAGGAGGCTAAAAAACTTTTTGCCATACAATCTGATTCTTTCAGTAAAATGAATGAAGAGGACTTGCCAGAAATTGTTTTTGAAAATTTGCCTATTGGAAAATTACCTAGTATGTATACAGACTCAAATAGCTCATTTGCAGCCATGTTTAATTTCCGATATAATTCAACTGTGCTTAGACGTGTGTGCAAACAAGATTGTGAGATTCTGGAAAATGAATTGTGTCAGAAAGAGTATGCTATTGCTAAGCGACATCCTCATATAGGCCAGCAGCTGACACTAGAAGAATGTCAGGACTTGCCTGAAGATGATCCTGATTGTTTGAGAATCAGCATTGGAGCAGTCATGGTGTCTGATGATGAATGTTACTGGGAAAATGGCAGTGGGTATCTTGGCAGAGTCAACATAGCGAACAATGGCATGGCATGTGTTGAATGGTCCAAACAATTACATGTTCGATTATCTGATTTCCCTGAACTCGCTGGGACACACAGTTATTGTAGAAACCCTGGAGGAGTGCTGGAACAGCCCTGGTGCATTATAGAAAAAGATGGCAAAACAGATAAGCAATATTGTGATATTCCAAAGTGTGCTCACAAAATATGGATTTACATAGTTATAGTCTTCCTTGTTTTGACCTTATCAATTATCGGTTTTATCATCTGTTTATGTTATAGACATAAAAACAAGAATAATGCTGCTGCAATAAGGGATATAAATCTACCTAATGCTGATAAAAACATCTATGGGAATTCTAGATTGAATTCACCAATAGAAATGAGTGAGTTATTGACAAACAACTTTGCCAATCAACCTCATCTGACGAGAAATACCCGTGGCAACGGGGTGCTACGTATACCGCAGTATTCTCTTTCACAAATCAAATTCTTGGAAGAATTAGGGGAAGGAGCATTCGGCAAAGTGTACAAGGGAGCTCTGAAAAAGAATGGTGAAACACAATTCGTGGCAGTAAAGGCGCTAAAAGAGAATGCCTCGGCTAAAACTCAGGCGGATTTCAGAAGAGAAATAGACCTGATATCTGAGTTAACACATGACAATATAGTATGCATTGTTGGTGTAGCTTTGAGAGAAGAGCCATTATGTATGTTGTTTGAGTTTATGGCTCGTGGGGATCTCCACGAATTTCTGATGGGACGTGCACCACCATCAGGGAAAGGACTGCCGCCAATGAGATTGCTAAACATTGCAAGCAACATTGCATCGGGCATGCAATATCTTGCATCCCATCATTATGTTCACAGAGATTTGGCAGCTAGAAACTGTTTGGTGTCTGATGATTTTATTGTCAAAATATCAGATTTTGGACTTTCTAGAGATATCTACAGTTCGGATTATTATAGAGTGAGTATATTTATAAAAAAATCTACTTACAGAAATATGAGACTGATTTCACCATAATTATCTTCTTAGAGCATTTTATGCATGAGTAAAAAAATTAATGAATGGTTGCTGATTGCGGTGAATGTTTGGCATGCAATATTTTTATGTTGCATGAGAAATTTATGCATGTTTATCTTAGATCTCAATGTATCACACATTGGAATTTGTAATAGGCGCTGAAACTTTGCACAATATAGATTTCAAATTGTTTCATTTAATTCATGAATCCCCAAGCGACCACCGGTAGCCGCGCATCTATTGTCTTACTATTGTGTCTCTAATTGACGGTATCTGAAGGGTTAACTTATTGAAAGTTGTGATATGTTGTGTAGCTATTTGGATCATGGTAATTCTTTAGTAGGTATGTTAGATAGGAACCTAAAAGCCCATTTAAAAAAAATAATGATATGTTACAGGTACAGTCCAAGAGTTTGTTGCCCGTGAGGTGGATGCCGCCAGAGTCAATACTTTACGGGAAATTCACAACTGAGAGCGACATTTGGTCGTATGGCGTTGTGTTGTGGGAAATATACAGCTATGGATTACAACCGTATTATGGGTAAGAAGCTAAGAACATAATATTACCATTGCAGCTTGTAGCAGACATGTAATTATGTGTCATTTGTGTTGAAGGCTAGTGTGTGATTAAGTTCCAAGGTTGTTTTTTTTTTTGTTCAACGTTAGTTACACTAGACTTAACATATTTTAACGAGGTATTTATACCGAGTGATCGATTATTTAAAGACTTCCTGGTGAAGATATACAAAAGCTTAACCTACCAACTGTGATCCTCAATTTTTTATCTTAACCTTTAAGATACCGTCAATTAGAGACACAATAGTAAGACAATAGATGCGCGGCCACCGGTGGTCGCTTGGGGATTCATGAATTAATATATCTGCTCTCTGTTCCCAACAGGTATAGCAATCAAGAGGTGATATCGATGGTGCGTGGTGGCGAACTGCTTGCGGCGCCGGCAAATTGTCCGGCACCCATGTACTCGCTCATGAGGGACTGTTGGAAACACACGCCACAGAGAAGACCCAACTTCGAAGAAATTGTTAATAGGTAGGTAATCTTAGACAACTAGTGCTGATATTTAAAAAGACGTATCTAATAAAAACGAAAACGGATAAAATAATGTTGGTGAATGAAATGGGAAATCGGGCCTTTTTTCCTTGTGTTAAAACCGCACTGGAGAAAGTTAGCAAAGTATAAAAAATACAGGCAGATGCACCATTATGTCCTGATTCCGGCAATGTATATAACTTAACTCTGGAAAAAATGTTAGATGCGTCTTTCTTACTAACGGGGGCAGAGTGGCTTGGATGCGTATGTGTGGCAGTCATATCGTGAACATATCGCCATTATAATCCGGCTGAATGTGAGGTAGCCGCATTACATTAAAGCGACGTTTTTTAATCCGGCGCGTCAACTTGTGATACGGCTGTGATATTTATGCACTATACACTGCCCTGAACGACGCAAGGATTTGATATACTAACACCCTTTGCCGTCTCTACTCGTCTTCAGCATGTGATACTCCAATTGTAAAGAATTGTTTGTTCAAATGTAATACCTATGTAATAATAGATTATTAGGAATCAGAAGTGAAATAGGACCCTAGATTAAAAAAAAAAAAAAAACAAATAATCTCCTTTAATTTATAGGTACTATTACAAAGATGACACTAGGAAGGAGGGTAGGAAGAGGACACTTTTAATCATAATAAATTAACCAAATAAAGTCTTACACACGGAAAATGGAATAATCAGTACACGAACAAACATAACCCGAAAATAATTAAGCACACGACAATGGTCAAGTAGTCCGTTCCGCACGCCGTCCAAGGGAAAGAGTGAGGGTGCCTCGCCACCCGCCTTTTTATGAACTAACGTCGGCTCACCGGCACATGACGTAACTTTAGGATGTCGATTTCCCTTCAGTTACCAACAATATAATATTCTAGAACTATCACACAACGTCGTCTAGTCCCAAGCTAAGAGACTTGAGTTACAAGTACTAGACAGCTGATATACCTACATACAAAAATAGATAAATTAGACCCAGACAACAAATGATCGTGCCCCACACCCAAACATTTATGTTCTGGGTAGTAATCGAACCCACGACTTCCGGCATAGCAGTCAGGTCCACTGACCATTAGACCAACAGGCCAGTCGAAAAATGTAATACTATTATTATTTTTTTCAGAATCCAAGAATGGATTAACATGGGCGGGTGTCCAGAAATCGCAGTTTCCGAGCCAGGAACCAGTGGTTTCGGACACCGGCCGTCGGGCTCCAGCCGAGACTTGCAGGAAAGAGTACCGCTACTACCTCCACACTGCTCCTCTTCCAACGGATCCCTCGCTACCGGCAGCCTGAAGAAGTTCAGCGCAGCTGGATCCAGCTCCAAAGTCACCGATGATAACTGTTCCACCTGCAGCGAGGTACCGCCCCTCGCGCCCAAAACAAAGAAACATAGCTCAGGATCTCTCATCGACACCGACAAAATAGGTACGAAAGACACAGTTGTTAGGATACTGCCCAACACACAATTTGGTAACGAAATTTAAGATGGTACAAATCACGGAGAAGCCCATGAATGGAGTGATAAGTAGCGCACCTCATCACTCAATATCTGCACGATTGCTTATCTACACTCCACGAATTTGATGGCTGATTCTGGAGATAAATAAATAATGTGCGTATTGACACTCCACTTGTATGCTACTCCTTGGTAAGATAGATAGCCAATATTCGACTAGTGTTTCTTTGATGCTTTATGCATTTTTATTACACTAGAAAAGTGTTCTAGTTTAAGATAGGTTTGTAAAAAGATGTAGTTTTTGTAACACTTGTCTTCATAATGTTATTTGTATTTGAACTGAATGTGTCACTTTCAACCTTCAGCATTTACAACAAGAATGGCGCGAGTAGTGCGTAATACCACGGTAATAGTATCATACAGTATTGTAACTCGGCCGTCTTTTTGAAATAAATGCCTACAGCCGCGCGGTACGTAAACATGCAATAGGGCTGCCCGCCTCCAGCATTCTAATTACATTTGTCTAGTTTGTTTCCGTTTTTTTTTGTGATTGTAAATATACTTGCTTTTATATATCGGGTGTAAAAAGACCCTTAACGTAAACGAAAACTACGTATTCTACCCATCACTGGGACAGTTTTTTCTTCTACAACTTCCCTGGGAATTCAATAGTTTCGGAGATATTCAAGGTCAAAGTTGAAATAAAAAAAACAATTTTTTTTCAAAATCGTATTCTAAACATCATTAGAAAACTTTTTTCTGAACAAACATTATCAAAATTATTAATTTTTAATAACAAATTAATCATTTGAAGTTACAAAAATGCAATGAACACAAAATACTACGCACGCACACTACCGCGCGAGGTTCCGAGTTCAACGACCAATGCAATACGGGCTCAGCTGATCGACGCGCGCGATTTTACGTTTTCAACAAAAACTTTGATTATTGAATTTTGAAATTGTTTTAATTTTCAAAAATCGGGTAGGTAGCCTACTACCTAAACGCGACTGCGCTGAAGCAGATCTTCCCCAATCTGGCAGGTCCAGACGTCTTCTTCCGGAGGCTCTACGCGGGGTTTGTGCAGTCCCTGTACGTTAACGGAGCCCCGGTGTAGACTCGGTCGCACGGACTGAAGATGACTCAAAGGGTTATAGCCATCCTCATGATACAGGGATACTGCACGGCATCCTGCGAGGCGAGCCAAATGCGGCCTGTCATCGTAGGATTTTGGAGGCGACAGTCCTCACATGTGAAGGTGCAACGCCCCCGAGGGGAAACTCCGCTGCTATGATGATGGTATACCATGGCCGCGTCAAACGGCAACTGAAGGAACAACGATCGGAGAGAGAGAGAGGGAGCTTCAGACTTTTACTGACTAAAGATCGGTAAAAGTCTGACACTCCCTTTCATTTCACACAGAGCGCGAGGGGTCACTTATCTAAAAACTAAACTTGAAATCCTAGGTTTAAACTTCTACCTAGGTTCAAGCCCTACCTACATTTAAAATAACAACGTAATAAACCTCACTAGGTACTTGTGTCGTTTTAACGAACATTGTAGGCATTTCTGAGGATGATTTCTAGTAAGGATGGCTTCTAATGCATAAGGCTGTAACGCCTAAGCAATAAAAAGCCGTCCTGTTAAGTATGATTGTAAATAAATCTCGTAAGTACCTACCTACCTCACTTTATAAAAATGTTTAGTAGGTAGGTACCGACTAAATTACATTTCAAAACATGGAACGAGCACGCGGCGCGTTTTATCTGCGTAAATTCCTTTGTTTGTCGATCGGGAGTCACAAAGTGAAACCTATCTATCTACCTAGCGGTACCTTAGACGCAGGCTTGCAGACGGAGAGCAATCGGTAGCTCTCCGTTCAATAACTACCAAACCCTGGTGGATGGCGCGATGTGGAAGCTGTCAGCAAAACTGATGGGTCCCGAAAGAAACGATGCCTGAAAGGGTCGGGAGAACGTTCGAAATAGTTATCGCGACCTTGAAACGCAAAGGCAACTGAAGGAACAACATTGGGTTTCAGTCAATAAAAGTCTAAAATTCCCTCTCGCCCCATCCGAGTGCGAGGTAATTTTGATGGTTTCCCAACATCAAAATAAATCGAAGCTGCACAATTGCAGCAGTCTGAACTAAGATACTTACCGACTGCGGCCTTTACAACTACCTACTAGCTACGTATTTTACAAAATACTAATCAGAATTTAGTCAGAATTTAATTTTTCTGTGTTCATTGATAACATTTTTTTTAAATAGTAATTTACGTAAACTGATTTACGCAAACCCAATTTAAGTAATTATTTATAACTAGAGCGATATTTTGTTATTACCCCATGCTGGCGCTGGCGCCAGCAGCCAGTAGCATGCGAGCGGCTTGTGCTCAAAGAAAGTTACCGCCCACCGTGGCGGTGCGCACCTGTGACATCAAAAGAGCCGCCCGCGGTCCGACCTCCTCCCTATCCCCGCAAACAATTTATAGGAATTTTATTTTTATTTATTGCGAATTAGTTCAATTTCTTGCGTCATCGAATGCACTCGTGGTTGTTTTTGTTGCGAATTACTGTTATTAGGTTTGTGTTGTTTTGTGTGATAGTCTGACTGATATTAGTGAAAGTGTTAGAGTGATAGGCTTAGTTTCGATATTGTGAGTGTGTTGTGTGTTTGTGTGTGAAGTGTCTTTTTAGGATTATTTTAGTAGGTAGTAGGCACCTTTCGCGAGTTAAGATGCCTTTCATGTTTATTCGGCGCGCGAGTATCTACCTACTTACGTGAATATGGTTTACTGTTACGGCATGGCTCATGGAAACGCTACTACAGCCCTGCGAGTGTACGGGATTGATGGGATTCGTGGGCGTGTCAGCCCACGGATTCACGGTTCTTCACTTCAACGATTGCTGGACAATCAATCGATTGTACCAATTTCTTTGGGAGGCGGCCGACAAGTACGACCGGCAGCAGAAGAGGCCATTCTCGTTGTGATGCGGGAAAACCTACGGTTGGGCCAAAATATTGCGGAGGCGGCATGGTCATCACGCTCGGCACACGGTTTCCCATTCAAATGTGCATAAAGTGTTGAGGAGGGATAGGCAACGGCATTACAAAATCCATCGTGTGCAAGCGCTCGTGCCAGGCGACGCGATGCGTCGCATGGATTACTGCAGGTGGCTGTTGAGCCAGGACCGAAACTTTGACCATAAAATTATTTTTACCGACGAGAGTACTTTCACAAATAATGGAATGTGGAACCGCCGAAATACCCATTATTGGTGCTTCGTCAATCCAAATCAAACTATGGAAACAGGCTTCCAGACACGGTGGAAACAATGTGTCTACGGCGGGCATTGTGGGAAACCAGATCCTAGGCCCAGTTTTCTTGCCACCGAGAATGGACGGGCCTGCCTACCTCCATTTTATTACTGGGTACCTAACCGACACTTTAAAAGAGATGCGACTAGCTCAGAGGCTTAGGTTGTGGTACCAGCACGACGGTGCGCCGCCTCATGTCGTGAGACCAGTTCGTGAGCAACTGACTATGCTGTTCGGAGACAACTGAATCGGACGATTTGGGCCTCACGCATGACCAGCTCGCTCGCCTAATTTAACCTCTCTGGATTTCTTTTTGTGAGGTTACGTCAAAAATAGGGTGTTTGACCGCCCATGCGAGACCGCTGCTGAAATGCGACAGAAAATTATTGATGTGTTTGAAGAACTTAAGCAGCGGTCAGCTCAAGAAGGAATCCTAGAACGGGTTCATGAAAACACGCGGGCTAGGGCGCGCATCTGTCTCCGCGTGGGAGGTCGGCAGGTCGGCAGTTCGAACCGGAGCTCGTCAGTGTCGAGAGGCCACCTGTGTTGGATGACAGCTGAAGCGACGGACAGTGTAGGTTAGTACTCAAGCTATTTAAAAACTGTACCTACTTTTTATTTCGTGTAAACGTAAGTAATTGAACACAACACAGAAATTTTTAATTACCAAGAGCCTACTAAAGGGCTCTATGGTTGTAATGCCAAATGCCATGTCACTACCAAGGTGACCTTGCTAGTTGCAATCCGTGGCGCGTTTTTCCAACCACCGAACCTGTTGGCGTGTGGTTTACATCCATGCAGCCGCAGCATGAACCAAGGCCACCTTGGTTAGAACCAAGTTGGAACGCTAGTTTGCAACCGTGTAGCAAACCTTTAACGTAATACCTACACCATTCAAAGCGCGCGCGACGCCCGGGCGCCGCGCCTCGCCTATCGTATACGTACTACACACACACCGGCACAATCAGTTGGATGCTTTACATTGCGCGCTAGGAAAAGCGTCATTTTTTTAAAGGTTGAAAAAAAAGTTTGTTTCCCAGCAATATTTTTTGGTCAAAATGACTTAGTTATATGTACAGAATGTGTAGTTAACGGGTATGTGATCGGTCTTTTTACACCCTGTATAAACAAAATACTTTGTGGATTGAATAGGAAGTGTTCAATAAAAATGCGTTTTGTTTTTTTGATTGGTAGATTTAAATAAACTGCTTTTTTTAGTATTATTTATACACATAGTACAATAAACCACTATTATTAATAATAAAATACCACGTCTTTACTTTGAATTATACAAACTAATAATAATCGTGCGATAATTGTAAAAAAAAACCGTCGTGGCGTTCGTCACTGCGGCACAGTTGCGACGGCCTCGACTGTCTACATGCCGAGACCTTGCTACAACCGAGGCGCGTAGGTAAAGCTCGCGTTTCATCCGTTTGTATGAAGTTGGAATACTGTATGATATTATTACCGTGGTAATACTTCGTGTTTACTTCCAATTGTTCAATACTCTGTTACGTTATCCGACTAAATCACAATTGATGCCTGTCCTCGTTTACCTGACAAATACTGCCAAGTACATTTAGCTAATAAGAATAGGTACTGTATTTAAAGTCTTGTATAGGTTCCCCAACTTTATTAATTTCCATTAGTTCCTTTATAAGTGTAGTTTTAAAAATGGTTGTGTACTATAATGTAAATGAGTACCTTTATTGTTTTTGTATAAACAATGAAAAATAAGTACATAAATTATTCAATTGGCTTTACTTATCTATTTAGTTGTTAGTTCTTAGTCCATATAAGACCGTATCGAAGTTATAAGTTTATTATTTCGTTGTCAATTATTTATTTTAGATAATTTATGCATTTAGGGATAAGTACCGAGTCATGATAGCAAGAAATTCTACTTTGGATGTCTTTATTATTACTTATTATTGGCGTTCCCTACAACCATCTGACGTCCTTAGAATAAGTAGGTACATTATTAGTACATAAACTTTTAATGTTTGATGTAAGTAATACTGGAAACCAAACGCGTTTCCGACAGGAAGTTATGGTTATATCTCGATGAATCGTGTATCCGCGAAATCTCGATGAGCAGCATTTTCTTTTAAGTATTTACTTGTAAACTTACTGCCGTTATCAATTCAATTATTTGTTTTGAAGTGCTCAGAATATTTGTTGTAATATTGTTTTAACCAGTTCTCTTCAAGATTAGAATAGTTCTGTTGGAGGAATAGAGTATCAGACCTTAATTATATCATTAAAGTTATTAATTAGCTTCAAAATTGTATTGTTTAGATTCTTTATTAAGTAAATATGGCAATGGCTTGCATTTCCTTCTAAGCTCATTAAATATTCTAGTTTATTGTCATTCTAGTATATTTTACCATTATTTTGCATATATAAATATAATTATATAAAAATAATAGGAGATGTCTGAATCTGTGCGTGTTCCAACTAAAAAGTATCAAAATTCAACTGTTGTATTAGCTTATAAGACTGACTGAAAATATCAAAACTACACAATAATTGTCAATATTGTACTTATTTTAGAGAATTTAATCTTCACATCGAGTGCACATTTGACTGGCTTTAAGATTGTAATGTATCATGATATTCGATTAAATTGGCAGCATCATACTTCGATCTCATTGTGTGAACAGCAGCATGTTTTAAAAGCACAGTGTTGCCGACTCATCAAAAGTTGATCTTCCAACAAGGAGTGTGTTGAAGTGAGCATGTTGGCAGCTTATTTACTTAGTTTATTCAACTGTGTGATGCTAGTTGGTGGCACATGTACGCTTGCCTGTTAGTACCTAATTGTAATTTGAGTCTAAAGTAAGACTTATTATTTTCCTAAAACTATCCAATTGCTTTTTGTGAAATTTTACCGTTTATCCATTTTATACGTTTTTTTATGAATGTTTATATTTTATATTAGTACTGTCTGTACTTGCCAAAGACTTTTTTTTTGTATGTGATACACTTAGTTTCTTACTTAGATGTAAATTGTATTTCTATAATAAATCATTTTTAAAAGTTTTCTAAAAATAGTTTATTTTTAATTAAGTACAAATAAATTTTGGAAGAACTATTATAAAAATAACAAATATACCTAAATTTTAGTAAACTCAACTACCTCCACTTGGTAACATTAAATTTAGTTAAATCCTCTTGTTCACTATTCTTTTTAACAATCAAATATTCCCCGTGCACTTTCATATGTACTTTGAGGTTGTGGTTGCCTGTGAATCCTTTGTTGCATACCTTGCATACATATGGTTTTTCACCTGAAATAAAATTATTTTGGGTTATAAAGTGCACTTTATTTTGCTAAGATTTAAATAATGCGAGTGAGGGTTTAACCTAGGCGGATACCCGTGACTATCTTGACGATACGGGGTTCATAAATATTCAGCCACTTATCTAACAGCTTGTCAATCAGACCGCCCAACACTTTCGCAATGACAGTTGCTAGAAAAATGGCCCTATAGTTAGCCTGATCCGATATATCACCAGTTCTATTTTTCAATATAGGCACCACCACCGTCTTTAACATTTCCAGGATTATGTATGAGTGGCTGATACTCAGTGAAAAGAATAAAGCCAGCACCCTAGGAAGATGTACCCCAGCATTTCGATGGTGCTCGATACTGAGAGCGTCATGACCAGGAGATTTATCTCTAGCCATATTTTGTATAAGTCTTTTGACTTCCTTGACTGAGAATCGAATTGGCTCCTGGTCACAACAGGCCTCAACATCGATCACACTCTCGCTCGGACCCAGTGGTGATGATACACTAAACTGTTCCTTAAACAGATTGGCTATATGTACAGGCGACCCACATTCCCCAACACTCACAGGGCGACTCGGCCTAACATTTAACTTGTTAGTTGATTTCCAAAATTTACTGAAATCTTTAGAGGATCTATGTGACGCTATAATATCTTTTTTCATTTGCTCCTGGTAATAACTTGACCGGTATAAATTTGAGTAATCAATCATTAAATTAACTAAAGAAAAAATATATTATTTAAAGCTCGTTCTGGATTTTATTATCTATATATATAAAAATGACCCCCGTTTTCCGTTGTCACGACTTGGCATGAAAACGGCTTGACCGATTTGGCTGATTTTTTTTTTGTTGTGATTGTTATTGTGAGGAGAAGGTTCTTATGGAAAAAAAATTAGGGTAGTGTAGGGTAGAGTAGGGTAGAGTAGGGTAGAGTAGGGTAGAGTAGGGTAGAGTAGGGTAGAGTAGGGTAGAGTAGGGTAGAATAGGGTAGAGTAGGGTAGAGTAGGGTAGAGTAGGATAGAGTAGGGTAGAGTAGGGTAGAGTAGGGTAGAGTAGGGTAGAGTAGGGTAGAGTAGGGTAGAGTTGGGTATAGTAGGGTGGAGTAGGGAAGAGCGGGAGCGAAGCCGCGCGGGCAAAGCTAGTTTAATAATAAAATCCAGAACGAGCTTACTAAAAATGGGTTATTGAAATGCTAGTTAAACGACTAAATTAGTAATTAAGCGACTAAATTAATAAGTGAGCGACTAAATTAGTAAGTGAGCTACTAAATTAATAAGAGAGCGACTAAATTAGTAAGTGAGCGACTAGAATATAATATAAAATTGAGGTATTACATAACGAACTACTAAATGTTTTCACCATTGTCTAATTATCTAGTCGCAGGTTAGGTTAGAACTGTGGCCTACCTACGTTACTACGCGGCTACGACCAAGTTGCTCGCAGATTTTATTTCACCATTTTCTAAATATCCGGGTTTTCGCAATATCATCAGGAACACCTGAGGTAGCGGGAACTCGGAAACACCTGAGGTAGCTGATTAGTGCGAGAGAGTTTAGAGCAACCGAGACTTACGCGGTATGACTATTAGATTTTCTTAGATCAGACCGATACCGAAATAGGCACTTAATTGACAACCCGTAATTAAGGTATACCTGTATGTATCCGTCGATGTTTGATGAGCACACTGGCTGTGTAGAACTTGGCGGGGCAGTATTCGCACTGCTTGGTTCTAAGGCCGTCGTGTCGATTCAGGTGAGCTGTCAACGCTCCCTTCGACTTGTACTTAGCAGGACATCTGGTGCACTCGTAGTCTGGAATGTCGCTGTGTTTCCTCATATGCTGCGAAAGCTGCAACGGTACAAAGTACGTCAGCCATAAGTACTTTACTGTCGCGCTAGCGATATTAGCAGTAAGTCAATTTTTTGAAATAAAAGGAAAATCTTTTTATTCCGTCATTTAAAACTATTCTAATATTTATATATATACAATGTTATTGAGTGAAGAATATAAAAGCGCTTTATTTGGGCTACACCTTTCAACTATCACAATATAACTTAAAAAAAGAAGTTTGGAAAAACAAAAACTTTGCGCGACAACTACTCAAAACACGAAAAACATACTTACTGCTCTTATCGCTAGCGCGGCAGTTTAGTTCTGGTTCTATTGGACGCCTATTCTACATCGGTTAAGGTAATTAAATAAAGGTAAACAATCTTTTTTCTATTGATTTGTGTTTTTATTTAAAACAAATCCTATAAAAGACATACAAAGATTACCCTAACATCGGTTAATGTAAATACCTAATTGTAAACATTTTTAGATACATTTTTTAGACATCTTTTTCGGTAAAAGACATGTTAAGGTTGTATACATTTCGTTAACTATCTAAACAGATGGAGTATAGCTTAACCGATGAGAATCGCGACATATAATAGAGGTCTCACGGAGATACGAATAGTTCATTTCGCACCTTTGGTAGAACAAGGGCAAGGGCACAATTGCAGTTTTTGCAATTTTACAGGAGAGTCATTTTAAGATATTTTTTGTACTTAATGTGGTCTAGCTATGTTAATAATGTTCTAAGGTTGTTCTGTTTTGTATGACATAAACTATATATTATATTCTTTTAGGTGTATCGTTTACAAATATTAAAAACTATTTGTTAGCGACGCATAATACAATACCTGGTCATACTATGTTGTAACAGGATAAAGTAGTTTGTACCTACATAAATCAGTTTTAAGGAATTTCTTTGTTAAATTTTATTGTAAATATGGAGGTAGCGTGCAAAATAATGTATTAAATTCACTTTTTCGAGTCACAAAGTTCAGTTCGCTAATGTCTCTCAGAGCAACCGCACGCTACCATCTCGCTCGTTATTTTTCGGTCACCCGCTGTAATATTTGTAGTTTAATACAAATAAACGCCTACAAAACTTATTGCCGCTCGAGTATTATTTTCACGAAGACTCCGGACCCGCTACAACTGGTCATTCGAGCCGCATCATGTTCAACACGCCGCACAAAGGAGTTGCCACACGGAGGACAAAAGCGCGGCTAGAACAAGAACAAAGGGAGTTAATTGAGCGCCAGGCCATGGAGGCTCAAGCCTTGGAGACTGAAGCTAATGTCCAGCCTGCTACAGAAGCCTTAAGTGGGATTTCTACATACAGTACGCGTCACGTGTCTGAAAAGGCAGGTACCAGTGTAAAATCGGAATTAGTGCCCCATGACCGCAGTCAAGGTCAAGCGCCACGTGACAGAACTGCTTATTCTTGCACTAGCAAAAGCTCGCTGAAGTCGACCTCAAAAAGTGCGAGGATAAAGTTACAGTTAGAGGCAGCTAAGAAGAAGGCTCAGATACAGATGGACCTTATTGATAAAACTCTAGAGGCGCAATTAGCGGAGCTCAGCGAGGAGGAGGAACTAAAGGAATACAGTTCACAATACGAAGGAAAAATCCGTCCTCCAAGCAACATTGAAGAATGGGTGGAGCACCAAAGCAACCATTTTGAACCACAACTGGAGCAGCAAGCCCCCGAGCATGGCAAACGCACGGGTGAGCTGCGACAGCCAGTACCGGCATCGACGCCCGCAGTGCCGCCCGCGTCAGTACCAGCGTGCGCGCCTGCCCAGGCCGCGCCCCCTTTACCTGATACCACCATCACTGCGCTCAATCACACGGTTCAAATGTTGGCTGGTGCACTGAAGGATCTTTCCACTGCAAACGTGGGCAGTGAACCTAATGGCAGGTTACTCGGCCGTCTCAGCACACCTAAGGATTTACCAGTGTTCGCAGGCGACCCAATGGAATGGCTACAATTTAAACAAGCCTATGAGGAATCAACAGAAGTTTGTAGATTCACGGATAAAGAGAATCTATGGAGGCTAAGAAAATGCTTAAAAGGATCAGCGAAGGATGCAGTCACCGCTTTGTTCATTAGCGCCACGTCACCTGATAAGGTTATGTCGACGTTAGCGTTACGTTTTGGAAACCCTGATTGCATCATTTCCCGAGTCCTACAGGATGTCAAACGCCTTCAGTCACTGCATCAAGATTACCATAGGGATATCGTCTCTTTTGCAATAAAAGTGCAAAACTATGTGGAATCAGTACGAGCCCTAGGACGTGAAGAATACCTACAAGGTGTCAGTATAGTGCCAACAATCTTGTGCAAACTTCCTGCTGTGTTGTTATCCAAGTGGTCTGATTACAGTTACAACCTGATCGTTGAAGGAAAGAAACCAAGGTTAGTAATATTATCTGAGTTTTTAAATGAAGAAGCCGTTAAAATATCTAGTACTGCTAGTATTTTCAGTATGGGGCGAAACGACTGTCATAAACACAAGTCGTACGATAATCCACGTATACACACAGTGCTAGCTCAAGACACAGAAAATTATTCTAAATGTCAGTTTTGTCGTATATCTAAACACATGCTAACGGATTGTAAACAGTTTAAAAAGGCGCTGCGCAAAGTCAGATGGCAATATGTAAAGCGAAGCGGATTGTGTTATAAATGTTTGTTATCGCGGCACGATCGCATGACATGCCCTGCGCCGATGTGCGACAAAGATAACTGCGGTCAAGGACATCACCGGCTACTACATTACGTCACAAATAATAACATCATTACGGAGACGTCTGATGTACAAGCGCAGCGGCCACCTGAGTCATCGCAGGCTACAGAGACATTGACGCATGTCGTCGCGAGTGAACAAAAAGTGTTACTAAAAGTCGTGCCTATCAGTGTTCGTGGACCTAACGGTACAGTGCATACCACCGCGCTTCTGGACGATGGTTCAACAGTATCGTTGATGAGTAATGATATCGCGGAACGCCTCGGTCTGCGCGGCCATACTGAGACATTACGTATGACTGGCGCGTGGAATAACAACGTATTAGTTTGTGAGTCAACGGTTACGAATGTGGACCTTATTAGTATGGACAATAAGGTTTATAATATTAAAGTACGCTGTGTTAATGAATTTAATTTACCTATGCAAAAGTTATCTGTATTAAAGTGTAATAACTATAGTCATTTACTTGAACTGAAAGATATGTTATGTTGTTCGGATACAAAACCTCAAATACTGATTGGTCAGGATAATTACCATTTGCTGTCACCTATAAAATTAAAAGTAGGAAAGATCAATGAACCGTCTGCAACACTCACTCCCCTGGGCTGGTGCGTGCACGGCACGCTGTGTGTACCGCAGATTTCCCGCCCGTCCTGTCGGAGTCCGGCCGCACGCCGCGACGCGACCGTCTGTGCCTTGGATTGGGACCGGGTAAGTGATAATCAGGATGTTGTCTTACGCGAGATTCACGAGGAGGTTCGACGTTCTTTTGCCATAGATTCGTTAGGTGTATGCAGCAAACCTCGCCAAAATGCTGATGAAGTTCGAGCAATCTCTCAGTTGGAACGGTCAGCTGAACTCATTGATGGGCGATGGGTGGTGGGCCTCCCTTGGAAGGATGAAACTCGTATGATGCCGAACTCGTATCATAACGCTTTGAGAAGGCTCAAAGGCGTTGAAAGGAAAATGGGTAAAGATTCAAGTTACGCAGCTAGATATCAGGAACGGGTTAATCACTTATTAAATAATAATTTTGCTAGGGAACTAATGGAGACTGGAACGTCGACACCATCCTGCACATGGTACTTACCTCATTTTGGAGTCGATAATCCAAACAAAGGTAAGCTTCGATTGGTCTTCGATGCAGCAGATCGGATAAATGGTAAGTGTCTTAATGATTACCTACTAACAGGTCCCGACCTCTTATCATCGCTGTTTGGAATAATGCTGCGCTTTAGGGAAAATAAAATAGCAGTCACAGGTGATATCAGGGACATGTTCTTAAGGATAAAAATTCGTGATGAAGACCAGCACGCGCTTAGGTTTCTGTGGAGAAATAACCCTACAGAAAACATCAAAACGTATGTAATGAGTTCTCTCATATTTGGAGCTAATTGCTCACCATTTGTCGCACAATTTATTAAAAATAAAAATGCAAAGCGTTATGAATCATCGCTGCCAGCTGCCGTCGACGCTATCTGTAATTCGCATTATATGGACGACTATATAGATAGTCTACATGACGAAGCGCACGCGATCGAAATGGTTAAGAATGTAAGTAATATACATAAGTCTGGAGGATTCGAGATCAGAAACTGGGTTAGTAACAGCATCAAGGTATTGGACAGTGTACCTAAAGAAACTTTAGGTGCCGCAGCTGTCAGTCTTAAGTTGGGTCAGCAGTACGAGAGTGGTCGTACATTAGGGCTTCTGTGGTATCCCACGGAAGATACGTTGGGCTTCGATGTCTCTCTAAAAAAGCTACCTATAAACATACTTAATGGTACCAATGTGCGGCCTACAAAACGCCTTATGTTAAAGGTAATTATGTCCATATTTGATGTTCTAGGTTTCTTATCTCCCTTCACAATACAAGGCAAAATCATGTTACAGGACACATGGCAGTTAAAAATTGGTTGGGATGATAACATCCCAGACACTATTTATTTTAAGTGGCAAAAATGGATCGAGCTACTGAAGGAAATAAGCAATGTAAGAATACCTAGATGTTATAATAATATAGTCAATCGCGCGTCGGAAGGAGAAAAGACATTGGAGCCTGTGCGCGTAAACGAGACAGGTATAAAACCGGTTACTTATCGTACAAGTCCTCGCTGCTACGCACCGGCGGCCGATATATCGCCTACAATAACAGCGACGCAGCGAGCTACGCCTGCTACGGATTCTAGACAATTCGTAGCGGCGGCTACAAGTGCTACGAGTGCATCAGTTTATAGGAACTTACAATTACATGTTTTTAGCGATGCCTCCACTAAGGCGATGTCAGCTGTTGCATACTGGCGCTGGAATAATAACGGTGTTGTTTACGTATCATTTATTGCAAGTAAGTGTCGGGTTATGCCTGTGAAAATTTTAACAGTTCCTCGCGCGGAACTACAAGCCGCCGTGTTAGCTGCACGACTGGCTAACACTATTGTCAAGGAACACAGAATGACTTCCGAGCGTAGGTACTTTTGGTGTGATTCTACTACGGTCATTCATTGGATTCGTAACAATACTCGCACATATAAGACATTCGAAGCGAACCGTCTGGGCGAAATCGATGAATTGTCCCGCGTACACGAATGGAACTACATACCTACAAATCTTAACATAGCCGATTTGGCTACAAGGGAATCATTCGATCCAACACAGTTGGTTGAATGGTTTAATGGCCCTAACTTCTTATATTCAAAAGAAGGTTCATGGCCGAAAGATATTATTCAGTTGGATAAAGATATAATATCTACTGACGTTGTCACATTGGTACAAGATGTTCTCGCTACCTTACCTGTACCTGATCCGAAACGGTTTTCTTCTTGGCTGAGACTGTTGAGAACCATGGCGACTGTACTGAAGTTTATTGACAGGTGTAAGGGAATACAAAGTGAAATAGATTGCAGTACCATGGAACGAGCGGAACGACTGCTGCTAATGTGTGTCCAGACAGAATGTTATGCCGAAGAAATAGCTGCAATAAAAGGTAAAAGGTTAATAAAACGAAATAGCAAGTTACTTACCTTGTCCCCGTACTTAGGTGATGACGGCCTGCTGCGCGTGGGCGGCCGAATTGATGCTGCTAAGGATGTACCTATTGAAATGAAAAGACCGATTATACTTGACGGTAAGCATCACATAGCGAGGCTGATTATTCGTCACTACCACGTGAAGGCGGCACACGGAAGTCAAGAAACCGTCGTCAATGAGCTGAAACAGAAATACTGGGTAGTTAGACTTAGACCTTCTGTAAAGTCTGTTGTATCTAGGTGCATGCTTTGTAGGATACAAAAGTGCACACCCCAAGTGCCCCGCATGGGTGACTTACCCGATGCTCGCGTGGCTCACCATCAGCGTCCGTTCACATTCTGCGGACTGGACCTGTTTGGACCTATACTAGTTACTGTTGGAAGACGTCGGGAAAAAAGGTACGGTGTGTTGTTTACTTGCCTTACAGTACGTGCGGTCCATGTTGAGTTAGTCTCATCGCTCACATCGGACTCGCTTATCATGGCGCTCCGCCGTATGGCGGCGCGACGAGGTTGGCCCTGCCATCTATATTCAGATAATGGTACTAACCTTAGAGGAGCCGACAAGGAATTGCAGTGTTCATTACGGGAAATAGATTCATCGGCACTGAAAACGGAAGGGGTAAATCACGGTATGGTTTGGTCGTTTATCCCTCCCGCTAGTCCCCATTGGGGTGGGGCATGGGAGAGGTTAATTAGAAGTGTTAAGACTTCTCTCAAAGTTGTGCTCAATGAACGAGCACCACGTGAAGAAGTCTTGGTCACCTTGATGGCTGAAGTCGAGAACATTGTAAACAGTCGGCCCTTAGTTCATGTTTCAGTGGAACCCGGTAGTGTTGAATCTCTTACTCCAAATCATTTTTTAATTGGCAGTTCATCGAACCTGCCTGTTGTCGGTGTCTTTAATGACTCGGATCTGTATAGACGCAAACAATGGCGCATAGCTCAAAGGTTAGTTGATATGTTTTGGTGGCGGTGGGTCAAAGAGATTTTACCTACGCTGCTACCTAGGGTGAAATGGCAAGAAGAGCAGAAGCCACTTCAAGTAGGAGACTTCGTCTTATTGGTGGATCCTCATGGTCCTCGAAATACGTGGCCTAAGGGTCTGATCACCCGCGTGTTCCCAGGTAAGGACGGTCGTACACGTATGGTGGAGGTAAAAACTCAGACAGGTACGTTGCGACGGTCTGCGGTCTGCGTCGCTCCCGTCTCTTTGGTTGATGAGTGCTGTACCAGCACTGGGGTGGGGAGTGTTAGCGACGCATAATACAATACCTGGTCATACTATGTTGTAACAGGATAAAGTAGTTTGTACCTACATAAATCAGTTTTAAGGAATTTCTTTGTTAAATTTTATTGTAAATATGGAGGTAGCGTGCAAAATAATGTATTAAATTCACTTTTTCGAGTCACAAAGTTCAGTTCGCTAATGTCTCTCAGAGCAACCGCACGCTACCATCTCGCTCGTTATTTTTCGGTCACCCGCTGTAATATTTGTAGTTTAATACAAATAAACGCCTACAAAACTTATTGCCGCTCGAGTATTATTTTCACGAAGACTCCGGACCCGCTACACTATTAATACACAATTACAATTATGCCCTTGTTCTACCAAAGGTGCGATTTGTACTAATTCAGTAAAACAGAACATTGAGCTGCCTCTGTTCACTTACAGCGAAAGAATTGTAAAAAAATCCCATACAAATATTCAGAGGAATGTGCGTCGGCATTGTATAACATAATTTCGCCAAACCCGTTCCATCATTGGACCATCAAACTTAATGTTGTGCCACCAGTACACGGACATCTCACCCATGCACAAAAGGTTTTGTAAAAACATTCAATTGTGCGTACAGCTAATTTCATGCCAGAGTCAGTATTTCCTGATAGCTAAAATCTTAAGTCAAGAGTAAATAGGTTACTTCTATGCAAGCATACTCCATCGTCGTGGTGTGGTACCATCGGGACCTTACCATCAATCAGGCGAGATATTGGTCAAGCGCTACCCTATTATTAAAAAAAAAAAAAACTAAAGTGATAATTATAAATATTACCGTTTACTCGTATTTTAGAAATAGACAACCCTTGACAATGCTTATGATGTTTTTTTTCCCAATGGCAAATCATCAAATGACTTCTGAGAGTATAGTTGGAGTGTCAGTCGTTTACTGATAAAAGGGCTTTACCCACCTGTGTCCTTTGCGTTTCAGAGCCACGGCAACTCTTGAACAATTCCGTAACTCTGGCTGGCATAGGCCCTAGCGGACTCCGTCTAAGACATGAGTGCAGATCATGGATATGAGGTTTGACAGCCTATACTTGTGTTCAACGCATTAAGAGTATTGGCGACATATCCGTGACCTGTGAGAGAAAACGAAGATGTGGCGCATAACTTAAATCATAGTGTTGTATGTATTTTACTCACTCTAACTTTCTCAAGCTGAACGCCACATATAGGGCATATTTGTGACTTGCGTGTACACTTATGCCTATCATGGTCCTCTTGATTAGGAAAAGGCCTCTTGCACTTTTTACAATACACTCTTTTTGGATTGTGTCTTCTTATTTTATGGTCCTGTAATTAAAGATTTATTTTTTTATTATTCAACGTTTACGCGATTGCGAAGCGAAGCGGCGGGCATGGAATAAACAATACTATTATTAGTATTATTTGTTTGTTCCACAAACAATTAATACTATATTTTCGCGCAAACTCTTGTGTTGCGGCGGCTGATTTTAAATTAATTGCGATGGCCGCCGCGTCGCGTTAAACTCTCGAGAACCGCATCCACGTAAAGCGCCGCGTAAGTAAGGATGCGATTACAAGTGTGTTAAGTAAATGAGAATGTCAGGCACAATATACTGTACCACAATTATTGAGACTGACCCTTTCTTTCAATTTTGATTTTTTTAATAAGATTAATGGATGAAAGAAAATGATGTGCAATAATTTTAAAGAAAGATCGATAAAAATAAGAACTTACTTTTAATCCACCACTATGTTTGCAGGAGAATCCACACATATCACAAACATAAGCCTTATTTTTACCATGTGACCTTATATGCGACTTCAAATTAACTTTACTTTGGAAACTGAAAATAAATGAGAATAATAATATATGGCATACATCTGTATTACTATCTATAAAGCAAAGTCTTGACTTAACAACGCCCAACCAACTTGGCATGGAGCAAGGTCTTATAGCACAAGTATAGGAAAAAATCTGAAAACTATCACAAAAAATGATACTTAATTTTGCGATTCGGAAAAAATCTTTGTAACTCAATTTGGGAATTAAACTGTTTTCATAGTTTAGTTTATACGGAAATCTCAGTGAAAGAAAGAAAAATAATTGATTTGGTACAGCACAAGGCCCAAACAAGAAGCAAAAAATAAATAAAACATACAGTTGTTGTGTGCCTCATGGCTGCACCAAAATAGGTCCAGTCCTGCATGATTGCCAGACAACTAGTGTCTGACGCTGGTTTTCAACTGAACCTGTGGTTGTGACGCAATGGACGTAAAACCGGTTTTCAGTCCAACTCGCACTTGCTCTGTTTTTTTTAACTACTGTAGGTATAGGTGACTTACCCTTTAGAACAAATATCACAGATATACTTTATACTGGAATGAACTTGTAGAATGTGACTGCTAAGTTTTTTTGGTGTATTACAAGTCCATGGACATTCACTACAAAAAAGATTTCTGTCCTGTAAAAAAAGGATGATTATCATTCAAACCATTTTTATTATCATAACTTAGACTGATCTGGTTTTTTATTTCGGCTATTAATTTTAAGTTTCTTATGTAATTTTTTGTTTTTGGTGTACAATCAGTTTGTGTCCAGTTCAGAAAGTATTAAGTTTTTACAATCACTGTATTAGGGGCCATTCATATATTATGTACGACGATTTTTACCAGTTTTTGACCCACTTCACTCCTAAATTTTATTTTTAAAACTAATAATTTAAAGGGTTTACTCCCTTTCACGCCCTGGCCTTGTAAAAAAAAAATAAGACATGGTCGACCCCCTCCCCCTAAGTCGTCTTACGTAATATATGAATGGCCTCTTATTTTGAGTTTAGAATGGGGATGGAGCAAATATATTGAGTGAGCTGTTTTTGCAAGCTTTGCTGAGGTATCAATTTTACCTCATCGCACTTGTTTCAATAATTCCACATTATTGCCCATTAATGAAGAGACTTGACATTCAAAACTATGCTAATTTTACATTACAATATTCACTAGAAATCAATAATTGCGAATAATTAAACCAGCTACTGAAATATACTTGAAAAAATCTCGTCAAAAACTCCTAATCCTATCTTTTCAATAAGACTAAATATAGAATTAATAAAAATAAAAAAAACCCGGTAGAGAGAGTACTTACATCTTCTTCAATATGGAAATTCCTATAGTGATGTTCCAAATAAAGACATGATTTGTATTTCTTCTCACAAATGTGACATTTACTTTGTTTTAATGGGACATGAATTAGTCTATGAGCAAGGAGCTGAGACAAGCTATTTAATTGCTCTCGGCAAAGATCACAGTGTCGGTCCTTGTTATGGCTATCTAGATGATTATTCAGGTCTGTTTTGTCTTCAAATGTCTGAGGGCAAATACCTGGAAATAAAACATCTTAATGGTAAATTGAGATAGAGTTTGATGCATAGCGCTGCTATATAAATGTAATTAACATGCATTGAAAAATAAATAAGTGAATTAATAATTATTATTATTTATTTTTTATTGAAATATGTACTGGGTTTTTTAAGGAATAAATGAAAATAATATTAATGAGCTCTAATCTGAACTAAGTAACAAATTATAGAGTAATGTAATTCTGGTTACGGTTATATAAGGTGGGTTGGGGTAAGATCAGCATTGGGGTAAGAACACGGAGTTAGTATGGAAGAGGAGGCGGCCTAAACAACTGTGCACTGTGACTCTCAACTGAGTCCTGACGTCATCACGGTGGGCGTGGCTTAAATCAGTGTATTGTTGGCGTTCGTCCTGTGCACAACTTCGTAAACCTACTTATTTGGCATCATATTCGCGATAGAAAAACAAAAAAAATAAGTGTTGTATTTTATCTTGTAAAAACTACTTGGATAGACGTTCTGATGCTATGGATGCCATCACATTTCATTTGTAAGTAATTTTAGGCATAATTTATTAAAATACTTCTAGAACAATCTCTTAAAGTCAGCATTTCCAAATATAATTCTACTCGACATTAGATGGCGACACTTTGTGTCATGGGAACTAAATATATTTAGGCACGTAGAGCTCAGTATTAATATATTTTAATAATCATACGTACTGAAATTTGATCAACATTCATTCTTAAAGGTACTTTAATCGCCAAAATATTATTTTTGTAGTTTTTATATAATTTTGTAAACAGGTCGCCATCTATCGTCAAATAGCAAAAATACAGGGCAGTATTTAGAAGCCAATTATTTTACCGAATGTCCCACGGCTTATGAACTTGTAAATACGAGTATAATACTTGTATTTCTTTAATATATGATTTGGTCGACCAAATTGTTTTTTAATTACCTCACATTTGGTGTAAAAAGTAGAGTATGCAACACGGGGATAACTGTCTTTGTCTTGGGCGGCTTGAATTCCTCACTTCACTCTGGTTTCTTTATAATCTCCCTCTCAATGCTCGGGAGTTAATTATATAAATCCCTCACTAACGTTCGGGATTAAAATCAGCAACCTTCGTTTCGTTCGGAATTCAACATGCAGCCCGCGACTTTCAAGACACTGCTTTATCCCCTAGTCACATAAATTACTATTATTGAATGGTTTCGGACGTTAACACGTGTTTTTTTTTTTAAACTAGCTTAATGTAATCAATCTTGATCATTCTTTCTATCAAAATAAGCCTTTAAAAAAGTAAAACCTAATAAAAGTGGAATTAAAAAAAATGTTACAATAAAAAGGTTTTTGATGAATTTCGAATGATCTTTATTCGTCATTCATCAAATAATAGTATCACTATTTCAATGAAAAATATACGTATCGGATGGTTTACACTTACACAATTAATTTAACCCTTCAGATACCGTCAATTAGAGACACAATAGTAAGACAATAGATGCGCGGCCACCGGTGGTCGCTTGGGGATTCATGAATTAAAAAACAAATATCCCTGGTAATTCTGAGTGCGACCCTGTTGCATCCTGCACTTAATGACATCTAGTGTGAGATAGTTACGTAACTACAAAATAAAATCAACAGAACGAGCAAGTAGTTTTGCTATTGACCGGCAGGTGGCAAATAAAAAAATGGGCGGAGTCTAACACCCCCTCACCCCGCAAAATGTCACGCTTTTTTACTTAGGGAAATCTTATTACAACATCTCCTCTTCTATACTAACTCCGTGGGTAAGAACATATAAATACATTATACCTTTATTTAGCTTTATTTTTAATGCCAACTACATTGCTGGGCAAGGTGGAACATGATGACGCGGCACGGATTATGGGTAGCATTAAAATAAAGCTAAATAAGTGGTATAATTTATATTTATACTTTCTTACCCCAATGCCGATCTTACCCCAACATACTTTAATTTATTTATTTAAAAATGTATGCATACACACAAACTAAAAGATTAGAAGGAAACAGAATGCTCCTGACATAGGCCTCTAACAACTATCTCTGGAAGGCACTGTGCTACAGTCCTCAGTATAATAAAACCAAAGTCTATTTACATATTTATACTGCCTGTGTATCAATACAAAAAAAAAAGTGTAATGAAATAAATAATACATACCACAAAACCACTTGTTCTCCAGTCCATTAGCAAAGCCTTCTAATAATTTTGATGTTTTTACTTTGAGCTTCTTATGTTTATTTTTATTTATCTTCTTTGGTTTCACATCTGAAGTAATAATGTTTTGTTAGCATTAACATTTTTTCATTTTATAGAATCATCAAAGCAATATAAGTTAAAGTTCTTGTGAAAATGTATTATTGAAAATTATAATTATGGCAAAGTATTTGTTGTTTTTTGAATTGGTGAATTGTATTTATTATATTAAGATTTTTACAATGAGAGCTTAATAATTTGCTATATAAATGGTTAATTTCCCTAGCCTAGCTTTCTTACTTTCCTTTTCTTTTTTTGGTTACTTAATTCATTGCAAAATGAGAGAGTGAACAGGCGTTCGCTTGGAAACCTCAAGCGAACAATTGTTTGCTCTCTCATTATTGTGTCTCTAATTACGGTATTCTATAGGTTAAAAAAAACAGTAAATATTCGAAGACATGGTACGCCTGTATGAAGCTTACATATAAAACTGAGAAACTGAGTCAAGGAAGCGGCAATGTTGTGCCATTTTGTCTACAGTAGGCCTTAGATTGTTAAGATTTTCACTATTGGTTCTTGAGTTTTGGCCACTGAATGTGTTAAGTGGGATAACGTTGCATTACCATCTTCTTTTTTAATAATAATATTGTTGTCATCCTCTTCATATTCAGAAAAGGCCTCATCAAAGTCATTGTTTAAAAGTGAAGCATCATCATAATAATTTTCTTCCTTTATTTCTGATTTGATGGCCAACTTCTCGTTTCCATCAAATTTAGTTTCCTTTTCAATTTCTATAACAAGTACTTTATTTTCTGCTTTTATTTCCTGAAATAAGTAATTTTCTCAGTCAAAAAAAAATTCAAAGAAATTCCATGGATTTTTGATTAAAATAACCAAAAAAGATTACAAATATCAAATATTATATGAATAGCAAGTCAATTGGCAGCCTTTTGAGCCACATCAACGTTTCTGGATTTAAAACAATGTAGTGTTATTTGCACAGGACAGGTCGTTGTGGCGACGCTTGTGGGAGGCCTATGTCCAGCAGCGGACGTCTTTTAGCTGATATGATGATGATGATGATGAGTGTTAATAAAATAAGGTCAAAACCTATCGAACTAAATTTAGATTGGTTACAAAGATCTCATCTTTGTTTCATAATATGAATCTTAGCTGAATCACTATTAATACTCACAGAATAAATAATCTCTCTCAATGTAGTTTCTGCAGTTATAGACTTTTCTCTAAATTCTATAAAACATTTGACTGTGTCCATACATGTCTGACATGAATATTGTGGCATACCATCTAATAAGGTTATCTGAAATAGCAAGTTACAATTTATTTTTCTTTCTTTAAAATTAACAGATAGGATCAGTTTTGAACATGATAATGATAGTGTAAATAAAGAACTCACTGTTTAGTGTAATTTACGCAGTTCAAAAGTGTTTGAACAGTTTAATAACAGCTAAAACTAATAAAGATAACGAATATAATACTCACATTAAGATTTGTTAACAAGTTATAGTTGCTAATGAAAGTTTCATCCAGTGGAAGCATCCCTTTTTCTGTTGATAAACACACTCTACACATCTCCATGATTATTAAAGTATGAATCTTGAACCATATGAATAAACAGAACAGTTTAAATTAACAATTTTATTAAACTTTTCTCAATAAAATTGCAAAACAAAACATGACACAATCACAAACAAGAGTATTTTGACCACAGATTAGAGAGTGTACTAATTTTGACTTTTGACTACGTCTGACAGACGTCAACGTCAGTCAACATCATTGACAAGGCAATTGACAATATTTTTTTTGTATTGATTTTGGCTTGTATTGTCTTGGTCACAAAGAGTGATTTTTTAAAACGATTTTGGCTCAGTCGGATATACTTGTTGGGCGCGAGTAGAGCCATGTGGTGCACATGTTTGAGCTACACATTAGAAGACGAATGTATTTGTATAACATATTTTGATGGTTTAGAAGTATTTGGCTGTAAATGTCTCGAGTAAAATAACATTTATAGTTTAATTTTACCGAAATTGTGCTGGTTTCAATGATTCCTACGTATTGTCAAGTTGTGTGGCTACTTGATATACAAAGTCCAAGGCTGTCGGCTGTGACGGAGTCAGCAGAACCATGTTATCCCTCTTGATTAAAAATTTGCTCCCCATTATCACACATATCATCAATGCCTCCCTTCAGACTGGGTTGTTTCCTACATGCTGGCGTAAGGCTTTCATTATCCCTCTTCCAAAAATTCCCACTCCCACTTTATCAAATCACTTTCGACCAATTTCCATTCTCCCTTTCCTATCTAAAATCCTAGAAGCAGTTGTTCTTAAACAGATTTCGTCCTTTGTGTTTGGGAATAATCTGTTATCCCCTTTTCAATCAGGTTTTCGACCTGGCCACAGTACAGCCACAGCCTTGCTTAAAGTCACAGAAGATGTCAGGAATGGCCTAGAGAATTCGAGGTTAACGGTGCTAGTTTTAATAGATTTCTCCAATGCTTTTAATACCGTTGATCACGACATACTTCTGGCTATCTTGTCTCAAATTGGGATCTCTACGTTGGTACGGGATTGGTTCTCATCATATCTTCGTGGACGTCAACAAGCGGTACGTGCTGATCAGAAATTTTCTGACTGGTGCGACCTGCAAACCGGCGTTCCACAAGGCGGTATACTCTCTCCTCTCTTATTTTCTTTATTTATTAACTCTATTACAGCTATTCTCAAATGCTCTTTCCATCTGTATGCTGATGACCTTCAGCTCTACGCGCAGGCTGACATTGACAACCTTGATGACTGCATCTCCCTACTTAATGCTGACCTTCTGGCCATTGCTGAGTGGTCGAGCAGATTTGGGGTTACTGTCAATGTCAGTAAATGCCAGGCCATCCTCATCGGTAGTCCTTACTTTTTACGGAGTTTGGACACTAACCGATTACTGCCGCTTATTTTCGGCAATACTGTTATCCCTCTGTCACCTCATGTTAAAGATCTGGGTTTACATATTGACGATAGGTTAAGCTGGAATAAGCAGGTTGCTCAGGTTAGCCAGAGAGTCACCTACACGCTGCGGTCTCTCTATAGATTCAAACATTTCCTCCCATCAAGCACTAAAACTACTTTGGTCCAGTCGCTTGTGTTACCTATAATTGACTATGCTGATGTTTGTTACTCCGATCTTTCCCAAGAACTTCTAAACAAATTGGATCGACTTCTCAACAACTGCATTCGTTTCATATTTGGGCTTCGTAAATATGATCACATTTCTTCCTTTCGTTCTCAGCTTAAATGGCTGCCTATCCGCCACAGGAGATCCCTCAGATCCCTTTGCATGCTTTTCACCATAATTAACGATCCTTGTGCTCCTGATTATTTAAAACAGTATTTTAAAGTATTGGGCAGTTCTCATAATCTTAACCTTCGTGCATCCAAAAACTTGCTTCTTCATATTCCTTCTCACCGTACTGGTTTTATGTCTAATTCTTTCGCTGTTTCCACCATAAAGCTCTGGAATGTGCTTCCCCTAGACATCAAAAAGGCCGAGAGTAAATTTTCCTTCAAGCGTAAAATTCGGAACTACTACATGAAGTCTTCTCAACCTTAGTTTGGTCTTCGTCAGAATTACTATTAAGTTCTCTTAATTATTTGTTATTTTTCATAGTATTTATTAGTTTATTATTTTAACATATATATGTATTTTATTTTATATAATTTGCTTTTTGTTTTCATTTACTGTATTTGTTATTTGTTTATTGTGCAAACCTACCACAGTGTTGTCTTTTTAACCCAAAGGTTGACTGGGAGAGAATGCCTTGTTGCATTAAGTCCGCCTATGTACCACTACTGTACATGAAGTTTAAATAAATAAATAAATAAATAAATAAAACTACTCTAATTTTACATCACAATATCTACTAGGGATTAATATTAGGTGTAGTGGTCTAATAAGCCCTTTTTAAAGTTTTCTTCAATGGTAAAATCGACTAAAAAAATTAACAGTACGTTAAGTTGTGTAACTCACTTATATATTTTTTATCTGTGGCATACGCGACAGGGGCGTGCGGAATGTCAAGTCGAAATTGTATAGGTACCTATCGATTGTGCAATAAATTCGTATTTTATCATGTTAATTTAATAAACTGCGTTTGTTTTTTATGTAGCAGTAAGTAGTAAATGTCTAGCCATGAAATGAATTAAGCTATATCAATGGTAGCAACATTATTGTGAATGTCTTAATTAAAGTCGCGGTTAACTCGTATATTCTTGTTGTTTGTTGTGAAAACAAGAGAAATTATGGTGGAGAACGGAGCCTCCAGCGGGGGCAGCGATAGCCCCAGTGCAACCTGCGCACGTTCAGGATTACTAGAGACCTTGGTCCGTGGCGTGTGGTATCGTGTCCATTGTACGCTCGAAGAGGATTATCTAAGTGTGTGTCTTGATGATGGCTACGACGCGACTACCACACTGAATGGCACCCTCAACAACAATAACGTAGAGACTCCGAACAGTGACTTCACAGAGGTTCCAGAAGCGATCGCAAATCAAAAACGTCTAGTACAAGTGGTGAAGTCTGACAATAATGGGTTGGGAATCTCAATAAAGGGTGGCATAGAAAACAATATGCCCATATTGATATCGAAAATATTCAAAGGCATGGCAGCTGACCTTACAGAACAGTTGTATGTTGGTGATGCCATACTATCTGTGAATGGGGAAGATTTGAAGGATGCAACACATGAGGAAGCAGTCAAAGCATTGAAAAGAGCTGGAAAGATGGTCCAGTTGGAGGGTGAGTGGTCATAAGTCATACTATAAATGTTGCAATGTTCGTGGCATGGCTAGTTGTGGGGCACAGGCTAACTAAATTGACCTTAATTACTTCAATTCAGTGGTGCATAGTTACTAATTGAGCTGTTCACAGCTGTTCTGTATATCATAGACAGATTTAGGCTTTTTCTAATCACTAAGAAATTACACTCAAATGAGTTATGATATATAAAAACAATACATTTATAACTAAATATTAAATGTATTGTTTTTATTAATTTTAGCTAGATTTTATATTATTAAATTAAAACATCAATTGATTTCCAAGCTTTGGGGTAATGCATTTTGTGTTTGGGTTCTATCTGTAGTGCTGGTTAAAGTATATCATCCCTCAGTGCAGTGCCTTTTGGTATAGATCTCCTCCAACTGCTTCCATTACACTCTGTCTACAGCTACACTTGTCCAGTATGGATCCAAGGTCAAGTGGATGTCGTCTTCCTATTTTCCCATTGGGCGACCCTGTTTTGTGATGCCTTCTCTTGGGTAACATTTGGTTACCTGTTAGCAACACCAAGGCGCTGCTGGCCTTTCTTGAGGAGCTGGGGTGGATCGAGTGACCCTTTTGTCCCACCCATACGCAAAATACGCGCTTTAGTCGTGGAGTTGCAGAAAACAGCCCGTTTTACCTATTACCTACCTGCTTGCTCAATTTATTGGCCTTGCAACAAATCATGTGATCTGAACAGAACCATTTTGGGTAGTTGATTAGGATTAGAATACCTAAAACCTTGGTTTTTTTACCTTATTTACCTCATTGCTAACTCAAACGCTCCAACAATATCACGCAGGTTTTATATGAATGAATGTCTGGTGTAATGTATGTCAGTGTTAGATTATGTAGGTTTGAATTGGAATGAATGCTTCTTAATTCATGAATCCCCAAGCGACCACCGGTGGCCGCGCATCTATTGTCTTACTATTGTGTCTCTAATTGACGGTATCTGAAGGGTTAATATATAATGTCTGTCTACAACAGTGGTTCGTAACCTGTGGATCGTGAACCACTGGTAGTCCGTAAGAAGTAAATAGGGTCTGCAAAAGGTCTAAAAATTTCAAACTTTCAGACTGAAAAGTAACAGCGATGCAAACTGATTTTAACTTTTAATCTGAAATATTGATATTTTGACTGGCCTGTTAGTCTGGTGGTCTGTGGCCCTGACTGTTATGCCAGCATAGTAGTCAGGGTGTGGCTGCACCAACAACCTCCAGGGGTTGTGGGTTCGATTCCCATCCAGGACAAATGTTTGTGTGATGAGCACAATCATTTTTGTTTCATCTGGGTGTAATTTCTCTACAGTATAATGTATTTAGAAATGTATGTTTTTCAGTTGTCTAGTACTTATAGTGCAAGCTCTTAGTTTAGGACAGATGATGTTGTGTTAAAGTTATGGTTTTTAATATTGTTTCTAATATCAATGCTTGTTATCTTGATTCTAGTTGTGCTACAAGTTTTGAATTTATGATATGTTTCATTTTTTCTTAACATAATTATTATCTAAATTTTCTTCTGGTCTTCTGGTGACTGCTAACAATAAAGTAACCAAAGTGGTGCTCAGTCTATGATTATCTAGGTTTTTCGTTTGCATATAACACCTTTTCTAATATATGCCCCTTTATGATTACCGAGGAAAGATGAAACCAACTATCAGTTAAAAAATATATAAGGTATGTTATTGAGGATTTTCCAAATAAACCACAAATTGTTTCTCTGAAAATCAAAGATTTGTTTATTTAATACGTCTTTACTATATTACAACGTTTAACTATGACCATTACACCTATAACTTACCTGAAAATCAAAGAAACGACATTTAAAGTTTACTAGTATCGCCTCCTCAATTATATCCCTTTATTTTATCCTTTTACAATAGATTTTTTAACAATAAAATATGCAAAATAATCTAAACATCATCTGTCATTCAATCACACGTCACCCCGTTCCACAGAACATAAATTCCATTGACAACTTCAACGCGCGTTATGAAATGTCATTTCATTACAAATATAAATATATATATATATAAAATAAATAATATTCCGATGTGTATGGCAAGGTGCAGTCCAATTTTAGTATGAGATTTACTTTAAAAACTTATACTCAATACTCAATACTCAATACTCAATACTCAATACTTTATTGCATTCCATATGTGTTTATGATGGTATAAAAAAAAAAGAATCAATATGGACCCTGTCGGGCACA
This sequence comes from Mythimna lalbum, assembly GCA_949319445.1. Lineage (NCBI taxonomy): Eukaryota > Metazoa > Arthropoda > Insecta > Lepidoptera > Noctuidae > Mythimna > Mythimna lalbum. The sequence continues at coordinate 7,876,643 of OX439351.1, read as the reverse complement.
GCAAAGCTAGGAGAGAGGACGAAGGCTAACTTGTCATCATTATTAAAATATATATATATGTATCCTGTAACTTAATTACCTATCTATTTAAATTAAATTGTGTATGAATGTTATTGTATTATTATGTCTCTGTATAAGTATTGGTATATTTTATTTATTTATTTTCGTCATTATTAATACATTTTATTATCATTGAAATTAATTTATGTATGTGTATTATTATAATTAACTAAATTATGCTAGGTATTTTTATTTATTTTTATCATCATCATTTTTAAATTATGTATTTATTTAAATTATTCTTATATATATGTTATTACTATGTTTGTGTTTCAGATTGGTAAATTATGTCAGATATTTTAGTTTATTATTGGTCGTTTATTTTTAAATTGTCAGATTATTATATATATTAAATTGTCAGTTATATTTGTTGCTTACCCCAGAGCAGCACAAATTCACCACATAGAACTTTAAACAGGTAACATTTTGTTCAAAACCAAAATTTTAATTCCACAGTGAAATATCTCCGCGAAGTGACTCCATATTTTCGCAAGGCGTCGATCATCAGTGAAGTCGGCTGGGAGCTGCAACGCGGGTTCATGGCGGATGTGCCGCCTTCGCCTCCATCACCCCGGCGCCGCAGAGCTGACACGCGCTATGTGCCTCTACTGATGGCGTGTATCGCCAAGAATTTGCGTCATCGTGATCCAGGTAAAAATATGTTGTATAAGCATTGTAAAGATGCGCCAAGTAGCAGCAAGCTACAATGCAGCAGGTGCCGGCAGTTCAAATATGAAAAGAGGGGGAGGTTTACTTTTCAGCAGGGCACAAAAGACTAATAGAAAGAAGAAAATAAAGAAAGGAAAAGAGTTTATTTACTCCAAACATGTCGCATACCTTTAAAAAATAAAACAAATAACAATAACGACTCTATATGTAGTAAGATATACACCTCCGCGCAAAACGGCCAGCGCTCATCAATCATAATAATATTCGTATGAAGCCAGTAGTATGACAGAAAAACATTTGTAATTTTTTTGCTGTTTCTTGTTCGTTCTTTACAAGTTAAAGATTGTGAATACAATTTATTTGAATATGTAAAAAAAAAAAAAAATGCTATGTTTGATTATCAAAAATGTTTGAACTAAATAGTCTCTCATTTCCCATTATAGAAGAGCGAACAATTGAGATCTACTCTCCGGACGGCGTGCACGCTCTGGCGTTGCGCGCAGGCAGCGCACAGGGCGCGACGGGCTGGCACCGCGCGCTGCACGCCGCCGTGCGACGTGCAGCGCGTGCTGCCCTGGCACGCGCGCGCCCGCGACTGCGCCCGCTGCTAGGAGATGTACGGTATGCTGGCTGGCTGGCGAGGCGACCTCCTCAGGATCATGTGAGTTTGAATTTGGAACAGCTAAAATTAACTTGCGCCCTTAACCAACTTTTGCCTTTTTAGTGTTAACCAAAGTGAGAAACTGAAGAATGTTACTTGCTTGTGCTTTCACAGATGAGTGCTTCCGGCGGGTCCGATAGTTCTGATGAGGCGGATGGTTGGCAGCCGACTTTCGTCGCGATTACAGATAGAGAAATCAGGTGAGCATCGTGAAGAATTTTGTTGTTTATGGTAAACTCCATAATATTTAGCTCAGTTTGGCGAGATACTCAATTCTTTATTGCATTCCACAATGTAGGCTTAGGTGGTAAACATGTCAAAAGTAACAATCATGGACCTTGTCGGGCACAGCAACAGAAGGATAAATTAATCGCAGAAGAGGACTTATCATTTAGGATGTTTCAAGAGAAGTCTAATGAATGGCCTTTTTGTTAAGTTTTTGTTGTCAATAATTTTATTCTTTATTTTCTTTGGTGAAATCAATGGATGGAGTATTTGATGGAATGATCATATCTTGCAGAAAATGTGTGATTGTTCTGGCTTGGTTGAAGGGAATTAATTGAAAGAATGATATAGGCACGAAGTTTTTGTATCAGTACTGTTTTTTTTTTTGTGTCGACGGGGAAAATCATCTTTGACAAAACCCGCTCTTGGGTGGAGCGCGAGATAGTGTCAGACTCTTATTGACTAAAAACCCTGCGCCGTTCCTTCTAGCCTTCATACCGGGGCACGAGCTCCCTTTAGGACAACCCTGTCCCCAGTAGGCTTCGGCCCAGCTGGGCCACTCCTGCTGCTGACCACTCCTTGAGGCGCGTGGGAACAGTGCGCGCCGTCGACGTCTTGGACTCGGTCCATTACCGGACGATCGGACAGCGAGCTACCCATGGCTCGCCGTCCGCGAGCCCGCGTCTACGGTGGCCGGAAATCGGGATCGGAATCCCGGCGACGGCGGCGAGGGCGCCGTTGCCTGATGCGGTCGGCCTCCTCCTTTGCAAGCATTACTGCTTCGCAGAAGGAGGCGACCGCCTGCCATTCCTCCTCGCTCCGGACTATGGCCTCGACCAGGGCCCGGCGCGAGAGGTCTCCGCCGCCGATCGCCTCCACGAGGGCACGGCGAGTACCAGTACTGTGGCCTTATCATGATATGTTAATATAGTGCGTGCGAGCGACAAAGAGGGATGAAATTATATACTTTACATAGCCCATCCCTTTCATATTTCAGTTTAGGTCATCAAATGAATGGCGCTGGTAGGTCGTGGTAGGGCCTCTTTCGTGTAGTGGTTTGACGTTTGATAATGAGGAGTATGTGGGGCACCAGATTGTACGAGGCGGCGCCGTGGTCGGGCGAGGCGTGGTGCGCGCCCACGGAGTGCTTCAGCCTCGCGGCCACGCGCCTGGCGTGGTGGCGGCGCGCGGCGGGCGGCGGCGCGGCGGCGCTGGGGCTGCGCGCGGGCACGGCGGCGGGGCTGGCCGTGCGGGCCTTGCGCGCCGACACGCCGCACGACCTGGCCGCCGTGGCCGGCGCGCTCGTGGACGGCGCGCACCACGCCGTGCGCGACCAGCCCGAGTTTACCTTCCGTGAGTCATCTATAACATACTGCTTTCGCTATTTAGTTTTCAATACTCAATAATAATACTTCAATACCTTTACTCGAAAATCCGCTCTAATCTTTAGTGCTTTTAGGCATCATTTTACTGTTTTTCGAGCAATAGATTTCAGGCTAAAATGTGTATTTAAAACGTTTGAGTAGGATGTCGGTTCCGCGGGCTGTGCGCGCGACTGTCGCTGGGCGCGGGCGGCGTGTGCGTGTGGGAGGCGGCGGGCTCGCTGGGCCGCGGCGGCGCGCGCGCGCTGTACCGGCGCCCGCTGCACGCGCTGCGGGCCTCTGCCGACGATGACCGCTCCGCGCTGTGGCTACATTTTGCTGATGATGATACAGTGGTAAGTAGTATAAACCTCGAACCTAAAAAAAGCTTTTTATTTCACAAAAGCCTATTTAGACACTTATAGGACAATCGGTATGAAGGCCAACGTTGATACCTCACCTCGTGCGAAAAATGCAGCACGGCGTTACATTACACGTAACTTTGATGGGCTATATCATTGTTATTTTTGTATCGTATTTTTGAATAATATAAAAGACGGACTAATTATATTTTTTACAGCAACTAGCCTATTCCGTTAAACCCCTAATAATAACACATAAAAGTGAGCCATGTTCAACATGGCAGTCTTTTGGTCAGCCCAGTAACGGGCTGCAAGTTGGCGTTATAAGCAGCATTCATTAGTTTTAGTAAAGCCCGAGTATCATGGCACGCGAGACAATGATATCAAATTCTAATGGACGTGTGATTCGTTATCATATTCCGAATTCATCATGATTGTCCAGGAGCTGGACATGGAAGGCAGCCCGAAGCCGGCCGTGTTCATCCTGCACAACCTGCTGTCGGCGCGCGTGCACTCGCTGCCGGCGGGCGCGGAGGCGGCGGCGCCGCTATAGCCGGCCGGGGCCCAGTGGCCCGACGGTGGCGCCGCCACACACTTCCCGGCCTAACTAACGACATGATCCCTCTAGAACTGATGTCGCCATCTTTTTTAAAAATCGCGACCGTTATTGTAAACCTGTGGACGTGTTGGAAGCAGTTGGAGTTTACCTTTAGGTAATCAGCGAGTTTTGCTTCAAGTTTTTTTTATGTGCATTTTCATACAAAAAAATATGTATGCCATGTAATAGAGTCTGAAAATGCACGTAAACAATAATTTGTAATGTGAGTCAGCCGTAGGATTCTTTGGAATATCTATTGTATAACTATTACTACACCCATTCCTAGACAATTGTGTTTGCAGTCGAAAGTAGTACCATAATAATATAATTTGTAACCGCTCTCATCGAATCTCTTGTAACTGACGTATCTGTGATGTTTAACAATTTATCATGATCCCTTCATATCTGACCCGTATCAATAGTAATATTTTGTAAACTTATTTAGTGACTGAAGTGATGTAGTTCATAGAACTATTTCCATGTGGAAGTCAGTGATGATTACATATTTAAATCACTTTTTTATCTTGTAATTATATGAGCAGTAAAACTTAAGTATTGGTAGCACTGGGGCAGCCAGTAAACTCAAGTATTTTCCTAATCCCCTTCTTAATAACACCAAAATATGAATTCAGTAATAATTTTGTTGTATCTGTAATATTGCCAAAGAGTTCAAAGCATAATGGACAATACTTTAGTAGACGTGTGTCTATGGCTCCCTGCCTGTACATACTGCGTCACCTCAAGCCACGTCACGCTCGGTGTCGGCAGGCGTCGTGCTTCGCTTGTATGTGGCTGTCATTGTTCTTCCAAAGATATCAATTTTTGAATTGTTGTTTTGTTTGACCTTGTAGCTTAATGTAGCTTAGTGAAATGTAATTATCCTTTGAATTGATCATGTTTCTTTATAATTCCGATTGTAAATAAATAGGTATACTGTTTTATAAATGGTACATTCCCAGAATGTAGACGATTACATTTGCTTTAATATTTGTAGCGTTTATCTCAGTAAGGTTAAGGTAAGGTTTCAATAATATATGATGTATATTGTGTAGTGTAATAAGAAGGCAATATGCGAGGTGATATCTAACATATTAATATTATTTATTTTGATATCGAATCGTACAGCCTGTGTTGTTATTGGAGGAGCCTCCAATTTTTATTTAAGTACTTATTATGTACTGCATTATTAAGTACACTAATATTAATAATCTCAAAAAGTTTACCTCAAGATTGTTTACTTTATATAATCTCATTAACATTCCTTAATCGTGATTACTTTTACATTCTTAAAAAAATATACTTAAAATATGCTTACTCGATTTTTATAAATAAGAACTATAACACTAATTTGTACTTCACTAAATTACTAAAACGAACACTTACTGTAACTTGAAAACGAATGTATTTAGTAAATAAATTGTATTTGTTGTTTACATTATCAAATGTTAGGTTTTAAGACGGAGGGAGGGAAAAGTTATTACGGATATATTTAGTTATGTTTTAAAGACAAACCATTGATAAAGAATCTCACCAAAAAGCTGACTAACACGTAAAGTAACGAACGTAAAAAGACGCAGTGTGCTAATATAAAGCTGAGTTCTATAAAAGACAACTCATAAAACATAGTTACCATGATTTTAACTTATTTAGGAGCTATCAGGAATCTCTGTGCTATACAGTTTCCGGATCCGTATTATAAATTAAAGCTAAGATACTAATCTTGTAATCTCTTAGAATTTCTACTGGTGACATTCCTTCATACTATGATATTACACTTCCACGGAGCGGCGCATATAGCCGACGCATCCATAGACTGTATAGAAGTAATATTGTCTACTGTCTTTTTATTTTACTGATAGCTTTAATGCTATTTGCTTTAAAGTTACACAATGTTGTTGCAACAATATTTCGTGTTGCATGTAACATGTTACAAGCAACATTGGTTTATGTGTTACTGCAACAATGTTGCGCAACTTTTGTGTATTTGAATAGGAGGCATTAGGCGGCATTCAGACGACCCAACACGACGCCCGATCGGCAGACCCTTCGGGTAAGTTTCAATCGATTTGGAGCAGTTGGAACTCGCTTAACTCTTCAATCGTGATAATTAGAGACAGAATAGAAAGACAATGGGTGCGCGAACGCCGGCGTTCGCTTGGGGTTTAATTAATTCAATTTATATTTGAATATTCTATCAATTGGTTGTCGATTTGTCGTCAGGTTGGGTAGTATTTTGACAAATTTTCTTATGACGTATTTTGATTGTATCCCAAGTGAGTCATTTTGTTATTATTAGACGTTTTTAATATATTTTACAATTATTCATTCCAGTTATTATAATTATTTGTTTTGCAAGACATTACGATGATTCGCAATGTTATATCCTAGTCTTGCACTATGAGACTGAGTTTTATTTTCAAATTATATTTGTATGTTATTATTGAACAGGGACATAGTATTTCTACACCGTCTATGCAAATCGCTAGATTACGAGTCATAATAAAATTCATAAATAATTAGTAATAACTGTATTGGGTTATATGTAAGGCAACTGTTACATAATTTCTTGTGTGGATGTAAGTACGAATAGCTGTTGATAAGCATTGTGTGAACTGAGACTTTGTCACAAATCCCATACGTATATGTACAGTGCGTTTCACTTATGAAGTTCCTTCGCAGTAGAAAATAAAAAAGAAAAGAATGGCTTACTCTAGCAAAATTGTTGCCCGAAATACGAAATCGATTTTAACGGTAGTTTCAATACTTTTTGGAGAATTATGAGGGAAATGGGATTTTATTAAAAAAAAAAGCTGGTCTAAAAGGAAGTTTTCAATGGAGAGATACGATATAGTGGCGCGGCGTTTTCGGTATTTGAAAGAATTGCACGACAATCAAAATAGAGCCCAGCGTCCTATATTTTATTCAAAAATAGTTTTTACAGTTTTCAAAAGAAAAAAAAGAAAATTACGAAATATCTGTTAATCTCCCTAATATTAAGTAATTTCGTTGCTAAACATTATAGCAACACTGTTTTTCCGTATTGCCAACATTTCGGCGAAGGAACTTCTTAAGTGAAACGCACTGTCACTTATCACACAGGAGTGTGCTTTCGGTGCTAGGTCCCTGAACACGTAAAAATCTACGTGTCAGGGTAGTCATACACTAAGATCGCTAATAGACTTAATAGACGAGTGACGCCACACAAGTCGGTATCCGTGTCGTCTGTGATGTCCTTATTTATTTGGGCTACTGAAATACTTCTCTCGGTATGGACGCAGCGGGAGGGAGTGTCGGACTTTTACGAACAAAAACCGACCTGTGTTCCTTCAGTCGAGAGTAAATAGGTTTCTTCTAGATAAGCGCGTTCCATCGTTGACCGCATCATCGCTTTCCATCTGGTGAGATGGCGGTCAAGCGCAAACCTATCAACAATAAAAAAAGTTCCCTTTTGCGTCATAAGACCACGGGGGTAACTTTTTGGAACAATCCTGCTAGAGTCCCTAAATAAGAAAGCCTTAAACCTCTTTTAAGCTAATCGCAAAGTCTGTGCTGATCAGTCTCAAAGATCAAGTTGTTTTTTTCGATTTTAGTTACATAAGTAAGCAACAGTTTTTCGTAAATGCATCCCCACAGTTGCGCAACGCTATAGTTGACTTGTATGATTTCCAACTTTACTATATTAAGGTTTTCTAAAATGTGTTTACAATGCTAGTTGACTTGTTTCATAATACGACCCATTGGTAGCTGTCATAGCATTCATGATCATCTGTAGTAAGATCTGTCATTCTGTCATGCATTAAAAACAACGAAGAAAAATTGTTGTTTATTTTTAATACCACACACAAGTACGTGTCGACCAAGACGATTCGACGGCTGAAGTCTTTCTATCACTAAGCGCCTTGTTGTTTTTACGTAAATGCGATCGAAACGTTTAGCGCGTTTGGCTCTTTAATTGTTTAAGATCTCGGAGCGGGCCAATCGGAGCGCCGAATGTCATAAACGTATTGAACGCGTTAACGTAAAACAAATTCACACTAGGCACTCTGTATTCCTTAACCGTTCACTTTAAAATACGTAAAATAATAAACGTTGTGTAATTTACTTGGTCGACTAGATCTAGAACATACGTTGCCGTCAAACGAGGGGGGGAGGGTAAATAGGAACAAATCTTTAGTTAGGACTTTCACTCATTTCTCCTAATACTAGCTTCTAGCTAAAGCTACCATTATTGAATGCAGACAATTTCTTAGTGAAGTATAAAAAAAAAAAACTAAAGTTTTGTTTCTACTCACCCCTGCGTTCCAATTCACCCCGTTTGACTGAACTTTCTGACAGTCGAATTGATAGGTAGATCAAACTAGGGATGATATAACACCTTCGATCCCGAGTTTGGCTCCCTCGTACGTTTACACTGAAGCAGAGCTGGGCGGAGTGGAGCGAAAAGAGTAGTGTAGCCTAGGATAGCTTGCCCTCCGCTGTTGTCACATTTATTTATTTAACCAGAACGACATAATGCCAATTACATGACGTTTATGACGTCCGGCGCTACGATTGGCTCGCTACAAGCTCTTCATCAATCAGAGAGCCAGTCGTAAATGTTTCGATTGAGTTAACTCGCACTCAGTACTCACTGTAACTTTGGTTCGGTTTGGTCACACATCTGGCAGAACGGTGATTGGCCGCATGACTGGTCTGAATCCGTAACTCTTCCGCTGCACAAGAAGGCGTCAACCAAGAGCTGCGGTAATTATCGAACCTTGTCTCTCATCTCACATGCCAGCAAAGTCTTGCTCCTTATTTTGAATAATCGCATCCGCTATTATCTGGATTGGCAAATCCCGCAGGAGCAAGCGGGTTTCGTTAAGGGCAAGGGCACTCGAGAGCAGATTCTTAATGTCAGACAGCTTATTGAGAAGGCTTACGAGTTTGATACGCCAGTGATAATGTGTTTCGTCGACGACAGCAAAGCTTTTGACTGTGTCAACTGGGGTTGCTTGTGGAGGGTCCTACACGAACTGGGAGTGCCGGATCATCTCATTGCTCTACTTCGCACGCTGTACGGCTCAAGGAGACGTGAGAGTCGATAAAACGACATCAAAATCTTTTAAATTTCACCGAGGAGTACGCCAGGGATGTAATTTGTCACCAATCCTGTTCAAAATCTATGGAGAATACATCATGAGACGTACCTGCGAGAATTGGGAGGGAGGCATCACAGTTGGTGGCGTAAAAATTACCAACCTACGTTACGCTGATGACACTACTCTGCTTGCAGCTAATGAGACAGAAATGGTTGCACTCCTAGCCCGAATGGAGCGTATCAGCGAAGAGAGGGGGCTTTCCGTAAACTGGTCCAAAACCAAGGTCATGGTGGTAGATACATCTGGAAAATTGGAGCTCACTGGCGCGTTAGACCTAGAAACAGTGGATAACTTTATTTACCTGGGCTCCAATATTAGCAGTGATGGGTCGTGCGAGAGGGAAGTTCGCAGGAGAATCGGAATGGCTAAGAGCGCTATGTCTCAGCTTAATAAAGTCTGGAGGGATCGTAACATTTCCGTAAAGACCAAAACCAAACTGGTACGGACACTAGTTTCTCGATCTTTTCGTATGGCGCTGAGACTTGGTCGCTAAAGGCTGCAGACCGGAAACGCATCGACGCCTTTGAGATGTGGTGCTGGAGAAGGATGCTCCGTATCCCTTGGACAGTATTACGGACCAACGTATCCATTTTGCAAGAACTAAGGATCTCCTCACGACTGTCGTCCGAGTGCCTTCGCAAAGTTCTACAATACTTCGGTCACATTGCAAGGAAGGACGGTGGCAACCTCGAAAGGCTCATGGTGACCGGCAAAGTGGAAGGAAAAAGGCCTCGCGGGCGCAGCCCAATACGTTGGTCCGACCAGATCCGTACCGCTCTTGACTCTACGATGTACAATGCCCTTCACATCGCCAGAGACAGGATCAGATGGAAAGAGATCGTAAGGATTAAAGTGATGAAGCAGGGAGGTCACGACCCTCAGCATTGAGGAATACGACGCAAGGAGGAGGTTCCAATAAAACCCACCTGGGTAACCTGAACCCAATCTCAAACCCTTCATATTGGGTAGTTCAATCGGTAAAATCACTACATAGTATAAAACAAAGTCGCTTTTTCTGTCCCTATATCCCTTGCGTAGTTTTAAAGATTTAAGGCTACATAACGCTTAAATCTACGCAAAGGATTTTGATGCGGTTTTTTAAATAGATAAAGTGATGAAGACAAGAGGAAGGTTTATTTATATGTATAATAACATCCATTAAATAGTAGAGAAACTCCCGAGCGAAGCCGGGGCGGGTCGCTAGTAATAATATATAGCAGGTCCCTGGTTTTCCTGCCATTTATTCATATTAAAACTACTGTTTAGCTAGTAGTTAGTAGGTACACGTGGGTAAACGTTGTCATTGCAGCCGAGGTGTAAAATCCCGAGTAAAAGGCGAGGTCAAATGTGCAATGACAAATGCCAATGTGTACCTATCGATGTTTTTCAACATACATACTGGAAAAAAATCATAAAATGACTAAATAGTATATTAATACTATTTAAATTTATTTTTCTAAATAGTATTAATATACTATTGCAACAACATTGAAGGAACTTTATACATAAGTATAAGAAAATGAAAAAAAATTTATTAGTTTCATTTTCAAATCCTATTCTGAAAACAAGACGCTAAACAGTAATGAATCGGAGATCTTACAAGAAATAATAGAATTCCAATAAAATTGTATTGTGCTGTATCTTTTCTAAAAATAAATACACTTGAAATGGTCTGTCCTGTCGTTTTTCTCGTCTAGGCGACAAAGTGTAAGAGAATCGTGTTGTTCCGATGAAGTCTACGTTTCATTAGGTCGAGGGGCAGGCAGGGGCAGCGCTCGCCGGAGAGCCCTACAACCTACTTCAATACTCGGTTTATTACTATACATACAGTACTTTTCTTCATCCCACACATCACTACATTTTCAACCCTGTCCTCTAAACAATAAGACCCGATATACCTTACTACCCCCTACATGTGAGCGTCGGTATGAATAGTCGTGTCTGGGGCATTGTCTCGCCTTTCTATTGGAAAGCTGACAAAGAAATTAGCTATGTCTGTGTCTAGTACGAAAAAAGAATGATTGTTTTACATTTTACAGAAAAGATTTGTTGTGGATCGATTTAAAATAAATTGACTCTACTTAGGCAACTTATTCATATATTAACTAGAAAAAGGAGGCAGGATGACCTGGACATATACTGTAAAGGTTGGTTCGAGGTTGTTCAGGTATCTACCATGTGTAATTTATTTCATCAACACATCAATATTATTCTCAAAAATTGTGAGGAAACCGGCATGTGCCTGGAACCAAAAGTTTAAAGACATATGACATCCACCAATCCGCAATTGGTCCGCATTGTGAATTTCGACCTTTGCTCTCTCCTAGAGAGCAGGCTTGAATCCTACCACTGATTACCTACCTATGCTTAGCTAGGTATGCTAAAATCCAGTCAGACAACACTTAGTAGGTACAGGCTTTTGGAAAGTCAACCAGTCTGTTGCCACGATCCATTGATGTGCAACTGTCGTATCTGGCGAGACGTAGATCGGGAATCCATGTTACACGTTAAATGCGTTGTGGAGAGCTTGTTTGTTGTATATAATTATAATCATTTTATTTTTGAGCAAAATAATAAGCTCGTTTAGTTTTATTTAATATTAGACTTAGATTTTCATGACCCGTTATGGTGGCGACTTCTAGGTATCCCTTCCTTTTTAGGTATACCAGGTAAGTCAGGGTAGGATCTCGTAACTAGGTTAGTTACTTCTAATCAGAATCGTCGATGACGACAATACTTGCAGAAATCCATAGTTACATCGATATACAACGTGTAACGCTAAATGTGCAAAATCTGAAAATAGTTTGATCGGAATAACGAGCAGAATCAATTAAGTCACTTTTTAATATAGGCTACATTTTTCAAAAAATTCTTCGTTAAAAATTTTGGTCTTTCTATTTATTAATTGGTCAAGTTATCACGTGTGCAAACGCGCTCAAATAGGTAAACAAACCCAAATGGTTGTAGCCCAATCAAATTTTCTCCTATGCGGGATGAGAAAAGTTCTTATTTCGATGCAGATACGAATTTTAAACAAACTAAAACTGCACATAAAACCTTAAAAAAAATTTAAATGTTTTTTTCTCACAGAATTAGGTCAATTGAATTAAAAATCATTTGGGGTGTATGAGGTTTGCGCATTTAATGTTACGCGTTGTATATGTACCTACTGTACTTACATTATGTCAATGCATACTTATTTTCCGATCCCAAGTGTCATTAATTTTTACTTTCATGAAAAATCTCCTAAATATCCGACAAAAAAGCTTTTACTTTTAAAAACTTCAAAGAAATGAAAAGCGCAAAGGCGTACTTGAGAGTGTGAAAGTAGAAGTGTCTTTACAACCGTCTATATCTCATAGGGACTAAAATAAACCAGGAAATTCGTGTAACAGCGAAATCTAAGTTAAATAACATCAGTAAGACGCTGTGCCATGAATAATTTTCAGGAGATTTGAAGCTGCGATGCCGACGTATCTCGAGTCGCTTTTGGCAAAATGTTGCTCTATATTTTGTTGTAGCTATTCTCTGGAGGACGACAACGTTGCTGGTCAGCTCGCGTATCTTATAAAGTGGGTTTATCTGCCTTTAATCATTGTAAAGAAATACGGATACACTTAAAGTGGTAAATAAATAGATATAGCTACTCGTAGGTACTTTATGTTTCAGGTGTCTTCAAGGCTCGAGTGATTAGGCTCTTAATAAACTAGTGCGATTCACCATTAATGCTTGCATCACTGTTTACAATTAAGTAGGTGGGATAGCAGTTAAGTACTAGTTTATAAAACTTAAAAAAAAAAATAGCGCAAAAAAAACCTTACTAAAACCACCCTGGTGATGACCATCAGCACCTAGAAAGGGGCCCTCTTCCTTACCTTTTAAAAGACCACTTCGGAACCCTCTCTATGCGAGGCCTTTTAGGGCACTTTCTTAACAAGACTGAAAGGGGTCTCCTGAGCCTGCCTCCTGTGCACAGCAACACATGATCACTAGGCCATCGCCTTTTTTGGTCTTACTCGTCCATGCTTTCAAAGTCCCGCCTGCATTGAATGACGCAATGGGGGGTTAATTGCTGTTTGCTGTTGGGGTTGCCTCCCCGGGGAGCCTTTCCCAAGCGAGTCCGGTCTTCTCACGATCCTGTTCTGCGGCCTTCTCCCATCACAGTATTGCAGAAGGAAGCAACTTCTCCTCAGTTTTCTGGCTCCACCTGCATAACACAAGCTCTCCTTAGCTTGGGACTAGACGGCGTTGTGTGATAGTTGTGAAAAAAAATAATTAATAGACATCTCTTTGATCTCTTTTGAACCGGGTATGGAACACTATGCGCCGCTAACGACGGCGAGCTACGTGTTGTTCGTCGTCCGCAAGCCATACGTATGGTTGCCGAGGATCGTCCCGTCGCCTCTTGCCTCTGATCTCCTAGTATCATGCTTCTGAGGAGGAATTACCATATTCCATTCCCTGTCGCTCCGGACTATATGATGGCCTCAACCAAGGCACGGCGTGAGAGGTCGCCGCCGCATGTGGTGGCGCTTGGGGAATGTTTATATTCAGAAGTTTCGGACAACTTTCGGGTAAAATTATGATTTGTTTAATTAGCAGTTCCAATAAATATTGAATATTAAGTCCACTAGAAATTACTCCTTACTAAACCAATGATGAAGAGAACAGCTGTCACTTGGCTCGCCAATTTATTAATGAAGTAGGTACGTAATATTTCGTAGACTCTGCTCTGAGCTCCAGTGCGATTCATTTCGTCGCTATAAATTTAGTTTAAACGTCGTGTTCCCTCCTTCCGCATGATTAGCGGATGTCTGCCGGCGACGTTTTCAATTGTGCACGAATTATCGCACTTTGATGTCTAGTAAAGTAGAACTGATTATTCCAGTTATTGAGTTAACGTGATGGGTTTTTTTTTCGATGGGGAAAATCATCTTATGACAAAACCCGCTCTTGGGTGGAGCGGGAGATATTGTCAGACTCTTACTGACTAAAAACCCCACGCCGCGCCGTTCCTTCTAGCCTTCATACCGGGGCTCGAGTTTCCTTTCAGATAACCCCGGCCCCAGTAGGCTTCGACCAAGCTGGGCCCCTCCTGTTGCTGACAACTCCTTGAGGCGTGCGGGAACAGTGCGTGCCGTCGACGTCTTGGGCTCGGTCCGGACAGTTACCAGACGATCGGACAGCGAGCTACCAATGGCTCGCCGTCCGTGAGCCCGCGTAACGTGATGGGTTATGGTTGAGTCATCATTGGTCGAATATCGTTGATACAGAGACTTGAGCCTCATTGTTTATGACTTTATGTTACTTCGTTATGAGCATTGGTGGTTGAGTGGTAACGGCCCCGACTTACGAGTTGTAGGACGCGGGTTCAAACTCAGCCAGGCGCATTACTTTGTGTAATTTATTTCATCACCACTGCTCTCAAAACGGTGAAGGAAAACATCGTGTGGAAACCGACATGTCCTATAGAACCAAAAATTCGAAAACGTGTGTGTAACATCCAACAACCTGAACTGGGCCTGCGTGCTGGATTACAGCCCATTTCATTGCAAAATTGATACTTAGTAAGGCTTATTATAATGTTGCGGAGTTTTTGAACGAAAAATTTTGTATCATGACTTAGTATTTAATATTTAATTCAATTTTATTATTCTATTTAAATTTATAATTTTTTGTATTGACTTTTAATTGAATTTATTGAATTTTGACTAGTTTTGTGTTAAATATGATTGAATTGACAGACTTTTGACTATTTTATGTGTTGACTATCTTTGAATTTTTTATTTATTTTTAATCATTGTTTTTATTTTTTAATTAATTTTGTACGCCGGTTTACGGAAAAACATGTTCGAACTGTATTGACTTTATCACACTTACACATGTTTATACAAATAAATGATCTTATCTTATCTTATCCCTCTCCTAGAGAGGAGGCCTGCGTCCCAGCAGTGAGTTTCTGACAAGTAACCGGTAGTTCTATAACGCATGGGCAACTGAAAGACACATGTCTTTCAGTTGGCCTTTGCGTTAGGTCTGTGGTTTTAGTCAGTAAGAGACTGACACGCCCTCCCAGAATGGCAGAAGTGACATGAATTCCCACCGCAAACTAACACCGTTATGTGGCCATTCTAGACCAATAGGCCAAAAGGCCATGGGTCGGTCGTGACCCTGACACAGCACGAGTTAGTGACCTTTGATCTTTAGCCTTAACTAAAACCTACATTTGAAAGCGGCCAACTCGAGGTACATTTTCATACAACCGTTCTGACGTGATACGTAATGTTTTTACACATCTTTCTTAAAATAATTTGAATACACAGATATCTTGTAAATATCACCTAAGCTTACATAAAGTGTAAAACTAATCCTAATCCTCTGAACATCTGCTATTTTACGTAAACTTTGGCCCTTTGTAATGTTATCATTATTAAAAATATAAAAAAGGACATTAAAGCACATTTAATCAAAATTCTGAATGAAGACAATTTTTCTCAAAAACTTTTAAAGCCTACTGGGGCCAGGGTTATCCGAAATGAAACTCGAGCCTCGGTATGAAGAGGATAGAAGGAACAGGGTGGGTTTTTAGTCAGTAGAGGTTGTCATAAGATAATTTTAGCCCACCATAAAAAAAGGTTAAACCACACATGTATTTCCTTTTCCACTCGCCTATCGTCAACATCGAGCATGTTAAAAGCTTGTTACTTCATCGAACGCAATCCAACGCGATGTTTGACGAAAAAGCTACACGAAAAAAGAGAGATAACGCCTGAAAACTCGTTAGCATTTGGTAGTTCCGTGATTTACTGGAATATTGTTCCAGGAAATACGTGTTTTTTTAACGCCTCAAATTCTATTGTTAAACTTTTTAATTTTTGAGTAAATTATGAAGTGTTAAAGTTCATGCAAAATAGCAGATTTTCAGAGGTGTTTAATGAATTAGTTTTACAAACATCGATTTCAGTAGAAGCCCACATAATATCAACAAGATATTGTGTTTCCAAAATATCTAATGAAAAATGTGTAATAACGTCATAATCGCGTAAGAACGGTTGTATGACAAACAGTGAAAATGTGTGGCGAGTTGCATGCTTTAGAGGTACTTTTAGGTTAGGTATAGGTACCTTGACGTCACCCACAGGATGCCGGGAGGGTCTAACCGTTTCCGCGAACTCAAACATGACCGGTGGCTCCTTCCCTCGCTTTTGTTCAGCAGTAGGTTTGCATATCTGTTATACGCGGATGTAGGTACAGTTGTAACCATACAATTACTTACAGCTCCAAGTTTGGCAAACAATGGTGCAAGTTTAACGAGAGCGTTTGGGGAATCATTAGATAAGATGCATACAGAGCTGGTTTACTAACACATTGTGGGTAGCTGCGGTAATTACTGGAAACTTTGCGGACTTTGTCAGGAACGTTCCATCTTTAAAATTTGAATACATTTTGATACAAGTGCAAAAAGTTTGCTGCAGTGACAAAACACGTGTATCAAATGAAATTTTTCCATATCTTTACAACTGGTAGGGAATGACGCGCGCCTCGATGAGGTCGACGTGCGCTTCGGCGGGGTCGATGCGTGCCCTCATATGATAAATGTAATAAAATTGTTGGGGGGCGAGCACGCGCTCTTTTCTGCACTAGTGTGGAAAACAGTCAATTGCGTGCCTAAGACCGGGAAAGTGCGCGTGCACACCATTTTAGTATATTTATCGTATCAGGCTGACCGCACGTCGATCCCAACGAGTCGCGCGTCAACCCCCGTGAGTTGCAGATCAATTCCCGTTTATTTATGTTTTCGTAATTGTATTGAAAAACGTCGTTTGATAAATGTGGAAGTCACTGTAGCCCTCGGCTCCATTACACTGCCGAATGCCGCCTCGGTCACAATGATAAACTTTTTCACTTGTATCAAAATGTAAAATATTATTCAGTCATGTGTGTTATTGGAAAATGTAAACGTTTCTTCTATTTGGAACCTTGTTTTGGTGTGCCCAATAAATTATTCATACCTAAATAGCCTAGATTTTCCGTGAAAACTAGACTGTGACGAGATATAAAATAACGGTACAAAAATACCTACACAGTATTGTGTCTTTTCGCAAAAAATAATAATTTATGTAGTTTTAACGTCTTTTTAGACATATACATTAGTTCCGACATCTAAACAACCTCATTTTTAGTTTATGCCAAACCAGAATATAGTTTGTTCAGAATCAGTAACTGAATGTATTACAATAACTTTTACACCATGTTATATTTTTCCCCAAAACTATTTTAAAAAGTCACAAGTTGGACACCACAGAAACTAAGTACAACACAGGACTCGGCAGGTCATAACGGGTATCAGATACCAGGTAACAGCTGGATTGTGAATTGCAAGTGCACAACAACCATTAAGACGTCTGGATATTCCGATGACTATGTATTTTTGCTGACATAACAAGCTTATAACTATGTGATTTTTCATGACACAGTTATGAAATTTTGTACATAGATTCTTTACATAAAATGCTGGACATGTGTTTCAGGTTTTGCATATAATAAAAATAAGGTTTTATAATACAGGGTATAACACAAAGATAGAGTCATATTTTAAAAACTGCTTTCCACTTCGAATTCGGTATGGAAAATGTAATTATTATTTTGGGAATAGATTATCTTTAAAGAAACTAGTTTATTTCCATGGGCAGTGGGCGTGCGGACGGCGAGCAATTAGGAGCTCGCTGTCCGGTAACCGTTCGGATCGAGCCCGAGTCGTCGACGGCGCGTAGTGTTTCATGCGCGCCTCAAGGAGTTGTCAGCAAAACTGTTGGGACTCGCAGGATCGAATGAAGCCTAATGGAGCCATGGGTTCGCTTCAGAAAAGAAAACCCGGGGCCCCTGGAACGCAACGTTGGGATTTAGTACGTCAAAGTCTGAAACGTCATTCCGCTCCGCCCAAGAGCGGCAGATGTCATTAGCTGTCTAAAAAAATGGACAGAAGCAATTCTTAAAATAAGATCACACTTTTTCGTTACAACCTGTACATTTGTTCCAGTATATTATAATGTTATTGTTTCAAATCTGTACCTTCGTAGCACCGTAGCAGTTCAATGAACTCTAGCGTAATATTTGTAGAATTTGCGCCGCCGCGCCGTAGACGCTACGGACGGCTACGGCGTAGCACATACCGATGCTAGCAATTAATGCCGCATAGTGTCGGCATTTCGTTTCGAATACGTAGCAAATGTAGCAATTCGAGTATGCTGAATGCTGATGTTGGTAATAATAATATTGCTATTGTGTTCTAGTCAACGATATTATTAGGAGGCATATTATTTTTTTATTGTGGTTGGAATGGAAACTTCTTAATCGTGTTGAATTAGTAGTGTCATTTTGTTATGATTTCTACATTATTATATGTTAGATCAGGAAGTAGTACGTAGATTCTTTACATAAAATGCTAGACACATGTTTCAGGTTTTGCAGTAGTTACTCTAATCTGCCTACCATATTACCGACTATTTCAGAGTCGCCTTTCAGTTACACCAGAAGCAGCTGGGTACCATCCTAACCTATCTGACCTTCAAAACCCAGTAACTGGGTATCATGATATCACTTGACAAGACTGATGTCAAGTTTTCTGTCTTCTTTTTCTCTGTCTGAAGAATTTTTTGTTTACTAGAGCTAAAATATTCTCTGTAATTAATCTGTAACTACACCAACATGTTAATGTGCCATCGAGTTTTTTACCCACCTATATACAGGCTACACCCACCCTTTTCCCCAACCCACCACACCAGTCCACCTCCGCGCTATGATAACTAACTAATATACATCCGACCGAATGCCAGGCACTTGTGCATTGCCTGCCTCTTAAATAAAACTTTCACGAGCGTACACAGCACACTGTAAATCATAATTTCGTGATGCACTGCAGCCCGACGCAGCGTTGCGAAGTTACTTTGCTGTAAAAGTAATTTAATATGTAGGCAGAATAAATACGTTGTTCGGAGGAGCTCGCATGACAGTGAAGTGAAGCCAACTTTAAATTAATGCTTGTCTATGGCATCATTTGGCTTTTTGTTGACTTATATTAGCTCAATTTATGGCATTCCTGCCCTTGTCCCACAGTACTTGGGATCGGCGCAATACGTTTGTTTCCCTCTATTCTAGTAGTATTCTATCAGGACCTACTGTATCCCTAGCCAAGTTACTAATCTGCAATAGTTATCGCTTGTAGAAAGCTTCAAATGTACGAGAATAACGTCGTCTCAACGCTCAGTCACGTGTTCAGAACAAAAGAATTGCCGGCGAGGTCAACTCGAAGCGTTTGACGTAAGCGAAACGGTTGTAACTTGGCTAGGGGAGCTGGTTACCAGAAACAGGCTCACAAGTACTTTATTTGTCGATCTTGTAACCGTTGAGGCGAGATCGCTAGGGAGTTAATGCGAATTTAATTTCGTACTTACGATTGATTTGGATCAACTTAAATGTCGAGTCACAAAATAGATAAGCACAGAAGACAATCTCATGTATGCACTTCACTTTTTATACCTACGCTCGGTGGACGCACACTAATGAGCGTTTGAGCCTGAACTGTTTGACAAGCGGGTCGGGGCGCTACCGAGATATCGTGTCCGTGAGCGGTGTTTATGTGTGCATTGCTCGAGCGTACTTTGTATGTAGATTGATTTTCTGTACCTATCTATTTAGTGGTCGAGTGCCGTCATGTCGCATCGAGTAACACTCGAACAAGCTCCGATACTTATGCGAGGGTTCGTGTCATTACACACAAATAAAAGAGCTTGTAAAAAGTAATAGCGATTTTTATATATAGATGACTTGCCCGCGGCTCGTGAAACAGCACAATGCTATTTCGTCACAATTTCAAGGTTTGTTTTGAATGACTAAAGTAATGTAGTTTCCTAATTCCTTATAACTTCAGTTATCTACCAGTGAAACTCCCGTCTAAATCGGGTCAGCTGTTTCGGAGATTAGCCGGAACAAACAAACAAAAAGGTCCATAAAAATGTGAAAACTAATAGCTTTACGCGAGGCCAACTTAATGCTTTAGGCTTTAAGTTCGCCTCTGTACATTTTTGATTATCTATACAACTTTGTTTTATACAATTCATTTTGTTTTTAGTATTTGTTGTTATAGCAACAACAGAAATACATCATCTGTGAAAATTTCAACTGTCTAGCTGTCACGGTTCATGAGATACAGCCTGGTGGCAGACAGACGGACAGTGGAGACTTAGCAATAGGGTCCCGTTTTTATCTTTTGGATACGGAACATTAAAAATTTGTACATTTTTTTTTAAATTGATATAATTTAGTGCTTGATTGCGATCCTACCTGATGGTAAGCAGTGATGCACTCGTTGATGGTGAGGCGCACTAGTTTATTAAGAGCCTATTCACTCTTGTCTTGAAGGCATTTAAATTATAATCGGACTGGAAGACCGAAGCCGGCAAATTGTTCCAGTCCCTCGATGTACGTGGTATAAACAAAGAGGCGAAACGCTTGGTCCGGACCGTAGAGGTTTACATAAGTACTATGGTAAGAAATACGACGGCTGTTCTTTCCACGGGGTATGTTGGTTGAGAATTAATTAATACAGGACCTTAGCGTAATAAAGACGGAGTATATAGAATTATATAATCAACATGATTACTTTATTCTCGTCGCATGTGAGGAGCATCGGTGTTGGGTAATTTCATCCGTATTTTAATCAAAGGTGTGGCTATAAACAATGTGATAACACATTTAAGGTATATTGTGGAAGGTACGTGTACCTAAATTGAAATTTGGATAATGTATTGTTCCTGTTTAAAGATTTATAAAGTGTCTACTAAACTCGTTAAAAAATAAAAGTCTCGTTTGGACGTTTGAGAAAAACCCTTGAATGTAAGTTGGAACGAAATTGAAAAAAACAATAAAATAATAATTTAGTGTCCGGTAGCTATTTTAGCTATATTATTCTAGTAGTAGCTATTTTAGTTTTTGGAGGTAAGAGAAACAGAGAGTAAAGTCCCGCAAACCTCCGTGGGAATGGGGGGGGGGGCGGGGGAGATCCCGCCACTCCAGCAATGACTGGATCATGGCCAGATGATCGGTCATGGCCGGAGCCAGACGGGTGTTTTGTCTGGTGGGAAACTGCCCAGCAGATGATTTCGGGCTGTTTTATATGTTCCAATCGTGCGGAGAACTTTAGGATTAGTTCTTATGTGACGCCATAGATGTCGCTACAAGCTATTTTAATCGTAACCACACTTCAACGGACAAGCCGCTAGGTAGTCAAAATACAAATCGCATGCTTAATAGAAAACAGACCGAATTAAAAAATGTGGGTAGTTCAAATTGAACCTTATTATTGAAACATATTTTCTAATATTCAAATACTTTCTTTTAGAGTTAAGTAGGTCTGTTTATATTTTAAACTTTAATTTCTGTTAGCTGCTTCGCCCGCGTTAGAATGAAAATATATGCTTATTTCACCATCATTTCAGCCGAAAGACGTCCACCGCTGGATATAAGCTTCTCCAAGTGTCGCTAAAACGAACGGTCTGGTGTGTCTCGCAAAAGTAGGGACACACCAGAGAATGGGCAGCAGCATTCTCTGAGCATTGCATCTAAGATTGCTAGTCCGGATAAACCCGGATGCGGCCAGGCTTTTTGGCCGCGTGTCCGGCCAAATTAGGCGGAGTTCGGCTTGTCTAGATTTTGTTAGGATTTTTAAATTTCTAGGTTTTCTAACCTTACCTGTATCACTAGCGCAAGCGGAGCAGATTTGCCCATACAAGTATAATATCAGTTAATTTTATTTAGAATTTAATCTTTCGAATACTGTAATTAGAGACACAATAGAAAGACAATGAGAGGGCGAAGCCGGCGTTCGCTTAGGTTTTCATGAATTAAACAGATTAGAAGAACCTTTACTTTAAGAAACAAAGGCGGCTATTTTACCCTAAATGTCCGGCTAAACTAGCTGGTCTATCTGGGTTTTCGGTTTCAAGACCTGGCAGTGGCAACCATAATTGCAAAAATCACAGTGCGATAGCCAACACGCTTGACAACCGTGACGAGTAGGGCAAACTCCCAAAATAAAAGCGCAACCAAGATGCCTATATCACTTATTGATAAACTTCTTTAACGTACTCGTAGGTAAATATTAATTTGAACTTCCCTGCCGGAGTCTGTGTTTCCTGATGGCTACAACCCGGGATTATTTAAGTCAAGAGTGAATAAGTTACTTCCAGGTAAGCGCGCTGCATCGTCGCTTTCCATCAGGTGAGATAACAGTCAAGCGAACCTATCAACAATAAAATAAAAATAACGGAAAATTATTGTGACTTTTTATAAGACTTCATTTTCATTGTTTGTATGGTCGCCGGTCGCTTTTGCAGCGACGGCGCCCACACCGGCGCCCCGTAAAGGGCCATGGACCTAACGATCCCCGCGTAGATCCTCCGGCAGGAGCAGGAGCGTCTGGACCCCCAAGGTTGGGCAGGAGCCGCTTGAGAGCATCCGGACTGGTTCTCCGAAATTCCACTGGCTGTCGAAGACGAGTCTCAGGAACTTCATCGTCGACCCGACGCCGATGCAAATTCCTCCTACCGTTAGTTAGGAGCCTGATGGTGGCGCATTCCGAGGGCCGTGGAAACACATAGCTTAGGATTTGTGCAGCGCCACCTCGAGTCCCAACTAACAGACTATTGTGATTATAGTTTGATTATCTACTGAAAAGAAAGAAGGAAATAAATAAAGAAAGAGAGAAGATATAAATATAGAAAGAAAGAAAATATACTGCTACACTGCTAGCTGCTATAAAAAGTCAGTCCGAGTGAGTGTGTTGAAAAAATTGGTTTGTTACATGTTTATGTTTTTCATTGTAGCCTCAAACGTAGCAGAATATACCAAGCGTATGCCGAATTGTATTAAAATGTACTTACCTGTTACTACTACGGTACTATTCAAGAGAATTGATTGTTCTCAATCACGTCTATCATGTCTGTTATCTATTAACCTTAAAACACACTAAGCTGTAAGACTTTCAAATAGAAACAATTTTCACTAAATAACACGTAAATCTGTTACCCTCAATTCAGGTAATTACATGTTATAATTAATATTCCTGGTTGGTTCTATCAAAGAGCCGTAAGCCCAGATAGACATCGCGGTGTACTGGGTACGCTAGTTTGCAATTTTCCGCCTGGCTGGCCTCGACTTGAGGCAGCGGCACAACCCTGCATCTATATGACGCATACAAAGATTTATTAGTATTACGTTTTGCATGTAAAAATGCTATGGAAGCTAGGCTTGTTGTACTCTAGATTTTGCCCCACTTTGCCCCACATTTGCCGGCGTTACACCCCGGGCAAGTAGGTTGTTGCTTTTTATAATGTAATACCGACACTCGCCGGAATTTGTTCACGATATTTACGTGATACGAGTTGGAACGGTGATGGATAAAATAAACAGGTAGATAATTTTTACAAGCTTTTATTTTTTTTCTTTGATGTTTTCTTCCGATGTAACGTATAAATAATTCTGTTCAAGATGGTTACTTCGTTTTGTTTTATCATTGTGTCAGATTTTTTTTGATCGAGATGTTATTGAGATAAAGCAAGAGTTAAGTTACGCAAGGAGGAGGCCGACCGCATCAGGCAACGGCTCCCTCGCCGCCGCCGCCGGGATTCCGATCCCGATTTCCGGTCACTGTAGACGCGGGCTCGCGGACGGCAAGCCATGGGTAGCTTGCTGCCCGACCGTCCAGTAACTGTCCGGATCGAGCCCAAGACGTCGATGGCGTGCACTGTTCCCGCGTGCCTCAAGGAGTTGTCAGCAATAGGACCCAGCTGGGTCGCAGCCTACTGGGGCCAGGGTTATCCGAAAGGAAGCTCGAGCCCCGGTATGAAGGCTAGAAGGAACGGGGTAGGTTTTTAGTCAGTAAGATTCTGACACTATCTCCCGCTCCACCCAAGAGCGGGTTTTGTCATTGGATGATTATTACCAATGAAAAAAAAAATTGTTAAGTTACGCATGCACGTGACGCACAGGACCGGTCGTTATGGCGACGCTTGGGGGAGGCCTATGTCCAACAGTGGACGTCTTTCGGCTGATATGATGATGATGAAGAGTTAAGTTTGTCATTAAGTGAGCGAACATAGAAACAGAAAGGAGTATTTTATCAGTATAAAATAACAAAAGCCCAGTTCTACGTACACTATGTACATAGTGGACTATGCGGGAAACTAGTGTCCGACCGAAAATGGATTTGCAGCCGAAAACGAAAACGATGCTTCGCTTCAGTCGCATTTTTTGAAAATGATTTAGACATTAGAAATTGAAGATAGTAAATAAATTCTAAAAGATTTTTTTTTTTGATATAGAGGTAGAGGTATATTGGAATTTTGGATTATTTTCAAAAATAATAATAATATTTCAGAAAAAAAGGAATAAAATAAGAAACGATAATTTCATAAGAAGATAAACAATTTCGTTTATTTCTTGCTATATTGATTAACTATACAACATACGTTTTAGTATATGCGAAACCCGAAACACGTGTACAGTATTTCTATGTAACTGTACACAATTTCATAACTGTACCATGCAAAATCACTACTAAGTTTGTTTTGTTATCTGGATTTCCGCACAAATACATGGTCACCGGGCCATCCGTGCGACTCAGAGGTAGTTTTGCTCTTGCGTCCAGCTGTGCACTTGCGACTAATGCCCGCTATGACTTGCCGTGCCTGTGTTGTATTTAGTGTCGGTGGTGTCCAACAAGTGACCTTTTTAAAGCATATTTGGGAAAAAATATAACATCGTGATAAAATGATTGGAATCGGTTCAGCTACCGATCCTAAACAAATTACGAGTACATTCAGGTTTCGCATAAAATAATGTTGTATAATATTATAATACAATCACTAAAATTTGTACTACGATAATCATCCATTAACATAAACTAAACTTTGGTTATCGTGTGGTTTTCAGTGCACTGGAATTTTGTCAGAATACTGTCGTAATTAATTAATTTGTTAGATCAGTTCTGTGTTAAATTTTTTTACTTCAATTAAAAAAACTAAATATAAAACTAAAGATAAAAAAGCAAGAGGAAATATAAACAAACAAAATGGCCACCCACCTAATTCTCCCGATTTTTCTTTCAATATATGTGTATATAACAACTGAGATACATAGGACAAAGGGCCTTTCTTGTACAAAATAGTTTTACATAAGATGTATATTTTTAATCAGATTTTTTATATTCGGATTGGTTATGGCCGAAAACGAAAATTTTGCCAAATATCCATTTTATGGCCAAAAGTGACCGAAAAAGAATATTAGGTCAGTCACTACGGGAAACCAAATTCTAAAAGAAAGATACATCTTGTTCTATTTTTGGACCTTTTGTGTTAGTTACCTTCCGAGAAGCTTTTGTCGTTTATCAATTCCAGGTATCTCTCAATCAGGGCTGTGGGAAGTTTTGCCTTTCAATCGTAACTGTGGTCCTAGAACACAAAAGGCAACTGAAAGAAACGGATGGGTATTAGTCAGTAAAAGTCTGACACGCATTTTCATTCCACCCAAGAGTGGGATAAGACATTTGATGACTTCCCACCTAAACAAAGGTAATAAAATAGAAGAGAAGTACGTCGGGAGTAATCTCTAAAATTATTGGACCGATTTTGAAAATTCTTACACCAGTAAAAAGCAACTTTATCATCAATAACATAAGGCCTATTATCGTGCAGGAAAAGCCGCTAGCAGAAGCTACGAGTAGTTTAATAATATACATATTGGCGAAGGTATTTTTAAGAATGGAGCCTGTGTGGGGTGAATATTGCAACAGTAGCATTAGGGAGACATGGAACGACAGAGCGAGCGGAGCGGGGTGCAGGAGTATTGTAGCGACTGGCTGACAAAGTGACGTTTATTGACGCCGGCTAAACGTTAATTTCGCTCATTAGCACATCAAACTGACTACACCGTGCCTGCTGTGCACACATTGACGACACACGACGCAGCACAAAGCTAACTTTTGCTAGTTAACGAGCCTCGGAAAAACTGTGACTGTACTAGTTTGTTGGCTTGGTTTTACTCCTATATTTGATGAGTTGGGGTCGTTGGTAGTTTAATATAGTTGACTATACCGGCTTTGCCCGCAAATCTTATATAACACTCAGGGATAGTGCAGCTGCATATAAGTGTCACCACACACGGGCTTCAAGAAAACGCCCTTAAAGCTTCTTTTTGTGGCGGCCTTTTATTGTGGCTCATGTGCGGCGGTGCCGCCGCTATAAACGCTTGAAGTCGCTTCAAGCTTCTCCGGCCACAAGCTGTCGCCCGCTTCAGCTGTTTTTTGCGGCGGCTTCTTGCTTTTTTTTTGTGGCTCGTGTGTACAAATAGTGAAAGAATTTTCAGAATCGTTTTAGTGGTTTCAAACCAGCAGATATCTCTTTATAATATTAGTATTGATTTTGACTTTAAGCTCGGCTTCTTTATAAGGGCGGGCTTTCAGGCTGAAGTGGAGTTTGAAAAACTACTCAACTTCAAATGCTTAAAATAGAAATCAGGGGTAAATAAGGTCCAGTTAAGATTGGTTTAAGACCAGTGGTGACCTAGAGGTGACGACGCCTATTTACGGGTTGTATGTAGTGGGTTCAAACCCTGGTAGTAATTTTATGATGTGTAATTTATTTTTGGAAATATTTAAGGAATATCAACACATATTTAGTTAAAACAGTTCTAGAAAACAACACATCTTTGAGCATTTTAAAACAAGGCGTCACAAAGGAAAGAGCTTGGATTAATAGTTTAACAGATAGTAATGGAACAAAACAATATAGTAGAGACCGAATAATAGAAATAGCCACAAAATTTTGCAAATAATTTTGTTCTGATCACCCTCATCCAGCCATCAATGCAAAATACAGCATCTCAGATTCTATTCCTCCGATAAACGGTTATGAAGTGCATAAAGCACTAACAACTATGCGCTTTTTTTTTTTTTTTTATTTTTTCGACGGGGAAAATCATCTTTGACGAAACGCGCTCTTGGGTGGAGCGGGAGACAGTGTCAGACTCTTACTGACTAAAAACCCCGCGCCGTTCCTTCTAGCCTTCATACCGGGGCACGAGCTCCCTTTCGGACAACCCTGTCCCCAGTAGGCTTCGACCCAGCTGGGCCCCTCCTGCTGCTGACAACTCCTTGAGGCGCGCGGGAACAGTGCGCGCCGTCGACGTCTTGGACTCGGTCCATTACCGGACGATCGGACAGTGAGCTACCCATGGCTCGCCGTCCGCGAGCCCGCGTCTACGGTGGCCGGAAATCGGGATCGGAATCCCGGCGACGGCGGGGAGGGCGCCGTTGCCTGATGCGGTCGGCCTCCTCCTTTGCAAGCATTACTGCTTCGCAGAAGGAGGCGACCGCCTGCCATTCCTCCTCACTCCGGACCATGGCCTCGACCAGGGCCCGGCGCGAGAGGTCTCCGCCGCCGATCGCCCCCACGAGGACACGGCGATGCTCCGCCCAGGCAGGGCACACCTCGACGGTGTGCTCCACCGTGTCCTCCGGGCGTTGCGCACAGTGGCGACACCCGGGCGTCTCTTCCGCTTGAATCCGATGCAGGAACCTCCCGAACTTGCCATGTCCGGTGAGGACCTGCGTCATGCGGAAGGTAAGGACGCCGTGAGGTCTTTCCAGCCACGCCTCAAAGAGGGGACTTACCGCCATAATCGTGGCGTGCCCAGCACTGGGTTGCGATAGCCGTTGACGCCATTTCACCATGAGATCCCGCCGGAGCTCTGTCCGCCATGCCTTGACATGTTGCGGCAGTGGACTTTCACCCCGGCGTTGCATCTCCACGCGCATGTCGTGCATGTGTGCAAGGACTGTTGCCTCCAGATCCCACGGTGGTAGGCCAGCCAGAAGGCTCGCCGCTTCGCGGGAGATCGTGCGGTAACCCCGCACCATCCTTATTGCCATGACCCTCTGGCAGGCGTTCAGTATGGACGCCGGTCGCTTTGCCAGCGACGGCGCCCACACCGGCGCCCCGTAGAGGGCCATAGACCGAACGATCCCCGCGTAGAGCCTCCGGCAGGAGGCGTCTGGACCCCCAAGGTTGGGCAGGAGCCGCTTGAGAGCAGCCCCAGCCCGGAGAAGCTTGGGAGCCAGACGTCGGAAATGTTCTACGAAATTCCACCGGCTGTCGAGGACGAGTCCCAGATACTTCATCGTCGACCCGACGCCGATGCGAACTCCTCCTACCGTAAGCTGGGAGTCCGATGGTGGCGCGTTCCGAGGGCCGTGGAAGCACATTGCCTCGGATTTATGCAGCGCCACCTCGAGTCCCAACTCCTGGATCCTACCAACGGCTATCGCAACCCCGCGTGTCGCTAGAGCGACCGCCGCCTGGTGCGACTCTCCCTGCGCTAGGATCAGCGTGTCGTCTGCGTAGCAAACCACGCTGACCCCGTCAGGGAAGTCGCCGCGCAGCACGTAATCGTAGCCGATGTTCCACAAGGGTGGGCCTAGAACCGACCCCTGCGGAACACCGCACGACATCTCTCGACGATTCCAGTCTCCCTGGTGACCGGGGTAGACAATGTACCTGTCTGACAGGTACGCCTCGACCACTAGACAGAGGTATTCGGGCACCCGGTGGTACCGGAGTGCCCTCCGGATCGTACTCCAGGGCAGGGAGTTGAAGGCGTTAGCAATGTCCAAGGACACTGCCACGACACACCTACCCTGGGACACCGCTTCCCCTGTCGTGAGGGCTCGCACGCGCATGATGGCGTCTATAGTAGAGCGCGCCCTGCGAAAGCCGAACTGTCCGTCCGACAAGTCCGGCCCCACCCGTGTTAGCCGCACGACGAGGCGGTTTGCAATTACTCTTTCAAAGAGCTTGCCCACCTCGTCGAGCAGCACAATGGGCCGGTATGCGGACGGAGAGTCCGCAGGGCGCCCTGGCTTCGCTACGAGGACCAGTTTCCCCGTCTTCCAGCGAAGTGGGAACTGGCCCCTCTCCAGGCATGCGCTGAAGAGCCCTCTCAGTCGAGGCCCGAGAGCCTCCATGGCCAGGACCCAGGCTTTCCCTGGCAAGCCGTCGGGTCCTGGGGCGGTGTTTTTGGCACTCAGCCTTCGCACCGCCACTCTCAACTCTACCTCGGTCACTTCTGGAGCATTGTCGTCGTCGTCGCTGTTGCGATCCGCGTCAGACACCGCTGGCGGAGGCGGAGCCATGAGCGGGGGGGAGTGTTCCCCCCGCGCAGGGAACAGAGAGCTAACCACACCCTCCACGAGTTGGGGCCGGAGACTCTGAGTCAACGGCGGAGCCCAGGGGCGAAGCTTGTCCCGTACCAACTTGTACGGGCGCCCCCACGGGTCCGCGTTCAGAGACCCCAGCCACACGTTGCGGGCCTCGAGTTTGGCCCGCTTGATCTCCGTTCGGAGGGTGCGTTTCGCCTCTCTGTATTCCTCATATAGCTCCGCCTCTCTGGCCTCCGCATCCGGCGGGCGGATGCGGCGCCTGCAGTGCCTGGCGTACCGGCGCCGCGCGTGATTGCACGCATTGCGCAGTGCGCCGATCTCCGGCGACCACCAGTACACCTGGCGCTTAGCTCGTCCTGGACGGACACGGGGCATTGCCGCATCGCAAATTTGCGACATGGCCTCCTGGAACCACTCCGCCTCGACGTCGATGTCGACAGGCCTGTCCGGTGCTTGCACCCAGGCCTGTACCGTCGCGGCTTCCAGGAGGAGCTCCCGGTCCATCTGCTTAAGCGCCCACCGCGGACCGCAAGGGCTCTGTCGGACCGGCGCGGCCGAGGTTTCGGCGGAGACGTCAAACCGGATGTACCGGTGGTCGGAGTACGTCTCCACCTCCTCCATCACGCGCCAGTCAACGACACGCGGCGACAGAGCGGGGCTGGCGAACGAAATGTCCACCACCGACTCACCCCGCATCCGCACCAACGTAGGGACAGAACCCCGGTTCAGTACGACCAGGCCCAGCTCCAAGGCCCAGTCCTCCACCATCCGACCCCTCTGGTTCGTGAACCGGGAACCCCAAGCCGTGTTCCAGGCGTTGAAGTCCCCGCAAACGACCACGGGGAGGGAACCGAACCCAGCGACGACGGAATTTAGCTCCATCAGGGAGACGTGCAGTTCGTCGAGAGATCGGCTCGGGGACAGATAGACGCCCACCACGGCGATGTCCCCGAACCGTGCTGCCACGCAACCCCGCCCCCTCGTGACGGACTCGGGGGGCGGGGTACCGGCGGCGGCCGACTTAATTAAGGTCACCGAGCCGTCCAGGTCCTGAACCCAGTCACCACTGGGCAGGACAAAATACGGCTCGGTGACCACGGCGACATTGATCAACCACTGCGCCATGCTCTGGAGCAACAGATCCTGAGCGGGGGCGCAGTGGTTGATATTCGCCTGGAGGAGACGTAATGGGGCCGTTATTGACACTCCATTACAGTCTCCTCCCCAGCCCCCCTAGGGGACACTGCCGCGGCGGCGGGTGCGGCGGCGATTGCGGCGGCGGCCAACGAGGCGGCTGCGGCGGCGAGGACCTCGGCGGGAATGGGCCTGCGGGCCTTGCCCTTGGCCTTGGCGGGGGGGTCGCAGGACCTGCCCCCAGCCCGGTGGCCAGCCGGCTTGCCGGCCGCCGCACATGCGTAGCAGTGCGGCGTAGCACGGCAGTCTGCGGCCTTGTGACCGGGCTGGCCACACTGGTGGCAGCGGTCGCTGCGATCCTCCGCGGCGCAGTGGGCTCCCACGTGGTGCCCCACGTGGCAGCGGAAGCACCGCAGAGGTCTGGGCTCCAGCAGCTTGACCTGTGCGGAGACCCAGCCCACCAAAAGCCTTCGGCCCTCGGCCGTTATCGCTTTGGCCGCCTGCACGGGACAGCTCACCGTAACGGCTCGCATGCCCGTGCTGTCAGCACGGATGGCACCCGCCCGAACCTGTTCGGTCGTGCACCCACCCGCCCTGACAATGGCGGCCACCACCTCGTCCACCTTGACGGAATCGTCCAGGCCCATTATTCGCATGTCGATGCACTTGGTGGGCCTGGACACTCGGGCCTCTTCCGAACTGAGGGACGCCCTGATCCTTGCGGCCAGGGCGTCCGCTGCAGGACCGCTGGCCGCACCGGGGACCTCTAGGATTCGGGCCCCGGTGATCGTGTGCCTCATTCGGAAGCCCGCAGCGGCTCCGAGCTCGCCAAGGTGAGGCAGCACCGCCTGCTTCGCCTTCGCCATGACGTCGTCGTACGTCACGCCCCTCTTTTCCGCTTCAGGCTGTAGCGTAATTACTACAGCCTCGGAATTCGGGGCGCGAAGACGCGCCGCCATGGCCCGCTTCTTTCGCTCCTGCCGCCTCGCGCGCTTTTTGGCCGCTCTGGCCACCTTGCCCGCCTGCTTTTTGGCGCCGACCACCGTCCAATCGGCGCCAGGCTCCTCGGGTGGAGGAGGTGGCAGGCGCGGCCTAGTCGCCACGGCGGCAGGAGGTCCTGCCGGTTTAGCGGCAGGCACCGCCGCACCCTTTTTTCGCCGCTGTTGCTGCTGCTTGGCCGTCGTCGTCATCGGGGCCGGCCTCGCGGGCTCCGGCGCCGCGGCCCCGCGCCCCGCTTGCCCCGACGGGCCCGCCTTGGGCGCAGAAGACGCAGCCGCGGCAGCGGCATAGGACGCCGCCTTTTTCGGGCCAGAGGCCGCCAGTGGAGGGCGCAGGACAATGCCCTCCAGGAGAGACAGCTGCTGCTGGACGCGCTGCTGGAACTCCAGCTGCTGCTTTTGCAGCCCCTGCTGCAAAGCTGCGAGTTCCCGCTGCACCAATGTCAGCAGCTGGCTCTCCGGCTCGGGCTGGGGCTGGGGCTGGGGCTGGGGCCGGCTTTGCCCCTGCTCCTGCTCGCGCCCCTCATCCATGGGCTCCTGGCGGCCTCTGTTCGGCGCTCTAGCGAGCTCCGCCCGGATCTCCGCCCGTAGTTCGGCCTGGAGCTCCACCCGGAGCTCCGCCACCCTCTTCGCGACGGAGGCGTCTAAGGCCCCCTGGAGGGACGCGGCGTGGCGACGGATCGTTCGCTCCCGCGTGGCCTTGTCCCTCTGGCGGGCCATGTCCCTAAGCAGGGTGACGGCCAGCTCCTTAAAGGGCATTGCCGCCTCTCCACCTGACTCCGCCTCGGTGCGCCTCTCGCTGCCGGACGGCTCTGAGAGGTCCCTCCCAGAGTCGCCCGCGCCGGGGTGGCGCCCCTCCGCGGCAAGCCTGTCGGCTCGCTCGGCGGATTTCTTGGCCGTGAGGCCCCTTCCTTTTCCGCGGGCTCGGCCCGCGCCACGGCTGCTGGTGGGGATCTTTGCCCGCCCTTCGGAGCAGGACGATCCGTCCTCCTTTCTAAAAGAAGCGGAGCGCTTCTTCTGGGAGAGACTAGAGTGTCTCCCAGAACCGCCCGCTTCCACCTCACTCTCCGAGCCCTCCGAGCTCCTTCTGGATGCCGCGTCGGACTCCGACCGCGCATCACTCTCCAGTGGTTTCTTAAAAAATTTCGAGTTTTCCATGCAGTTCCCACGAGTATATTTCATGTTTTACTGGCTCAAGATCGTGGTTCGCACTAGGGACTAATTTAGCTACCCATTAGTCAAGCTAACAACCTCCCTCACGGTGCGCCGCCGCTTGGAGGTTTGGGGTAATTTTTTATAGAGGTTGTCTTCCTCGCGGCCCGGGCGGTTAAGCCAAGGCCCTCGTCCCCCATCAAGAGTCAGAAACATGACCTTGGACAATCTCTGGGGCTACGAGACTAACGGTGGCAGAAGGAGGAACACGTCTTCCTCCTGCCTGCCCGGCGGCAGTGTGAGTGCACACCGAGCCCGCTCTTGCTTCGCCACTGTGCCCTCTGCCATGGCAGAGGGACACGCGTTGAAGCGGTCCGTCTGACAGAACATTCGCAGACGGCCATAGAGGCCCTTGGGTAGGAGTGCCCAAGGGGGTCTATGGCCGCCTCCCAGGGTGCACCGTCCCGCAGACTGGTCTTCCCTCGGGACGTGTCCGCAAGGGAACTACAGTCCGCGGGCACTCGTGGAGGTTTTCTGTCGTGGCACCCCAACTATGCGCTTTAACAGAAGTCCTGGAGAGGATGGAATCAGTTAGGATATTAAAAGTTGTGTATGTTTGTTACTTCTTCACGCTTAAATGGCGGATCGGATTTGGATGGGCACACGGGTGGACCATGTCCTGGAATAGCAAATAGGGCACTGTTTATCCCGGGAGTATTTTCCTTTGGGACCATTTTCTACTTTCATGCAGACGAAGCCGCTGGCAGCAGTTGGTTTAAATAAATAAATAGGAAAGTTGTGTGATTATAGTCTGATTATCTACTGAAAAGAAAGAAGGAAATAAAGAGAGAGAGAAAGAAAGATATAAATAATAAGAAAGATAATATACTGGTACACTTCTTGCTGCTAAACTGCTCTTCAAGTTATCTAAGATTGTTAAACATTTTGCCACAGGCCAGAACATGCACGCGTGACGTAAATTCGCCATTCCTGGACTACGTCATGATTTATTGGGTGGGAAATCATCAAATAACTCCCCCTCTCTGGGCGAAGCGAGGGAGAGTGTTAGACTTTTACTGATCAGTTACTAATCTGCAATAGTTAACGCTAGTAGAAAGCTTCAAATGTTCGGGAATGACGTAATCGCAACGCTCAGTCACGGAGTCAGAACAAATGAATTGGCGGGTCAACTCGAAGCGTTCAACGCAAGCGAAACAGTTGTAACTTGGTTAGGGGGGCTGGTGTATCTTCAGTTGCTCTTGGCGTTCCAGGGCCACGGTAATCGAACATTACCGCAGTCCACTACTTGGTTACAGGCTTGGTTTAGCATATTCGACCCAAGACATCCAGGTCCCTTACAACCAGTAGGTACATGTTGAACGTTCAACAGAATCATCATGGATACATCGTCACAGTGATAGTTTACGGCCGCTGTGTTGACATAAGCCGTTCAAACGTGACCCTTACGTTTGACTTTATAGATCAAACGTGTTCGTTGGTTCGCTGAATTTCTAGACCAGAATGTGTCGGAACCTCAAACGGAAATCCGTGTTTCTCAATCAAACTACAAGGATGTACAATTTTTTCAAAAATCTACACCATCTTCATATTTTTTAAATTTGTATTTTATAAATATGAATTATGAAATATTTTTAAAATTTGTATTTTAAAAATATGAATTTGTACAAAAAACACAATGTACTTTTTTTTTACAAAAGCTGTAAAGTGTTAACGGCATGCACGCGGCCAGTTGCTGGAACTTGGCCTGCGCACTACCGTGTGCTTAGATTACTAAAATTTTAAATAAATAATAAAATCACGTTCCATTAAAATTACCTCAAGGGCCTCTGCGAGTTGGCTTTGGACCTCGTACGCTTTCTAAAGGTCCAGGACCTCGGAGTCCTGAGATAAATATAAACGAATGAAATTAAAAACTAATCCGCCATCTTTAGGAGTCCGCCATATTGGATTTAGAATGACGTCACTTAGCTAACCATGCATTGTCATCCATGCTGAACGTGTCTACAAAGAGTATGGCTGTAAAAAATCAGTTTAATCGATTATGTACGGGTAATTTGAAATTCATATGATTTCTTCCTTTCCAAAATTTGGCTTAAACAAACAAACATACTTTACACACATTAAAAAAATATATCTAAAGTAGCAGCAAAACGGGTTCTGCAAAATTTTCGTCGCTAGCTTTAAAGACATTGTGGACCGCCATCAAAACTAAATAGCTAGCATTCGATTATTTGGGCGGTGCACAATATATTAGCGTTTAGTTTTGGGTGACAGACTTTATTAAGGTAGATATTGTCGCTAATAACCATCCTAATAATTCAAAACTCTTGGGTCCTAGGGTATAGATGGATATGATACTTGCAATTTCAGAAATAGGTTTATCTTAAACTTGGTTCACAGCACTCCAGTAAAAGAAGAAAATTATCCCAAGTATTGACTTGATAGGATTATTATACCAGGGGTAGGTACCTGTATTGACAAGTACCTAAACAGGAGCTTAACACCCAAATCAGTTCAGATGATAGAGAGTAACAAGCGTAAAAACTTTTGCCTCTAAATAATATTACTGTAATTTGTTCTTAAAAGAATTCATCGAGACCCCTAATCGACCACAGTTTATCATAAAACAAACCTACACTATAAATCTGGATGTAACACAGCAAAATCTCAGTGGAAGGTAGTTAAAGAGGTTACACAGCACGCGCATATACTCGTAGCACCGTTCTGTGCGTATTTGGTGACAGAGTCCACCCGTAGTGCCGAACTGTACCGAGCCGCACCGCGCCGCTCCGAGCCCCACAGCTCCACTGTTTGTATCCCACCTACCCCTTCGTTAGACGGACAATTGATTATCGTTGTCTTTGAAATCACAATTGTGTGCACGACACTATCCAATTAACTAATGGGCCTGCTAAACCTAGAACTGTTTCACTTTGAATAGAAACACGTGCCTGTTTTTGTTAACAGATTTATATTGCCACTAATTATACTAACTAAATTCGCTGAACTGTCTCTTTGTTTGTCTCGCCATTGTTTTGTGATGGAGTTGTGTCATTGATATGACTTAGGTAGGTATATGAATATGAACGAGGCAATAACCTTTTGAAGAGCAACTGAAAGTCGCTTTAAAAAAAAACACTACCAAGTAATTAGCTCCCTAGATATTAATTACGTAACAGCTAAATATAGGTCTTACCTAATTACAGCTCAAACAGCTACTAAGGGAACAGTTTCATTCCAGGAACACGAATTAGTCTGTTTCGTTTCGTAAATACATTCGTCATCATACTTTGCGAAATTGAAAGCCTGTCGTTTCTATAATTCATGACGGCTCAATTAATATTGAAATCTATATCTACAAATTGCCTGTTTTTCTCTAATTAGAATTGAAGCTTAACTGGATTCGGCCTATTTGTAAAATAAATATTTGAACAGGGATAGCGGAAGATTGTTACTGCCATATTTATTACGCCGAGGCTATTTCAAGCGTTCACTGATTGCCTTTGTTCAGTTTTTCGAGTTAAATAAATAGTTATATAATATTCATTTGGTTTTAAATATAACTATCTATATTAGTAGGTACGAGTATAATCGTCAAATTATTATTATCTACATAAATAGATTTACAATTTCGGTTTGGGTTTTTAGGTTTCATACTTTATTATTTATTTAAACTTTAAGTATCTACAGTAGTGGCACATAATTATGTGGACTTAATGCAATAAGGCGTTTTCTACTAGCCAATCTTTGGGTTAAATAAAAAAGACAATACAAATAATAATAGATATTTCAAATATAATTAATATTCTAAAATTATAAACACATAAATAATAACAAAATATCAAATCATTACAATTAACAGAATATGAAATGGACAAAATATTCGTTTTTTTTTTATTATTGATAGGCTCTCGTTTGAACACTATCTCACTAGATAGTAAGCCATGATTGGTCGAAGATGGAGCCCGCTTGCTTAAAAATAACTTTTTCACTCTTGATTTTAATACCCCTGGGTGGTCGCAATAAGGAAACACAGACACTGGCTGGGAATTCCACTTCTCAGCTGTACACACAATGAATGTGTTCCTGTATAAATCGTACAATTCCTAGATTCCACATATTATTTTATATTCCGACAAATAGATTATAGCTTTCTAGAATATTTATAATACTAAGTAAATCTAGCGAAACAATGTTTCTGTCGCAATTTGTTAGGCTGTTTTGCCGGTACCGTTTCAGATGTTGTGTAGTTATGTTGGTATTATGGCCCCGTTAGTTTCTAGTAGTAGAGCAGTGATTCCGGTTGCCGCTCCGGTATCCGGTTGGACGGGAACCAATTGGAAATACTATGTATCAGCTGCAAGGTTCCTGATTTTCAGATGAAGATCTCGTTTGTAACTTCGGCTTTTTGGTAAAGTATCAACGGTAGGACTAGGATTTGTCTATGAATGATTTCAAACGAAAACTTATAAATAATCGTCTGTTTCTCTCATTGTGTTTCGAAACTCGGAAACAAGTTAGTATTTAATTATTTATGGGATAAAGAGATAATTATAATACATAAAGAAATATTCAACACAACGTCTACAAAAACCTTGTCAAAGAACATTACCTCCTGCCTGTAATGTTAAAGATAATTATGTATTCTTAAAAAAATATTTAATTGTAAGTTATCAATTAATGTGATGGTATAGTTTTGTAACATATTTACACATAGGTACTGTATATACATATTTCATCCAACTCTCCTGTCGTAGGTCAGTTGGAAGAAATTTCTTTTGAAACAAGCTGTACCTTTGTGCTTTTTGTTTATAAGTGTTTGTATGTAAATAAATAAACCGAAGACCGAAGTACTGTTCCGATAGCCTAGAAATCTATTCATAGATATGTCGCATAATACAATCTATACTCTATCGGTTTATTTATTACTAGCTTTTGCCCGCGGCTTTGCTCGCGTTAAATTCGGTTTCAGTTCTCCTGGGAAGTGGGGGGTTAGAAAGAGATAAAAAGTAGCCTATGTCACTCTCCATCTCTTCAACTGTCTCCACTTAAAAAATCACGTCCATTCGTCACTCTGTTTTGCCGTCAAGGACGGACAAACAGACACACACA
Source organism: Mythimna lalbum (assembly GCA_949319445.1). Classification (NCBI taxonomy): domain Eukaryota; kingdom Metazoa; phylum Arthropoda; class Insecta; order Lepidoptera; family Noctuidae; genus Mythimna; species Mythimna lalbum. Next base: position 7,838,877 of record OX439351.1, on the reverse strand, counting down.
CTTTCCCGTTTATAATATTAGTATGGATTTATTTAAAGCTTTTTGCACAAAAAACTGTACAAAGGCGGACTTACTGTCTTAGCGTTTAGTTAGGGGTTTAGATTTAATTAACTACCTCAACCGATGGAGGATAGGTGACCGATGATGTAACGGTACTGGTTTACCTGAAAAACTGATTATTATTTATTTGAAATCGTGCTGTTTGTGGGTGAGACAAGCCTGGTGACGGCTACAGGCTACACCCGTATTCAGGAATTTCGTTTGCGACGTGCTCAAGTGGGGCCGTTAGCAATCGGGCTCGAGAGCAATACTGGAGTTTTGAATTAATGCCTTTCCGATCGTGATTACCTGGGCCAAGGAAACGGGCCAACAGCCACTGTGACGTTCGTGACTTAATTAAAGCGAACAAAAATCGTTCACCATTTTGATCGCCGAGTGTATCTTGGGTTTGAGTGGACGGAATTAGAACAATACTGAATTGACGACGACGCCGTAGTTCGGATTGGTTTTTAATGGCCAGGAAAACTTTGTTGTTGTTTATACGTGTTTTTAGTTTGTTAAAAAACTTTTGGGCTACGACTTTTAAAATAAAATTACTGAAAATATTTTTCTACGAAAGGAAAATTGTTTTCTACAAAGCGGGCTTAAAGCTTAATTCTTTTTGAATTTACAATAGCGTTGTGTCTACAGATTTTATGACTTCGACCTGGAAGATTCTTTGACATCCCAAGTGTTTGTCATCGCCGAACTTTCGACAATCATAAAGAAATTAACAACGAATGTTACCATTAAAAGTTTTCTTGAGCACTGAAAGTTGCCCTGTCACCTGAATAACTCGTATAAGAAGTTTTTCATTAGATTTATTTGAAATAATTATATTTCGTATAGGTGCTCCGGTTATCAGCAACAATAAAATAAATTTCAGCTTAATCTTGATGTACATTAGGTCACCGATAACGGCCTTTTGGAATTCTTAATGTTTGGTTTTATGGTTTCGTTTTAATACGTCTGAATTTTAAAGTGTTATCGTAACTAGGTGTATGTATACGTATAAATACTTCAAAGTAAACCTACCTATTACGTTAATCGTAACATAAATTCTCTTAATTTGTATTTGCGTGCTATATTTAACTTTTAACGCATAGTTGCAAATATACTAACTGTGAGACTAATGATAAAATTTTGTCGCATCTTTTTTAACTGACTTCCAAAAAGGGGAGGTTCAATTCGGTTTTTTTGATGTTTGTTACCTAAGAAATCCATCGTTTATGAACCGATTTGCAATTTTTTTTCCTTATGCTTTCAGATTGTTTTTTTTTTCCAAAATCCAGTTCTGATGATGGGATCCATGAGAAATCGAGAGAACTCGTCAAATATTATAGGCAACGATATAGTTATTTTGGTATTATCATAGAGGATTTAAGCATTTACAGTCAAAAAGTGACATTTGATGAAGTGGAACTGGTGAACAAGACCAGAAAAGACCAACTCACAAACCTTCACCTTTATAATATTACTGTGATTTATTTTATTAACAGCTGTGTGTTAGGTGTTCACACACACATCAAATTTTAGAAGAAAAAGGAAACAGACACCACATGTTTTTATTCATAACTTAGTATAATTATATATTTCAAAACTCTAAGTTAAAGTTAATGCAGGAAAGTTGTTAACGTGTCAACTTACATATTATTTATATTTGTGGCGAGGTTAAGTGCGAAGTTTTCTTTAAAATTTGTGCACTTCACGTAAGTAACAGTTAAAGTGCTCAAAGTTGGTGATAGTGCCGCGAATCGTCGGAGCCGAGCGACAACAGTTCCTGAGCACAGAGATTCTGTGATAAATACCTTGTCATGTAGGTGTACTTTCCTGTGACTGTGCAGATTATTACGATGTCATTGTTTATCGTTTGTGAAGATTTCGCTTGTACTTTTACGGTTCTTTAGCCACAAAATCATCATGCCAGATTTAAAAATAAAATTTGTTTGTACATATTATTAATTTCATTTTGTATATACCTATTAATTTATAATATTTAATTGTTAAGATATATATAGTAACAATATTGATTTATAAAATAAAAATTTGTTTTTAAATCCCCTGTAAAATATCAAATGATATATTCAAATGACGTTGGAAGACATGAAAAGCTATATTTTAAAGCAATTCTTAGAAAAATATAGCTGGCGACGTGCTTTCAATTTACGCTCGATAAATGCCAACTGGCTTGCCTCCTCTTAGGTATATTGCTATCTATTCAGTATACCTGGTGATAATACACCTCAGTATATTGTTTTAGGAAATACATTGTTTTCTAGTGTGGACCTTAGCTGATAAGGCCGGAAAAATCAATGATTTTTTATTAAAATTGTCGATTCAGCACGGTCGCCAATTTTGGTCCCCGAACCCAATTTGGACCCCGTCCGCTTGTATTTCACAAAGCTTACGCAAACTATTTTTGAGAGCTCGTATCTAAATTTTGATCTTGGCATGTTCGAAAAATTGCAAGTGGGTAATTGCCCCGGTGACAATTATAAACACAAAGTACAAAATGTTTAATGTGATTTTTTCATTGTTACATTCAAGTAAGTACTTACTGTAATTTGTATTTTTTACTAACGAGTAATAGTTTAGTAAAATTGTGTGTCATTATAAATCAATACACATGCATTAAAAATAGTTTTCTAATGTTGTATGTAGTAAATAACCAATATCGTTTCCGAGATGGTTTGTATTTGTATTCAGATATTGAGATAAAATAAGCAACAGCTATTAATTCTTCGTGCTCATTATAAAATAAGCAAAAAAAAAGTGTATATGTGTATGGTTATACAGCAAAAATATTTAAATTACATTAAAACCTAAAACTTGTAGGTATAACTTGTAAGAAGCATTGAAATTCTTAAAAAATTAAATGTTGTTTTTGATTAGTATGTTGTGACAAATAGATTATAATTAATGTATTCCCTTGTTCATCATTATGATCTCAATATGCTCGAGGGGGCAAAATTGGAAGTCTAAAATATTTTTCAGGAAAATCGGACTATTTTGCAAAAGGTAGATTTCTAAAGTTTGTTAGGAAGTTTATGAATAACTGATTATTCCTTGAGGTACCTTTAAATTGAAAACCTTGTGAAAGTCGAACAGTAAGTTTAATTTCCTAGCTAACTTGTACGAGTCCTCCTATTTGTCTTGTAAGGACGAATAAACGTTGTCTGAAATACCTCAGTACAGTTCTTTGTTTATACAGGAAGTCTTGCAAGGTTCTCTCGGGATTCACTTCGATTTTTTATAATGTCTAATAGATTCCCTGAGCTCCGAAAGGGATAAGTTTTATTCAACAAAAAGGCGAGCGTTTGACTTCACTCCGTCAGTTTAGATTTCCTTTAATCAATAATTCAATTAATTATTGATTAAATAAAATTTTATGAAGTGTTTTTTAACCCTTCAGATACCGTCAATTAGAGACACAATAGTAAGACAATAGATGCGCGGCCACCGGTGGTCGCTTGGGGATTCATGAATTAAGGTCAGTTTTATATACGAGCATTATTATCTAACCTTATTAGTATTAATGATTTTTTTAAGCTGAAACAAAATTGCTTTGTTTCATCGTATAGCGCAAACTACAGAGTATTTTTTACTGTGAAAAGCTTACAGTGTTTAATCATCTAATGCGTTCCATTTAGCCAGGGTCTGCTATAGCACCATCCAGAAAAGTCGAACCATTGAATGCGGGACTCGTAGAGAACTGAAAAAGTTTAACAATTCAAAATTTGAAATTGTATTAACGAAATAAGTTTCAAAATTTTAGCTACACAGACTTTTTAAAATAAATATAACCCTTTTATTTAATGGAAAGGATCGCAACGAAAATAAAACGGCGTAGACATTATTATTTGAAACGTTGAAAATTACAGGTTGCGTATATTTGCCGGCAACTTAGTGTAAACATCATTTGCTTAGTTTCTGTTAGTTATTAGCATAACATTGTAACTTTGTGATCGCGATCCCTTCACTTTGTTATAGGTACATAATATTAAAACAACTTTAGAATATCATCGTGCCTTATGAATAAATATTATAGGCGGTAGAAAAATACACGAACGACTGAGTAGCTAATTTAGTTCACAGGCTTTTTTTTTTATTTAGCTACTAGGGTAAAATTTACAAGTCCGTGATAAGACCTGTCATACTGAATGGATCAGAATGTTAGGCTGTGAAAAAGATGGATGAAAAAAGATTGTTGCATATGCGGAGATGAGAATGTTGAGATGAATGTGTGGTGTGACGAGAATGGATAGAGTAGGGTGAAGAGTATATTAGAGGAAGTTTGAAAGTGTCGCCAGTGACTGAAAAGTTGAAAGGGAATCGTTTGTCTTGGTATGGTCATGTCAAGAGGAGGGATGACACGCATGTTACTAACCCTGCGTTCCGAATTGCGTCAAAAGCGATAATATCGGAAATCCGACCAACGCGCAACGTCACATTTATTACTCAATAGCCCTTATATTTTCTAACTATTGAATTTGGTCGTATTCGCGCTATAATCGCTTTTGACGCAATTCAGAATGCAGGGTGACGGATGACAGGAAGAATGGAAGAAAAAAAGTGTTGCGCCGACACCAAGTAATATGGGATAAGGGCAGGAAGAAGAAGTTCATGTTAGAATAATGAAAAGGTAGGGGAGAGGTGTACGAGATGATTCACTTAGGGGAGAATGCTAAGTCCGTTCCTTCACACGTGCGGCCGCTTCCTTCGCAAGTATTACTGGTTCCCAGAAGGAGCTGGACTGCCTGCCATGAACTGTACCAAGGCCCGGCGCGAGAGGTCGCCGCCGGACCTTGGGCCACCAAAATGGTGCCAACACATTCCGCCTGCTAGGCGGTGTTAAGTTTTCCTAGCGGTGTGAATATTTCCCATTCCAGTGTCTGTTTATAAACCATCAGCGTAGATTTTCAGCTCTTCCAGGCCTGAGTACACTCATTTTTTCATTGTAGGTATAATGTGTAGTGTGTTAACGCTGCCTTACCTAGAATATACCCTCTTCAAAACTGCAAGAAATCGGTGTAATCAGGTGATACGTAATGCCAAACGCCGCCACATTCTTGATAACATTTCATCTTCTTCTCCTGCTGATACCTGGAAATTCTTAGGAACTCTTGGTATCGGTAGGGCACGTCATGTGGATTTCCCCAAGACCATTGGCCTAGATGATATCAACCGTCACTTCACAACCACTTGCCATTTGGATACACAAACGTTGTCTCAGACGGTGGATTTCATTGCTGGCCTACCTAGTCCAAACATAGAACCGTTTTGCTTTTCTCCAGCCACTCCGGATGAAATCAAAAAGATTATCCTGTCTATTAAATCCAAGGCTGTGGGCCATGACGACATTAGTCGTTATATGGTCACCCAGATCCTTGACTATCTTCTCCCACCGATTACTCACATAATAAACTTTTCCCTTGACTCTGGACAATTCCCATCCCTATGGCGCATGGCCTATGTCCGTCCACTTCCTAAAATCTCAAATCCCTCCCTGCCTAATCATTTTCGTCCTATTTCCATTCTTCCTTTCCTGTCTAAAGTGCTCGAAGCCTGCGTACACAAACAGCTTTCGGGGTTTGTGCACCGACACAGCCTCGTAAGCTCGTTCCAGTCTGGATTTAGACCTGGGCACAGTACTACCTCCGCTCTTCTTAAAGTGACTGGCGACGTTAGAGAAGCAGTGGAGGATACAAAGGTTACTGTGTTGGTATTGATTGATTTCTCCAATGCCTTTAACGCTGTCAGTCACGACATACTCCTATCGATCCTTTCCCATCTTATGGTTTCTCCCGAGTCGCTGGAATGGTTCTCATCTTATCTTCGGGGACGCCGGCAGTCGGTTCGCGTTGATGAGAGCTCGTCGAGTTGGCGTGATCTGGATGCTGGAGTTCCACAAGGCGGTATTCTATCTCCATTGTTATTTTCCATCTTCATTAATTTTATTACTCACTATCTTCGGTGTTCGTATCATCTTTACGCCGATGATCTTCAGTTGTATACGTCTGTGCGGGTGGAGGGTTTGTCAGACGCTATAGAGGATGTAAACCGGGATCTGGATGCTATCAGCAGCTGGTCTGATAGGTTTGGGGTGTCTGTAAACCCCTCAAAATGTCAGGCCATAGTTATTGGTAGCTCACGCATGATGGGTAGGGTGGCGGTAAGCTCTCTACCTCCTATTGTTTTCAATGGTACCGTCATTCCTATCAGCCCTAGTGTAAAGGATCTCGGTTTGCATCTTGACTCGACGCTTAGCTGGCAAAGTCAAGTTTCTAGTGTTTGTCAAAAAGTCAACGGAACTTTGCGGTGTCTGTATCGTCTGAGAAACTTTTTACCTGCAAAGACGAAGACAATGCTTGTGCAGACTCTGATTTTTCCTATTGTCGACTATGGTGACGTGTGTTACTTTGACCTGAACGCGGTCTTGCTGAATAAACTTGATAGACTCCTTAACAACTGCATCCGGTTCATATTTAACCTGAGAAAATATGATCATGTGTCAAACTTCAGGTCTGAGCTCAATTGGTTGCCTATACGCCAGAGAAGATCTTTGCGCGCCCTGACTACACTTTTCTCTCTGCTCAACTCTCCCACGCCTCCTTCCTATCTCATATCTCATTTTCAATATCTTTGTTCTTCACACGCAAGAAATCTGCGTTCTTCTAATAATCTCCTACTGCTCTGTCCTTCTCATACTTCTGATTTGGTTCATTCTTCCTTCTATATACAGTCCATCCTTCTGTGGAATGCGCTTCCTCTCGATATCAGGACGGCCAAAAGTCGGTATGCATTTAAGCGGAAGTTGCGGAATCATTTTCTTCACCAATAGCAGAATCGTCTCAAAACTTCTGTCCTTACTTTAAATTAATATATATGTAGTATATATATATTATATTAAATATATATGTATGTTTATTTTAAATATATGTATTCTTTTTTTGCTCTTTCTTAAATAAATTTTTCTGTATATGCGCCTACCATAATGTCTCTGCACCACCCTAGGTTGACTGGCAGAGAATGCCTAAGGCATTAAGTCCGCCTATGTACTTTGTGTTGCATGAAGATTAAATAAATAAATAAATAAATATATTTTTTTTTTTCACAAAAATATAGTTGTCAAAATGACAAAAAAAATAACAATAGTTTTGTTATAATCAAAAAATAATCATTGGTGTTTTTAATATCATCGGAATTGTTCCACATGCAGAAAATTTCAATATGAAAAGACGCGTCCAGCGAGGGTATTCCACGCATTACAATAATTACTTGTATGAAAGGGACATTTGCGGAGTTTACGCTACGATCAAAATCGCACGACATTAAAAACACCCTTAACCTCAAAGTATGATCATCTCGTAAACCTTTCCACTATCTATTTAAATTATATTTAAAACGTTAAATATAGATTTTATTTTATAAAACTACAAAACTTCTGAAAGGTCGACAAAGTCTATATTAGGTGCCTACTATCAAATCTCAGGGAGGCACGCTTTTGTAGGTAATTGGTTGAGTACAAACTAAGTATTCAATCAATTACTGACGTTATCTTAATTTTGCTAACAGATCAAATTAAAAGATCTTCTAAATTCTTGACATTGCTTTTCAATCATCTGAAATATGTACTTTACGTCTAACCTCTTTGTAAGAGAAAGACCTGCTTTTAAAGCTAACTAGAAATGCAAAGTGATGAGACGAATTCCTGGTTCCGTTCTTTAGATAAACGTATCATAAACATCGCTTTTCCGGTATTCCTGGTAGATTCTACGTAAAACTCTAGAAAATATATCCGTTCCACAAACTATTCCGTTTTAAAACCATTCGATAACTACAGCACGTGTAACATAAATGTAACATTAGTTTTTGCGGCGAACACAATAAATGTCGGTACGAACAGAAGTGTAATGAAAACAAGTGCCTTATTTAAATGTCTGCCCCCTTATTTGAGTTAGGGCGATCTCGCACCTGAGCACAGGGGCTTAAGGAAAGGATGCTAAATAAATATTTTCTAAATGGAAAGGATAAAGGGCCACGCTTCAGCGATAAGTTTCTCGAGGTAACGTGAACAAGCAAGCCAGTTTGCGTAGGTTCCGACAACATTTCTAATTAAGCGATTCCTTGTTATACGGTATCGTATATTACTTTGTACAGATAAGCACCTAATTGTGTGGGCCCCGATTTTGTACACAATTTTAAGACAGCCGTGAAGTTTTTGTTCGCTGAAACTTTTAAGATTTTTGTGAAATCGATCCGAGTTCTCAACTCGGTCATGTTCTTCTAACTTCTAAAGTATTCTTATTAATAATGATTATAAACTTGTTTTTATCATATATTCATTTTATTAACGGCATACTTTGTGAATTAAAAAATATGGGCGAACTTCTCAGTTAATGTGTACCCGTTTCGAGTTATAGGTAGAAAGAAATTGTTCCGCTCTTTATCCATTTCAACTAATTACAAGTTTCTGAGGCGCGCCGAGGAATGTGCTACAGCGAAACTAAATAAATTCATTTTATTGTTATTTCTTTGCATACTATTTTAATTTTAATTTTATTCCATTAGTGTTTAGTTTTCCTTCTGGCCCAGCTAGCTTTTGTAGCAGACCGCGTTGATGAGATTTTCTGTCTTTGAAACTTTTGTAAAACTAAATAATGCTCCATTTCTGTCTATTTTTGAACAGAGAGGTAAAAACGTTAAGTTAGTAAAGATAAGTTCGTTACTAACTTTTTCACGGCTTAACTCCGACTGAAGAATTTATCCGATTTATCTGAAGGCGCGATACAACATTCTGCCTTACCTGGCGTGTTTTAATAAGAAGTTAAATAAGGAGTCCTAAGCTAACAATTTATTTTGATCCAAACCATCCTTTCGCAGTGGGCCGGCGTGGAAGTTATGAAGTGGGATCGAGGGGCAGATGAGATTTTCCTGCTGGCGAAGAAAAATTGTGACGAATTATGTAAAACTGTGAGTGAGAAATTAATCTGTTGTAACTTTTTGTTAAAAGCTCGATTTGGTTGAAAAAAAAAGGTTAGCAAAAAGTGTGTGAAATATAAATATTTAATTTCCAGTGTTCGCAGTGTTCGGCGCAGCCCTAGCGGCGCGTAATCCGTGGCCGGCCTTATCTGTCTCCGTTCATCTTGTAAGCAATAATTTAATGCTGAGATTATTTTTCACTCCTGACAGCAAGTTTTAATGTCTTTTGAAATGAAATTCAGTCACACTTACCGCTCTCATTTCATTCATTAGGGTGATTGCTGGGAAGAGATTCAAAGCACTTACAATGCAATTGAAGTTTTAAAACTTGTACCGGTAATGGTTTTAAATATTTTGTAAAGATATTTGTAAGCTTATGTATTTTTTTACAAATAGCTATATAATTTTATATACAAGTACGTGTTATTTATACACGCACATCCTGAAAGTACTATGTTCAGAATCTGTTACTGAATCGATTTCAGATGTTTTTAATACCTATACTCGTAGGTACCTATATTTTTTACCCTAAAATACATTAATTCATGAATCCCCAAGCGACCACCGGTGGCCGCGCATCTATTGTCTTACTATTGTGTCTCTAATTGACGGTATCTGAAGGGTTAAGTAACAATTTATTATAATGATAAAAATATTACAAGGGAACCAATTTTGTTAAATTCTTGTTAAATCATGATTGCATGACTAGTGTGTTAGTGTGAGCATGCACAGATTTAAACCAATACCGAAGCGCTCAATGTTTTTTTTTAAAAAAAAAACACTGCCTAAGTGGATTTAAATAAAATTTCAGTAATAATAATATTATAATAACTAGCTTCTGCCAGCGACTTCGTACGCGGATCCTGTTGCTTATGCCAGCGACAACGGGGTCGTCAAAATCAAAGATCTGAAACGTCTGATGTCGAATTCTAAGAGCCCGGGGACTGGAAAACAACGCGATGCGCGAGACTATTCGAGACGTTCCAGATCTGTCCCTTCCACTTACGCGCGTGACAGTGTGCACACACCTTAGACATGGTGCCAATGTCTTCGTGTTTGATGTAATTAATAAATGGGTTATACGAAAACGCGCTCCTTTCTTTATTCCCAAAAAGTGTTCCCATAGCGTGATCTAACTCGACGCCAACGTCATTTACGAAACGTTTAGAAAACGGAAACTACATATTATTTACCCAAATATTATAGTATCTTAGCCATATGCAGCTAGAGATGGGCGGTGGGTAAAAACCCATCGGGTAAATACCCATTAAGTAACCATTAAGGCTGCAAATGCGACGGAAGCTTAAAAAATGGAGTAATTTCTCCCGTTTCCCCAACATTTCCCTTCACTGCTCTGCTCCTATTGATCGTATCGTGATGAAAAGTATACTATAAGCTGCCCAGGTATGAAGAATGATTGTACCAAGTTTCGTTAAAATCCATCGAGTAGTTTTTGTTTCTATAAAGAACATACAGACAGACAGACAGACAGAAATTTTACTGTTTGCATTTTTGGCATCAGTATCGATCACTAATCACCCCCTGATAGTTATTTTGGAAATATATTTCATGTACAGAATTGACCTCCCTACAGATTTATTATAAGTATAGAGTATAGATAATATGTATTCAGGATGAAATTTGGTAAAATGGTTACATAAAATCTCAAGAGTAATTACAAAGGTAAATGCTGTTACGAGTATGTGCCTGCACTAGGATAAACCTGTATCACACAGGTGGTAGAAGCTCTTATACTATAGTTTTGTAGGACAATTGAATTCAGTGATTGAATCTTGATTGTAAAATTTTCTAATTAGTTTGTGTGTGTGTTATCTAGTTATAATAATATGTTTGTATATGTATAGGTTACTTCTGGGCAAGCGTGCTGCATGTTCCATCACATCATCGCTTACCATCAGGTGAGATAGCGGTCAAACGCGACTCTATCAATAAAAAAATGTACTTACACATTTGCAGCGGTGAGAGCACAAGGTGGATCGAAGACCCGGTAGGATCTGGGGTCATCATTTTAGTTCGGTGGATGCGAGACGCACAAAAATGATTGTTGTGGCGATTTAGGGAAAACCTATGTCCAGCAGCGGGCCTCTTTCATCTAAAATGTTGATGTGTGTTTTTAATGAAATTGAATGTTTCATTAAATTTGATATGGATTTATTGTGGTCTGAAATAAATGTTATTATTATTAATAAATTATTATTGCTGGTAAACTACCACCGTAAACAACGCCCTTTTTGTTTTAAGATGTTTCAGTCTACCCAAACGTTGTCTGGTAGATATCGTTGACAGCGATAAGACCGCAATTGTACTCAAAGATATACGGTAAGTCCCCTCTTTGACGGTAAGTCCCCTCTTTGAGGCGTGGCTGGAAAGACCTCACGGCGTCCTTACCTTCCGCATGACGCAGGTCCTCACCGGACATGGCAAGTTCGGGAGGTTCCTGCATCGGATTCGAGCGGAAGAGACGCCCGGGTGCCGCCACTGTGCGGAACGCCCGGAGGATACGGTGGAGCACACAGTTGAAGTGTGCCCTGCTTGGGCGGAGCAACGCCGTGCCCTCGTGGGGGCGATCGGCGGCGGAGACCTCTCGCGCCGGGCCTTGGTTCAGGCCATGGTCCGGAGCGAGGAGGAGTGGCAGGCGGTCGCCTCCTTCTGCGAAGCAGTAATGCTAGCAAAGGAGGAGGCAGACCGCATCAGGCAACGGCGTCCCCGCCGCCGCCGCCGGGATTCCGATCCCGATTTCCGGCCACCGTAGACGCGGGCTCGCGGACGGCGAGCCATGGGTAGCTCGCTGTCCGATCGTCCGGTAACTGTCCGGACCGAGCCAAGGCGTCGACGGTGCGCACTGTTCCCGCGCGCCTCAAGGAGTTGTCAGCAACAGGAGGGGCCCATCTGGGTCGAAGCCTACCGGGGTCGGGGTTATCCGAAAGGAAACTAGAGCCCCGGTATGAAGGCTAGAAGGAACGGCGCGGGGTTTTTAGTCAGTAAGACTCTGACACTGTCTCCCGCTCCACCCAAGAGCGGGTTTCGTCAATGATGATTTTCCCCGTCGACAGAAAAAAAAAAAAAAAAAAACTCAAAGATATAAGTTAGTGTAAAAGTTATGTAACCATTTTGGTGAACAATAAAGTTTATTGTATTCTATTAATACGACGGTCTTATAAAAACCAACGTGAAAACGTGAACGTGGAAAAAAAAATGAACGGAATTTTACATGGAATAAATTGATGTAAGTAATAGGAAAACCTATATTCAAAGTAGATGTAGCACATTTAAAACTACAGTCGAGTACCTATCGATATTGATAACGTTCCTTTAGAGTGGAAACCTCATAAATGCCAGACAGATAGCTTTTCAGGAGAAAAAAGAAAATGCCATTTGTAAAATTTTAATTCCACAGTTCATTTTGACGACAATAATAATATTTAATCTATACTAATATTATAAAGAGGTAAAATTTGTAAGTGTGTATGTAGGGGGTAATCTCTGGAAGTACTGGTCCGATTGCTAAAATTTTTTCACCGATAGAAAGCTGCTTTATTCCTGAGTGACATAGTCTATATTTTATGTACGCGGGCGAAGCCGCTGGCAAAAGCTAGTTATGGATATATATGTATTTTAGCTTGCAATTTCAGACGAATATAAGTTACTAACTTTTACCCACGGCTTCACTCGCGTACATAAAATATAGCCTATTACACTCAGGGATAAAGCAGATTTTTATCCGTGAAAAAAATTTTGCAATCGGACCATTGCTTTCAGAGATTACCTCCTACAAACAAAGAGAAACACACTTAACCTCTTTATAAAATGAGTGTGATATTTCAAATTATTATCGTGAAAACGTCAAATGATACTTGTACTCTTTTTGTGAAGACTCTTGCAATCGTTTCGAGGATATCTTAGAATTGCAGGTTATTAAACTTTTTGTAGGATTAGGGCACCGCCGGTCGTGAAGCCTTCTTTCTAAAAAAGTGTTTTGATAAATTTAGCAAATTTATATTACCCAAGCTTTTCATTATAGGTAGGACAACGATATGGTTAAGTAAATTACACCAGGCTAGTTACCCCTTAATTACAAGTTATTTATAATACTTTAAGGAAAATAGGTAAATATAAGTTTTCATCAAATTAACTCTTGAACTTTTAATATTAAATTAACTAAGACAAAATTAAAAAACTTGTTGAAAACAATTTACCTTTGACGCACGTATTTTCGATTGGATGAACTTATCTGGAGAAAAAGGGCTGATTCTACGACATCCCACAGGGGTAGGTGCTACTCGGCAAAAAACTTTCCGGGTAGCCTTCGAAGGAGGAAACCATATCAAAGTTGAATCACTAGAAATTGATGAATGAAGACATGTTCCCAATTTTTTTATGGATTTTGTCATGGAATTTGATATAGGTTAGATAGCTCCTAGCTTACTTTATAATATTATTATTTTTCTTTTGGCTTTGCTCGGTTTCTGCATTTAGCCAGTATTATGTTTAAAAAGTATTTCATTTTTGATACGTTATATTAACTTTGTTTTTTTCTAAGAATACGGATGTAATTCATTTTAATGTTTTTTGTAGTATTTAGTTGCAAACGTTTCGAGTCAAACTTCTCAGCAAGCTTCGGTAAGGTAGTCCATACTACAATCAAAGCTTAATTTTACTGAAATCGAATTGTAATGAAAAAAATTAAATGATCATATTTTCCAGATGAAATACTAGCTTTTGCCCGCAGCTTCGCCCGCGTAGGTTCATAAAATATAGCCTATGTCACTCAGAAATCAAGCACCCGTCTTTCGGTGAGAAAAATTTTAGCAATCGGATCAGTACTTTCAGAGATTACCTTCTAAAAACAAAAAAACATAAAAACGAACTTTACTGCTTTATAACATTAGTGTAGATAAAACTATGTCAACTTTCATCACGATATCTATTAGGAGTTGCAGGGCGATTTCTGGCAACCGTAGGGCGAGTTTGCGGACGGCAAGCAATGGGAAGCTCGCTGTCTAGCCATCCGGTAAGGATAAGGACCAAGCCCGATTCGACTAGCTGTTAGGGAATATTCGAAAGATTTACCGTGACCCTGGAACGCCAAGGGAAACTAAAGAAACACAGTTGGGTTTTAGGCAGTAAAAAACTGACTCACGCTTGCGCTTCACCCAGAGTTTGAATATTTTCTAAAAGCCAAAAGACATCTATCTAAGCATGTGAAAAAAATAAAAATATACATAAAACCTTGATTTTTAGCACTTAAAATAGAGTTGGGTTTTGTTTGACCTGTAAAATAGATTCATATTTATTTAGGATCCAACTTAAATAAATAACATGTAAGATTGTTAGATGACAGCACGACACGGCGACGAAGAAATCTCTACGCTAGAGGAGCCGTGCACGAGTGGGCACGATAAAATCAAACAAAACATATTGTGAAAAAAAAAATCGACAACTATCACACAACGCCATTATTATTATAAAAAAATCTTCCACATCGCTGTCGACTGGTAATGTGTCCAAAAGACTGGCGGCATTGCCACGCTGTATGGCAATGCTTATCCTCTGTCCTAGGTAAAAGCCAGCCCTTAGGTTACACGAAGTGTCAACTAAACGTTTCGACAGATCTTTAAACAACTAGATAACTATATGCATTTAATGTAAATATGTTATTTTAATATGTGTATAAAGTACCTATGTATATACTAGCTTTCCGCCCGCGGCTTCGCCCGCGTGGACTACAGTTTATATGGCGCGGGCAGAGACCCGTGCTCAGCAATGGAATTATAGATAGCCTATGTGTTATTCCAGTGTCTCTTCTACCTACCTACCAAATTTGATCTAAATCCGTTCAGTAGTTTTTGCGTGAAAGCGTAACAGACAGACAGACAGAGTTACTTTCGCGTTTATAATATTATATATAAATATATATATATATAGTAGGGATAGGAGCTTGTGCAGCTTGTATTCGACGGCAAAGCGAGGCAAAGTTCAGACTACGACGTCGAACAAACAAAGCTGGACAATACACACGAACTCAAACATTTTGCAATACAGGCAAACAGCTATTTACTGCTCCACGGGGGTTTGTCAAATTATCGAAATATACTTTTTATTACCTCCCATGATTTATAAAGCGAAGGGCTGCCCAAATTTATATTGCAAACCTTTTAACTGGTGATTCATACACTTTCGGGAACATTAATAATTTGGATTTTATGACGAATAAAACGACTCGTTCACGACGAATAAAATGTCCAGTTCTCTTTATCATAAAGTTAAGCCTGCCGCGGTCCTCCGAGGTCCTATTTTTTCTAGGCGATGTAAGACACAATAAGAAAATATGGTAAAAGGTTGGGTTATATGGCTCACAGGTGATTCGTGAATTGTATTATAAAATATGGTTTGTAGTTTAAATAATGTTATTTATTGTGGGTAGTCTTTCCGGCTTCTCAGTTCCGTGCCTTTCTTTCTGATTTTTTTTAACCGACTTCTAAAAAAGGAGGAGGTTCTCAATTGGGATGTTTTAGTTTTTTTTTATGTTTATTCGCGCATAACTTCGTCGCATGTCAACCGATTTGGATTTTTTTTTTGGAAAGGGTATATACTTCCCAAATAGTCCCATAGCCACCAAGTTGGGATCTGATGATGGAATCTTGGCGAAATCGAAGGAACTCCTCAAATTCAATTAAATTTTATAGTAAAGTCGGTTGTTTTTTTTTATAAAAAGGTTTTAACTTACCTTGATATCAGTTCTTTGCAACGTTTTAACAAAACAGTATTATATTATTAATCGACTACCCTACTTAGATATTTTCCTTAGGAATTCGTAAGTAGTTGCTCAGAGCTGGGAACAGTGCAGGAAGGCCTTTGCCCCAACAGTGGGAAGTACAGGCTAGATATAATGATAATACCTTATTCATCAATAGATTTGTTAAATACCATTTCTTTTTAATTTTTCATAACAATAATTGAATTATTCACATTATTTATGACTAGATGTGGAATGCGGGATCGTTGGAGTGAAACATAGTTAAGATTTAGTCATTAAAAGTCTGACTTGCTCTCTCGCTCCACCCATGAGTGGGAGTAGTAATTTGATGACTTCTTTTTAAGATTTTCTATATAAAAATTATCTAAGTATATTCTTTGTTGTAAGACAAAATAAAAGACGAAACATACTCGTATTTACACAAGTCCTAGTAAATAAATATTATCAGTAAGCGTCTATTTATTAACGTTGTAACAAAAACAGAATTGTTTATTTAAATACAAGCGACTTCATGTTGTATTGTGTTATGTACCTATTTGTGATTCGTTTGTGTTTATACGCCTACTAGAAATATATTATATCTATTTTGTACTACCCAAATTCGAAATGCCTGCCAGAATAGATTAATGCTCACATAATAATGCTCACAAAAAACTTGAATGTGGTGTCAGGCAGGGCGGGTTGACATCTCCTACACTTTTCAACGTTTATATGAATGACCTGATCGTCGCGCTCAGCAACTGCCATGTCGGCTGCCATATTGATGGAGTTTCTGTTAATAATCTCAGTTATGCGAACGACATGGTGTTGCTAAAAGTCACGCTATTTACAGCGTATTGTACATCCCTTTACACCTGCAGCCTGTGGGCTCGTTATACAAAAAAGTGCTATAGTGACCTCCGCGTTCTCTACAATAATGCGTTTAGGATTGTGGTGGGGTTGCCTCGGTTCTGCAGCGCCTCGGGCATGTTCGCACAGAATCACACCGCCTGTTTTTACGCGACTATGCGCAGCCGGAGTATCTCTCTGGTGCGCAGAGTACGGGCCAGCTCCAACACAGTCCTGGCAATGATTGCTGACAGGCTGGACTGTGCCTACATGCTACATTGCTTCAGCAGACATGTTCAAGCAAGACCGTTTAGCAGGAATTATTAATCCCGGTGTCTGTATTATGCAGTAGTGTATCTTTATAATTATGTTATTTTATTGTATTTTCTTTTTCTTTTTTGACATTAACTTCTTGTATTTTAATAGTATTTTTATTTTTGACATGCTTAGATTTACGAAGACGCGTAGTCACCGTGTTGATGCCGCGTAGACACAAAAATTGTTATAGAAGCCGCTTAGATTTTCGAAGACGCGTATACGCCGTTAAAGCATTTGTAAATGAGTAGGCGTTCGAAGACGCGTAGGCCTTTTTAGTATAGTAATTGTTTCGATAAGATAAAAGTATTTTTGGGTTTACATTACGTTTACCATGCTACCCATATACTGCCCTGGACCAACTAAGATTTCTCATACGATTACTCAGTTTCCCCACAATAATTTTGACATTGACAGAACAGAGTTGGATATAAATAGCCGGCGCCACAAAACAGACACGCCAGTCCCATCAAAAATTACAAACTCAAATCAACGTTTCTCGGAATAAAATGACAAGTAATTATTTTGAAGGCCCGCCGTGTCGGCTGTGATAATGCAAAGGAAGAAGTGGTTCAATTAATAGACCCCATGTTCGACAGAGTCTGCTCCGTGACCCAATTAGTTCGGCTCGTTTCTTATATTGTTCTGATTCGGCAGACTTCGTGCCCGATGGAAATTCGTCAACGATTAATTAGATAATATCCAGATGAGTTTTTTAATTGTTTGTTTGGACATTGTTCAGCTTGGGACTAGATGGCGTTGTGTGATGGTTGTGGAAATATTACTATATATTATTGTTTGAGGGGGGGGGGGGGGGTTTGACTTGGTATGGTCATGAAAAGAGGAGGGATGAAACGCATGTTACTGAAAGAATTATGAGTATACATGTGGATGGGTGGAGAGGGAGAGGGAGACTAAAGAAAAGATGGATGGATTGTGTGAAGAATATTAAAGAAAAGGAAGTTAGTGATAGTATTACGAGTAATAGGGCAGAATGGAAGAAAAAAAAACGTTTGCGCCGACCCCATATACATAAGACTGGACAAGGGCAAGAAGATGATGACATTGTAGTATACAGATCAGTGGCGGTCTAATGGTAGCGGCCCTGACTTACGTGTTGTGGGTTCAAAGCCAAAGTGCGTTTGTGGTCTCCGATTACTGAGTTTTAAGAATTTCAAGTTAAGTATTTTTCAAACTCTACATTAGCGTACTTTAATGCTAAAATTTTAAAGTTTTATCCAGCAAACCTTTCAAATTATCAGTTAGTGCGCTTCACTATCAAACAATTGCACCACTGCTTACCAACAGGTGGGACCGTAGACAAGCAATCGCTAATTTAAAAAAAAGTACCTTTTAGTGTAATTTAATTCATCACCAGTGCTCTCAAACTGGCGAAGATAAACATTGTGAGGAAACCGGCATCTCCAAGAACCAAAAATGCGAAGAAATCTACCAACGCGCACCGGGCCCGTATGGTGGATTAGGGTACCTCCCTTTCTTGAAGAGGAAGTATGTGTCCCAGCAGTGGGAACATTATGGGTAATCAGTACTCCTAGCCAAGTTGCTAATCTGCAATCGTTAAGGCTAGTAGAAAGCTTCAAATATACGGGAATGACGTCATCTCAACGCACAGTCACGTGGTCAGAACAAAAGAATCGAGGCTATGGCCAACTCGAAACGTTTGACGCAAGCGAAACGGTTGTAACTTGGCTAGGGGACTACAATGTTCTAAGCATATGCTTATAATTAATTTTTTTTTGTTTTATTAATATTCAAACAAAGCTAAGGACCTATAAAGAACCAACCTAGTGAGGTGAAGAGACAATATGGTAGGTGCAAAAAGTAAAAGTGCACATATAGTTAAAATATTAACTACTACACACTTACCTAACCTGAGGTACAACCTCAAGTAAACTCAGGCTGACGTTTACTCGTATTTGATGTACTTAGGACCTTGATCAAGATGATAGGTGGAGGTCTACATGATGCACTAGTCTTATGCTCCCCAACTTTAAAAGCTGAAGTTCATTAGACCACATATATAAATAGACATAGATAACGCAAGAGCAACTACTTCGCGTGCCTAGCTTACGTACAAAAATCGTAAGTGACCACTTTCGCGCTCAGTCTGCATCGGTGTATAGCGCTAGTCAGACGTCAGTTAAAAATATTAAAATAATTATTTATGCTGTTATAAATTGTAAAAACTATACCTGCAAATGCTAGGAGAAAAAATAAAGTAACTAAGGCATTTTGTGATTAATATTATGCGTAATTAATTTAATAAATAATTATTTTTAATCTTATGCCCTTAGTAATACCTGGTTGTTGTGGACGGCGAGATCAATAAATAAAAGTTCGTAAATAAGATTGAAAACACGCACTGAAAGCATGCACCAAGTAGCGCCGCTCACTAGGAGCTAATGGTCGCGGGAGCAGGTCGCGACAGGTTTCGACAGGTTTGGAGCAAAGATAAGGACTCAACCAAGCGCCACAAAGGAGATTGGTCAAAAGAGGAAAAGCCGAGAAAATGATAGTTCGCCCGAACCACTACCTCCACCCAGGAGTTTGGAGTATAAATATAGGGCGAAAACTCAGTTCGACGCAGTTCGTCGGATCAAGCCCTCAAGAATGAAGAAATAAAGTGCAAGCTCTCTAAATGTAAAAGTGCTATGTAAATACCAGTTGTTATATACTCTATTTTCTTGTTTTACGTTTTATTAACTTTGTGTTCTAAGTTTGTGTTTCTAAGTTGTGATTATTGTAAAGACTTGTGATTATAAATCAAGACTGAATAGTGTAAGGAATAATTAAAGACCACCAGCGACCTATAATTGAAGTATTTGTTTTATTTGGAACTATATACAGTCCACACCCCACACTGGTAATACCAAATTTGAGAAAAACAAAACATTTGTATTACATAATAGGTAGTCAAAAAATGGCACGCTTGGTTTTCATAGAGATCATGATACTTGCGTTATCTATGTCTATCTATATCTCTGCATTAGACAGTTTGAATAATTATCATTATTTCAGCAGAAGTACGTCCATTACTGGACATATGCTTCCCCTAAGCGTCGCCGCAATGACCGGTCGTGTGCGTCTCGCATCTATCGTATTTCCGTAACCCTCATCCACCAACATCGGTCCTCCTTTTGGGAGGCCAACATTGTGTCTTCCGGTACGTGATCGCCACTCCAGAACCTTTAGGCCCTAATAGACCATCTGTTTTTTTTTTCTTATAAACTAGTGCTTTACTGCGATCCAACCTGATGGTAAACAGTGATGCAATCTCGTGGTGGTCAGGCGCACTAGTTTATTAAAAGCCTATTTACTCTAGCCTTGAAGATACCCAAATTATAATCGGACGGGAATACCGCAGCAAGCAAATTGTTCCAGTCCTTCGACGTTCGCGGTGTTAACGACAAGGCGAAACGCTTAGTCCGGGCCGTTAAGGTTTCAACAGCGTTTTTTGAATAATAGGTAGATATGCCTTGTCCACTGCCACTTAAGTTTAGTGATTCCTAAAGTTGGGCTATGTTGGGTAATCCTATTTGAACAACGGAAGTTACTTCGTAAATGACTTGCATGTTTCCAAGCCTAACGGGTAACAAAAACGCATTAAAAACGAAAACCATTCAACACGGATTTGACCAGAAAAGTAAAGGAAACAAATCGTGTAAATACAGCTTGTTATAAATCATCCTTCGACAGCTGTGCACCAATTTATCTCCAAACGATACCTCTCACAGGACAGTTCTGCTGATCCCCAGGCGAATGATTGTGTTTGATGGTTTCCCTAAAGGTTGGGGTCAGAGGCAGTCGATCCGCGTTACTCTCGGGTGTCGTGGATGAATGAACTTCCTGCGGGGCTGAAGCAAGCACGACTGACTGGCACGATAGATCAAGAAACCGAATTTATTATAATACTAACTGTCCCTCGCGGTTTCGCCTGCTACTTTGGTAACTGCTCCGCTCCTTCCTTCATTGATAAATGGGCTATCTAAGCTAACACTTAATATAATTTTTCAATTCGAATCAGTAGTTCTTGAGATTAGGGCATTAAAACAACCACATACAACTCTTTAGCTTTATAGAAATTATATAGGAAAGTATAGATAATGAAGTTTGTTCAAACTTCAATCATAAAAAAAAACATTATGTAGATTGTGCGTTTATGAAGCACTTACTTTGTAAATAATTTTCCTGTTTATCATCATACTAACGTCTGTAGGTACCCGCCCATCCTCCGTAAATAAATATTAAATATTGCCTAAGCGACGGCGATGTCGCACGTGTTTCTTATTCTGAAACGTCACTATGTGACAAGCCCATCATAATTTATTTAAAACAAAGATGAAATAAAATATCTTAATTTGTTTGTGTTTACATTTGTTCAGGATAAATTTTTCCACGTGTTGTTTATTCCATAATCTCTTGTTTTGACCACCGTTGGGACAAATTCATTATCGCACACGAAAACAATTGATAATCACCGTGATTTATTGTATAACGCGAATCTGATGAAGTGACATTGGCTGAAAATGAAATAACTCACTTTGACGTTTACATAAATTTAAATAATGTACATTAATGTTATTAAAATTTACATAGAACTATCGCAGCTGGTTGAATACACAATGAGGACGAGAAATGGCCGCCACAAACTGTCATCGATAAGATGAAAAGGGCAACCTCAGTTCTGAGACGAGCGTGTGAGCGATGAGAGATTGACGACACAGATACCTACATCCATACAATACAAACAGAACAGGAAAATGTATACAGAATTCTGGATTAGCTGCATGCCATCTAACTTTGATTGGGAGCTACGAGTGACGTGTCCGTTAATGGGCCAATAAATCAGTTCTGATTAACCAAGCGTTGTGTTCCTTAAATGGGACACGGTATAAGAGCATAAGCTTCGAGTAGTTTCAATTAACTAACGCAAACATACAAACAACAATGTAGTGTAAATTATTCAGACAGCGCGATTGCCTTCATCTCGTCTATCCGTCTATTAACAAAATCCATTAACATTGTAATCAGCGTGTC
This sequence comes from Mythimna lalbum, assembly GCA_949319445.1. Classification (NCBI taxonomy): domain Eukaryota; kingdom Metazoa; phylum Arthropoda; class Insecta; order Lepidoptera; family Noctuidae; genus Mythimna; species Mythimna lalbum. The sequence goes on along the minus strand of OX439351.1, from coordinate 7,816,877 downwards.
TAAGCGCAGGCTGATTCTCGGCTGTACAGAATATTTCCACGCTTGGCGGCAATGATATCGCACGTACGTTGTTTTCCGGTGACAGGAGGGTTTATGGTACAAATCTCGGCGGTTTTCCTCATCTTAGGCGGGGCCCGTCTCGCAGCGAAGGGAGATCCGACAGGGGGAATATTTATTAGACCCTATGTTTCACAGCGGTCGGGAAATCTGAAACGGAGCATTTGCTATAAAGGTTTTTTAGTTCTATTTTAGTAGTGGGATCGGTAATAAATACCTATGTATCCCATTTTTCTTGCCATTGAGTAGCTGAGCCCTGAATAAATGGTGCTGATCTTGTATCTGTTTGTGCAAACGTTTGTGGTCTGTATTACGAGTCTTAAATCGCATACGTTGCTTCTATGTATTAATTAAAAAGTTAAACTTTTATTTTATTTTAATAATACTCAATTCACGTAAAATAATGTTTTATTTAATCACATAATGTGCTTTTAATTCTGAAAAAAAAAGCAATATTAATAACAGATGACGAGCGGGCATCGAGACCAAAGATGACGTTCATAAAATCACCTGCGCTTTATACTGCAAGTCACGTAAGAGTATTGGAATTCATCAAGTAGTTTGGGTGTTTGGATCCCCAAATGGAGTAGATATTTCACTTAAAGTACGCTAGCCAGAATAGTACATTGAAATTTATGAGTGACCCCAGCGGACAGCGTATGGAAGTGGGTTTTACTCTTGAATACGAGTAGTGCTTTCAGATATATAAAACGCATTGGGGCATTTACTTGAGGAGTTACGGCTGGGCGATAATGTGTCGCCGACAACATAATTACTTCATATTCCGGAGCTCCAGATATATAATTACCTGCGGTGAGCCACGGAGGTTCACTGAAAGTCCAATTTCACAGTTATTACGTTAAGGCTATGAGATTTAGCGAGCTTGTTACATTCTATTATTTTAAAGCTCTTTTCTCCTGTGAAGCGCTCATAGAGAGCTCGGCGACAGTGCAATAATACTAAGAACTTTTCCCACAACAATGAAGTATCCATATATATGTATCGTGAAAAAAATAAAATGATAAAAATATAATTTTGCAAATTCTGTAGGGAATGACTGCATTGGACGCCATTGTTCTTCGTCAAAGAGACGGCACATTAGTATTCAGATAACACGGCGTCTAAGTAAGTTATAAAGTCATCTTCGTTATATAGAATCAGGCTACGTGGTCAACGTTTAAAATATCTGTGACATTCAAACGAACGGTTTGGTTCAGGCAAATAATTTGTAACTGAATTAAACGAAGTTTTGAAATTAAATTTTATATTTTTTATTTATTTATTCACTTTACATCTATCTTTACGGGCCTTAAAACCTAATGCGACTGAACAGCTAACAACTATACTTAAACCTAAACGTACATTTATGATAAAATCTTAAAAAAATAAAACTTAAACATAACTAAGGTAAAAGTGTTACGTTAAAGTTGTCAAAAAATAAAAGGCCCATTTTGACATTTGTATTTTGACTACCTAGTGGCTTGTGCGGTGAAATGTAGCTACTATTATATTATTTTTATCCATTATTATTTCTTTCAGTTTCGTTCCAAGTTACATTCTGAAGTTTTTCTCTAATGTCAAAACGGGCCTTTTAACGAATGTCAAAATTTATTTGGTTGATTAAAAAATAGCACTAATTGTAGGGGTATTACTTTTTCAAGTTCGAAATGCTAAACGGATTTGGATGTTTAGCATTAAGGTAGACTATATCCTGATATTTCTGAACATATTTGCATATAGAATACTTCTTATCCGGAGTATGTTATCTTGGGATAATTAACGATTGGCCTGTTGGTTTAGTTACTAGATTTTCTTGTACAAATGTACATTAACAAGTATATTCGTACAAGGTTAAAAGGCATAACCGTTCCTGAAGACAGAACGATAGAATCTAGGCAAACACGTACCCAATAAGGAAATACCAAATGTTTTTCAAATTACTCTCAACTTACCCCCGAGTGATTTCATAAAAAGAGATTAAAATAAAAGTGTTGGTCCGCGCCGCAGCCGCGTCGCCGCCGCACCGCAGTCGTACCGCGCGCCGCGTAACATTATGATTGTAACCGAATTCTCCGAGATTGAGAAGGGTAAACGTCCCCAGCCGCGGCGCGGCGACACCGAGTTTGTTAGCACACACTTGCGAATGAAGAAAAATGTCTTGGCTTAAGCCTTTCCACTCGCCGAGCGCGGAATTGTAAATAGAGATTTATTAAAACGGGACATAGCGAAATTCGCGCAGTTATGTACACCCTTTTGCGAAAATGTTCAGAATGGGACAAAAGTTTCGCATTTATGTGTCTGTTATAAAAGTAGATATTTTTTTATTATAAGAGCGTTAGGTAAGTACCTATATCTTGTAATCTTATCACTTAAGGTATGTCATCTACCTACTCTACAGCCAAATGAGAAAATTATGTACAATCATAAAATTTAAGCACTGGAGTTTTATAAATTCTGAGGTAGTACGAGTATTGCAAAGTTATTCTAATTGTGTTCAAATAATATAGGCGATATCAGGATTACAAAAAACATATAATTTGACGGTCATGGAGCGATGTAACTAAAATAAGTGTAACGTTGTATAGTAATTTTTTACAAGCTTTTATTTAGTTTCACCTGTCCCGATGTTTGTCTGTAATCAAATCTCGCAAATTGATCAACTTCTCAGTTACCGATTGAGCTGTGCATGTATATGTAAATCAGATGACAATGCTAAATTATTTTGACTTGGAGCTAATTTGATGATGAAACTAGAAGGTGGCTATAGGAACTTGGTAGTTAAACGACACCAAACCTTCGGTTTAGGGTTTGTATGGTTCGTCTTTACGAGTATTAATTATATAGGTATACCAAGCTATAAAAGCTTGCTATGAAAAAATGATTTTCATTAAAAGCTTGTTCAACGTTCCTATCAAAATTATCTTAGCGAATTGCGGTAAAAAAATTGCACTAATCCAGGAATCTTACAAGCTAACATTGTGACTCGCCTATTTGCTTATGCCACGCTCAAATTGACAGATTATTGAAATATAAACTTTTCTGCATGTATTTAAAACTTACCTTCTGACACGCTCGAGTTTTTCCAACGATCAATTATGTTTACTAATCTGACGGGCCTCAATGCAACCCACTGTATTAAGGGTTCATAATATGTGATAGGGGTACAATAGGGGTGCAAGGTCTCCCCATATGATTTTCTGACACTCTCAAGTAACGCGAAAAATCCCTATCTGACCGCCCCAACTATAACTTTACTGTTTTTCATTGAAAACGTTACCCTTATTAGTGTTCTCATTACATTCGCGCCTAGAAGTTTTCAGGGAAGCATTTGAGTCAAAATTAAATATCGGCCGTTATGGCCGATGCAACGTGATACCTGTTTTATGCAAATGGCGTACTCTAACGAGAGCGGAGACTCCCAGGCAAGGAAGCTGTTATGTCATGGAAGCTGAAGCTCCGGAGTACTTAGCATTAGATATTATTATAACCTTGTTTAACGGTATCACCTATCCCTACCTGAATTAAATCTATATAGTACGAGAAACATAGAAGAAATCTCTTCCCTCATCTGTTATTCGATTATAATGAATATTATGTGCTAGATAATGGCTGCCTAGCTAAATCTGGTGCCAATGATGTTAAACAATAAAATTTGTCTATTACTAATAGCTTCTAATGAAAAAAAAAACAGTTAAATATGACGATAAATTATGGCCATTTACTCCAATCTTTAAGAGAGGCAACCCTCCAATTTGCACCAAAAAAAAGGAGGCACCTATAGTTTTTCAGTTCCTTGGGGCACACTCTTTCAGCTGATGCTCGACTTTTCCAAATAACAAATGAGGGGTAATTGATGTCAAAAATGTAATAATAAATTTTATCGTTTAACATCATTGGCACCAAATTAAGCTAGGCAACCCATGCGCAATGTCTTAGTGAACGCATTATCTAGCATATCATATTTATCATAATCAAATAACAGATGAGGGAAGTGATTTCTTCTGGGCACGCCACGATTATGGCCGTAAGTCCCCTCTTTGAGGCGTGGCTGGAAAGACCTCACGGCGTCCTTACCTTCCGCATGACGCAGGTCCTCACCGGACATGGCAAGTTCGGGAGGTTCCTGCATCGGATTCAAGCGGAAGAGACGCCCGGGTGTCGCCACTGTGCGCAACGCCCGGAGGACACGGTGGAGCACACCGTCGAGGGGTGCCCTGCCTGGGCGGAGCATCGCCGTGCCCTGGTGGGGGCGATCGGCGGCGGAGACCTCTCGCGCCGGGCCCTGGTCGATGCCATGGTCCGGAGCGAGGAGGAATGGCAGGCGGTCGCCTCCTTCTGCGAAGCAGTAATGCTTGCAAAGGAGGAGGCCGACCGCATCAGGCAACGGCGCCCTCGCCGCCTTCGCGGCGAGCCATAGGTAGCTCGCTGTCCGATCGTCCGGTAATGGACCGAGTCCAAGACGTCGACGGCGCGCACTGTTCCCGCGCGCCTCAAGGAGTTGTCAGCAGCAGGAGGGGCCCAGCTGGGTCGAAGCCTACTGCGGACAGGTCCGAAAGGGAGCTCGTGCCTCGGGATGAAGGCTAGAAGGAACGGCGCGGGGTTCTTAGTCAGTAAGAGTCTGACACCATCTCCCGCACCACCCAAGAGCGGGTTTTGTCAAAGATGATTTTCACCGTCGATAAAAAAAAAAAGGTTCTTTCTATTTTATCTTAGATCAATATGTATAGAAGGAGAAACTGACTGACTGACATCAACGCAAAGCCGAAACGGGATTAGAAGCGTGTTTTGCACAAGATGTCCTTTTATGACGTAAGTAAGCACTAAGAGAGTTTTCCAAAATGAACCCCTTAAGGGTAGAAACGGGGTCCAAAATTCGTATGGAGAAACACACTTCGGGTGAAGTCGCTGGCAAGAGCTAGCATTCTATACACGGTTATTTGTAAAACACTGGCAACCTCTCAGGACTATGTTACTAACATCATAAACAACTTTTGTTCTATTACTTTTAAAAATGTATCATATTTTAGTTCATCACATTTTCATACAAAAATAAAAATATTTAAATGTAACGTTCTAAATATTACGAAGTCTATGCGAAGCAAGCGATAGTACAATCGCGGAGGGAAGCGGAACGGATCGAGCGGCGGAGGTGCTTGATGCGCCTGCATCGCGTCATACAGACGTAAGTAGGTATAGCAAAATACCGAGTTGATATGTGTTAGATAGAACCAACGAAATCTTGTAGGTTTGTTTTTGATAAATGAATTATGTTTTGTAAAAAGTCATAGAACAAAAGTTGTTGTTTATGATGTTTGTAAAACAGTCCTGCAATGTTTTTAGTGTTTTACAAGTAACCCTGTATACAATTAGCTGCTGCCAGCGACTTCGCCTGCGTTCTGGTAGAAAATTATACCAAGGGAACTTAAGCCCGGAATAAATGCATCCTATCTACTATTCCAGGAAATATTGTACCGGTGTACCAAAATTTCATCTAAATCCTTGCAGCCGTTCGAGAATGAAGATGTAACAACATACACACAAACACTACCTCATAAACTTTCTTTTCGATAATATAGTGTGATAAAAGGCAAACGTTACCAATTACTTTATTCTGTGCCGTTAATGACTGACTGAAATGAAGATATCCGCAGGAATACTACTAAGGTTGCCGACATAGCACGAAGAATCGCCAAATTTAAGTGGCAATGGGCAGGGCACATTGCTCGCAGAACAGATGGCCTATGGGCCGAAAGTGAAAGTGTTCTGGAGTGGCGACCGCGTACCGGAACATGCGTCATCGGTCCATCTTGTAGGAGGCCTTCCAACGCTGCGTCTTCCGGTACGTGATAAAGTAAATAAATAAACTTTAGAATTTGTACATTTTAAGCGTAACTGCCTAAATGCCTGTGCAATCCGAATAAAAGTCTTACACAGTTTCCCCGCTTAAATAGCTTATAAGCTGAAAGTGAGGCATGCCAAAAGTTTGTATCTTCCCTCCACCGTCCATATGTTACGGAACTAAAGTTCTGAATTATGTAGAACAATTCATTAGCTCCTGGTTTAATGTACACCGTACGTATTTATTTGGTGGTCGAGGCAGGATAAAAGAAAGTTGGTAACTTGTGAATTGTTCAACAAGATTTTTGTTTACTATTATTTACATGACGCTGCGTTTTTTATGGTAGGGAAAATCATCCAATGACAACCCCCGCTCTTGGGCGGAGCGGGAGATAGTGTCAGACTCTTACTGACTTTTTAGCCACCCTGTTCCTTCTAGCCTTCATATCAGGGCTCGAGCCCCTTTCGGATTATCCTGGCCTGGTCCTGGCTTCGACCCGGCTGGCCCCTGCTGTTGCTGACAACTCTTTGAGGCGCGCGGGAACAGTGAGCGCCGTCGACGACTTGGGCTCGGTCCAGACAGTTACCGAACGGTCGGACAGCGAACTACCCATGGCTCGCCGTCCGCAAGCCCGCGTGTACGGTAGCCGAAAATCGGGATCGGTATCCCTAATATATAACTATTGTATTTGATTAGCAACTCAGCGTCGCTTGAGAAAAGTGCCTTGGATAGTGCGTAGTTCCTTAGTTTCTTTTATGTAAATCCTTTTCATGTGTGTCACATAACATTTAGGTAAATATATGATATAGGTAACTACAATAAAATAGCAAAGTTTTACGTTCCATATATTGGTATGATATGAAATATCTGTGACTCGATTGACATCAAAGCTGCTTTTGTGTGTTTTTACTGACAAAGGGGCGCGATGACCACAAAGGCCTGTTGTCATGACAAACATTTCAGGTATGTCGCCTGACAGACATCGCGATACGCTTTTAATGTAGTTGGAAATGTCCTCGCGGATTAGACACGACATTTTTAATGTCGACAATATATTATATACCTGCTTAAACATTGTTTGAATTCAGAAAAGTAGAATCAAATAAATCCCATAATTAGTATATCAGCATGGGCGTATGTACTAATTAGGGGACACTTTTTATTTTCGTACGCTTTGTGTTTTTATTATAAATGGTATTATGGACCATGGGGTCCGTAACACCTAATTTGTAAATATATATATATATATGTATATATATATATTTACTTCATTCTTTGTCTTACTCGTATACCTATACCAACAGAGTTTGAGGTAGAGATTCCAAAAAAATATGGATATACAATTTGTCGGTACAATTAATTTACAATGATTCGATGACATAAATTCTGAGATGTTTATAATAAGACCAGCTTTTGCCAGCGGTTTTGACCGCGTGATAGTCGGAAAATATTGAGGCACATATTATTTTGATACTCAAACTTGTTTCATTCATAATTTTCAAATTTACTTATAATATTAATAATAGCTTCTACAGCGACTTCGCGCGCTTAAACTTTGGTTTCTCCATACAAATTTTGGTTTCTCCATACAAATTTTGGTTTCTCCATACAAACTTTGGTCCACCGTTTGGTCCCCCTTGGGGGAGTAGTTTTGTAAAATTAATTCTTAGCGAATGTCTACACCCTATAAAAAACCTATCGGCCAAATTTTAAGTTTGTAGGTGTTATATCTTCTGAGATTTGTGGTATTTCGTTTTTATATAAATACAATATATAAGACTCAGTATAATTTTTCCAATATTTTTTTTAAATGTACACAAAATATTTTTATATAAAAAGTTAAAATCTTTCACAAAAGTACCTATTCAATGCCAATAAAATTAAATAGAATCACTGCCTAGCCAGCCAGTTATCGCTGAGCGGACGGCACTCAGCGAGTCCGCGATAAGCCCGCGTTTCACGCCAGTTGACAGCGCACTAAACCGGCTTATATGCGCCATTTTTGGCTTTCGTGAACTAAGCTTGTATTGGCCTATATTTATGAAATTGGTCGAATTTAAATCGTTGTGTAGGAATCCGAAAATAAAATGAGAACCAATGTTACTGACAAAGCCGGAAGAATCGCCAATGCTCGTAGAGCGACTGGTCGATGGCGCCGAATGATTTTGGAGTGGTAATTACGTATTGGAATACGCAGCGTTGAAAGGCCTTCTACAAGGTGAAGCGATAATATGGTGGAAGTCGCAGGAATCCGATGGATGCAAGACGCACCGGACTGGTTGTTGTGGTTGTGCACACTTGGGGAGGCCTAAGACCATCAGAACTGGAGTGACCAGAGCTGTCCGTACTTTTCAAAGCCTTAAAATATTTAATTAATACAATAATCAGTTTTTTAACTTTTTATCAAGCGAAATGAACATGATGTGATTCGTTGACAAAAACAACAGCTGTATTTCTACCATAAAATCATTTATAATTAGTATTTTTAAACACGGTAAATTAAAGATTTCATTTTTTTTTCGGTTCCTTAGTGTACGTCACGTGCCTTCTAATAATAAATGTTGTCGGGAAATAAATAGAATTAAACATTTCCGCCACTTACACATTTAATTTTGTTGGATGAGTAAAAGAAAAAAAAAGTAGAAACGCAAATAAAAGGAATAGTAGAAAAAAGAACCTGTTGGCCGAATATGTATGCTGAAAAATGGGCTTAGTCTGAACTCATCCCTAGTCCTAACTCACCCGGTTCGTACATACCTATGTATAGCTAGACGGAGTAAATGTACTGACATTGAAAAAAGTGTTTGTAGGACGAAGCCGAAACATGGATTTACGCTAGTGCTAATTTTGAATTTTGAGAAAATAAAATTCAAGCCTAAGAGCAATTGCAATGACTCCCAGGATTTAAGGTACAAATTCAAATTTAAAATTGAAACTTAATATAAAAATATATCTTCGCCTGGAATGTACATAGTAATTTACAAAAAAAGGTACCATAGTCGCGGATAAAGCAAGTTGATCTCTGCCTATAAAGTGATCGCACTTGTGTTAAAAAGATAAAAAAATATATATAGTTTGTATATAAATAGTTGATATACGTTGTTAGGGCACAAAAAAGGCATGAATTTACAACCAGTTTCAAAAGTAGCGTTATTGCAGTTAAACCCATAATGGCTACCTTATGGCTTCGTATTTGGTTTTCGAAGTGAAAAACGTCCGTGGGTATTTATTTTTCAATGAAATTGGTTCATCAGTTTCGGCTTTATTGATTTATTAATGGAGATTTATCCAAATGTTTCGCTTTTAATTGAACGTTTTTTTGCAACTCTCAAAGTAAAATTAATAAATAAATATTTGTTTACATTTTTTACTGTTTATAAACATAATTTACTGGTATAACTGTGACCACTGTACTGTTGCACACTGTAAACATGTATTTTGATAGAATAAATAAAATAGATAAAATATATATCTGCATCACGGTCCGCCATGTTTGTTTTTCTCTGTAACTGAAGTATTTATTTTCATGTTTCGGTATGTGTTGTTAGTGTTTGTAGAATTTAGCAAGTTCCTATAGATTACTCATTCAAGTACTTCGGCGACTCGGTCTCAGTTCTTATAGGAGTGACGGTGAGCTAATCATTGCTCGTCATTCGCAAGCCCACGGCTGCGGTGGCTCTCCTGGGTTATGATTAATTTTTAAGATTTTGATTGTTTGTAAACCAGAAATATTTTAATATTAAGCAGTCAGTGTGTCTAAGTATAGAAGATCTCAAAAGCATATACATCTACACTACTATAATAAAGAAGTAAAGTTTGTTTTTTTGTTTGTAGGAAGTAATTTCTGGAAGTACTGGTCCGACTGCTGAATTTTTTTCACCGATAGGAAGCTGTTTTATTCCTGAGTGACATAAGCTATATTTTATGTACGCGGGTGAAGCCACGGGCAAAATCTAGTGTAGTATTGCACAAAGTGAAACCCGTCCCTTTTCTAAATCTAGGCAGACATGCAGATCAACTCAGGTATCCTGTCCTTTTTTTACGGGTCGTTTGTTTTATTTCTGTCGTTTTCACGAGTATCGCTTCAGCAGTGAAGTACAGGGTTATTGAAATACCGAGTGTCGGTGGTAGACTGTAATAAGCTATGTACATTCAGACAACCTTTTTTATTGAAGGTATGAGAGAGTCTCGGTTTACACACTGGTACACTGGTGGCATGGGCATTTATTTAAATTTTATGTACAACTAGCTTTTGCCCGCGCGGCTTCGCTCTCGATCTTCCCTACTCTACCCTATTATATCCTACTCTACCCTACTATACCCTACTCTACCCTAATCTACCCTACTCTACCCTACTGTACCCTACTCTACCCTACTCTACCCTACTCTACCCTACTCTACCCTACTCTACCCTACTCTACCCTACTCTACCCTACTCTACCCTACTCTACCCTACTCTACCCTACTCTACCCTACTCTACCCTACTCTACCCTACTCTACCCTACTCTACCCTACTCTACCCTACTCAACCCTACTCCACCCTACTCTACACTATTCTACCCTACTATACTCTACACTACTCTACCCTACTATACTCTACTCTACTCTATCCTACTATACTCTACTCTACCCTACTATACTCTACTCTACCCTAATATACTCTACTCTACCCTACTAAACTTCACATTACCATCTACTAAATAGTCCGAACAAAGCCTAAACATTTGGTTTGGATAGGTGAGTGAAGTGGCATTGATTTTTTATATATAGATAGGTAGTCTTGAAAACCAGCAGCTTTTGTCTCAGTGGAAATGCGTACAAAGAGGTTAATTAATGATCCAGATTTGGTTAACACCAATCTATAAAGCCTAGGGCAGCTAGCTTTACGGTATTTTAAAGGATGCAATTTAGAGAGTGTTCGCAGGAATTACATGACTTATTACGTCATCACCTTTCTGCCATTGGACAACCCGACGTACGGCAAGTGTCCACTTCTACGTTGTTAACATCTCTACGGTCCGGACTAAGCGTTTCGCCTCGTCGTCTATACAATTTGCCTGCTGCAGTCCTTCCGTCCAATTATAATGGAAAGGCTCTTAGTTAACTAGTGCGGTTCACCATCAACGATTGCATCCACAATCACTGCTTACCGTTAGGTGGGATCGCAGTCCAACAGGAATACCTGGAGAATTGCAGAATACCTGGAGATACCAACAGTTAAAGAGGTTCAATAATCATGAATAGTGCCATTTATTGGAATGTCGTCTACACAGCTAAAATCAGTAGAATACATTGGATTATGGCTAGATAGCCGAATGCAGGTTACAATTGAAAAATGTACAGTAGTGGTAAGAGCCGTTTGTAGTCACTGAGTATTTTGTATGAACTCCGCCCGGGTCTAGTGTACTTCGGAAACCCAGGTACCCTCCGTAATATGGGCAGTAACACCAAGGTGCTGTTAGCAGCACCTTCCTTAAGGAGCTGGGGTGGATGAAATGACTCGTTTGTCCCACCCGTACGCAAATTACGCGCTTTAGGGTGCGATTCCACTGAGGCGGAGCGGAGCGGTACGGAGCCGGGCTGAGCTGTGAAAAGAGATAGGTGCTTCCACTGAAGCGGAGCGAGGTTGAGCGGAGCGGAGCTGGGAAGCGGAGCGGTTGGAGCGGAGCGGAGCTGGTAAAAACGCTAACAAAAATTGAATGAATATGCGCGTGAATGAGCCGCCCCGCTCCGCACTACCCCGCCCCGCCCCTCTTCGCTCCACGTCGCTCCTCTCTCGGCTCTAGCCTAATCTACCGTTTTCCCGATATTTTAAACAATTCCGCTCCTCTCCGCCAATACTGTTTCCTTTGAAGCGGAGTGGAGAAAAATATGTGAATTTCAAGCAATGTGATTGGTGGATCGCGGCACAGCCTGTCTCCGTTCTGCTCAGCTCAGCTCAGTGGAATCGCAGCCTTAGTCGTGGAGTTGGGGATAACAGCTCGATATACAATACAATAACAAATAAGCTTGCTCAGTTTTTATAGACAAAACAAAGCTCTATTTTGGTGAAATCTGTTCGTTCATTTTTATGTTGTCGCGCAGACGTAATGATATTTGAAATATGTAGTAAAACTTGTCTCCAGGCACATGTGTGTCAACAAACAAACAGAAAAGGGTCGTTTCTTCAAGCGATTCTTTGCCTTCTCGCTCATTAGTAGAATAAATACGCCTTTATAAGTAGTATGCAAAATAAACTTAAATAGTATATCTATATTGTTAATTGAGGTGATATTCTCATATTTAGTGGATGATTTCATACTCGTTCTATAGAAATCAAATATTCGTCGGTAGCTTGTATCTGAAACAAGTGACAAGATACACGTTTGCGTCCTGCTTAAGAAAAATTTTGAGCAATTTATACTATTCACACACAGAAGATACATATCTAGATATCTGCTGACTACTTCACTTTCAAGTAAAAAAGAACAATTTCTTCTCCTTACTTGCTCTCGGGGGTTGTATTTATTTATCTTTCGACGCTATTCATTTCGCTGGTAGCATCGTCGTCTGTAAGGCTAAGCTTTAAAAAATAAATCTGTGGACTCTTATAAAGCGCACGTCTTTTTACATCGTTCTCACATATACATCTTTATAGGCATGAAGCGATGCAAACGCATCAAGGTGACCGACTGACTGTTGAGAGCTGCCCGTAAATAGCTAGGTCAAGTTCATGTTCAGCTACCCTCCGCTATTGTACTGTCGCTTGCTTCGCATAGACTTCGTAATATTTAGAACGTTCAATTTAAATGTTTTTATTTTTGTATGAAAATCTGATGAGCTAAAATATGATATTTTTTTAAAAGTCATAGAACAAAGTTGTTGTATATGATTGTACTTAACGTAGTCCTGAGAGGTTGCCAATGTTTTACAAATAAACCTGTATATAATCATTCTTCTGAACGTGTGTTTGTCAGCTAATTCCTCTTAAACCACTTGACTGATTTGGATAAAATTTTGTGTGTACTTTTGAGTAAGTCCTTGGATGGTTTAAAAATAAAATTGAACTGGGTGTGGGTAGGTGGTGCTGTAATCGGACGTGTCAAAGTTCATGCCAAATAGCAGATTTTCAGAAGTCTTTACTGGATTAGTTTTACTTACACAAATTTATAAATTGATTTCAATAGAAGTTTAGACAATATCCACAAAATACCATGCTTCCAAAATATGTAATAAAAAATGTGTAATGACGTCATAATTGCGTAAGAGCCGTTGTATGAAAAACAATGAAAATGTATGTCGAATTGCATCCCCTTAAGTCCTGTGTACCACTACTTAACTGTACATGAAGCTTAAATAAATTTTGCCACCAGTTCGTCCAATGTGTTGTGTTGTGTCGTGGCACACGTGTGGACAGCACAGTGTTGTGTTGTGATCGCCGAGATACTGTCGCGCCTGACAGCTAGGAACGAGCGAGTTGCTGATGTAACCTTTTTAATTTTGCACAATTTCAACACCTACACATAAAATATTATCTAGTATTGTACGCTGGCTGCCGGATTATAAAGTTACCGCAGGTCTTAAACGCAAAGCGTAACTGAAGGAACAGTTGTGAGTTTTAGTCTGTAAAAGTCTGACACTCTCTCTTACTCCACGAGAGTTACGATTTTTCACCTTAAAAGTATTTAATTTTAAGGCAAAGAGAATGAAACCTTGTTCCATGTCTTAAGTCTGATTTTTTTATAGTCAGATAACTTTTATTTAAAGAATAAATATGGCATTTTGATATTTTTATTCCTATCTGGCGGAAGACATCGCGTTGGAAGGCCTCCTACAAGGTGACCGATGACGTAAGGGTTGTGGGAATCCGATGGATGCGAGACGCACAGGATCGTTCATTGTGGCGACGTTTGGGCGAGGCCTATATCCAGCAGTGGACGTCTTTCTGAAATTATGATGATGATCTGGTAATTGAAAAAAATTAAACCGACTTCAAAAAGCACAAAATAACTTTAATTTCGGAAGTCAGCGTTTCTATAATAGATACCTAATATTGTCTCTTCGTTATTTAACACCGACTTCCGAAATTAAAGTTATTTTGTGCTTTTTGAAGTCGGTTTAATTTTTTTTTGTAAAAATATTTTTATTTTTCACTTTTTAGTTATGGTAGCACCACTAAAAAGTACCTACCCTTCAGCTAAACATAAATTACCACCCAGCCATCAGCCAGAGCACAGAGCCAGAGTGCATCTCATAAATACTAAATACTAAATACTAAATAATAACGATTCTTATAATCCCAAATACGGTAAATATTACATGAATTTACCCCCTCCCCCTTTCCCCTCCCCCTTTCCCCTCCCCCTTTTCTTTCAGTCAGTCATCGACTACACGTATAAACAAAGCAATTTTACTTGTTACGACAATTCTGCTATGATTCTATGAGGAGATCTGTTCCATATCTTCGAAGTTCATGATCAGATCATAACAATATTTCTATGGGACCCACTTTCAATAAAAAAAAATATTTCGAAATCGGTCCACAATTGACCGAAATATCGGTGAACATACATACAAAAAAAAACATACATTCAGCCGAACATAGAACCTCCTCCTTTTCGAAGTCGGTTAAAAAACCAGCTCTTATTTACGTGGACAAGGGGGAGCCAAAAACTGACCTACGTCGTCAAACAGACTTCAAAGACATCAAACTTAAACGATTTCGAAGTAAAGAGCAAACCATCCGAACCGACCTCAACCCTTTTATTTAAAGGCCATTGTAAATTCTATTATAAAACGTGAAAAAATAATAACAATTAAATTATACGTCTGTCGTAGCGGAAACCAGCTGAAAATTTGTACAAAAATGAATTAAATAATTAAAAATCCCTTCCCTTATTAAAAAAGGTACACCAATTTGTGTTGGTTGGTGTATTTTTACTGTAAATTGTGTGAATTTTGTAGGGTATTCAGGTTGGCTAGGGAATACCCGCGGATATGTTAATTCACGACAACGTAATGTAAATAGGCGGCGGCAATTTATGTCGCTAAAACACTCTGTGGGATAAGTTGGGCTGGCTCGGGTGGGCAGGCGACGTCTGCCGTGTATCAGCCATTTAGAAAAGGAAAAACAGACTGGCTGATATATCAACGCACAGCTGAAACTACAGGGCCTAGGAGCGTGAAATAGGGTAGTTTGCAGGGTCAAAATAACTACATTTTATTTAGTCCGTATTTTAGATTTTTTCGATTAAACAAAAAATAACAAATATGACGTGACGTTACACGTAACTTTAATGGGCTATATCTTTGTCATTTTTGGTTTAATTTACAAATAATTAAATATGTGTCCCTTATTTCTGAATAATCTAAAAGGCGGACTAATTACATTTTTACGGCAACTAGCCTATTTTACTCAAAGCTTCCTTTTTGCCCGACTACGGCAAAGCCAAAGGAGGGTTATAATTTTGACAAGCTCTGTATGTGAGTAGTCTTTTTTTTTTTCGTTGTAGTCGGGATTTAGTTTTTTTACTTTTTTTATAGCGTATGCGATGACAAAAAGAGGCTAAGGGAATGTAATGAAATGGGTCCAAAGTTTGTATGGAGAAATCCAAATTCACGTGGAAGAAGCCACTGACAGAATCTTGTTCATAGCTGCACTGCTATATTTCACTCGGATGGTTCATTATCATCATCATCATCAGCCTTTTTTTAATGTTCTCACGGCTGGGACTCAGGCCTCCTCTCTAGGAGAGGGAATGGGCCGTAATCCACCACGCAGGCCCAGTGCGGGTTGGTGGATGTCACAGGTATTCGAATTTTTGGTTCTAGGACATAACGATGTCCCCACGATGATTTCCTTCACCGTTTTGAGAGCACTCGGATGGTTGCCGATTCCTTTTTGTTTCCACTCACATGTAGGAAACTTCAAGGACACTTTTAAATCGTGTAATGAATTGTAAATTTAGGGTTACATATTTTTGCTTGTCACTTCTGTTATATATATAAAAACGGAAAAAAATACCAGGCAAGTGCGATTCAGTCTTGCGCACTGAGGGTTCCGTATAAACTACAATTTCCGAATGGAGGTAGTCTCAAAGATTTTTCCGAATTACAAAAAAGTATTTCTATATTTGTGACAACATATTTACTGTTTTGAGATTTATTCTTATATTTGTGCCATAAGACCATGCTTTATGTCAAATTTCAGGATTTATAGGGTTCCTCCCTATGAATTTTGATTCTTTTGAGAGTATCGAAATATTCGTTTTATGCAACATAAATGGCGGTAACTTTTTTATTCGTTAAATAAGAAGTTTGATTTTTTTCACAGCTTCAAGGGACTGCAAACTTGAGTTTAAGGTTATAATTTTAACTTGATACCACAATACGTTCTCGAGGTCTTGCCATACAGACAGACGAACAACAAAGTGATCCTTTAAGGGATCAGTTTTTTCTTTTGAGGTACGGAACCCTAAAAATCAAAATAAAGAAATTAAAATAAGCCAGTGACAGCTAAGGGATGATTATCCCATATTACTTGGGGTGGGCGCAACACCTTTTTTCTACCATTCTGGCCTGTCACTCGTCAAACTATCACTAACTCCCTTTTCTTTTATATCACTCCTCACACAATCCATTCATCTTTTCTTCGGCTTTCTCTCCCTCTCCATCCATCTACATGTATACTTAGAACTCTTTTAGTAATATACGCTTCATACCTCCATCCGTACACGAACATGGCGCATATATCAACACCACTCAACTCAAGCAATATTGATGAGAATTGAATGATCCAGTACACGCGCTACCATCAATGAGACATTTGAGTGAGCATGGCTAAATCCTATGCGTGTTCGAACCTGAAGCCCAGTTGCTGATGCCTGTGAATCGAAAATTGATTATTCAGCCATCCGTACTATGCAAAGTCTCCTATAATATAGAAGTGTTTAAGAGGCTCCTTTTCCACACACCTATCGTCAACATCGAAAATTGTTTGACGAAAAGGCAACGACAAAAAGAGAGATAACGCCTGAAAACTCTCTTAGTATTCGGTAATTCCGAGATTTACTCGAATATATCACAAAACTTGCTCCTGGAAATGGCTGTTTTTTTTTAACCCTTAAAAGTATTTGAAAAAAGTTGTCGTAATTTAGAATCTTAATAAAATTTGCAAGGCTTCTATAGTTTTACTTTTTTAATTTTTAGGCAAATTATGAAGTGTCAAAATTTACACAAATTTAGAAATTGATTTCAATAGAAGTCTAGTTAATATCCATAAGATACTGTGTTTCCAAAATGTCTTATGAAAAATGTGTAATAACGTCATTATCGGTTGTTTGAAAAACAGTGAAAATGCGTGTCGAGATGCACCACCTTAAGATCATAACACTTGCTACGATTGGAAACATTTGAAAGTCTCAGCGGTTGGAAACGATTGATAATTTTATTGAAATAGATATAGGTTAAGTGTTATTATACAACCAATTCTCGTTACTATGCCTGAGAGGATTCAATTCTTTAAAAACTTGAGCAATATAAAGTGTATAATTTGACGATAATCGGATCCCAGTTCAGTGAATATTGGTAAACGCAGCTCTACGCGGTACAATCTCTTCAAAATTGCACAATTACTTCCGAGTACTGGAATATCGTTACTAATTATTTTATAATCGTTACTGACTTTTTTCAGAGTATATTCACAAAATAGATAGGTACAGAAGACAATAATGTACATGAGATTTTATTATGTGATGTATATGAGATTACTTGTGACGTATGAAAATTATTATTTTACTTAAACGAATTAAAAATGACAATTGCGGTCCCCCGACTTAGTGACACTCATCTTTTAAATATTTATAGATTCCTTTAATGACGTTAAAAGGTTGAAAGAGTAATTTACTAACTTATTTTTTTACTTTTTATAGCTTTTTTTTGCGTCGGGGGTTTTTTAAATTTTTAATTTTAGTTTTATTTTAAATTTTTTAAATTAATCGAGGAATCCATTATTGTGATATTATCTTTTCTATATTGTAACAATCATGAAGGCCACACTAATACTACTAACTTGCAAACTGGCTAGATGTACTTTTTATTAAGGTTTATCTTTAAACAACTTTGGCATTCATATTCAAAACTTGATTGACAAGACAATTAGAAAATTAATTCCCTCTAAATAATAATAATTAATTGATTTCAATAAATTAAATTTCATTCCTATTCTATAATATTGATTCCAGAGTTCCATCAGCTACCTCCCAGTTCTAGCATCGTGTCCTCGTCATCATGAAAAATGTTTAGAACTGGTTAAGACGAATCTAATGAGCATAAACTCGACGAGTTTACTAGTAGGCATTTCAGGGTTTCATCAGCTAGGTACCTCCCAGTTCTAGCATCAAGTTTTCATAATCATGAAAAATGATTGAAACTTGTTAAGACAAATCTAATGAGCCCAAACTCGACGGGTTTACTAGAAAGAATTCCAGGGTTCCATCAGCTATCTCCCAGTTCTAGCATCAGGTCCTCGTCATCATGAAAAGTATTTAAAACTGGTTAAGAAGAATCTAATGAGCCCAAACACGACGGGTTTACTAGAAGGCATCCCAAGGTTCCATCAGCTATCTCCCAGTTCTAGCATCAGGTCCTCGTCATCATGAAAAATGTATACGAGTATTTCAAACATTAAGTCACACATAAGTATTTATTAAAGTATACATCCGTAAAGCGTTTAAGATCCCAGCCACAGCCAACAAATGTGCTGCTGACCTTGAACGCCTGATCAGATCTTCATGAATTGTATCTATCCTTATCCTATTAAGGGGCCGAGATACAACTCGGACACTTCGACCCATGTGGATCTTTTGTGGTCCCCTAGATAGCTTACTCCTCCCCACCCTCGCTGAAAATCTCCTTCATAAGTTTCACAACGAGATGCGGGGATAAGAGCCTGTAATCCTCTGGTCTTGGATATCCTACCCCTAGAAGACTCATTCGCTTGTTAGCCAAAGCATCGCATGTGCACAGCAGGTGCTCCATGCGTTCTGTATGTTCCTCACACAACCTGCACATGGAAGTCGCGGCTAGACCCATTTTCATGAGCATGTCGTTGGTTCCAAAGTGCCCTGTAAAGGCACCCATCAGGTAGCGGATTTGCCCCCTGCTCATATTCCAGATACATTCCCGTGCCTTGAACGTAGAGCCCAGGAATTTCTTGGAGTGTCCCAGACCCGTAATAGACAGCCAGTGTGTTTTTTGGCTATGATCTGCATACTCCCTGAATGCGGCCTTCACGAGGCACGTCGAGATGCCTACACATGGTTCTGGTCCCACAAAGTCATTTGCGGAGCCCTCTCTTGCCAGTTCATCCGCCATTTCATTACCATGGATTCCCTTATGCCCTGGGACCCACATCAACTTTACCCTGTTACGCCTCCCAAGCCTGTTCAGGGCCCCGATGGCGTCCAGAATAAGTTTGGAGTCCACCTTGTAGGACGCCATGGCCTTGATTGCAGCTTGACTGTCACTTAGAATATAAATAGATTTATCTTTGGTTTGTCTTTCTATATTCTCTTGAGCACAGGTTATTATGGCATATGTTTCTGCTTGGAATACTGTTGCCATCTTCCCTAAGCTTCTACTACATTTGTAGCCTTTTGCGTATATTCCCGCTCCTGTACCGGATTCCATTTTGGATCCATCAGTGTACCATACCAGACTATCTTTTTCTGGTGGTTCAAGTCCCTTAGTCCAGTCTTCCATTGTTGGGATCTGGACCTTAAAGGACCTTTCGAATACAAACATGGTTTGCATTTTATCAGATATCATGCTTGTTACCCGATCCAGGTCCTCATTCCTATCGAATCTTGTATGGTTAGTCCTTGGCTTAGAGGCATCCCATAGTCCAGCAACAGCAAGACGATGCATTGCCTTCCTTGCCTCGAGTTCTACCATCATATGCAGGGGAGGGATGTTGAGGTATCTCTCTATTGCTGCCGTAGGTGTTGTCCTAAAAGCACCCGTTATTCCAAGGCATACTGTTCTTTGTAGCTTGGTCAGTGGCGCTTTGCACGTGGCAAGTTTCGTTCTTGTCCACCACACTATGCTGCCGTAAGTGATAATTGGTAATATCATTGTTTGGTACAGCCATCGTAGCACTTTAGGTTTTAGCCCCCAAGTTCTACCATATGTGGAGCGACACATACCGAACACCCGCAGGGCCTTTGTCGTTATGTTTTCCACATGAGTTTTCCACCTGAGCTCCTTATCAAGAGTTACCCCCAGATATTTAACTTCGGTGGACCATGGCAACTTGATTCCATTGAGGGAAGGGTTTCCTAGATTTCCCAGTTGCCTTTTCCTCGTGAATGGGATAATGACTGCCTTGCCTGGATTGATAGAGAGATGGTTCTTTGTACACCAATCTTCTGTCATCCTCAGCGCTTGTTGTAACAATCCAGACACTATGTTCGGGAATTTACCATTAACCATTATAGCTATATCGTCTGCATAGCCTACTGTGTAGAATGGTCCGGTGTTGAGTTTGGTGAGTAGCGAGTCTACCACCAAGCACCACAGTAATGGTGACAGCACTCCGCCCTGCGGACAACCTCTTGTCGTTTTCGCGCTGAGTCGGTCTCCCATTATTTCCGATCTGACTATTCTGCTCTTTAGCATATAGTCGATCCAATTACACGTGGTATCATTGATACCATGCTCCTTTGCAGCAATGCGTATGGACTCAAATGTTGTCTTATCGAAGGCTCCCTCTATGTCGAGAAAAGCCCCCACGCAGATTTCTTGTCCCTCTAGCGCAGCCTCGGCCCGACTCGCGACATAATGTAGTGCCGTTTCCGTGGACTTGCCGGGGCTATAGGCGCACTGTAGTCTATGTAGAGGGAATTTCTTAAGCGGTCCCTCTCTTAGGTACTTTTCTACCAGTTTCTCTAATGATTTCAAGAGAAAGGATGTAAGACTGATAGGCCTGTAAGCTTTAGCTTCTTCGTAATTTGGTTTACCAGCCTTCGGTATGAAGGTGACTTTGGCCTCTCTCCATGTCTTGGGTACGTACCCAAAGGCTAGGCAGGCTCTGTAAAGCCTACTCAGCTGCGGTATTAGAACAGAGGCCCCTTCTTGTAATAACACTGGGTAGATGCCATCCGGGCCAGGGGATTTGAAAGGCTGGAAGCCCGCTATCGCAAGCCTCAGCCTGTTCTCATCTACCACTTTCTTTGCAGTGAGCCAGTCATTTTTTGACGTGTGCTTACCAAGCTCGTCCCTTGTGACTGGCTCCTCTTCGTCGCTGTCGCGCACTACACATCCTGGGAAGTGGGTCTTAAACATCACACTCAGAGTGTCCTGTCCAGTTTCCGTAAGGTGCCCATTCTGATCCTTCACGGATGATAGTGGGTTTGCCTTGGTCATGGACATTGCTTTGCACAACCTCATTCCATCTGGTAAGGCTTCAATGGAGGTGCAATGCTGTCGCCAAGCAGTTCTTTTGGCCTTGCGTACCGCCTTATTATACCTCGTTAGCATGCTAGAGTAATCAGAAAAATCTTTCCTGGCTTTTGCAGCATTGAAGGCCTGTCGTGTTTCCTGACGTATTTTAGCCAGTTCAGGAGTCCACCATGGTTCCTTTTTGCAAAGGGCCTTTTTCTCTGGGCAATTATCTTCCCATGCACCTATGGTGCCTGCCGTGATTCTGTCTGCTTCAAATTCTATATCAAGTATGGAATTAAGCTTACCTTTAGGGCTCCCTAGGTTTACTTTGAGGTCCCTCCTGTACGAGTCCCAGTTTGTATGTCTTGGGTTTCTCCTTCGTCTAGTTTCGGCTTTGCCCGCCGTCCTAAACCTAAAGCATATATAATTATGGTCAGACAGAGAAACTTCGTCCGATACATGCCAATTTTCAACATGAGCACTGGCTCCGTTAGAAGCCAGTGTCAAGTCGATGACTTCAGCTCTTGCCGAAGTCCTGAAGGTGGGTTTATTCCCTGCATTAAGGATCTGTAGTGGGGAACTTACCACGAAGTCCAGCAAATCCTCCCCTCGTTTGTTGACATCTGTGCTGCCCCAAACGACGTGGTGTGCGTTCGCATCACAACCAAGTATCAGGTCAAAATTTCCTTGGCTGCCGTAGTCAACCAGTCTTCTAATTAGTGGTGATACTGGTTCCTTTTCTTCATATGGGAGATAGGCCGAGGCAAGGATAAGTTTCCTTTTCCCCGTCCCAGTCTCCACTTGGATCAAAGCTGTTGTGAGATCCCTGTAACAGAAAGTACGTAAGGGCATTGCCTCTATACCGCCCCTGATATAGATACAAGTCCTCGCGTCATTAGTTGGACAGTCATAGAGGACTGTGCCCCCTGTCCCACCTAAGCCTTTTATAGCCCCTTTATACAAATAAGGTTCCTGTATCAAGGCAATGTCAAATTTCCCCAATTTCAGTTGCCGAGCCAGAAGGGCAGTAGCGGCTCTGCAATGATGGAGATTAATTTGTACGCACCTTAGTCCCGCCATCTTGGTCTTCTGATGTATTGTATCTAAGAACCATCTCGGTAACGTCAGCTTTCTTATAAAAAAACCGCATCCAAATCGGTCCATTCGTTTAAGCGCTATGATGCCACAGACAGACACACAGACACCCTAAACTTATAACACCCCTCTTTTTTGTCGGGGATTAAAAAAGCAGTCGATAAATGGCACATTTTATGGTACAAAAAAGTCAATACTTTGGTAGATACATTTTTCCAGTAAAATCACATTTTATTAACTTCTTGTTGTATTTGCGATGTGATTCCTTTGAATCGAGGATTCGAGAATCGCTGACTCTAAGAAATGATTCCTGGGATGTCACTTGTTACTTCCTGTTATCAACCTGAGATGAAAACGATTTCTTATTTATTGGCCATGTTTGCCTTACAAACCTTCTTGCCTTCCTTCTTGTCAAGCAAGTACAGGATAATAAGATTGGCATTGACAAGTAATTGTCGTAGTTCACTTTAAGTTGAGAGTGAATAGGTTTCTTCTAATTAAGCGCGTCCCATCTTCGACCGCATCGTCGCTTTCCATCAGGTGAGATAGCGGCAAGCGCGAACCTATCAACAATAAAAAAAAAACAATTATTTAGGTACGCATTAAAATAGTTACTCTAGAGATAACTAGTGTGAGTAGCTTATGTAGTAAGATAAAAAGTATGGAAATAATTTATTTTTGTCGGGCAAAGACAGGCGTAGTATTAACTGGAAGAGCGCGGAAACCGTTATATAAAAATCGATTTTAAAAGGCTTACTGCTAAGTTAGACCTGGCTTAGTTCGGTTTTTAGGAAAATAATTTATTTAGGAAATTATAGTTAGGAAAAAAAAATTGTTAGTATCATTTTTAGGGTTCCGTACTTGAAAAGGAAAAACAGACCCCTTATCTATAGGATCACTTTATTGTCCGTCTGTCTGTCAAAATTTGGCATAAAGCAAGGTCTTATATCACAGGTTTATGAATAAATCTGAAAAAAGTAAACAAATTGCAATTCGGAAATCTTCGAAACTACATTTGGTTCAATTGTACTATTTATATGTATAGGCAAGTTTGTAGGTACAGAACCCTCAGTGAGTCCGACTCGCACTTGCTCAGGTTTTTTTTTAGGTGGAATATCTACCAATTACTTCTCCCGCTCTTAGACAGAGCATGCAAGCGAGGGTGTGTCAGACGGCATTTTTTACTGTTTTTTAGGGTACTAAAAACAGTACAAAATGATTTAAACGATCTTCTTCTTTTCGTGTCGATGCTCTCAAAATATACTTTTTCTGACCAATATTTGGCAACCGGTACGGCTCTATTGTTGGCCTCGTATAGATCCTGAAAACTGCAGGTGGCAATGCAGGATAGGCAGCATAGCAGGTGACGCATGTCCTGTGGAGAGGCTCCACACTGGCACTGTGCTAGAGATGGGTCGAGGAAACCCTATTTGGCCAGATTGCTTTTACAGCGGCCAACCTGGGTTCGCAGTCGGTTTTTTATTTCATTTAAACAATGAAATTCTACGTATACAAAATCCTTGTATTCTACTTACAGTAAACATTTTCTTATAATGATGTACAAACTTCAGTAAACAAGACAAATGTCAGTGTATAATCTATGTACAAATTTAAAATAATTCAAATTCTGTATTCAAAACAAACTTTCTACAGATAAATAAATAAATCAGAAGCACCTGCATGCGGCACCTTGCCGCGGCGATGTTTCGATGACCGGCAGATGGCGAAATAACCATTGAATGTAGGGTCTGTATGCTTTTACAAATGTAAAGACTCGGTTACAAAAGCCAGATTTCTGCTAAAAGAAGTACTTACAGGACAAAAAAACAAAATATTTTTATTTCACATAGGTCTACATGGGCAAAAGTTAAGAGTTTATATGTAAATGGATGGACAGGGAGGAGGGAGGCCAAAGAAAAGATGGATGAATTGTGTGAGAAGTGATATGAAAGAAAAGGGAGTTAGTGATGGCGTGACGAGCGACAGGACAGAATGGAAGAAACAATGTGTTGCGACGACACTAAATAAAATGAGACAAGGGCAGGAAGATAATGATGATGATGATAGGCCTACATGGGCACTTAGAAAACATCAGAAGCTAGTGCACGGTTCCAAATTGATCTTTTCCTATGGAGAAGAACCGGCAAGAAACTCTATGGTTACTATATTAAAAAAAAGTAGTTGTTGTTACAATATTTCCATATTACAGTAATACTAGATATTATGTAAGGACTTTATTGTTTGTATCGTAAATTAGTGTCATTAAAAATTTTAGAGAATGTCCTGGAATAGCATATAAGACTTTTTTTATCCCTGAAGTTGTTCCCTTAGGATAATTTTCTACTATCACACAAGTGAAGCCACTGGCAGCAGCTAGTATATTATACTCCTTTGAAAATACCGTTCTACATTTGTACAAATACCTTAGGTCCTTGTGTGTAGGGTACTGTAAAGTTTTAAGACCCTCAACCTACAGTTAAGCTTTGAAAGCCTCAATTCATATTCCAATATTCCTTTAAGCATACCCGAATTTACAAAAAGCAGTTCAAATATCCTGAACACTCGACTCGTGCAAAGGATTATTATTGGAAGCATTCAGTGTATTTCACATTTCCATATCACATTACTGTATATTTTGTATATACGTTTGTGCTTAGTTCGACTGGTTTTGAAAGAGCTATCTCGTACTAGAATTAATAAATCAAATTACCTTTATTCTGAAATTAAACCCAACAATCCGCGTCTTTTACACTAATGTGCTAATTTGGTTTGAATATCATTTCACCTATTTTTATGTTATATTGAATTCTAACGTAACGTTTTGGTGGCCTATTGATTAAGCTAGGCAGCCTATTCGGAATGTCTTAATAAACGCATTATCTAGTACATAATAATTTATCATAATCGAATAATATATGAGGGAAGAGATTTCTTCTATAGGATCTTAGATCACTATACATTGCATTTGTATATGCATGATTGCTGAAGCGTACTGGAAAGTAATTATAACATTGATGCAAAATATCGTGAGGAAATCGGCATGTCCTACAACTAAAAATTCGAAGAAATTTGACATTCACCAACCCGTTCTGGGCCCGCGTGGTGGTTTACGGTCCATTCCCTCTCCTAGAGAGGAAGCCTGAGTCCCAGCAGTAGGAACATTAAAACGATGATGAATGTTATAAGTCAAATAGAATGTTCAATGCGCTGTAGAAACACAAATACAGATAGATATGAAGAGTAAAACATAGCAGCAATTACGTACTGATTCTCAATAATACAACAAGAAATACAATCAATGTTAAGTATAGTCAGCAGTGAATGTCAGCACTCGTTAGTCGTCTAGTTTAAACTTACCGAGAGGCATACTGGTTAGCTTCGAGTAGCACACGTAGTATCTGAGACCAATCAGTTTCTCAATCCCGCGGCGCACGCTACGAGCCCTCTATATCACTTTGTATATTTTCTGTATGCTAACACTTTTTATTCATCCAATGAATTGCTTGAATAAAATAAAATATATTTTTTTTTTGCAAAATTCTAGTGATTCCTTGACAGTATTTACGAGACAATACCTACGTTTGTTAATTTAGGTACTGTGAACTAATTTTTCCTTTCTTTTCTTCCAGTTTGGCTTACGCAAAAGTGCAGAAATAGGATTGGAAATTTAAATTGTGGTCATCATCGTTTTAGCCGAAAAACGTCCACTGCTGGATATAGGCATCTCCCAAGTCACCCACAACGGCTGGGTCAGTGTGATTTTGTGATTAATTTTATTTTGTTTGTTAGGGAAAACAAATAGACACATTTTACAGAAAATAAAATATAAAATAATATTGAATAAATGCCAACATTTTTTAAGAATAACACAAAAAAAAACTACAAAAATAGGCACACAACAACATTATTTTAATGCTAATCATTAAGAAACAATACAAATTTAAAAACAGTATAATTAAGTATTAACATACTGTAGTGAATGTCTGATTAAAACTAATTAAAATTAGCGATAATTATCAAAAAAATATTAAAAAATACATCAACAAAAACGAATCTATACAATATTAATCTGAGATACCATATAAACATTCTATGCTTTGTATCCCATGCATTCGCTTTAGAGTTGGTGTACGCATTATTATTTGGACGTAGTATTATTTAATTAAACAACAATTAGTATTGTTGTTTAGTATTATTTTTGTATTTTTGTCGTATTATTATTTCATTGTTTTGTTTTTTATTTTATTTTTTAAATTTAATTTGTGTTATACTTTAGAAAATAAAGCAATTGTTGATTACAGCGCTTTCGAGAGCTGAAACCACAATTAAGTCACCCAACATACTGCACTCAAACGTTAGTGAAATATTGATGTCATCCCTGTTTCAGAAACTTTAATCATTGGCAGTTTCGTGTTTTTGTCATTCTTTTATATTGTTAAAATTTGCTATTTTACTGGTCCTATTGTTTCCTGGCTGATACTGGCATCAAAGGCTAACAGAGAGCACAATACAACATATTGTTCCAGCTGATGAAGCGGCAGGGTAATGGTATTTGAAAGGGAAGGGGGGCGGACACGCATCAAACTACATACCACTTGAACTATTGCTATATTTATTTCTATGTTACGTTATGATGAAAATATATAATTTTCTTAACCAGGAGGTTTAACCACATGATTTTTAACCAGGTAAAATAGTAATTAGTAGACAAACACGTAGAGATTTTCGGACGTAGACTCATAAAATACCGGGTGAAGTTGTTACATTTTATGAATAGTAGCCATTTCAAATAAAACATACCGTACCTGCCGTGAGTGTGGGCAAATTTAAATATGTACTGACGGAGGCCGCCGGCGGTAGTGTTTGTTAAATGTAGCTAGTGCGAGATTTATAACAAAAGAAGTTTAAATAGCTTATTAGTTGGGGAGTGCGGACCGTAATAGATACTTGTAGCGTGGCCCCTTTTACGTGATTTAAACATCAAAGTTGAGTAAATCTTTTAAGTAAAAGCATTCGAGCTCTTAAGCTATTTGAAGGTTTTCTGTTTTTTTGCGTAGGTACGTCTGAAAGTTAATAAGCGGCTTGTGGGGGGCGGTGGAGGGGTAGGCGCCGGTGCGTGTGCAGGATTACAGCTACAGGTGCGGGTAGTCGGCACAGTATTACGTCGCCGTCGCGTTACGGCGCAGCTTTTCTTGTCATCAACTCGTTAAAACGCTGTTTATTAGGATGTTTCTTCCGCGGATTATCCGCGGACGTGTCTTTTCAGGATTTAATCGTTGCTCTGTTAGCATCTATTATTATTCATGACATAAATTTTCTTGGCAAGGAAGGCATTAGACGAAAACTCATTAAAACCGAGACGCGGTCTGACTTTTCAAACTAGACACGTTAAGTCCACGCGTGACGCAAGACGGAACTAATTGCTATTCGCAACAAGTAAACTCGTTGCTTATTAAAACTCGCTGTCGTTAACACTAATTTACAAACTTTCACTGTTTACTTACTTCTGTACTGCTTTATCAAGAACACACTGAAACACTAATAAAGCGATGCAAGGTGAGGTAAGGCGTCCGCGGCTCTGTCATCAACTCGCAAGAGAAACGCTTCCGCACTTTAATGAATAAATACTCCGAAGTTCATGCAAATGAAATTAAATGACGAAATAACATGTTCCTCATATTAATAAATACCAGGTATTGTAAAGATTATAGGGACCGCGTTGTATCGTAATTGTACCCTTTTAAATATGTAATGCATGCCAAAGTTTTTTGGTTAGGTTCAGCAATTGAGTCGGTTATAGAACCATGTAACCAATTTAATTTAGTATTCGATAACCTTAGAGGCAATTTGGACAGCTTGTTTGTGCGGTAGATTAGATGTTTACCCTCGAGCCGCGATGTCCCGCCTGATAGCGAGGGTCGGCCGCGACGTGCCGACCGGGACCCAATATGTGAAATCGTTACATTGACGACTCCATTGCTGCATACCTTATCTTTTTTACAGTCCAATTCCAGATAACTGGCAGCGCGTAATATCTGCGGTATACATCTGTAATATTAAAGTGTTAATTTTAGCTTTTTATTAGCAGTTACAAGAAGGAGTGTAACGGTTATGGCTTTAAGTAAACTTGCTGCTGTATAACTATTGCACAAACACGTTTGTTTTTTACTGCGGCCTCTTACTTTATTTAAACATGGAATCAGGTCGGATGGAGCTCGGAGCCGTCGGGCGGCGTACTCTTGTGTATAAACAAGTTCGCTATTCCGTAGTTGTCCGCTAATCATTGCGTGTAGCCGTGCGCGGTGCGAGTGAGCCCGAGGAGGCGCGGCCGCCCCGGATCACCCGCCGATACATTAATAAAGAGATCAGCGCGCCTCGCTTGGCCGAGCCTGCTGCGCGTGAACTGAAGACTGCTCTGTCAATGTGTCGTCGTGTTCCAGTAATTTAGATTGACTTGTTTCGTGCCGGCGAAATTGTTTTCAGGTTAAAGTCTACACAAAACAACCACCGCGGCACATTGTTGAAGTACGCAATTTATTATTCACAAATAGACTACGGAAATTGAGTTTTAACGAAGACAAATTGAACTAAAGCGGAATCAATTACGGGAGATTTATTTTCACGGAGAGAAAGAATTAAGTAACTGCGAGGCGAAGAGATGTAAATTGAATTTTTGTCGTAGCCCCGAAAAGAAAGGAGTTCGGGGAACAAATAGAACGATGCGATACATTAAAAAGTTTGCCGGTACCGCGTTTTGTAATTTTTTGAAAGGAAATAAAGCAGGAACAATAGGGCAGTGTGTCTCCCCAAGCAATTAAGTCAGCTCCACCCTGTCAATATTGGATATAGACCTATGCCTTCATTAGAAAAGTTTTGTTCATAATTTATTCACAACTCAATTGAAATCCTTTCGTATCGATGTGTTCAGAATGATACGCTTGTTGTGACCAAACACGGAATGTTCTGGACCGACGAGCCTAGACGGAGGGTGATATTTGATATACCAAAAATTATCGCACGGTTATTTTGAGTCAGTGAAATCTTACAATTCACAAATGTCTTGTTACTAGAAATGACATTCGCTAGTGCGTACTTTAATAAAATTCATGCTTTCATATTTTATACAGTATCCTGTTGTAAAAAAATTAAATAAATAATAATTAATAAAAAAAAAAAACAGTAAAAGTCTGTTCCCCACACTAGGATTTACTCCTGTATCGTGGGTGCACTCATAAACTTGTATCATGTATACTCACATTACACGAGACATCAAGAACAGGAACTACTATCTATTATGCTATACAAATAGTGGTTCTGTGCACGAACCTTACTGGTGACACACAGCGCAGCAGCCCGCCTTTCAATCACTGCACCAACATCACTGTCAAAATTAATCGTTAAAGTCTAGTCAAGGGGCTTTACCATCATTATCATTATTTCAACCGAAAGAAGTCCACTATTGGACATAGGCTTCACCCAAGTGTAGCCATAATGACCAGTACTGCGCGTCTCGCATCCATCGGATTCCCACGTCGAAAGACGTCCACGCCAGGCCTATGTCTAACAGACATAGGCTTCACTCAACCGTCACCACAACGACCGGTCCTGTGCGTCACGCATCCATGGGATTCCCGCGACCCTGACCAGGTCATCGGTGGGCTTGTGGACGGCGAACAATGGGTAGCTCGCTGTCCGACCGTTCGGTAACCGTCTGGACCGAGCACAAGTCGTCGACGGCGCACACTGTTTCCGTGCGCCTCAAGGAGCAGTCGGCAAAGGCAGGGGCCTAGCTGGGTCGAAGCCTACTGGGGCCAGGGTTAGCAAGAAAGGCAACGAAGGAACTGCAGTGGATTTTTAGTCAGTAAACTATCTCCTGTTCCACCTAAGAGCGGGGGATGTCATTTGATGATTTTCCCACTAAATAAAAAAATACCAGGTCATCGGTTCACCTTGTTGGAGGATCGTCGTATGCTTTACCATGCAGTATTAAAATGTCAAACATACGAGCGAGAAAGAGGGATGGAGCTATACGGTATACACACTAAGCTCCATTCCATTAACAGTTCAGTTTAGGTCGTCAAATGGATCGCGTTAACGGGCCTCAGTCCCATTCAATCATATAAATTAGTGCGGTTGACGCTTCGTGGTTTCGATACTAAAGCGATGTTCCGACTGTCGGAATGACGCTACAACGTGCGTGTGTACTGTTGACACTTACTTTATGTATGACCTGACGCCTGAGGCCCTACCACGAGCTCTTAACGCGATCCATGTAACGACCAAAACTGAATTATCTGAACTTAATTATTAAAAACAAGCTTTTAATTAAATTCATTTTTTCATAGCAAACTTTTATAGCTCGGTATAGCTATACTATATAATTAACCCTTCAGATACCGTCAATTAGAGACACAATAGTAAGACAATAGATGCGCGGCCACCGGTGGTCGCTTGGGGATTCATGAATTAATACTCGTCAAGACGAATCATACGAGCCCAAACTCGATAGAGTTGTGTAGTTTAACTACGAAGTTTCTTTAGTTACATTTCGGTTCCATCATAAGTTCAGCTCCATATCATAATAATTTTGCATTGTCATCTGATTTACACGTGCATGCAAAATTTCAGCTTAATTGGTAACCGGGAAGTAGGTCTTAATTTGCAAGATTTGATTACAGACAAACATCGAGGCAGGTGAAACTAAATAAAAGCTTGTAAAATAAAACAACATTTGTGATAATATTGCGAGATAACGTTGACGACTGTACTCACGGATATCGACTATACTATTATGTAATGTAGGTACTATATTGTGTTACAGTCGATAGCATCTTAATCCCTATACAAAAGTTTTAGTATAAGTGAAACCCAAATGTGTCTAGTATTTTTATGTAAATAAATCTATGCACAAAAGTTCATAACTGTATCATGAAAAGTAACAAAGTTATAAGCTTGTTATGTCAGCCAAAATACATAGTCACCGGGCCATCCAGACGACTAAGTGGAGTTTTTGCACTTGCACCTGCTGTTTGCTGGCGCCTAATACCCGTTATGACTTGCCGTGACCTGTATTGTACTTAGTGTAAGTGGTATCCAGCTTGTGACCTTTTTAAATATCTTTGGAAAAAAAATTAACATGGTGTAAAAACCATTGGAATCCATTCAGTTAGTGATTCTGAACAAACTATATTCAGGTTTCGCATAAACAAAAAGTAATGTTATATAGTGTGTATAGCTTCGTTCCTCTTTCTCGTTCGCTCCAATGACATGTTAATACGCCATAGT
The DNA here is from genome assembly GCA_949319445.1 of Mythimna lalbum. Lineage (NCBI taxonomy): Eukaryota > Metazoa > Arthropoda > Insecta > Lepidoptera > Noctuidae > Mythimna > Mythimna lalbum. Next base: position 7,785,180 of record OX439351.1, on the reverse strand, counting down.
ACGGCCCCTGACGGCTGAAGCATGACGCTTGACGCTACAAAACGCGTCGACGCGCGTTGTGCGACCGTGTGAACCGACCATTATTGGTTTGGCTGCTATTGTCACTGCTCGTTTGTGCGTACGAACAGGAATCAAATCTTTATTTAAAATTCAAATAAGTGGTCCTTTCTCTCCATTATCATGTAAAGGCAGAGGTTGTTAAATTCTTCTTCTCCAAACCAGCAGGCCTAGCCAAGTTACAATCGATTCTCTTGCGTGGAACGCCTCGAGTTGACCAAGCCTCCGATTCCTTTGTTCTGACATTATCTCAATGTTCAGTCACATTTGACGCATGAGAAACGAAACGAAACCGTCATAACTAGGGGCGGCTGTTCTGTGAGTGAGGGAAGTGGGCTATCCGCCACTTCTCTCACAATAAGGGGGAAGCAATCTTCAAACTCAGGCAGCCTCAGGTGGGGTTAAAAGTCGCAGGTTGATTTCTGGCTACGTTAGGCGGATGGCGAGCAATGAATAGCTCGCCGTCCAGTAAGGACTAGGCTCGGGCTAACGGTGTATTGTGTTCCACGCTTGCCTCAAAGAGGGGTCAGCTAGTGTTGGCACCTGCTAGGGCTGCGGGGTTAGCTAGTAAACAGATAGACGTAGTGACTTGCGCTTTTTTGTAGACCGTATGTATGTATAGAAGGAGATGCGACGGCAACTCTGTCTGCCTGTTATCTCTTCACATATGAACAGCTGAATGGATATAAACTTTGGCACATATGTCTTGGAACAGGACAAAGGATACTTTATATCACAGTAGAATGTTTCTCATCAATGGTTTTTTACATTTACACGGGTAAAGCCGCAGACAGAAGCTACATAGTATTTAAACAAAATATTTCAAAATAACAGCTCCCAGCGGCTTTGCCCGCGTGATAGCAGAAAATTATCCCAAGGAAACATACTTCTGGGATAAAAAGTATCCTATGTCCTATTCCAGAACATGGTCTCTCCGTGTACCAAGTTTCATCAAAATCGGTATTGCTATTTAGGCGTGAAGACGTAACAAACAAACAAACAAACTCACTTTTTTTTAATTGTTGATAGGTTTGCGCTTGACCGCTATCTCACCTGATGGAAAGCGACGATGCGGTCGACGATGGAACGCGCTTACCTAGAAGAAACCTATTCACTCTTGCTTTTATAATATTAGTAAGGAGATTCACCTTGATCCAAAACTTTAATAGTCATAATTCCAAAAATCAAAGAACCCATAAAGGCAGTTCCAGTAATAGCAGTGTTCGTCTGTCGGACGGCGGCAGATGTTCCGGTTCTCACCTGGCGGCCGGCGCACGCGCATGTGACCACCCGCACGCGACTCCTGCGCACGCTACGACTACACGAGTATTATTAATATCACTGTATCGATCACTCACCCTCGCTAAGCCAAATTTAATTTATGTTTTATCATTACACGCTGCATTGACACGCAACTTTATTCTAGTTTAGGCTTTTTTTTTGTTGAGAATTTGTTTTTTGGGCGTAGTATTTTTTTGGCGATTATAGTTTTTATGTTTTGATGCCTTTGGGTTGCCTAGGGTTTTTTTGTATTTTGTTTAGCAAACTGTTTCATTCAACAAGCGTTACTGCTAATCTTGAAAAAAAGAACAATCGGATTGAAGAAAAAAAAATTGGGTCGAACAAAATATGTTATTGAGTTTTTCTTGAGCTTTAAGAAATCTTTTTGGGGGTGGTGGAGATGTGATGAATCATCAAATGACTCTTTGGTGGAGCGAGAGAGATTACCAGTTTTTTCTTTCTAAAACCAAACTTTGTTCCTTTACTTGCTCTTTGCTTTCCAGGGTCACGGTTACTCAAGTAAAATTTTTCGTATACCATCATAGTATTTATTCGTTTATAATTTTAGCGTATTATATAATGTATTTTATTAATACAAGTAGGTCTCATCTTAATGATACTTCATTATTTTTAAATACGTATATCTTTCATTATTTATTTATTGTGCTTACAAAGCAGTCTTTTTTAATTCATGAATCCCCAAGCGACCACCGGTGGCCGCGCATCTATTGTCTTACTATTGTGTCTCTAATTGACGGTATCTGAAGGGTTAACCTAAAGGGTAACTGGTTGAGAAAGCCTTGTAACAATAAGCCAGCCTATGTACCGATATTGTACATAAAATTAAAATGAATAAATAAAGGCTGTAAATAAAGTTTTTATGCAAGCAAAGACGCGATCAAAAGCTGCAGATTTTTATAGCAGCATTTGAGGTCTGATCCAGTCAACTTAATGAGGTTACATGTGGGTGTCAGGAGCGTAGCGTGAACTAGTTTAAATGTGGGCGAAGGTACATCAGCGAGGCCTTTTTATCTTTCATAAATTCGACGAGACAGTGATTGTTGCAACCCTATGTTCGACCACATAGTTGCTTCATCATCATTTCAGCCGAAAGATATTCACTGTTGGACATAGGCCTCTCCCAAGTGGCGCCACAATGAACGGTCCTTTGCGTCTCGCATCCATCGGATTCCCGCAAGGCCGCAACCCTTATAACCTGCCATATAGTGCTTACTATCAGGTAAAATAATGGTTAAACGCGAGCTTATCAATTATACTACTCTGTCAAGAAAGTACCGGGAAAAGATCAATAATACACAAAATGTCTGTTATTCATCCAAATTTATTTTATCACCTTCAAAGTATGCTCCTTTAGAAACGATACACTTGCGGCAACGAATAATCCATTCATCAAAACATTTTTTAAACGCTGCTTCCTGAATTGAGTTCAGTTCTCGCCGCGAATTCTCCTTTATGTCTTCTATCGATTGAAAACGGGTGCCACGAAGTGATAATTTGAGTTTAGAAAAAAGAAAAAAGTCAGCAGGAGCCATATCTGCTGAATATGGTGGTTGCTGGATGGTATTTGTTGAGTGTTTGGTCAAAAATTCGTTCACAATGATAGCCTTGTGCGAAGGCGCATTGTCGTGATGCAAAATCCAAGAATTTTCTTTCCACAAATCTGGCCTTTTTCGTTGAATTTGCTCTCTTAAACGCCGCATAACGCTCAAATAATATTCTTTATTTACCGCTAGACCTTCCGGTAAGAATTCAGAGTGCACAACACCGCGATAGTCAAAGAAAACAGTCAACATGACTTTGACTTTTGATCGACTTTGGCGTGGTTTTTTCGGTTTCGGATCAGTTGGAAGGCGCCACTTCGAAGCTTGTTGACTAGTTTGCATGTCAAACTCGTAAACCCACGTCTCGTCACCAGTAACAATGCGTTTCATGAATGTTGGGTCCGAACTGACTCGTTCTAGCATGTCCTCAGCGACTTTCATGCGATTGAGTTTTTGGAGAAAATTCAGATCTTTTGGGACTAGCAGAGCAGCAACATGTTTCATACCCAAATGATTAGTTAAAATGGTACGGATCGACTCGTGAGATACAGAAAGTTCGGCGACTATCTCTCTCAGAGTTGAATGGGGATTTTCAGTCACTATTTCCTTCACTTTTGCGATGTTAACTTCAGTTGCAGACGTTGACGGCCTACCAAGGCGAGGCAAATCTTCCATCACATCTCGACCGCTTTTGAACGCTTTGAACCACTCATAAGCAGGAGTTTTTGATAAATTTGATTCACCGTAAGCCTTCTGTAACATTTTCAGTGACTCCGAACACGAAATTCCATTGGCGATGCAAAATTTAAGACAAACTCTTTGTTCGATATATTTGTCCATTATGAAATTCGCAATACACACTATATATGATATTACTAAAACCAGCACTGTATTTAATATAAATAACAGATGCAACTCAAACTCCGCGCCAAAATGAAAAACAGTTGTGCCAATCTAACAACTACAAAAAAACAAAAATTTGAATTTGGAACCATAAACAAATCATCCATTCCCGATACTTTTTTGACTTTTTTTACAACAACCCGCGTTCTTAAAGAGTCCTCGCGTGAGTCACCGCCAAAGATTTTATATATCCTACTAGAGTAGACTAGATTGACTACGAAGAAATATTACACTGTCTAAAGTGTTCTTTATTCTCATTAGCATTAAGTTCATGTGTGTTATTGACACGCAAAAGGGAAAAATGACCTGGAGTAAGACACTGAGATAAATCCTCTCTGTCCCTTTCTCACATACTACCAGAAAAAAATAAGAAACAGATGGTAGTTTTTAGATTGTTCCAGTTATCGTTAAATAGTCCGTGTTCATGCATTTTGATAGGTTTATGCAACATAAAATGAATTGCAACTAAATATTTTATTTTAAATATTGCTTCTTGAAATTTTATACGCATTCTTCTTGTATTTAATGATGATTTCATTTAGATTTAGTAGCTATTCGTAGTAATTTTCAGATTATAAAAGGCAACATTTAGGAGGTTTCAATTTGACAGAATTTGACATCAATAAACAATATGGCTGATGCTTCATAGGACTAAAGTTGTATTTTTAATTGTTACAAGTTTTTATCTCAATGTTTAGTAAAGTATAAAGTGTGCAAGATGTTCAAAACGATGCTGTGTAAAGTTTCGCAATAGCGATGGGTATCCTGGTTGTGGAATTTCATTTTTTTTGGTAAGTTTTCTGTTTTGTTTACAAAATATTTATGTAGGGTGACAACAAACATCGTTTTGAATTTTTTTTGATTAGGTGCAAAATTTTATAAAATTTGATTGTCTACTGTTCAAGTTTTATATTATTATAAGCAAATTTCTAAATATCTGAGAAGGCTCATTTTTTTTTTTTATATCAAGCGCGCACCAATTTTACTAATTTTATCTTTTCTGTTGATCGGGCGCCTTTGGCCGCTCGGCGATCTTCGGCTGCTCTCATGACACAACGGAAAGCGGCGAGCAGCGGCGGCCAGAGGTGCTTCATGCGGGACGTGTCTTCGAATCAATTCAGTATTAGTTATCTGTGACCACTTCTTAAAACGACCCGCGTGCGCTTCAAAATCTTCTCCACATCGATATAGTACATTCGAGAATTATATTCATTTTAAATCATAGTCTACTGTCTTTAACTTTAGTCCTTAGGTAGGTCCCTAATAAATGCCGCACGCAATGCTGCACGTATGTGGCTTAACCGTTAACTACTAGTAATATATTATTTTTTATGTTTTGTTGTAGATTTCCAAGAAACGAGAACCATCGGCAACAGTGGCTTTGAAGTTGTGACATTTAAACATTTTTTTTTCAGCAACAGTTTTATTTGTGGTTGCCACATTAAGTCTGAAGATGTAAAGTTAAATCAACACTAAAACGTAATTCTATTCCATCTATATACCCTTTTGTAAGTTCATCCGTTTAAAAAAATCCATTCAGTAGTTTTTGAGTTGATTGCAAACAGAACGAACATAGTAGGAGACTTTTTTTGATGTGGTAAAATCTCCAACAACTTATCCTGCTCTAAGGTAGAGCGCCTTACGCTCCATCCTAGAGCGGGACAAGTTATTTGAGGTTTATGCTGAATAAAACCACCCGTGTCCTTCAGTTGCCCTTTGTGTTCCAGGACCATGGTTTCCCTTTCGGAAATTCCCTGTGGCGCGTTAATGTATTATTTATTGTTTATTTTTTAGTAAATACGAGCAATTTGACGTAATAAAAAATGTACAATTTTATGTCACGCATCAGTTTATTTTTAATAAAGTAAAAATAAAATAATAATATTAGTTTTATTATAAACTAACTAGTTTTTTCTTTCAGATAAACCGTATTCTGATAGGTGTAGCTGTTCAGAAGTGATCTTCTTACGTAGGTACACACACATTAGGCATTTTTTTATCAGTGTAGGTATTTCATACTCGCATAAGAGGATATTGCTATTATAATATATACGGACATCAGCTATTTCGTAGTCATTACAGAGAAAACTCTGTTCCCTTTTGGTAAGTGCATGTCTATTTTGATGTATCAAAAATATCTTTAACTAACTTTAGAGCAAAATTGTCCCGCAGTATGTAGCTAGTGTATGGACACACTAGTAGAACGAGATGACAGGACTCTTTCTGACTTTCCTTTTCAGGTACGCTTTTGAGGTTGTCGTAGTCAATCTAGTACTAGGACATATAAAATCTTTGGTCACCGCGGACCTTAACAGAATACCAGCACTGCGTTATTTATCTTTTTAAATATCGCTGCATTGCTGAGTTAGGCGCCTTTTTGGCCTTGCACAGATTTTATTGTTATCTTTTTTTTTCATACTGAATTTTACTGTATGTGTGAGGTACGAATAAACGTTTTTCTTTCTTTCTTTCTTTAATTCTCGCTTAAGCGAGTCCTGTTTGGGTGCAAGGCCGTGGGTGCGAGCCCATTTCGCCCACGCCTAGCTAGTGTAGTAGTATTATTAGTTTTATTCGCGGATTGCGCTACACAAACACAGCTGCCTCCTTAGACCTAGATTTGCGAAACAGAATATGATTCATTACTTATAGAATTGACGTTACATGAGCGATAAGACGTGGCTGTTATCATTTAAAATGTATAAAGCGGGAATTATTACGCACGGTTATTACACCTCGCCTAAAACTTTTTCCACTACTTAAATTACTTTTTTATCAACTTTATATTAGTCGGGCATTCATAAATTTTCCAATTAAAAGATAAAAGAAAAGTATTGTAAAACTTTTAAAGAAAAATATCGGCTAGAAAAGATATCATAATATTTTGAAGTACTTATTTAAGGATAACATTTTAAAGAAAATATATATTTAATTGACTCACAGAATACAGCTTGGATAATTTAATGTATGTCTAAATATGTAGGTTTTATCTTTATTAATGAATTCTCAAGAAAAACATTTTGATATACCTATTTAAGTAAAATAAAGAAAGTAAAGAACATAAGTTTCTTCAAATAACAACGTGATTGCTCAAAAAGTTTTGTTCGTGGGTGTAACTGTGAGAGAAACGATTTTCTAATATTTTTCTCTGTCATTGTTTTTTCTTTCTTAAGTAATATTTTGTACAGTCAGGGAATGGGAGAGTTCAGCAGATTTACACACCACGGCAAGTATCGGTTAACGGCACAGTTATGTTTATTACTGACGAAGATTAAACTAGAGTTCATCATTTCTTATTTAATGTAATGATGTAATTCAGTTTGTTGTATAATTTCAAATTTATTTATTTTGTATTTGTTTAATTAAATTTTGTTTCCTTGATTCACTACTGTAAATCATGTTTTAATTCTAATTTATAATCAGTTATTGAAATAACAAGTTTTTATTAAAAAACAATTTTTCATAGCAACCTTTTATACCTAATGGGTTAATATAATAATTTATACTCGTCAAGACGCATCATACGAGCCCAACCAACTGGGTTGTGTCGTATAGCTACCCAAGTTCCTATAGCCACCTTCCGGTTCCATCATTAGATCAGCTCCTTGTCATAATATTTTTGCATTGTCACCTGATTTACACATGCATGCAAAATTTCAGCTCAATCGGTAATCGAAAAGTGGGTCAAATTTAATTTAGACAACCATCGGGACAGGTGAAACTAAATAAAAGCTTGTAAAAAGAGCCCTGGCACCCATAACACAACTTTACTATTAGACACCGAAGGTGTGCCCGTGCACGAATTGTAGAATAAAGTAGAAATTATAACTGGACAAATAATTTTAATTTGATTTTATTTCTTTTTTGTGGATTATCATTCTCATGGTTTTGTTTTACCCTTTACTGACCTCAAAGAAACGAAAAGAAACCTCGGTTTATACTCGGTACCCGCTAGCTCCTTATTAGTTTTCGCAAATTTGTTCCAGTTAACTCATTGAGTTACGTCCATATATGATTTTTGCTTAATGATTTCTGCATACATTCGTGAAAAAGAATGAAAACTTTATCTTAACAGTTACCTTTTCATTTATAAAAACTGTGTTTTAATTAGTGGAAGTACGGCGTATCATATGTGTGGCTATGTTTCATGGTGTATATCGAGCCATCACACAGTTTTAAACTGAGGCCAGCCATATAGCGCTTGTTTGTGGAGCGAGTGGTGTGGGTAGCTGGGTAGCGGGTAGTGCATACAGCTTCACGCTTCAAGCCCCAAATTCGTGCATTTTGATGGAAATTGCCTTTGTGATGATAAAAATTGTGCTCGGCCGGACGAGAGGGGCCGTCGCTCGGAAATGAGTTCATACATTTATTTCACAATCGATTTTGTTTGATTTAATTTTATTGCTCAATTCAGTGGGCCTACAAGTAAATGAGAAAATGTAAATGCATTACTATTTTTGAATACGTATTTATTTTGCAAGCGTGAGTAATTATGGGATTGTTACCAGCATGTAATGGTAAACTGGGATTAATATGCATTGGAACTTTGATTCGAACATATAGCACGTTTTCCGTGGCAATCTAAAAACGAGCGTAAAATACTTAATATTATAAAAACGAAAATGTTTGTTAATTTGTTTATTACTACGTCTTCACGCCTAAATGGCAGGGGTGCCACGACAGAAAACCTCCACGAGTGCCCGTGGACTGTAGTTCCCTTGCGGACACGTCCCGAGGGAAGACCAGTCTGCGGGACGGTGCACCCTGGGAGGCGGCCATAGACCCCCTTGGGCACTCCTACCCAAGGGCCTCTATGGCCGTCTGCGAATGTTCTGTCAGACGGACCGCTTCAACGCGTGTCCCTCTGCCATGGTAGAGGGCACAGTGGCGAAGCAAGAGCGGGCTCGGTGTGCACTCACACTGCCGCCGGGCAGGCAGGAGGAAGACGTGTTCCTCTTTCTGCCACCGTTAGTCTCGTAGCCCCAGAGATTGTCCAAGGTCATGTTTCTGACTCTTGATGGGGGACGAGGGCCTTGGCTTAACCGCCCGGGCCGCGAGGAAGACAACCTCTATAAAAAATTACCCCAAACCTCCAAGCGGCGGCGCACCGTGAGGGAGGTTGTTAGCTTGACTAATGGGTAGCTAAATTAGTCTCTAGTGCGAACCACGTATTTGAGCCAGTACCTAAAGTATCTACTCGTGGGAACTAAATGGAATCAAAACTTTTTAAAAAACCACGTGAGAGTGATGCGCGGTCGGAGTCCGGCGCGGCATCCAGAAGGAGCTCGGAGGGCTCGGAGAGTGAGGTGGAAGCGGGCGGTTCTGGGAGACACTCTAGTCTCTCCCAGAAGAAGCGCTCCGCTTCTTTTAGAAAGGAGGACGGATCGTCCTGCTCCGAGGGGCGGGCAAAGATCTCCACCAACAGCCGTGGCGCGGGCCGAGTCCGCGGAAGGGGAAGGGGCCTCACGGCTAAGAAATCCGCCGAGCGAGCCAACAGGCTTGCTGCGGAGGGGCGCCAACCCGGCGCGGGCGACTCTGGGAGGGACCTCTCAGAGCCGTCCGGAAGCGAGAGGTGCACCGAGGCGGAGTCAGGTGGGGAGGCGGCAATGCTCTTCAAGGAGCTGGCCGTCACACTGCTGCGTGACGTGGCCCGCCAGCGGGACAAGGCCACGCGGGAGAGGACGATTCGTCGCCACGCCGCATCCCTCCAGGGGGCCCTAGACTCCTCCCTCGAGAAGAGGGTGGCGGAGCTCCGGGTGGAGCTCCGGGCCGAACTCTGTGCGGAGATCCGGGCGGAGCTCGCCAGAGCGCCGAACGGAGGCCACCAGGAGCCCATGGAGGAGGGGCGCGAGCAGGAGCAGGGGCAAAGTCGGCCCCAGCCCCAGCCCCAGCCCGAGCCGGAGAGTCAGCTGCTCACATTGATGCAGCGGGAACTCGCAGCTTTGCAGCAGGGGCTGCAAAAGCAGCAGCTGGAGTTCCAGCAGCGCATCCAGCAGCAGCTGTCTGTCCTGGAGGGCATTGTCCTGCGCCCTCCACTGGCGGCCTCTGGCCCGAAAAAGGCGGCTTCTTATGCCGCTGCCGCGGCCACGGGTACTGCGCCCAAGGCGGGCCCGTCGGGGCAAGCGGGGCGCGGGGCTGCGGCGCCGGAGCTCGCGAGGCCAAGGCCAGAGCTTGCGAGGCCAGCCCCGACGGGCAAGCAGCAGCAGCGGCGTAAAAAGGGTGCGGCGGTGCCTGCCGCTAAACCGGCAGGTTCTCCTGCCGCTGTGGCGACTAGGCCGTGCTTGCCACCTCCTCCACCCGAGGAGCCTGGCGCCGAGTGGACGGTGGTCGGTGCCAAAAGGCGGGCGGGCAAGGTTGCCAGGGCGGCCAAAAAGCGCGCGAGGCGGCAGGAGCGCAAGAAGCGGGCCATGGCGGCACGTCTTCGCGCCCCGAATTCCGAGGCTGTAGTAATTACGCTACAGCCTGAAGCGGAAAAGAGGGGCGTGACGTACGATGACGTCATGGAGAAGGCGAAGCAGGCGGTGTTGCCCCACCTTGGCGAGCTCGGAGCCGCTGCGGGCTTCCGCATGAGGCGCACTATCACCGGGGCCCGAATTCTCGAGGTCCCCGGTGTGGCCAGCGGCCCTGCAGCAGATGCCCTGGCCGCAAGGATCAGGGCGTCCCTCAGTGCGGAAGAGGCCCGAGTGTCCAGGCCCACAAGGTGCATCGACATGCGCATCATGGGACTAGACGATTCCGTCAAGGTGGATGAGGTGGTGGCCGCCATCGTCAAAGCGGGTGGGTGCACGACCGAACAGGTTCGGGCGGGCACCATCCGTGCTGACAGCACGGGCATGCGAGCCGTTACGGTGAGCTGCCCTGTGCAGGCGGCCAAAGCCATCACCGGGGAGGGCCGACGGCTTTTGGTGGGCTGGGTCTCCGCGCAGGTCAAGCTGCTGGAGCCCAGACCTCTGCGGTGCTTCCGCTGCCACGTGGGGCACCATGTGGGAGCCCACTGCGCCGCGGAGGATCGCAGCGACCGCTGCCACCAGTGTGGCCAGCCCGGTCACAAGGCCGCAGAATGCCGTGCTACGCCGCACTGCTACGCATGTGCGGCGGCCGGCAAGCCGGCTGACCACTGGGCTGGGGGCAGGTCCTGCGACCCCCCCGCCAAGGCCAAGGGCAAGGCCCACAGGCCCATCCCCGCCAATGTCCTCGCCGCCGCAGCCGCCTCTCAGACTCGCCAGTGCCCCCTAGGGGGGCTCGGGAGGAGACCGTAATGGAGTGTCAATAACGGCCCCATTACGTCTCCTCCAGGCGAACATCAACCACTGCGCCGCCGCTCAGGATCTGTTGCTCCAGAGCATGGCGCAGTGGTTGATCAATGTCGCCGTAGTCACCGAGCCGTATTTTGTCCTGCCCAGGGGTGACTGGGTTCAGGACCTGGACGGCTCGGTGACCTTAATTTCGTCGACCGCCGCCGGTACCCCGCCCCCCGAGTCCGTCACGAGGGGGCGGGGTTGCGTGGCAGCACGGTTCGGGGACATCGTCGTGGTGGGCGTCTACCTGTCCCCGAGCCGATCTCTCGACGAACTCCATGTCTCTCTGTTGGAGCTAAATTCCGTCGTCGCTGGGTTCAGTTCCCTCCCCGTGATCGTTTGCGGGGACTTCAACGCCTGGAACACGGCTTGGGGTTCCCGGTTCACGAACCAGAGGGGTCGGATGGTGGAGGACTGGGCCTTAGAGCTGGGCCTGGTCGTACTGAACCGGGGTTCTGTCCCCACGTTGGTGAGGATGCGGGGTGAGTCGGTGGTGGACATTTCGTTCGCCAGCCCCGCTCTGTCGCCACGTGTCGTCGACTGGCGCGTGATGGAGGAGATGGAGACGTACTCCGACCACCGGTACATCCGGTTTGACGTCTCCGCCGAAACCTCGGCCGCGCCGGTCCGACAGAGCCCTTGCGGTCCGCGGTGGGCGCTTAAGCAGATGGACCGGGAGCTCCTCCTGGAAGCCGCGACGGTACAGGCCTGGGTGCAAGCACCGGACAGGCCTGTCGACATTGACGTCGAGGCGGAGTGGTTCCAGGAGGCCATGTCGCAAATTTGTGATGCGGCAATGCCCCGTGTCCGTCCAGGACGAGCTAAGCGCCAGGTGTACTGGTGGTCGCCGGAGATCGGCGCCCTGCGCAACGCGTGCAATCACGCGCGACGCCGGTACGCCAGGCACTGCAGGCGCCGCATCCGCCCGCCGGATGCGGAGGCCAGAGAGGCGGAGCTGTATGAGGGATACAGAGAGGCGAAACGCACCCTCCGAACGGAGATAAAGCGGGCCAAACTCGAGGCCCGCAACGTGTGGCTGGGGTCTCTGAACGCGGACCCGTGGGGGCGCCCGTACAAGTTGGTACGGGATAAGCTTCGCCCCTGGGCTCCGCCGCTGACTCAGAGTCTCCGGCCCCAACTCGTGGAGGGTGTGGTTAGCACTCTGTTCCCTGTGCAAGGGGAACACTCCCCCCCACCCATGGCTCCGCCTCCGCCAGCGGTGTCTGACGCGGACCGCAACAGCGACGACGACGACGATGCTCCAGAAGTGACCGAGGTGGAGTTGAGAGTGGCGGTGCGAAGGCTGAGTGCCAAAAACACCGCCCCAGGACCCGACGGCTTGCCAGGGAAAGCCTGGGTCCTGGCCATGGAGGCTCTCGGGCCTCGACTGAGAGGGCTCTTCAGCGCATGCCTGGAGAGGGGCCAGTTCCCACTTCGCTGGAAGACGGGAAAACTGGTCCTCGTAGCGAAGCCAGGGCGCCCTGCGGACTCTCCGTCCGCATACCGGCCCATTGTGCTGCTCGACGAGGTGGGCAAGCTCTTTGAAAGAGTGATTGCAAACCGCCTCGTCGTGCGGCTAACACGGGTGGGGCCGGACTTGTCGGACGGACAGTTCGGCTTTCGCAGGGCGCGCTCTACAATAGACGCCATCATGCGCGTGCGAGCCCTCACGACAGGGGAAGCGGTGTCCCAGGGTAGGTGTGTCGTGGCAGTGTCCTTGGACATTGCCAACGCCTTCAACTCCCTGCCCTGGAGTACGATCCGGAGGGCACTCCGGTACCACCGGGTGCCCGAATACCTCTGTCTAGTGGTCGAGGCGTACCTGTCAGACAGGTACATTGTCTACCCCGGTCACCAGGGAGACTGGAATCGTCGAGAGATGTCGTGCGGTGTTCCGCAGGGGTCGGTACTAGGCCCACCCTTGTGGAACATCGGCTACGATTACGTGCTGCGCGGCGACTTCCCTGACGGGGTCAGCGTGGTTTGCTACGCAGACGACACGCTGATCCTAGCGCAGGGAGAGTCGCACCAGGCGGCGGTCGCTCTAGCGACACGCGGGGTTGCGATAGCCGTTGGTAGGATCCAGGAGTTGGGACTCGAGGTGGCGCTGCATAAATCCGAGGCAATGTGCTTCCACGGCCCTCGGAACGCGCCACCATCGGACTCCCAGCTTACGGTAGGAGGAGTTCGCATCGGCGTCGGGTCGACGATGAAGTATCTGGGACTCGTCCTCGACAGCCGGTGGAATTTCGTAGAACATTTCCGACGTCTGGCTCCCAAGCTTCTCCGGGCTGGGGCTGCTCTCAAGCGGCTCCTGCCCAACCTTGGGGGTCCAGACGCCTCCTGCCGGAGGCTCTACGCGGGGATCGTTCGGTCCATGGCCCTCTACGGGGCGCCGGTGTGGGCGCCGTCGCTGGCAAAGCGACCGGCGTCCATACTGAACGCCTGCCAGAGGGTCATGGCAATACGGATGGTGCGGGGTTACCGCACGATCTCCCGCGAAGCGGCGAGCCTTCTGGCTGGCCTACCACCGTGGGATCTGGAGGCAACAGTCCTTGCACACATGCACGACATGCGCGTGGAGATGCAACGCCGGGGTGAAAGTCCACTGCCGCAACATGTCAAGGCATGGCGGACAGAGCTCCGGCGGGATCTCATGGTGAAATGGCGTCAACGGCTATCGCAACCCAGTGCTGGGCACGCCATGATTATGGCGGTAAGTCCCCTCTTTGAGGCGTGGCTGGAAAGACCTCACGGCGTCCTTACGTTCCGCATGACGCAGGTCCTCACCGGACATGGCAAGTTCGGGAGGTTCCTGCATCGGATTCAAGCGGAATGTGCCCGGGTGTCGCCACTGTGCGCAACGCCCGGAGGACACGGTGGAGCACACCGTCGAGGTGTGCCCTGCCTGGGCGGAGCATCGCCGTGCCCTCGTGGGGGCGATCGGCGGCGGAGACCTCTCGCGCCGGGCCCTGGTCGAGGCCATGGTCCGGAGCGAGGAGGAATGGCAGGCGGTCGCCTCCTTCTGCGAAGCAGTAATGCTTGCAAAGGAGGAGGCCGACCGCATCAGGCAACGGCGCCCTCGCCGCCGTCGCCGGGATTCCGATCCCGATTTCCGGCCACCGTAGACGCAGGCTCGCGGACGGCGAGCTATGGGTAGCTCGCTGTCCGATCGTCCGGTAATGGACCGAGTCTAAGACGTCGACGGCGCGCACTGTTCCCGCGCGCCTCAAGGAGTTGTCAGCAGCAGGAGGGGCCCAGCTGGGTCGAAGCCTACTGGGGACAGGGTTGTCCGAAAGGGAGCTCGTGCCCCGGTATGAAGGCTAGAAGGAACGGCGCGGGGTTTTTAGTCAGTAAGAGTCTGACACTGTCTCTCACTCCACCCAAGAGCGGGTTTCGTCAAAAATGATTTTCCCCTTCGAGAAAAAAAAAAAAAAAAAATCGCCTAAATGGCATAACCGATTTTGATGAAACTTGGTACACGGGTAGACCATGTCCTGGAATAGGACATAGAATACTTTTTATCCTGGAAGTATAATTGAAAGCCTTGGGATAATTTTCAGTTCTTACGCGGGCGAAGCCGCTGGGAGCAGCTAGTTTAGTAATAAAATAAGTATTTTCGTACATTCAATATTTAGTTAGCTGACTCGTTTGCGTTGTGTAAAATAACCCCAATGGATTGCAGAGTCATGGCCGCGGTAATTAAAATAATGTATCACCTACACAAGTACACATAGTATTCAATAAACACAACTATGCAAATATCATTAATTAGATATAATGTATGTATATTACTACACATTAAACAAAAGGAGTAAATAACTAATTGCTATTGTAATGTTGCATACCTACAAATCTTTCAGTAAACAAATTGACTGAATTGAACTCGTTTAGCTATGTATATAGAGTCTATAATAGAATGTATAAATAATGTGAATTTAAGGGCGATTTGGTTATGTAAATGGCATAACAAATATCAATTTTTCGCTTGGCTAGGTTCAGATAATGGTGAGGGCGGTGTCGCACGTGACGAACTGACGACTCGCCGATAAGTCGCGGACTGATATTGCTAGTAAACTTTAAGGGCGCAATCACATATGCTTCGGTTGGCAGCTGGGACACTAGCGTCAGTCGCAGCGTCACGTCGTAACAACCTAAGAAGTTTGCCATACATATATCCGTTTTCGCCAGTGTGATTTTGCAACTTTTGGTCGAAATTGCCTCTGCCGATTGTGTCAGTGTGCGTTAAGCAGCTGCTGTTAATTTTAAATTGGCCATTTCGATCGATATGTGTTATGGTTGGAACGGACCAAAATACTGGACAAAACAAATTAAAAGTTTCACCCTTGATTTTGCTAAGTGGTTTGTAATTTAGATTAGTTTTTGCTTCGGGGCGCTAACATACAATTCCGATCTTTTTTTTACATTTGGAATTTGGATGATAGCCTGATAGGTCGCAACGTATATTGTAACTTTTACGTTAAGTTGTGTCAAAAATCTCTTTTTAGTGCTCGCCTACACCATAAAAGAATCTTTGTGCAAAATTTGAGATTCCTATTCTCATTAGTTTTGGCTGTTCGTTGATACATCAGTTTCTCTTATAAATTGTAGACCATATATCGATAAAAGTGCCACTAATAAACTTACGTTTTTTCCTTTCGATGTTATTTCGATGTTGGTATAGTTGCATTTTACGCAATAATAATATTAATATAGTACCTAACAAGAAAATGAGAGATATAAGAGATATTATTAGGTATTTCATATTTTCTTTGGTTTGCTTAGTAAAGTTGTTTAAAAACTGTCGTTTTATGAACAAATTACATCGGAATTGCCTATATACTTGTAAATAGATAAGAAAAATTTAGCCGCTGTGCCCTATATAGGTGTTCTACACCATTCAAGAAATCAAAGCTATTGAACTCATTTAACTTCTA
The DNA here is from genome assembly GCA_949319445.1 of Mythimna lalbum. Lineage (NCBI taxonomy): Eukaryota > Metazoa > Arthropoda > Insecta > Lepidoptera > Noctuidae > Mythimna > Mythimna lalbum. The sequence goes on along the minus strand of OX439351.1, from coordinate 7,769,145 downwards.
TGGATGAGAACGCAAAAGTTGGCCATTTAATACGAAAAACGCTGGTAAAGTCATATTCATAAGACTCTTAAAAAGTTTCAAAAATATGTTTTGCCAGAAAATACTTTTTTTTATTTGAAAAAAATAATAATATGAAACAAACATCAGGGGCATTATTCCAGAGTAATAAATTGCAAAATATTATTCGTTTGCAGGCTTTTTTCCCTAAGGTAAGAGAAACTGAAAATCGTATAATGTTAATATTTTTAAGGCATAATAAATATTTAGAAATCTACAAATGGTAATGTGTTCCCCGCGAGGCGTATGTTAAACGAAATGCATATTATTCATAATATGAATTTAAAATTGGATTTAAAAACTAAAATGTTCTTCATAAGAGTACTCACTACAAATTAATAATGTAGATACGTAATAAACAGTCCCCTTTATTTAAAAAAGGTTCCTAGAACATCACTGATGAAAGGACTAAAAGAGATAAATGTTCTACATTTTTTTGAGAAAATAATGTAGTTCACTTTGCAAGACAGAGTAGAAAGGTTTTATGGAGTCCACTTAGTGGAATGAGACCGTACCTACTTGTACATATTGACATTTACGTACGCCATTGTATGTGCTCCTCCGGCAGCTGGTTACAGGTGCATAGTTAATCGGAAAAGGGCCAGAAACATGGTTAAACATTAAAACGAAATAATCAGAGGAGTTGTTACTATTAGAGTGTACCCGGTAAAGTTTCGTTTCGTCTCCCGCTGTGAGCCTGTCAGCAAATCGAATGTACTGGAACCTTCGCTTCAACAATGTTAGTTCTCGAAGCCTTAGTTTGAGTTGTTTTTACGTTAACGCGATCGAACCGTTTACCGTGTTTGGCTCTCTGATTGGTTTAGACCTTAAAGCGGGCCAATCGGAACGCCGAACGTATGAACGTGTGTTCTTTTTTCGTATGACGTTCGGCGTTCCGTTTCCCAGTCGCCGCCGGGATTCCGACATCTTAGGCGCGGGCTTGCGGACGGCGAGCAATAGGTAGCTCGCTGTCCGCCCATCTGGTAATCGTCCAGACCGAGCCCAAGACGTCGACGGCGCGTAATATTCCACGCGTGCCTCAAGGAGTTGTCAGCAAACCGTACGGGCTCAGCAGGATCGAAGCCTACTGGGGCCAATGATCTGTTTTTGAAAGGAAGATTCGGCCCCGGTACGAAAGACAACAAAGGAACAGGAGTAGGTTTTTAGTCAGTAAAGTAAGTTTTTTTTTGTCGACGGGGAATATCATCTTAAGACAAAACCCGCTCTTGGGTGGAGCGGGAGATAGTGTCAGACTCTTACTGACTAAAAACTCCGCGCCGTTCCTTCTAGCCTTCATACCGGGGCTCTAGTTTCCTTTCGGATAACCCCGATTCCAGTAGGCTTCGACCCAGCTGGGCCCCTCCTGTTGCTGACAACTCCTTGAGGCGCGCGGGAACGCGCCGTCGACGTCTTGGCTTGGTCCGGACAGTTACCGGACGATCGGACAGCGAGCTACCCATGGCTCGCTGTCCGCGAGCCCGCGTCTACGGTAGCTGGAAATCAGGATTGGAATCCCGGCGGCGGCGGCGAGGGCGCCGTTGCCTGAAGCGGTCGGCCTCCTCCTTTGCTAGCATTACTACTTCGCAGAAGTAGGCGACCGCCTGCCACTCCTCCTCGCTCCGGACCATGCCCTGAACCAAGGCTCGGCGCGAGAGGTCTCCGCCGCCGATCGCCCCCACGAGGGCTCTGTGGTGCTCCGCCCAAGCAGGGCACACCTCGACTGTGTGCTCCACCGTGTCCTCCAGGCGTTCCGCACAGTGGCGGCACCCGGGCGTCTCTTTCGCTTGAATCCGATGCAGGAACCTCCCGAACTTGCCATGTCCGGTGAGGACCTGCGTCATGCGGAAGGTAAGGACGCCGTGAGGTCTTTCTAGCCACGCCTCAAAGAGGGGACTTACCGCCATAATTGTGGCGTGCCCAGCACTGGGTTGCGATAGTCGCTGACGCCATTTCACCATGAGATCCCGCCGGAGCTCTGTCCGCCATACCTCGACCTGTCGCGGCAGTGGAATTTCAACCCGGTGTTACATCTCCACGCGCATATCGTGCATGTGTGCAAGGACTATTGCCTCCAGATCCCACGTTGGTAGGCCAGCCAGAGAGTTAATTTGGTGGTGAAAACACCAATCAAACAATAGCCAAAATATGGTCCAAGAAAGGTTAAAAATTAGAAACTTTTCATCTGAAAAGTAACATTGATGCTAACTGATTATATTAAATATATATGTATGTGTATTTTAACTATATGTATACTATTTACTCTTGTTTACAAAACCAAATTTTCATTTTGTGCGCCTACCATATTGTCTCTTCACCTCCCTAGGTTGACTGGTAGAGAATATCTAAGGCATTAAGTCCACCTATGTACTTTGTGTTGCATGAAGATTAAATAAATAAATAAAATAAACTGATTTTAAGTTTGTATCAGAAATATTGTGATATCTATAGTAATATTCGTTACTTTTGTTTTGAAAGTGTGTTAAAATTTTCGAAGTTATAATAATATTGTAGTCCTTAGATTAACATAGCAAAGTTTACTGACTTTTTGCTGGCCTGTTGGGTTGGTGGTTAGTGGCCCTGACTGCTATGCCGGAGGTCGTGGGTTCGATTCCCACCCAGGACAAATGTTTATGTGGTTAACATGATCATTTGTTCTATATCTGGGTGTAATTTATCTATAATATGTATGTATTTAGAAATATATAAGTATGTTTATCAGTTGTCTAGTACCCATAACACAAACTCTGCTTAGCTTGGGACTAGACAGCGTTGTGTGATAGTTGTGGAATATTATTATTATTATTCTAGACTTCTGATCCCTGCTAACAGCTAAGAATCCAAACTAGCCTTAGGCCAAATAAGGTTGGAAAACACAGTTATAGAGTCATAAAGCCATGAAATAGAAACATTGATTGATTCGATTCGATCATTCAATTCGATAAAGTTGATTCGAAGCGTAGCTTACTATTTTTTGTAGAGTTCTATTTAGAATCGGCGAATTATCTACTAGTATATGAACACATCACAAATTCTAGATTACCTAATGCGTAGTTACATAAATTGATTGTTGGGTAGTTTAAAAGAAATTGATTGTTATCCACCAACCCGCACTGGGCTCGTGTGGTGGATTATGACTAGCTGCTCCCAGCGGCTTCGCCCGCGTGATAGCAGATAATTATCCCAAAGGAACATACATCCGGGATAAAAAGTATCCTATGTCCTATTCCAGGACATGGTCTATCCATGTACCAAGTTTCAACAAAATCGGTTTTGTCATTTAGGCGTGAAGACGTAATAAACAAACAAACAAAATCGCTTTCGCTTTTATAATATTTGTAAGGATATGATGATAGGGCCTATTCTTTCTCCTGTAGAGGTGGTCCAAGTCTCAGCAATGGGAACATTAAAGGGCTGATTATGTTTATATATGGTCAGATTGATGCATTAGGGTCAGGCAACACTACCAAGTAGTTGACAGGCATTTTTTTCTGAACTGGCATGCTATGCCCTAAGAAAACAGCCTTGAGCGCAGCGCTGGCCGCAGCGACGAAATCCTAATACGTAGTTAGGATTCAGATTCAGATTCAGATTCGTTTATTCATTGTAAAACATAGGTAGGTACATTACAAGTTCTTATTTAATACATTGAGCGCGCTATGTTTTGCCTCTAGGGCATACAAAGTAGTAAATATGCAATAATAAATAAATTAAAACAAGAAATTAACATAGATTTATGAACCACAATTAAAGAAATAAAATAAAATTTAGATCATTGCAAAAAAAAATAGATAGAGATTAATTGTCATGACTTAAAATATAATGTCAAAATTTATAATCAAATGTCAAAATGTAAAAATGAAATGTCAAATGTAAAAATGAAATGTCAAAATGTAAAATTAAATGTAAAAAATGTAAAGTTAAATGTTAAGATGTAAAATTAAATGTCAAAATGCAAAATTAAATGTACAATATAGAAAATAAATAATTGTTACTTATGAAATGTCAGAAGTTTTATAACAACGTGTCATTCAAATATTCTGTGATTGAATAATAGCATTTTTCTTTTAAAAACATCTTCAATTTTCTTTTAAAGTTGTGTAAATTTTCATTCTTAATGCTATCAGGTATTTTATTATAAATGTTTGGAGCAACACCAAAGAAACTCTTTTTCAGTAAAGCAGTTTTACACTTGTTTTGACATAAAACATTTTCATATTGGGCACGAATTGGGGTTCGCTTAACTGCTGAAATTTTTTTAAATATTTGCTGATTTGTTTTTACAAATAATGCTGTTTCAAATATGTATAATGATGGAAAAGTTAGTATTTTAAATTTCTTAAAGTAAGGAACACAACTACCCGTTGTTCTTAGGCCACATATTGATCGTATACATCTTTTCTGCATCCTGAAAATAAGTTCTCTATTAGTTGATTGTCCCCAAAAAATAACAGCATATCTTAAAACCGAACCGACTAATCCATGATAGGCATTAGTGTGTCAATGCTTACTTTTTTTGTTAATTGGTATAATAGATATGCAGATCTACTCAGACGCTTACAGATATCCTCCAAATGAGGTTTTCAGGTTAATTTATTGTCTATAGTCACACCCAAGGATTAACAGTCTAATGGACCTTAACCAACAACAACAACATTAAATATTATTCAACATTTAATAGCTCTGCAGGACCTATTTGGCGCAGCCTCGAGACACGCATTGTTATTTTTCTTTTTTTAATCTTAAGGGTTTACACGTTGTTTCTGCATTGTCTACATCTATGTGTGCCAAATTAAATATTTTTATTTAATTACGATCTACATGTAAGTATACCGATACTTCTTGTAACTGTCAAATTAAAGTTCCTACCTATTTCAAAAAACTAAAAAAGAAACAAAATTAATTTTACTTCATATATAACGTGTAACGTTAAATGCAAAAAACCTCAGACACCCCAAATGATTTTTAATTTGAGAGACCTAATTCTGTGAAAAAATAAACAAAAAAAAGTTAAAGGTTTTATGTGCAGTATAACTTTGTTTAAAATTAATATCTAATCTAAATAAAAACTTTTATTATGCCGTTTATGAGAAAATTTGATTGGACTACAGCCATTTGTGTTTGTTTATCTATTTCGGCGGGTTTGCGCACGTGATGGCTTGACCTATTCATAAATAGACAGGGTGACATTTTTAATCAAGACTTTTTCGAAAAATGTAACCTATATTAAAAAGTGGTTTAATTGATTCTGTTCCTTATTGTGATCAAACTGTTTTCGGGTTTTGCGAATTTAACGTTACACGTTGTAGACGTATAGTACATGGGCATAAAACATCAGAAGATAGCACTGAATAATCAATTTGTTTATGAATCAAGTTTCGTGATTGTTCGTACAAGACTTGTATGTGTTCATTAATTCTTGATTAATGTTATCATCATTACATCTTTCCTTTATCTCAATTTATTTGTCTTCTTCCATGCCTACACCTCTATTGTTAATAATAACGCTTCAGCTCAATTTCAAGAAATATATACAGAGTAACGTTGCTTATCTGTTACACAAATGTTAAAACAGCTCTAAGGAGTAATTAGTAATTAGAGAAGGGTAATTAGTGTCTAGAGTGAAGTTGAGAACCTGATACGAATACCGTCTGTGTGAGGCTGCTGACATTTAACAGGAAAACCATTAGGAGTAATGAAATGATCACGTAGGTATATTTATTAAAATGTGATATTCGATGACATATTTATCTATATTAATATTATAAAGAGGTAAAATTTGTAAGTTTGTATGTAGGGGGTAGAGATGTGCCGTTGCCGGCAATACTGCCGTGAAGTGCGAATATTGCCCGATTTATGAATATTGGTGGCAATATTGCAGCAATATTCCCAGATTGCCGGCAACGGCAGATCTCTAGTAGGGGGTAATCTCTGGAAGCATTAGTCTGATTGCTAAAATTCTTTCACCTATATAAAGCTGCTTTATTCCTGAGTGACATAGGCTATATTTTATGTACCTACGCGGGCGAAGCTGCGAGCAAAAGCTAGTCCCTACTAAAGCTGTGAGATTAATCGAAAGAGTTACCGTGGGCAACTGAAGAAATACTGGCACTTGGGGGAGGCCTGTGCCCAACAGTGGACGTCTTTCGATAATGATGGAGATGATGATGGAAAGAATACAGATGGCTTTTAATAAAAATGGTGGTAAGACGGAACGAATTGAAAAGAAAAGCAACCAAACAAGAACAGATGCAATAAAATCGGGGTGTTAATCCTCGTATTTTAAAGACCAAAAAAATCAATGCGCTATATCATCTTATTTATTTATTTATTTAACAGTTTATGTACACACAAATAAAACGAGAACAGACGAAGGAAACTATACTATATTATTTCTAAAGAAATCTCTTCCAATATACCTGCGAAAGAAAAATTGGAGAAAAAAGAGATATACCTATCGTCATTGCGCTATATCCTCTTAGTTGCTAACAATGTTACAAGTTAGACTTGTTTTTCACAGATAGAGACCTCAAATGTTGACGTTCCTTAGAATTACTGTGTGGAACCAGGGATAGTAATAAACACGACAAAGATCAACATTATATCCAATAGGCTAGTTGCCGTAAAAATGTAATTAGTCCGTCTTTTAGATTATACAAAATAAGGGACACGTATTTTTTTATTTGCAAATTAAACCAAAAATGACAAAGATATAGCCCATTAAAGTTAAAATATAGCACGTAGCTTTAATGGGCTATATCTTTGTTATTTTTTGTTTAATCGAAAAAGCAAAAATACTTCTCCGATATTTTTTTAAAATCTAAAATACGGACTAAATAAAATGTAGTTATTTTGACCCTGGAAACTACCCTATTCTTAACTGTCATACGAGGAAGGACACAAGTCGGTTTTAGTCAGTAAAAGTCTGACATGGTCTCTCCACATAAATTTCAAAAAAACTCAAAAAAACAAACTCAAAAAAAAAAAAAAACTGACACATGACATCTTGCTAAATATTGAGCGAGTAGTCTACGTTCTAGTTACATTTACCTGGGACAGTCAATATCTGATGCTATGTATTGTCGCGGGTGGAGACGCAAATGAAACGGCTTTGTGTTCAAATTTACTTAGTTATATTGTTGGAAGCCTTTAGAACGTATATTTTCATATAAAATTGTATTTTAGAAAAAAATTTTACATCTTCAATTCTATGTACCTAATTTCTAGTATTCAATTTTATTCAAGTATTCAATTTTTAAAATTTCAAGACGCAACGTTGGAAGGCCTCCAACAAGGTGGTCTGATGACCTGGTGAAGGTTGCGGGAAGCCGATGGATGCGAGACGCGCAGGACCGTTCGTTGTGGCGACGCTTGGGGGAGGCCAATGACTATACAACCACTTGACCGCTCATACGGGTGACTCCAGCTCACGACACATAAATGATTTTGCACTTATATTTGATGCCGATATCAGTGCATTTCTTAGTACTGACCAGTTGTTGGATCTGTGCACATTTCGTAATTTTGGTACCTTAAAAAACATTTATTGCCTAAAACCGAAGCAAAAATGAGTTCTTGTGCAATTAAATGTTGCGGGAAATCATCTAGAACATCTAGTTATAAAAAAGATGGCATAAGTTTTCATCGGTAGGTAAAATATGTTTATATTTATTTACATTAATTGGTAATTAGAGAGGTCAAGCTAAACTGGTTGGTTACGAAAAAAGTGATACCGCGTTGATGTCTTTTGAAAAAGTCCATTACTTTCACTAGAATATTAGATAAGTCTATCCCTTTCTATCCATAAGTACTTTCTACTGAGTGATGAAGTGATGTGACAACTTCAAAACATAGTTGTAAAATATTATTTTATCGATGATTCTCAATGGTGAATAAAAAAATGTTACCTTTTAATGTTAACATTTTAGATTTCTTGTTGTTACTTGTAGAGGAACATTAATATTGATGAGGCGAGAGATTGAGTTTGTAAAGCCTCAGAATTTTTGTTTTTTTTTTTGTTAGTTGGTAATCGTAGAATACCTTCTCGCGCTTTGGATGGAGCCAAAGGCTCCACCCAAACCATAAGAACATGCCATGCAAGCCAGACTTTTACTGACTAAACCAATGACTATACAATCACTTGACTGCTAGACTCATGCTCACGACACTTATGTGAAAATTGGCCAAGAGCGTGTCGGGCTACGCTCAGTGTAGGGTTTCGTAGTTTCCCGTCCGTCACAATAAGTGTCCCCACTTAAGAGTTAAAACAATGAACGACAAACAACGAGCAAGAATAAATACATAAACAAACCACCAGAGACCAATCGAAAAATTCGTCAATATAATAGCTCATACCCGTCCCGACCCCATCAACTCAGAAAAATCTTAACAGGGCGAAGTAGTCCAAAGTATAGAGCTATCTCTTGGGAAATTGGGTTACTAATTTATACAAACTAGACGGGTTATGTATGTTGGGTTTTCGGTGGTAATTTTGGATTGCGTGAACCTAATTTAATAAATCTTTTTTTATTTGAAAAAAGACACGTTTAGGATAGTAAAATATGTAAACTAAGTTAAACAAATGCTTCCGAAAATATTAACTTTATCAAAACATAATTTTAGTAAACCTCTATGAATTTTTAAATACCTATCCAACAATATATCACACGTTAGGGTTGACAGAAAAAAATAAATCACTCCCCACTTTATGTGTACCCTAATAAAACATTTCTTTTTGTTCACTTTTTATTTTACCACTTGGTCGGCGTGATTGATATACATATTGGTATCTACCAAATTTCAACTTTCTAGTGCTAGCAGTCACTGAGATTATCTGCGGACGGACGAACAGACAGACAGACAGCCGTGGCGAAACTATAAGGGTTCTTAGTTGACTACTGAACCCTAAAAATTAGTACCTGTTCGATAAAATGGTGTGGAAAATCGTCTAGGACATCAGTGTTTGATTTGCAGTGATCAGTTTTGGTTTTTATTTTAAAAAAAAGCAGATTTAATCGACGTCGATTTTATCGATATCGATATTATTGTTGCAAAATTTACTTGTCCATCACTATGTTTAGTGACTTTGTTGCATCAGCCAATCACAGCCGCTATATTTTCCCCCGTCCCCCGACCCGCAGTGGTGAATCGTGCGCCTAGACAAAATCGGTCTATCAGCTCTCAAGTGGTTTTATTCTCTTTGGGGGAGGCCTATGTCCAGCAGTGGACGTGTATCGGCTGAAATGATGATGATGATGATGATTCAATTTTATGTACCCTGTACTTTGAGAGGTCTGGCTCTTGTGATGCAGGAAACCCTAGCACAAGAGTCAGAGCTACACTGATAACTGTGTGTTAAGTGTCAATAAAGAATATTATTAATTATTCCTAAACTTTTTTATTATCATGAACCTTAAAAGGTGTAATGTGTAAGGCTCAGTTTACAATTTAATTAATATGTGACCTACATAGACGTCACAGTATAAAGAAATTAATAGAATGGTAGCTGAAACCTGAAAAACTGAACGGAGACCTATGACGGATTAAAAACCTAATTGAAGCGAATACTACTCTGTCAAGAAAGTACCGGGAAAAGATCAATAATACACAAAATGTCTGTTATTCATCCAAATTTATTTTATCACCTTCAAAGTATGCTCCTTTAGAAACGATACACTTGCGCCAACGAATAATCCATTCATCAAAACATTTTTTAAACGCTGCTTCCTGAATTGAGTTCAGTTCTCGCCGCGAATTCTCCTTTATGTCTTCTATCGATTGAAAACGGGTGCCACGAAGTGGTAATTTGAGTTTAGGAAAAAGAAAAAAGTCAGCAGGAGCCATATCTGGTGAATATGGTGGTTGCTGGATGGTATTTGTTGAGTGTTTGGTCAAAAATTCGTTCACAATGATAGCCTTGTGCGAAGGCGCATTGTCGTGGTGCAAAATCCAAGAATTTTCTTACCACAAATCTGGCCTTTTTCGTCGAATTTGCTCTCTTAAACTAATTATACTATTTATTTCCTTACTTTTGCGATGTTAACTTCAGTTGCAGACGTTGACGGCCTACCAGAGCGAGGCAAATCTTCCATCACATCTCGACCGCTTTTGAACGCTTTGAACCACTCATAAGCACGAGTTTTTGATTAAGTCGATTCACCGTAAGCCTTCTGTAACATTTTCAGTGACTCCGAACACGAAATTCCATTGGCGATGCAAAATTTAAGACAAACTCTTTGTTCGATATTTTTGTCCATTATGAAATTCGCAATACACACTATATATGATATTACTAAAACCAGCACTGTATTTAATATACATAACAGATGCAACTCAAACTCCGCGCCAAAATGGAAAACAGTTGTGCCAATCTAACAACTACAAAAAAAACAAAAATTTTAATTTGGAACCATAAACAAATCATCCATTCCCGATACTTTTTTGACTGTTTATAAAAAAAAAAAAATTATTTAAATTATTATAGAATTTTTGGAGGATAAAATTTATTCATAATAAATCTGTAGAAGCTTTTAGTTGTGCGCGCATCACGTAAAATGTACGAAACCGATGTAGATAACTTCTATACATTAAAATTGTGTGTAACTTGATATATTACTTAGGCTTTGTTTCATCGTAATCGGTTGACTATAACAGGCTGTATGAAGTTCGCCGCGTCAGTTAATATTAAATAAATATCTAAGTAATTATTATAGTGGCCATAGTTGATAATTCTGTTTTACAATTAATTAAGATAGTATTGCCATTGTGTGATTCTACAAAATCTATACAACAATATTTTTAGTTTATGCGAAACCAGAATATAGTTTGTTCAGAATCAGTAACTGAATGCTTTTTAATATTTTTTATAACATGATATATTTTTTCTTAATAAAAATATTTAAAAAGTCTCAAGTTGGACACCAACGACACTAAGTGTAACACAGGTCACGGCAGATCATAGCGGGCATTAGGCGCCAGCAAACAGCCGAGGGCAACAGCAAAACAACCCCTCAGTCCTCTGTGTGGCCTGGTGACTATATATTTTTGCATAACAAGTGACTGTGGTTTTTCATGATACAGTTATGAAATTTTGTACATAAATTTGTTACATAAAAATATTTTTATTAGACACATGTTTCGGATTTCGCATATACAAAAACTAATGTTGTATAAACATATATAAAGAGAATCCCTATTTCCCTTGGTCACGTCATTACGTGTTAACGGCTGAACCAATTTTGCTAATTCTTTTATGTTGTGATTGTTATTGTTGGGAGAAGGTTCATACGAAAGAAAAAATAAGAAAGTAGTGCAAAACATTAAAAATAAATAAAAAAACCTATTGACTAAATATTTTATTCACGTTTAACCGTACCTATACGTAATCATAACTAATACAGAACAATATGTCTGTCGGTCAACTATTTTAAGTAATAATGAAATGTATGGTATAATGTAACACTATACATGAGATACTGTATTTATTTAATATTACACAACCATGTATGCAATAAGTACAAATTATATCTATCTGTATAATCTTTTTATTATTTAGGAGAAGTATGTTTACACGAATAATTTACATTACAGTAAAATAAGTTCAACTAATAATAAAACCCAAAACTAATTAGGTACAACTACTAAACTAATAAAAACAAACAATTTTATTGTTCTCATAAACAGGTTTCAAGCACTAAATTATTATTTTCAATAAATTAATAAATATGGTGTCAAAAAGCTCTTCCACATCGCTGGCAACTGGTACCTAATGTGTCCAAAAACTGGTGACTTTTCCCCGCTTTAAACCAATGTTTATCCTCGATTCGAGTTAAAAGTCAGCTCTTGGGTCACGCTAAGTGTCAACAAGACGTTTCGACAGATCTTTAATCTTAAATCTCCTCCCAGACATCAATGTGTTAATCTAATCTCCCAAAATTGCTTCGAACTCAACGAAACCGATCTTCGTGTAACCTTTGATATAAAACGATTGCTTCCAAATCTACTGAACTCCGAATAGAGAAGTAAGTGAGTCTGATCGATGGTTGATGGCGTTCAAATGTGAAATGTTCCTTAGGTGACGGGTGGTGACGGGTGGTGAGGCGACGCGACGTGGCGCGCTCGCTAGTGGAAGCGACATACGTTTGCACAGCCGCGACAGCTGGTTGCCCTGTTGATTCGGCACGAAGCCAATTATGTCTACCTAATATTTCATACAGTGCATAAGGCACTTTATTATGAACAATCTTATAAGGCTGTCAACGTGGTGGTTTAAATGATGTAGTGACCAAAAGTTTGGTCCTGACAAAACCCCTTGTTTGTTTGGTTCCTAGGTGATCCAGGTCAGATCTGATATAAGTGGAATCGTAGAAACAGGCTTTCGTTTTTTGGATAGGTTACCGTCGAATAACTTCTTCCACTGTTTGGCTTTCTGATTATTGCTGTAGCATTTGGTCTAGCGTTTGCTGGTCTTTTTTTTAGTTATCATTAAATATTAAATAACTCCTTCGGCTCTTGGTGGAGCGAGAGAGAAGTGTTAGATTTTTTTTGGCTAAAAACCCTTGTTACTTACTTATTCTTTGCCTTTCATGGTTATCAGATCTTATTCTTAAAAGACGTTGAGTGACAGTTGGCGTTTTGTATTTTCCGCCTTCCCCATGTGAAAAAGTCATGTACGTATGTTAATAAAAATGCAATAGATAGATGAACTCTGTATTGGATTTCTTTTTACTATTTGTTGTCATTGTTGGAAAAAATCTCCACAATACACTTGCATCTCCAAATTACTCCGTACATTCTGAAAGTATTCAGAAGCTCCACTAGCTCCGTGTCTAGATGAAATCTCATCTGCATAAACATGCATAAAATCTTATTTTATGAACAATAATAATTTGTTACAGCTTCGCTTTTAGCCGGACTTTATGTAGATGATACGAGTGCAACAATATGAAAATTAACCTGTCTGCGAGCCGGAGATATGCGGCTGCTTTACTTTCATTCGCCGCGAGTGCGCAAAACTGAGTTTGGATTCGTTAATTACTGAAAAGGCTGATGCAAATTTTTAATAACAGCTCATTGAATTTACTAGTGGGTACGTGAGTGAAATATGAACAAGCTGGTCGAGGCAACAGGAGGGTGGAACTGAGGCGTATGGGCGGTAACGGATGACCGAGTGATAGCTAAAGCTGCCGCTTTGCCGCTCGGCGTTCGGCGACCGCTCGGCGGCTCGGCTCACTCGCGCGTTGTCGGCGGCCGGCCCCGCACGTCACTCCCGCACGCCACTGCTCGCTACACACGTAAACTTTGCCGAACTTTCGAACTAAGGAAAAGTGCGCAGTGCTCTCGGACCAAATTTGGATGCAATTTGTGCAATTTATTTCATGTGTGCTGTGACGTAGAATAATTTTTGTGCATTTACCAAGTTGGAAAACTGTTTGCGCTAAATATTTTGGATTTATGCGCTTTTTTATTTGGTAATGGATGACTTTTGACTTATTTTATGGGTAAGTTAAAATACACAGTATATTTAATTTAATTTACAATATGTAATAAGAAGAATATAACAATTTGTAATTTATAAAAGTAGGTACTTATATTTTTTTTAAAGTACTTATTGCAGGTTGCCAAAATAAATATATTTTACCCTAAATAAATGGTCCAGCTCTAAACATTTATGAGACATAAACCCAACCACCGACCCAACAACTTTTCTCATAAAGCAATTATTTCATTAAAATTGTATACCTAACGTAATGAAGGGGTGTAATGTCTGTAATTATATTAATTAATCTACCTAAACGCTAGGTGAGGCCTAGAGGCATGTAGTAGACATGCATGTATGCCGCGCATGCATCATATTTATGAATAATGTATTACATTACATAGAATATATTATAAAGGTTACCTAGTTTAAAATTAAAATGCTTCGGAAAAAATCATTTATTACTTATTTAAAAAGTTTATTAGTACATTTTTTATTAGGTACTACATATGTCTATGTCTTCCGTTTTCACTTATACCAAATTAAAATACTAAGTATACCGTCTCAGATAATTTTGGTGCAGTCTTCCCGTCCGAATATTATAATTTAGGTATCTTTTAGGCTAGACTAAATAGGCACTTAATAAACTAATGAGCCTCACCATCAACGATTGTGTCACTGCTTACCATTAGGTGGGATCGTAGTTAAGCACTAGTTTATATCAATAAAAAAAGTGAGCAAAGTTTGTCATTGGAATCGAGCTGAAACTGAGGTTATTTAGGAGCCCAGAAACTGCAATAACAATTACTGACGTGAAACAAATGACGAACACACAAAATATTAATATTTTAAGTAAAACTTCATATAACTGAAAAAAACTTCATTTAGATACAAATTATGTGAGAAATGGTTTATCACGCGACCAGCTTGATACAATAATGTGAAAAATTGTTACGGGGCTGGCTGCCGCACTTTTACGCACTAGTACGACATACACTACACAGTAAGCTTGCAATGAGAGCTGATCTTTAGTAATCTATGTTGATAAAGTTATGCTATAGAATGTTAAAACCTTGAGGGATAACTTAATTTTTTTAACCTTTTTTTGAACACGTAAATAATAATTGCCTCCATCAATCCTCCAATTTAAAAAAAAAATCTGCTTAAAGAGAATTATGCTGATCACCATTATTAAAAATCATTGGGTTACTTAATCGGACTTATTGGTTACTGTATCAGGAATCGATTGATCTATCGACAATAATTGTCCCACGGGATTTTATTACCCGCCTGCTTCGAAGCCCAAAGGTGGGAAAAAACGAATCCACTTTATTGTACACCAAAATGTAACATAGTAGTATTGAGCGCTGTTCTGCGACTGGCCTGTTGGTTTAGTGGTTAGAGGTCCTGATTGCTATGCTGTGATGAGGTCATGTCTTCGATTCCCACCCAGGACAAATGCTTGTGTGAGGAGCATGATTATTTGTTCAGACACTGGGTGTAATTTATTTATAAAATGCATGTATTTAGAAATATAAAAGTATGTTTAATCAGTTGTCTAGTACTCATAACACAAGCTCTGCTTAGCTTGAGACTAGATGGCGATGTGTGATAGTTGTGGAATATTATATCATTGTTGTTATTATATTCTAAGTTCAAACTACATAGACTCCAACTGTCTTATTATAAAAAAATGCTTTAGTACTGATTTGAACCATGACCACAACCATGGTTTGTTATGTTATTACTAACGTTAGTATAAGGATAAGTCTTTAGGATTTCAGGAAATAATACGATATTTTTCTTTTTCCAAACATTTACCACCCTCTGCTGTGTAAGGATTACCTCGTAGGAGTTTCTGTTTAGGCCTTTAGGGTGTTTAAATAATTAGTTATTTTTATACATCACTGTGGGAGTAGTAAGAAAAAAAAAACACCTACAATTATTTGAAAAAGAAAAGTTATTCATTCGCTTTGATACTGTCGTAAAGTATATCATCATCATTACAGCCGAAAAGTCTTCTGTCAAATTTTATTTTCAAATCTTCCAGGGACTTGCACACATTCATCCAAATCTTCTAGGGACTTAAACACATTGATCCAAATCGATCAAGCCCTTTAAGATGAGTTAAGTTACAACAGACATAATTATGTAAAGATAACTTATTTCTAACATAAATAAGTGCTTGATAATGAAGTTCTTAAGAATAATAATCCAGTAGGTAAGCATAAAAACGTAGTCAAACATGGGTGTTTCTAATGTAAACGTGGGAGCACAACTAATGCTATCAACAACTCAAAGGCACGTGCCTTCTAGGAAACGCTACCTTACCGAGAGCATTATACTAATAGTAAATCTAAAAGATTTAAAGCTCCGTATAATCCATAGTGCCTTAAGATTTCCTTTTACAGTAGAACGTGGCGATCTCACTAAGTCTAGACCTTAAGCTAGCACTAAACGCTTCGCACTTCAGCCTCGTTTAGATGCACTTAAAGAAGCGAGTCACGTGCGCAAACACCTAGATTTCGAACAAATATTTGATAGTTGAAATATTTTAGCATAGTGCGGACTTGCGGGGTCGTACATGTGACCAGGCGCTTTGTCTTTTGCTTTCAAGTTACACTGAACTTTTAAGTTTTAAAAGTTACATTTTATAAGTATACCTGATCCTGGAATAATGGATTTTTAACGGTTAGGGTTGCCAGGTTCTGAAACTAAAAAGCTGGACAGTCTATCCTATTTAACCGGACATTTGGACCCAAAAAGGCCGACATTTTTTTTAAGTCTAACTTAACTTTTTAATAACAATAAAATTAAGTTATATAATTGCTAGACTAATTACATGTCCACTGTGCTTGTGCTAGTTCATGAATCCCCAAGCGACCACCGGTGGCCGCGCATCTATTGTCTTACTATTGTGTCTCTAATTGACGGTATCTGAAGGGTTAAATATACAAGGTAAGACAAAACATAAATGACAATTCAAAAAAAAGTAAAATTTTAAAAAGCCTAACAAAAGTCAAAACTGGTCATATTTGGCCGGACACGTAACTAAAAAAGCCTGCCCATGTCCGGCATTATCTGCACGCCTGGCAACGCTATCCTCGGTAAGGCAAATGCCGTTTTAATCTGTATCCTCATCAGACATATCTGTAAAAATCTTTAAATAAAGAAATAGATACAGTGAATAAATTTATATTAGTAGTAGATCTACTCCATATTGGTGAAGACACAACAGAGATATTTTTAACCTATGGCTGTCAATAAGACATTAGCAATCTGGTAGAAGTTATCAGGCCATATTCTCGCTGCATTAAGCTCATCCAGATGTGGCTTATATTAGCGGTTACAAGGAGTGACTAATACAAAAGCAATCTGCTTCTAGAGGCGTAGCTATTTTGCGAAATATCACATGTTAATTGTAGACAATGAGCAAAGATTGCTGAAAAGAATGGAGCATGATCTCTGAACCAGATATATTTGGATACGCATACGTATTTGCGACATGGCCAGCCATCCAGGTGGAACTATCCGAAAGGAAGCACGAGCCCCAGTATGAAGAGGCTAGAAGGAACGGGGTGGGTTTTTAGTCAGTAAGAGTCTGACACTATCTCCCACTCCACCCAAGAGTGGGGGTTATCATTAGATGATTTTTGCCCACCGTAAAAAAAAATAATAATAATCCAGGTGGAACTTAACGATTCTGTAAAAGTCTTACCATAAACATTTTGATGAAGTAAACATGAAGTGAGACGTCAAGGCAGTTCGCTTCACGTTGTTTACAGTATAGACAGGCAGATTATGTTCTGCTTTGTTCTTAATGAAATACAAATCCGTTCAGCTAATGAGGCGTAATTGATTAGCAAATATACAGATCTATACCTAGATACTTATGTCTTGATACGTTTATATATTTGCGACAAGGCCATTGGCCAGCCATCCACGACGCCATCGATATTTGAAGCATTCAGCTCTCGTTAGGTAGTTGTTAAGCCGTTTCAAAAAGTTTAAATGACTCCGAAAATCTGGAAATGTAACAAATATTTGCCATCCTTTAGTGGGATCTCTAAACCGGACGTTCCGCGTTCCGCCGCTGCGCAGTTTGGGTCGTCCAAAGTGTAGCTATTAAAAATGGCTCCTCCACACAAGAGGCCGTTTTAGAGGCACTTAAACCTCCATTGACAAATTACTATTGTACCTTGACATGCCTCTTTTGCAATTGGAGCAATGATATATGTTTGTTGATCAACAGCTGGGCCACAGCATTCTCACGGCACTGGGACTTCAGAATGCTATAGTTTTTACGTCTGTAAAAATAAATAAATAAGGAAAGCCTAAGGCATTAAGTCCGCCTTTGTGCTTTTGTGTGCATAAAGTATTTAATAAATAATGAATAAATAAATAAAGTTATAAACAACTTGACGCTGGCGGATGCACAAGAGTGCAGAGGCCTTAGACAAGAATAGAATAGAATAGAATAAACTTTATTGTACACCAAGTTGATAATTTACAGTCGTTAATGCGAGTAGAAAACTTCAAATGTATGATTATTATTTCCTTTATTCACTTAATAAACACACAAATTATATTTTAAAATATTTCAATAAAAAATAAAAAGATTTAAAAATATAAAATTGATTATTGTTATCATCTCACCGTTTAGTCACGTGGCCAGATCAAAAGAATCGGAGGTGTTACTGACTGTAGAAAGAGTTTCGAAACGAAACATGTACGGGAATGACGTCATCTCAACGCTCAGTCACGTGGTCAGAACAAAAGATTTGGCGGCAAGGTCAACTCGAAGCGTTCTACGCAAGCGAAACGGTTGTAACTTGGCTGTTCGTGGAATAAACGATTTGTTTTCGAATTTTAAGACCTAGTCTATATAGCGTATACATAGGCATATGATTTTGACCTCCTCTCTAGAAGAGGTTATGGGCCTTATACACCATGCTGGCATAGTAGGTATATATATATATATATATATTATAGGTTGGTCACCAGTAGCCCCAGTTTTAATTGATTTAATGAAAATATCTGAAAATATCCTGGTATTTATAAATGTTAGTAATGGATCCTTCTAGAAGAGTAAAAGGTTAATTTAACCAGTTAATTCAAAGTTCCCGAATTACATACCGACGTCCTATTTGACCTATTTGGAGTTAAAATTAACAAGGATTTTGAAACAAGGTTGTTCATCAAAAATATATTAACATACACGGTTACTTTTGTTTCATTATAACTATCTAGCAGGTGATTAAAGAACTTTTAAATGTAAAAACCTTTTAAAATGGAACCAATTATGATATACGCATATCTAATCGTCAAAAAATATTAAAGGTTCTTTACTTTTTATTTTTCATATGTGAATAGTCATCAACAAAGGCTGATTATTTTTACCATAATTAAATATTACCACAGTAAAGAGGTTTATTTTTATGAGTACTCGCACTTCCTAAAAGAATACCTATGAGTGAAAAGTCACCCTTTTCTATTATTTCTTTTTTTTATAAGCTGTAAGTCTTCAATGCTGTAATTTGTTTACACACTTTTTATACAATAATTATCTCAAAAAAGTACAAAACCAGAGGAACTCTGCGAATCACTTTTCTAAACCACATACTTAATCTCTTATCATCAGGTGTAACTGGGTTCAAGTGCGAGTTTAACACTAATAGCATAACATAATGCTATGTTATGCTATTAGTGTTACAATTTTGATTATTGTGACTATTGTGACTAATTTTGACTATTGTGTTACAATTTAGTGGAACATTGAAAGGCTGATTATGCAATCAGCCTTTCAATGTTCCCGCTGTTGGGACTAAGCCTCTTCTCTCTAGGAGAGAGAATGGACCGTAATCCACCACTCGGGTCTAATGCATCACATATAAAAAAAAGAAAAACAAAACATTTATAATTTTTTTCTACCTTTGTTATATTAGTTTAGAATAGCTTGTGCCAGCAGTTTTGCTAGCGGAAAAATCGATACTTCTCTCACGGAAATAATAACGAGGTAAAAAATAATCTGATGCTGTGCGGTCTGATCCATCAGTGCGATTCTGTAAAAACCTTGCCGTGAACATATAGGTGAAGGTTTGTTTGTTCTCGCGTTTGCTCCATCACCGCTGCCTATCTCACCTGATGGTAAGCGTTGATGTGGTCGTTGATGGAGCATGCTTGCCTAGAAGTAACCTATTCACTCTTGACTTAAAGACTCCTAAGTTAATATGAAGTGAGACGTCAAGACCGCCGAACAAGCAGAAATGGCAGTTCGCTTTACGTTTGCATCAAATAGGTTTTGTTTACCGAATAGAAAGGCAGATTATGTTCTCCTTTGTTCTAAATTTAAATCAAATCCAGCCATTATGGCATTATGAAATCCGCATTTGTAGTTTGTGATGCATGAAGATTAAATAAATAAATATAATCTTTACTTTTAAGAGCTTTCAACCCGACATACATTTTTACTGTTTTTCATACAACCGCTCTTTGTGATGTTATTACACAATTTTCATTAGATATTTTAGAAACACAGATATGTTGTATAGAACTAATCCAGTAAAGACCTCTGACCCTTAATAATGTCACAAAATATATATACCTATCTATTTTGTGATAATGTACTCAAAAATTAAAATAGGCTTAAAAATATAACAAATGAAAGCCTTGCAAAAATCAACGTTATGAATGATGAAAACTTTTACAGTTTTTAAAAAATACGTTTTTCTTGAAACATGTTTTGTGAAATATTTGGGTGAATGACGGTATTATCGAGTGCCAGCAGAGCTTTGAGGTATTATCTCTCTGTTTTCGCGTTACCTTTTTACCAGACACTAGCTTTAAAAAACGTTTATTTCGTTTCAAATAGACCAATTACAGGCACTTTTGAATTGTCAAAATGTCGGTCAGTCAAACAAACAAGTGAAGCTAAATTGCATTTATCGAGGAAGGCCAAGGTTATATGTATAACCTAAGCCTTCCATAAGGATATACAACATTAGTATTAGTATACTTTTTCAGGTTTCATATATATATGAATAACGTGTCCAGTATTAAAAAAAAAACCATAACTGTATAATGAATAATCACAAAGTTATAAGTTTTTTATGTCAGCAAAAATACATAGTCGCCGAGCCATCTAAGTGACCGAGTTTTGCACTTGCACCCAGCTGTTTGCTGGCACCTAATACGCGCTATGACCTGCCGTGACCTGTGTTGTACTAGTGTCGGAGGTGTCCAATTTGTGACCTTTTTAAATATTTATGGAAAAAAAAATAACATGGTGTAAAAATTAGAACTATATTCAGGTTTCGCATTAACTAAAAATAACGTTGTATAAAGTAACCAAAGACGCGCGTGACCGGGACAGGTAACGATAGGAAGCAGGATGTCACAATGTTATTGGTTCCTTCCCAATAGGAAACATTCCCAATAGTCAAGTAAACTATAAAGTATGCACCATCTGTGTAACGGCCTACTCTCCCAAATAGTAATGCAACTTAGCGAGGGATACAAACAGGCTTTAAGTTAAGGCCGTACTAATGAAACTCTATGGTGTCCTTGTAACGCATGCCCTTTTCCTTGTCCCATTTCGGACGCTGCTACGTAAAGGTTCCCCTTAATTCTCAACTCCTCGTCAAACGTCTTTGATTATAAATGTGAAGATAATTTGTTTTTTAATTGAATTATGTAGAAAGGTGGAGGAAAACATCGTGAGGTTACCTGATTTAGTTAATGTAAAGGCTGATTACTGAGGACTTGTCTGGTCAGTTAATATTAGATAAAAAATAGTGGTGTAAGGTTAAAAAGTTAGACGAGAATGTATTTATAGTTCAGGACCAAGTAGACCTAGTTATTCATATTTATTTTTGCTTTCAACTGATAATGATATTAAATTCTATAGCAATAAGGCGGTCCAGACATTAAATAAAGCAGAGCTATTATTTTGACTCGAGATTTTTAAAGGGAGTTTTATTTATACTTTTATTCTTTGAAAAGCTAAAAGTACTTAAAAGTACTCATTGAATTGATAAGTATTTCGAGAATCAGTTGAAGGTATTCCATTGACTTTTATTAAAGCTTATGTCACAAAAGATGAATTCTTGTGACACAAATAGGAATTAAATTATCTCACAACACTTTATGCTCGGGATGATAATAAATAGACATTTATACATATTCTTATTTTCCTCTTTGTTTTGTCAGCTCGACATGGAGGAACCTGTCACAAATCCATGGATTTCATTTCCCTTCCATATCTTTTCTTAATCTATGGCAAACATAAACAGACGGGAATAACACAAATTTTATTTATTTGAATGTGTGAGAGAAAATACCTACATAAGGCTCACTTGAACCCCATTTATAACATAAATGAGTGCCGAGTACGACTTTATGTACATATTTTTCGTTCTTGTTCATGAACTAAGAAGTACTTCGTTTCAGCGGCGGCGGAATGCTGGAGCTTTACTGGGTTTATTTCAGTAAAGAGCAATTTTATAAAATTGTTAATTTACCAGTGCATGGTTCGAAACTTTTTCATCTCATGTAGAAGTGAACGAAAACATCGTGAGGAAACCGGCATGTTCTAGAAGCAAAAATTCGAAGACATGTGACATCCACCAATCCGCACTGGGCTCGCGTGGTGGATTAAGGCTCATCCTCTCTCCTAGAGAGCAGGCCTGAGTCCCAACAGTGGGAATATTAAAAAAGGCTGATGATGATAAATAAAAGTAATTTTCTGAATGTCATGTGTCTTGAGAATGATATAGTGTAGAGAGCCTTTCCATTGGTACCTCTTTAGAGGTTTAGAACGAATGGCGTAGAAGACGACCCGGGCGTAGAGAGTCCCGGCCTCCGTAGGCGCAGGTTTATGGACGGCGAGCAGTGCGTTGCTCATCATCCTGTTATTTGGTAATGATCAAGCGCGAGTCGAAGGCGGGCAGTGCTTTACGCGCGCCTCAAAGATATATCAGCAAAATGGACGGGGTCCACAAGGTTTGGTGCCTCTAATGTTACGGCCACACTACCTTACCGTCTACCGGGTTGTTACCGCAATAATTATAGCATTTAAATTACTGCGTGAAATGGTATGATTACACTAGAGTTTATCTAGATAGGAAAATAAATTAGGCGGTAAAAATATAATTTTTTCAAGATGGAGGTTGATGCTGCAGCTGTGGGTTATGTAGGAAAATTTTAAAAGTGAAAATGTGAGGTTTTGTTCCATTTCCCCATTTATTAGATTAACATTGGAATAATTCGAAAATTCGAGCTTCTTTTTATTTGATCACTACATGTCGGTCGATACGTGCGTCATTTTTGAGCTCATGTCGCACACTAGATAAACGGTAGTGTGGCCATAAACGCATTAATTGCTGCGGTAATCTTCTTTGATGTGCGAAAAAAGACCACCGCCAGAGCTATTGTCTACCGCCATTTGCCATATTGATTGGCATTGTAAAATTATGGCCATAAATCGTAAGTAAGTTATGGTAATAATTATTGGCATATCACGGTAGTGTGGCCGTAACATAAAGAGTTACCGAGGCCGTGGAATGCAACCGAATGTAAATGAAGGAATATACGAGTAGTGTGGGTTGTAGTCAGGAAAAGTTTGATATTCCCTCTCCCTCCTGTTAGAGGGTTTTTTTTTTGTCGACGGGGAATATCATCTTTGACAAAACCCGCTCTTGGGTGGAGCGGGAGATAGTGTCAGACTCTTACTGACTAAAAACCCCGCGCCGTTCCTTCTAGCCTTCATACCGGGGCACGAGCTCCCTTTCGGACAACCCTGTCCCCAGTAGGCTTCGACCCAGCTGGGCTCCTCCTGCTGCTGACAACTCTTTGGGGCGCGCGGGAACAGTGCGCGCCGTCGACGTCTTGGACTCGGTCCATTACCGGACGATCGGACAGCGAGCTACCCATGGCTCGCCGTCCGCGAGCCCGCGTCTACGGTGGCCGGAAATCGGGATCGGAATCCCGGCGACGGCGGCAAGGGCGCCGGTGCCTGATGCGGTCGGCCTCCTCCTTTGCGACACCCGGGCGTCTCTTCCGCTTGAATCCGATGCAGGAACCTCCCGAACTTGCCATGTCCGGTGAGGACCTGCGTCATGCGGAAGGTAAGGACGCCGTGAGGTCTTTCCAGCCACGCCTCAAAGAGGGGACTTACCTTCTGTACGTAAGTCCCCTTAAGACGTACTTACGTCCTGTTAGAGGGTTATTAGGCGAGGGCAACGCTCTGTTTTAAAATGAATGTAGAAAACTTTTTACAAAAAAAGTGTAGCCGACTTCAATGTAAAAAAATCACTAAAAAGTACTTTTCAGTGTTTTTTTAACATACACCGACTTCCGTAATTTTTTTTTTTAATGTTTTTTTACATTACTTTAAACGTTTCAGTTACGGTACCACCATTGCACCACTTAAAAGTAGGTCCCCCAGACAAACTTAAATACCTTATAGCCAGAGTGCATCTCATAACAATTCTAATAATACCAAAAACGGGTAGATTACATCAATTTACCTTCCGGCTTCATCATCAGATCAGCTCGATATGTCCTCCTTTTCTTTCAGTCAGTCTTCGATGACACGTATAACAATATTTCTATGGTACAATTAAAAAACTATTTTCAAAATCTGTCCACAACTGATCGAGATATCGGTGAACATACATAAAAAAATACATTCAGCCAAACATAGTTTTTTTAGAACTTTGTATTTTTGTATTTTGTATTTGTATAGAAACTCCTCCTTTTCGAATTCGGTTAAAAATAGTAATATCGTAGGAATAAATCCTACACGAGTAAGATGTTTTTATCCCCGATTCCCACAGTATTGTCTAAAATACTGCTCAAGGATGGAATAATATGTCGTAGTGGCCTAGGCACGATAAATGATCTTGCCCATACCTATTTATCTTAAACTGGCTGCCCGCCCCAGCTTCGTTAACGTTCAACATTTTTTCAAAATTTCATTTTCTTTTTCAAACAAACCTGGTTCTGAATTACGAACACAACAAAAAAATAATTAGCTAAATAATTGCTGTCCTAATTTCATGTATTTACATCCACATACATTCGGCAATTATTTTTTAGGGATCTGTACCTCAAAAGAAGAAAAAAAACGGTACCTACATATCGGTATAGGAAAACTTTGTAGTTCATCTGTCTGTTTGTCTTTTAAGATCCTTTATATCTAAATCGCGTGGAGGTATCGAGTTGTAATTATAAGCAGATAATCGTGTTTGCAATCTCTTGAAAAAAATAAATTTCTAAAATTTCTAGTTAATGAAAAAAAATAAAAATGTAAACAATAAATTCGTTATTACGTCACAAAACAAAAAAACTTTTTTTTGCGATTTGGAAAAATCGTCGAGAATTCATTTAGTAATTTAACTACATATTTACATACTTAGCGTAGCTTGTACGGAATCCTTAGTGCGCGAGTCGGACTCGCACTTGCCCAATTTTTATTAATACATATAGAACATTTCATACAGAGGTCTGTTCAAACATTAGCGGATATTTATTTATTTAACGATTTTTGTACAAACAATACTAAAATAGCAAAAGAAGGAAACAGAAGAATACAAAGGTGATGTTTATTTCTAAAGAAATCTCTTCCAGCATACCTGCGAAAGGAAAATCGGAGAAAAAAGAGAGGTAGACACTGTGTGTAAAAGGAAAAAGATATCGCTAGCATAAAGTTAAAAAGTATCGTATCTACTTTGAATGGGTACTGCCTATTCCTGGGGATCTCCTCTCTTATTAAGCGTAATGAAGTACTAGGCTGTACCTCTAATAGACTGTATTATAAACCTTCAATGGTTTCCAACTTGTTACTTTCAATTCACAGCAGTTTATGCAGTTATTATTTTTCAAGCGGCGCACTTTTGCCAAAAATAGTTTGCAGCCAGTCTACTATTTCCAAACACTAAAGGTGAGTAGGTATAGACTACAACATTTTCTGGAGCATTTCTGTGTAATGTAACATTCTTACGAGTGGTACAATACAGGCAAAAGCTCAGTTTCCTAAGCACTTCCATGTTATGTAACGTTCCTGCGAATGCTCGGCGTTATGTTACGGGTAAATGCTCACAGCGAGTGTGCATTTATCAACATGTCGTTGTAACTTGCGTTCATTTTTTTTTTAAATGTCACCCCGCAGCCGCGCATCGCCCGCACTCGTGGCTCGACAAAATGTTACACCAATACGCTCGACGAAATGTTACACCAATATGTTCGTTGGTTTGTAACAAAGAGGCGACGTTTCGTTCGTAAAAGGATGATACACTAGAACATATCATAGAGCGGCTCGTTGTTCTGTTACAAGTAAATGTTGTAGTTTATACTCACCTTAACAGCGTTATGAACTAATGTTCTACCTAAATTATTAACACAATGTTTTATTAATGGGCCCTAAATCGTTGTAAAGTGATTTATTTTTGACGTGTCAACGGATAAAATAGATTATTACTCTAGTACCTACGTATACGTGGAATATACGTCCAATTAAATCTATCCTATAGCTGATTTTGACATAGCAGTAGGGTCAACTTTGGTAAAAAAAAACATACATTGCGCTGATTACATTAGATTAGATTAGATTTACCTTTCGAATACCGTAATTAGAGACACGATAGAAAGACTATGAGAGAGCGAACGCTGGCGTTAACTTAGTTTAAAAAAACCTTAAAAAAACAAACGAAACCTTACTGTCCCCGCACACGGGTCTCAAAAAAACGCCGCTTCAAGCTTCTTTTCGAGGCGGTCTTTTTTGTGGCTCGTGTGCGGCGGCGCATCTACAAAAAAACGCTTGAAGCCGCTTCAAGCTTCTTCAGCCACAAGCTGTTACGCGCCTTATTTGCGGCGGCTTCTAGCTTTTTTTGTGGCCGCTACTAGCATTTTTTTGTGGCGGCGTTTTTTGATACGAATCACAAACAGATCTAAGGGTTTTTTTATTGTTGAAAGGTTTGCGTTTCACCGCTGTTCACCTGATGGAAAGCGACGATGTGGTTCACGATGGAACGCGCAAACTTAGAAGTAACCTATTCATTCTTGACTTAAAAATTCCCAGGTTGTAGCCATCAGGAAACACAGGCTCCGGCAGGAAATTCCACTCTTTAGCTGTCCGAATGTACGCACAATGAATGTGTTCCCAAAACGGTTTTGTGCGTTTAGGTGGAATGTCCATCATGTACCAGTGGCGCATCGCCGTAAGCCTGGTGCTTTAAAAACTGTTTCTATGGAAAACTGGCACAGGAACTCAAAAGACAACTGAAGGAACATGGCTGGGTTTTAGTCAGCAAGTTTGACAACCCCTTAGCTCCATTCCAAGCGGAAGACGTTGTCATGATTTCCACTTAAAAGAAGGAATTCTATCGACATTTTTATATTCTTTTTTACCCTTATCAATGTAGGGCTAGATAGCTAAAGATAACGCAAGTAACGTGGCGACAAGGTGGCAGGCTAAGCCATTATGTTTGTAAGAAAAATATAAATAGAGTGATTTTCAATTCAGAGCTTATCTTTTAGGGAATGAAACCTGATTTTAAATGTAAAAAAAATCTCGACGATATTATCAGTGAAATCGCGGAAACAATACCTACTTGTCTATTGAACAATTTTTTTTATCTTTCTGTTACTCCCAAAATTCCACGCAGTGATTTTATCATCAAACGTGAGTTTTTTTATTCAGCATTTGTCATTTTTCTGCTGCTAAAGAAAAGGTTAGGCAGGCCGACGGAAATATATTTTACGTATTTTGTAAATCAGAAAATGTTTGAGTTTGATCGTGATGTTAAAAAAGTAATCGGTACAATCGTAAAGTTTTGGTTTTTCTTAATACAGGGTATCTTTGACATCTCCGCACAAATGAATACCACGGATCCAGTTATGATTTTGGACGCCGACGCCGAAAAATCCGAAATCCGACGAAAAATTCCACTACTGGGTGGGTTGGGTCCTAATTTCTGAAAAAAACATGTTCTTTTTTAATTTCAACTCTAAAATCGTTATTCTAACTAACCCTGATGATATTTTTTAGTAAAAAACAGAAAAAATTTAAACAAAAATAAATTAATTAAAAAGTCATCGGGGTAGATAAAATCGTTATTCCAATCAATCCTGATGACATTTTTAATTTCAAAGGTAATTCATTCATTTTTTTTACAAAAAATGTTAAAATAACGATTTTATACAGCTTAAATTAAAAAAACGTAAAATAACAATATAGGTAAAACCGACGAAAAATTCCACTACTGGGGGGTCCAGAATCATGTACTGGATCCATGGTATTTGTTTGTGCGTCGATATCAAAGACACCCTGTATAAACATGTAGATTTATTAGGTCAGAGCCTGAGTTTTCATAATTTGTATTCAGATTTGTCGTCTATTAATTGTTAAAGATGCAATTTTCTGAAAATCAAAAGTCAATAATAGGTTTTATTCTATACTTTTACCGCTGTTAGGGTTTAACAGGTTCCTTTTCCACTCGCCTATCGTCAACATCAAGCATGGTTTAAAAGCTTGTTGCTTCGCTTGCAATCCAACGAAAAAAGAGTAATAACGCCTGAAAACTTTGTTAGCTTTCGGTAATTCCGTGATTTACTCAAATATTTTACAAAACTTGTTCCAGAAAGTAGTTTTTTTTAACCCTTAAAGTTTTTGAAAAAAGTGGTCGTCAGTCAGAATCTCCATTAAACATGCAAGGCTTCCATGGATGTACTTTTTATATTTTTAAATGAGTACATTATGGAGAGCCAAAGCTCAAATAGCAGATTTTCAGAGGTCTGGATTGGTTTTACACAAATTTATATTTTGATTTCCACAGAAGCCACAAAATATCTGGAGAAAGAAGTTGTGACTAAAAAATTAAAAGGGAATCGTTTGTCTTGGTATGGTCACATGAGTAGATAAACCGTACAGAGGCAAAGCTTCAAACAACCGCTCGAATCGGTTGCACTACTACAAGCGCGCGGGGAATGTGTGAGTGACCACCGTCCGCTTGTTGCGTACGCGACGAATACGATACGTATTCCTGTACGGTTTATCTACTTATGTGGTATGGTCATGTGAAAACGAGGGACGAAACGCATG
Source organism: Mythimna lalbum (assembly GCA_949319445.1). Classification (NCBI taxonomy): domain Eukaryota; kingdom Metazoa; phylum Arthropoda; class Insecta; order Lepidoptera; family Noctuidae; genus Mythimna; species Mythimna lalbum. The sequence goes on along the minus strand of OX439351.1, from coordinate 7,740,514 downwards.
TTGCTAAAAAGTTATGAGTTTACATGTGGATGGAGGGGGAGAGGGAGGCCAAAGAAAAGATGGATGGATTGTGTGAGGAGTGACAGGACAGAATGGAAGAAAAAAACGTGTTGCGCCGATCCCAAATAAAACGGGACAAGGGCAGGAAGACGATGATGATCTGGAGAAAGAAGCTGGCCGCTCTGAAGGGGTTCGGTTATACTGTAGAGTTTTGTGTACAGACAAGTCGCTTTTTCTTGACCATTTTTTTGCATATTAGACTGGATTTATCTGTTCAAACAGACCTCTAATTGCTACGTGGAGTGTTTTCTGCGAATATTCTTAAAAAAAAAAAAACAGTTGTATCAAAATTAACACAAACAACAGTCACCTCACTATTTTGTTTAATTAACATAGTAGCATAATCTACAAAGTTAAACATCATAGCGTAAGCTTTGAATTAACCCTATCTGAATTTAAATTCTAAAACCGTAGTAAGTTATGTAGACTTTTCAGAGTTCTGTGGTATTATTTTACGTGGTTAGAAGCGAGTAAACTTTACATTCTGTAAATGTGGTTTATTTGATTTAAACGGTGGGTACACGAGAGAGTAGGTATGCAGGTACAGAACCCGCCTAATTGAAATCACGCAAACTATGATGTTAAGTGAGATTGTTGGCTAAGTACGTATTTACTCATGAGGTTGTGTGAACTCTATTTGTAGTACTGGAGCTTATATATTTTACCTGTAGAGTGTATGCAATGAAGATATAGTGTATAATGTACAGCACATACGTAGTGTTTACGTGTTTTGACCGAAGGAAGAGGTATTGTTTGCTACACAGGAATTTTTAATATATTTTTAATAAGAATTTTAATTAGGTAGGTTCTTTTTCTTTGTTAAAAATATTTGCCCGACACTAAGAATTACTCCTTTAGAGCTGTGTGTGGGTGTATTGACCAATATGTAAACTCGCATATCGATACCTACCAGAAGTACCAGTTACCGTAAAAAAATATTTTTTAGGTTTTAGGTAAAATACCTTTACGTCAATTATCCTAAGGGACATTTTTACATTTTAGGTAAAATACCCCTCCAGGGTATCCGAAAGGGAGTTCAAGCCCCGTTATGAAGGCTAGAAGGAACGGGGTGGGATTTTTGTCAGTAAGAGTCTGACACCAACTCCCGCTCCGCCCAAGAGTGGGGGTTGTCATTGGATAATTTTGCCCACCATAAAAAAAGGTAAAATACCCCTACGTTGATTGATACTTCTGGTATCGACATACATGACACCCACACCTGGAACAGTTGCCAATTGACCATTCAAATATTTGTTCCGTGCGGGAATCGCTCAATCACGGCATCAATCGTGCGTAGCATAATCAGTCTTGTAATGTTCCCACTGCGAGGACTCAAGCCTCTAGGAGAGGTATTGGGCCGTAATCCACCACGCGGGCTCAGTGCGGGTTAGTGGATGTCACAAGTATTCGAATCTTCGGTGCTAGGACATGCCAGTTTCCTTACGATGTTTTTTTTTTAAGTTTTGAGAGCAGTGGTGATAAAATTACACAAAGTAATGCGCCTGGTTGGGATTGAAACCGCGACTCGTAAATCGGGGCCGTTACTACTCGGCCATCACTGCTCATCAATCGTGTAGATTAATTTTATTATTTTGTATACTTTGTTATAATCTTAGACAAAAACAAAACGAAGTTCTTTAAACCTTTTTAACTGCTTGCATCAGATCGGTCCGACGTGTGTTTTTGTGTCTGCTATTTATTTTTGTGACTGGCTTGGTACCCCATCTTGTTTAGCTTGATTTCAATCGCCATAGGTGACAGTAGAGCTGACGAGATGGAGTATTTGGTCGTAATAATAATATAATAATAAGCTGTCGTTGCGCGTTTGGATCAAGGGTCTGATACAGAAGGCAGTACTCGATACGGCTCGCATTGTGAGGAGGTTCCTGTCTCTGGAGCCCTAACCACCGGTAGCTTGGACCCTGCTCCCGACACCGGCGGATAGCTATTTTTTTATATTTTTAAATGTGTTTTTTTATATCATTTTGTAAAAAAATATTTAAGAACATGTAATATAATATGTGCTAAAAATGAATAAAGGAAATATAATAATAATAATATTCCACAACTATCACACAAACGTCTCGCCGCTAAAAGCGTCGTGCACGCTTATTTCGCCAAGCTTGCACAAGCTTGGCGGAATAAACGTGAGAGTGTTTCTCGTATAATATCCGATATAGGAGGTTAGGAGGCTTAAAAATAACATCATAAAGATAGGCAATTATCTGGAAAACTGATAGCAGTCACTCTGACTAAAATACAGATCCGCCTCTGGGTGTTCCAGTAAAGGTCAACGACAGAAAAACAAAGACCTAGCGCCCTTTTTAGTTTAAAAAAATGTCTTGGTTCCTGACTTTCTTTAATTTAGTATATTCAAGTGATCCTCCATAAGTTACAGCCGCAGCGAGCGCTCCACTATTATAATAAGTCCCGCCGTCTGTCCCGACAAACTTTCGTTGTTTGCGGCACCTGCATTTCTCCTTTTCAGAGACAGTAATAAGCCACTTTAGAATTATTACTTCATAAGAGCACGCCGAGGTAAAACGTGACGGACTACCTCCTTTGATTGTAAACATCGCACAATAATAATCAGCATCTCTAATTAGAATAATCCAAACACCAATTTACACGACGTAATTGAAGCCATATTCTATTATAGTAAAACTACAAGCTTACAGAAGATTAAGCGTCTCTGAGATTCGGTTTCATGTAACTATGAAGAGTACAGCACGCAATGTCTTAGTAAATGTTAATTAATAGCATCCTTACGTACGCCGAGGTAGTCTGAACCCGATCTCGTTCGATACTAGTTAGCGGCGGAGCCGAGCTGGATTAACAATGACTCCAGAAATAGTTGAATCAATTGTCGAGAGAATGTGTGCGGCTGTGATATCGATCAGAGGCCTTAATGCGAGCTGTCTTTACGTTAACGCGATCGAAATATTTACCGCGTCTGACTCTCTGATTGGTTAAGAGCTTAGAGTGGACCAATCGAAGTGTCGAACGTCATAAACGTGTCAAACGCGTTAACGTAAAAAAAATCGCACTAGGATCTCAGACAACAAATAGAGAATGTGCATTATACGTAGCTCACGCAACATCTACTTTTGTAAGTGGAAAATAAACGAGAATTTATCTGAACGTTCAGTGGTCGAGTCTTCCGAGTCGCATTAGTCTGGTTGTGTCCGATGTTCTGATGTTACAAGCCAGTTTTATCCCTTCCGTTGAGCTCTGTCGATCGTTCAGTCAATGGTTCAGTAAACGCGTGTTGTGTTTTCGTAGATTTACAGCAACAAAGTTATAGAGAAAGCGTGTTCTATGGCGAGGTGATGTTATTAAATTTTATCGACTTCATACACCACTACTCTATATCCATCGCGTTTAATATGATGATGGTGGCATAAACGCTTCAATATAATTTGGTAAGTAACACACTGTTTGTATAGGCATGTTGGTAGTGCTTTAGTCTCTATTCTTAGTCTAAACAGGATAAAGGGATCAGCCAGGTTCGTTTTGGAACTCGAGGGCGGAGAAAAATGGAATCAATAGGCTTTGATAATCGGCTTTGTCATTGATGTATTGTACTGTGCCTGGCTCCTAACAAGGACGCAGCTGTGAGCTATTTATAAGATTCACAAAAGGTACTTATTGAAAGTTAAACCAATTCAAATGTAACTAAAGGTGCATTGAATTTGCAAAATCAATTGGACAAAACTAAGTTGAAATGGGTAAAATATTGGTTGGCGTAAAAGCTAGTTCGTAGTGTATAGATTACTGGTCTTGACTTGGGTAATTAATGTAAGTTTCGCCAAGTTCAGTCGAGCGTTCGGCCAGTGAAAGCAGGAACAACAGCAATGCAATCAGAAGCTCTGCTAATATTTTGAATAGCACGTTTTAAATACGACCGTCTTTTATTTTAGTCCACCGTTATTCGGGAAATATAAATTAAGCTTATTCCTCTTTAGCCTCGGTATTGGGTTAATGTCTCTCCGCTGATCACTACGTAATATTGCAGCGCGGTTTAAATTGTAAACCTAACATGAACTGAAGCCCTACCACGAGCTCTAAGCGATCCAGTTGATGATTTAAGCTGAACTGCAAAAGGGATGGAGCTATACATTATTTTTAGTTTATGCGAAACCTGAATATAGTTTGTTCAGAATGAGTAATTGAACGGATTCCAATAGGTTTTACACCATGTTATATGTTTTTCCAAATATTTTAAAAGGTCACAAGTTGGACATCACCGATACTAAATACAACACAGGTCACGGCAGGTCCTAGCGGGTATTAGGTGCCTTCAAACAGATGGGTGCAAGTGCAAAACAACCCCTCAGTCGCCAAGATGGCCCGGTGACCTTGTATTTTTGGTGTCATAACAAGTTTATAACTTTGTGATTTTTCATGATACGGTTTTGAAATTTTGTAAGATTCTTTACATAAAAATACTAGACGGGTGTTTCAGGTTTCGCATATAGGTACTAGAACTGAGGTTGTATAGAGTGTATAGCTCCATCTTTCTGTCTCGCTCGCACGATTAACATTTTAACTCGTCATGGTAAGAAATGAGCTCTCAAGCTTGGCGCTGTCGTCGACAATTCGGGACCAGAAGTACTTATTAGAATTTAATAGCAGTGGCGGAGACATGTCAACGGATTCGTTAATAAAATGTCGTTTAACTGGAGGATTTATTGACCCGGAGCAGTTTACTAATAAATAAGCGAGTAGCGTCCGGGGCCGGGGCGACGGTGGAGCCGGACTGCGTTTCTCAAGCGGTCAATTGATTAAACGAAGCAATTAAACAATCAGTCCTCAATGGCCGCGGCGATTGTCGCAAATGAGTGCGGGTTCGACATCTGCGTGTTCCACGACGTTCGTTAGCTCCATGACTCCATGTATCACACCATAAACATTGTATTTATGTGTTCATGTGGACGTCGTATATTGTACCGAAACTCCTAAAAACTTGTGTAAACAAAGTTTTGACGCTAATTAATGACACAGTCAAAGTTAATTAAACGAATCTATTGACTAAGTTCCTGGAAATATATCGTCTCGACACAATATAATTTATGGCGAAGTTGTTTGACGTTTATATTACCAACGTTATTTTATTTAACTTTAATAACAATCTGGTTTTGTTATCTCATTTCGCAAAAAAAGAAGAGCAAACAAAGGGTATCTGTCTGATATTCGGTGTTTATAAATAGGCAATATCTGTTAACCCCTCCACAAAGAAACTATCAAAGTTAAGTAGTTATGGCTCACGATCACGATATGACATAGTTCGTTTATGTAAAACGTCTCATTTTATTTCGGAGCCCCTTTCCGGGCGTGTGACACGTTACATTTGTATTACAATAAACAAGTCGCAAGATAACTTTATAGAGCCATGAATCGTGGCTCCCTGGGTAGCTGTAGCGAATTATTCTAAAATTAAACTGTATTTATTGTTGGACAGTTTGGCGAAACTGTTCCAAACGACTGTGACATCCGGGCCGATCAAAGTGATCGAGAACGAGCGTCGGGTCCGCGTTTTATTGCGCGACTGGTGTGGACTGTGTGTGCCGTGGACACAGGCGCAGCACCGCCATGCCGGGTAATTGACTCCGCTCAGCCATCCATATGAATGGTAATGCCAAATTTAGTTGCAATCCCCGCGATCGCGTGCTGCTCTACGTAAATTGAACCTACAAAGTTGACGATCGTAATATAAATTCAAAAATGTTAAAGTCGTTGTAAATAATGTAGCAGTTAATGCAAACAAGCTGTGTTGGGTTTAAAGATGGCTATTATGCATAAATTGTATGGCGTGGCTTGTTAGCATCCTTTTGCTACTTATTCACAAAGGCGAGCTAAGAGCATGTAGTTGTAGCTTGCATAATTTCACATTCTGTTTTTTGTAACGCTATCGATTAATATATAATGCCACAGATTAGGTACACAACTAAGTGGTTCGCTTACAATAAAGAGATGCTGACGCATTTATCTTGAATAGAAAATTATGCTGACACAGAATAGTAATTTAGTAAACAAAATAAGCGTTCCAGTTTTTTTTATTTACGACTGAATTCATGAAATTAATTCCTTATAAATATTTAAAAATTCAAATTGGGTCGAAACTCCTTACGGGATTTTATTCGGAAAAGTTTTTTCGTTAGTTAATTACAATAACCATAAATTAACAGGGCTGATGTCAGTGGTGACGAGCGTGTCAGTGAACAAGTGGCTGACATGGCCAGTGTGTCGCGACGTGACACGCGGTAGGACAGAGGTCACGTTGTCGCCGCGACAAGTTTTCCATATGGTCGGGGCTGATGTTATAACAGTTAATCCCCTGCGCGAGCCCGGCGGGGGCCACATGTCGCCGGCCCATTAAACTCGACACCCTAACAAAAAATAATTACTTCACCATACAGCTCTACAGTCCACAACTCGTTCAATTTGTGTTTAATCTCCTTAAAGGGCGTCGGACGTAATGAAATTAAAAAGTCACAAATAAAATAATGAACTAAACAACCCCTATGGGACGTATGGGTTTGTTACAACTTATTGTGAGACGATCGGAGATAGCGAGGAATGTTCGTGTGTAATCAGGCGTGAGAAAGGGCAATTACCGACCATTTCAAAGAAATGTAGTTGTAAAGTAAACTATGGAAATTATAAGGGTTGGTAAATAAAATTGTCAGTCCCATACTATGATTGTCATATATTTTTGATTATAGACTCTACTAGAAAACTAGAAAGAGGTGGCGGGATGATTTGGACGCCTACCACGAGGACTGGTTAGAGACAGCGCAGGAGAAGAAATTTTGGAAGGACTTGGGGGAGGCCTTTGCTCAGCAGTGGGACAGGATAATAAAATAAAAAAAAAGACTTTACTGTATAGGTATCCGACCATGGAGGAAGGATTATCATGTTGCCTAGTAACTGGTAACTGGGTTGTGTTCGTCTGAGGAGGTCACTCCATGTATAACACAGGTATTCAGTCGCATTCGGATAGACTGGAAGCTGACCACAAGCTAGTTAGGAAAAGGCTAGGGATCTGATTAAGAACACAGTCATGGGCAGATAACCTTGACTACCAGCTACGGTAGGGGAGGGTTTACGGACGACTAGTAATAGGTAGGTCGCCGGCCGGCCGTCCAGTAATCTTCAAGTCGTCTACAGCGCGTAGTGTTCCACGGACTCTTCAAAGATAAGTCAGCAACGGTAAGGGCCTAGGGCAAATGCTCGCCAGGACCACAGGGATTTTATGAAAAGCAAACTCGTGGTTTTAGAACACAAAGGGCAACTTAAGAACACATGTCGACGACGGAGTGACAAGAACCTTTATCTACCAGAACATAATTTTATTATTGTGTTAGTTCATTAGGTGACCTTGTCAGCAAATTGGATGCATAGTTGCTTAATAGTTATTGTCAGTTATAGTTAACTCGTTAAAAAATAAGATATAAAGTTAGCTGCTTTTGCCAACTCATGCAAACGATTATTTTTAAAGTCTATTTACGTAAAAAAAAAAAACCAAAAATGTCACTTAGGAGTTCTTGTCACTTCATCGTCGATGTGTGGTTTTAATCAGTAAAAATCTGACACGCCCTTCCGCTCTACCAAAGAACGCGTGTAGTTAGTGGATGATTTCATACCACAAAAAAGTCTTTAGTAGATACATTGAAACTATTTATAGAACAGGGATCCTTTGTTAGCAAAATGCAATTAGTAGATACTATGAGGCGATTAATTAATCATGGAGGCGGTTTGATAGATATGTAATCACACTAATACTATAAAAACCAAAGTTTGTGTGAGTACACTGTATGTTTGTTACTCCTTCACGCTTAAGGTGGTGCATCACGACTCACATTTTCACTGTTTTTCATACAACCGCTCATAACTGATTATGACGTTATTACACATTTTTCATTAGATATTTTGGAAACACAGTATCTTGTGGATATTATCTAGGTTTCTAAAGAAACCAATTTCTAAATTTGTGTAAAACTAATCCAGTAAAACCTCTGATAATGTCCTATTTTGTATGAACTTTGACACTTCATAATTTGCCTAAAAATTAAAAAAGTCAAAAAAGTAATTCTCTAGAGACCTTGCAAATTTTATATACACTTATGTCGCACTGTGGAACTTAAAGCATTTAAAGAGTTAAGATTCTAAATGACGACAACTTTTTCCAAAAACTTTTAAATGTTTAAAAAAAACAGCTATTTCCTGGAGCAAGTTTTGTGAAATTTTCGAGTTAATCTCGGAATTACCGAATACTAACAGAGTTTTCAGGCGTTATCTCTCTTTTTTTGCGTTGCCTTTTCGTCAAACATCGCGTTGGATTGCATTAAATGACGTAACAAGCTTTTAAACCATTTTCGATGTTTACGATAAGCGAGTGGAGAAGGACCCTCTTAAGGCTGGAGTCTTGTAAAAATTCACCCGCGGCAAATTATTTATTTTATTTTTATTTTTTTTTATTTTTTCACATTTTAGGAAAGCTTACAGACTAATAACTACATAAAGACAATAGTAGGTAATTAAATTGCTAATTACAAGCTTCCACATGTAGGTAGCTATAGTGACAAAAAAAAAAAACAAAAACTAGAGTTGGTCCAACAACAGGTTAACACAAAGTTGTTAACTCTTAATAATTCTAACATAAATATTAATTCTGTGATTCAAGTGCTAATAGTTGTAGTATGCAATGCTGGTTGTTCAAAAAATGGCTTTGCTAAGTGCTTCCTAACTGTGCTCGCTTTCGTGCAAAAGAGGTCAATGCCGGGTTCACATGAAATCTTATTAAAACTGCGACTGGCTCTAAGAAAAAATGCATTACGCCTATAATTAGTATTTGCATTAGGTACATGCAGAAGTGGTCGCTGTCGCAGCCCCATCTGATTAGTGCGTATTAACAATTTTGAGATAAGCTCAGGACAGTCAATTGAACCATTTGCGATATTAATCAAGTAGCACACATCACTAACATCACGTCTCTGGTCAAGAGGTAGAAAATGGTATCTTCTGCATCGATGAGTGTAGTTATCAGATACTTGTTATTATTAGCGCATCTTTGTGTGCTTTTTTTGAACAAAACAATGAAACAACTTGAAATATTATTATAGCACATATTTAACCATAGTATGAGTAGTAGCCAGTTATTTTTTTAAGTCAATTTGGGTGTATTGTGTTTGGTAAATCAAGCGTTAAACATAGCTCTTTCGTGCCAACTTCATTTCGACTTATGTTTGTGAGCTTCGTTAATGGCATAATATAACGAATTTACAAATCTTACGAATGGAAACTAAGCGCAACATTATCATCCTTGAAATGCATTCATGGCTAGTTCTAATTATGTTTCATTTTCTAATTTCAGAAGTCACAATTTTATCAAAATTCTCAACATTTGGCTCTTATTAAATGTTTTTTTTTTCACAATAACTAAGCATCGTAGTTACATCATAATTAGATTATTTTGATGCCAAACGTTCAATAAAGCAATTAATAAAAAATTTAAAATCTAAATCACCATAATTCATCCAAAATAATGATTTCAAAAGATGTCCTAAAAATGTGTACAAATACTAATAATTTATACACATTCGGATATAAAAAGAAAACAAATAATAATTTTCCAACTAGAAGATAAAAGTATAATGAAATATAATTACGATACAAAGCTGCGTTATTTGATCTAACTCATAAGAGTTTGCAGTTAATCGGCAGTTTAAATGCAGTTTATACGATTTTGACAGAGGTGTTACTTACTGACTAATTTATTATGCAATTAAACATGCTATTCTGGTGTTTCAAAAAAAAAAATTATCTGAGTACGAGTCGGAATGCTCCAAGTCTCTTAATAATTGTAAAACAATCCAATAATCCTAAATTACCAAACATTATATGGGCAATCGTAAATCGAAATTTCATGAAAAGTTGACGTTTAAACGATCTGGCCAGTATTAGTTGGCCATATCATGAAATGCAACAATTTCATGATATGGCCGGTCACATCATAAAGTGATCAATTCGATAATATTTAACCATGACATACTTTTTTGAAGTCGTTTAATGAGATGTAGAAGGTCTTACAATACCTAAGTCTCCTTAAAAGCTTTATGTCACCTTAACCGTCTTTATATAATTTCCTCTTTGTATTTCCTTGGCTTCCGTTCCCAGTTTTCATACAGTTGCACAGAAATTTAGGCTACTTAGCATGCAAGAGCAGTGCTCTTCAACTTATGCTCTATACAAACTTACTGGGCCCCAGAACTTAAATATCAAACTGCACACATTTCTGTGTACATTTCCATAGTATATCTTAAGAGGGTCCTTCTCCACCCGCTTATCGTAAACATCGAAAATGGTTTAAAAACTTGTTACATCATTTAATGCAATCCAAAGCGATGTTTGACGAAAAGGCAACGCAAAAAAAGAGAGATAACGCCTGGAAACTCTGTTAGTATTCGGTAATTCCGAGATTTACTCGAAAATTTCACAAAATTTGCTCCAGGAAATAGCTGTTTTTTTTAAACTCTTAAAAGTTTTTGGAAAAAGTTGTCATCATTTAGAATCTTAATAAAATTTGCAAGGTCTCTAGAGGATTACTTTCAAGTCAAAGTTCATACAAAATAGGACATTTTCAGAGGTTTTTACTGGATTAGTTTTACACAAATTTAGAAATTGGTTTCTTTAGAAACCTAGATAATATCCACAAGATACTGTGTTTCCAAAATATCTAATGAAAAATTTGTAATAACGCCATAATCAGTTATGAGCGGTTGTATGAAAAACAGTGAAAATGTGTGTCGAGATGCACCACCTTAAGCCGTTGGGCCCGAAAGGTTTTGAAGTGACGACCTCGTACCGGAAGATGCAGCGTTGGAAGGCTTCCAACAAGGTGGACTGATGACCTGGTGAAGGTTGCGGGAAACCGGCGACGCTTGGGGGAGGCCTATGTCCAACAGTGGACGTGTATCGGCTGAAATGATGATGATGATGATCTTAAGCCGGGTATCCACTATATGTTCGCGAACCTCTTGCATTCCGCGCTCCTGCAACAGCTCCACATAGTGGATTTGTTCGCACTCCTCGAGCGTGCAACGGTGCGCGCTGCGTGCTCAGCACTGAAATCGGTGGGGGTTTTTGAGCGAACACAAAGGGGTGTTCAGTTTGTTCGTAGAGGCGAGCAAAATACCACGTTTAGTGCGAACATGTCATGTATCACGCTCCACGTTCGAATAAATGGAGTGTTCGAGTAAAAAATTTTCGTAGGGGACTGTCATGGAGCATGAATGTTTCTTACGACGACGCGCGAGACGGTAAGCGCATCTCCATAATATGGAGATGCCCGTACAATCTCCATTAGAGCGGTTGCAGATGCGTGGAGCAACCACTAAACGCCGCGATTGGCATATTTCCTATAGTTTTCATACATTTTATGTGGATTCGCCGCACACAGTTGACGCTGGTGGCCGCCACACGCTTCAAAACACCGCTGGTGGCTTCTTGTGGCCCGCACTGGCCTCTGAAGGCTGATACAAAATGCCGTCGATATTTAAACCTTCTTCGTCCGAGTCCATTCACAAGTGGCTTGTGGCTGCTTCTAGCTTCTCGTGGCGTTGTTGGAGGCCGTGGCATGTGGCCCATGTGCGGCGTAGTTTGCGAACATAGTGGATAACTGGCTTTAGCTTCAAAATATTTCCGTAAGAGGTGTAGTGATTATCGTCAGGTTTCTTGGTTATGTTGAAGATTAGGCTCGAGTTAGGTCGAGTTCTCGAGGCAGGGTCGTTGGCCAGGATCTAATGACCTCTCAGCCGGTGAGCTGCCGAGTATCACATGTTAACTGCTGCTATCCTGGTAATTGGTCGTAGCACACGTTGAAGTGCCAACCTGCTTGGTGAGACCTTTAAGAGGTACTAGTGTAGAGTGTTTATGCTTGTTATGCAGTGGACTTTAAAGAATAGGATGGGAAGAGTTTGACCTTTTTTCTTTTATGTAGGCTTTTTTTTGGTAGGTAAAAATTATCCAAATGTCATCCCCCGCCCTTGGGCGGAGCGGGAGATAGTGTCAGACTCTTACTGACTAAATAAACCTCTCTGTTCCTTCGTGCCTTTCATACCGGGGCTGGGATACTCTTCGGAGCTAACCCTGGCCCCAGTACGCTTTGACCCAGCTGGGCCCCTGCTGTTGCTGACAACTCCTTGAGGCGCGCGTGAATCACAACGCGCTGTCGACTCGGTCCTTGTTCTTTGCGACCGGCGAGCTGCCCATTGCTCGTAAGTTCGCGCTTATTTTGCACTACTACCCACGTATGACCGTGAAAGATTTTAGTCGAGTTTGTTGCCTAGTGTACCTGTAATGGTTTGGTGTGATGTCACAACATATATGCAATCGATCCTATTCTCATTTGGAATGCATTGTACCTACACAAGACACCCAGACCTAGAACAAGCATCTGTAAGCCATGCAAATATTGGTTCCGCGTGGGAATCGAACCCCACACGCAGCGCAGCATCCAATCGCCTAACCACTGCGTCAACTGTGTCAGCTAATACAAAATTACCCAATTCTATTTATAGTTTTTTCTATTTTAAATTGTGTGCCAATCTATTGTTTTGATTATGGAATTATCCTTTTATAGCGACTAATTGTAGGTGTTGCTAGCAATTGCTGTAGATTTTACGAGCTGTGCGGTACACGAGTTAACACCAAAGTAGGTCTTAAAGTCTAAACAGAAATGAAAACAGGTCACGATTGTTCCTAATAGGTGCTGAAGTAAAGTAGATGCAGATACATGCGAGGTACACGGCCTACCTTCGCGAGGTACCAGGTGGCCAGTCTGTCCCACTAAAGACATCCGCTACCCTCATTTGACTTTTATAACTTTCACGACAAGGTGAACGGCTGACTTTTAAAGCATGTCCTTTACTCGCTAAACAGCGATCTAAATATAATTAACACAATTAAAGTCAGTACACGATAAGTAATTATAGAATACTAGCTTTTGCCCGCGGCTTCGCTTGTTTACATAAAATATAGCCTATATCACTCAGGAATAAAGTAGCTTTCTATCGGTGAAATTTTTTTTGCAATCGGACCAGTATTTTCAGAGATTAGCACAATACTTCTACAAACCATAAAAACCTCCTACCTCTTTATATTATTAAGTGTAGATAAAAACAAACTTTAGCTCTTTATATTATTAGATAATGTAGACTATCATTGCTAATGATGTACTTGTCGAGTCGAAGCGCCTAAGTTATGAGCATCGACGCCGAGTCGCTAGCCTATCGGTTTTCTACCAATATACTCGTAAAATAGGTAGCAATTCGGAAAATATGCGTCGGAATTGCGTAACTTAATTCCGCCAAGCCCGTTTCGTCACCGGACCACCAGACCTGCGGCGATACGCCACCAGTACGTGGTAGACATCCCACCCACAAGCACAAAACGTTTTGGGACCACATTCATTGCGCGTAAAACTGAGTGGAATTTACTGACGGAGTCTGCATTTCCGAACAGCTACATCCTAGGATAAAGAGTGAGTCAAGAGTGTGTGCCACCGTCGACTACATTATTACCCATAATTACATGACATAGTGGTCAAGCGCCAACCTATCAATAATTAAAAAAAAAACTAGCTGGCTACCGCACCTCGATAAATAAAAATAAAAATTATTGAAATGGGTTAAGCCGTTTTTGAGTTTTAGCGCGACTAACGACCAACAATTGATTTTTATAAATAAATATAAAAAGATTTGATAAATGTAAGATGCAAATAAGAACTTTAACTATTGTTACATACTATTTGAGATATTTCTTTGTTGGGTACTATTATAAAATATTCATCTAATTATAATTATATGTACATTAAGAGGGTAAAACAAAAAAAAAACACTTGTCTAATTGGAACTAGTAAAAACCATTTAAAATAATGCGTCACAAAACTCTTCTTCCAAAAGACTGGCGGCCTTCGATCAAAAATGCTGGCCCTTGTGCAGCCTGTGCTACACTGCATGGCAACGCATCCTCCGTCCAATAACAAGGTGTTTGAAAGGTCTTTGTACAATTTGTGAGCACTCAGACCCCATGATCCGAAAATCCAGTTCAAACTATTTAATTATTCTCAACAATAACGTATTGAGTGAAAACTGAGGTATAGATAGATAAGATTACACTATTGTCGATTACACCCACATCCCCCTTGGGGAACGTTATGAAAGTTTAATAGAGTCAGCATTGAGTTCATGTCCTTTGCACATGTCTCCTTTATGTACCTACGTTAGTTTACAGAAGGAAATTTCCATTACCGATAGACATTTTGTGAAAAGAGGAAGCCCCACGTCTCGTGTTTGGGCCGAATATTTTCGGCGGCCAACCGTGAAATGGTTGCGGGCACAGTTTTTATCATGTTTACTATAATTTAGAGTGATAATATAGACCGTATTTTTGCCATTTAATGTGGTACAAGCGCTCGCTGAAATACTTTACAAATAAAATTACTAGTTTATTAGTTGGTACGTAATTATGAGGGGCCCTGATGGTCTTAATTGTTGATAGCGGTTGTCGGCTCGCGCTTTATATTGGCAAAAAGAGCAAAAATAAACACGTTGAAAAAGCTTCGGTCCTGGCTTCGTTTTTTGTCTCGGTTGTCACCCCAAATTCCTTCCTTGTTTGAGTTCTTTGCGCTGAATTAGAACTAAGAATCGGTGTAATCTTTACAATTACAAATCAATATGGCATAAGATTTATTAAATTTATTTGGGATGGTCCTAAATAAATTTAATAAATTTTTCATATTTCCGACTGCACTCAGAGGAGTACTTGAAAATAGTTACTTCAAAGGAAGATTATTAATTATAACATTTGGTCGCTGGTTCTCGGAAGTCTTGAGGCGGTTGTGGTTAAGGTAGTGGTAGAATATCGAACGTGCTCGAGGCGGGTGCGGCCGCTGCCTGTACACCGACTATTTTAATGACGACACTATTCAATAAATATAACTGATGTCAGTGAATTTACTTTCAAATGAAATAGCGAAGCAATGTTGGTATTTACTGCTGGAGTTTACAGTTGTACTGTGAAAAAAGCACCAATTAGTATTTGATATTGTAATAACATCGATAAACTGTGGGTTTATGGTATGGTAGAGTTGTGAAAACGATTCTACGATTACTGGGTCAATCGTTGGTACACAGTTGGTATTTTATTTATAAATCGTTATTAATGAAATCCTTACTAATATTATAAAAGTATGTTTGTTTGTTGCGTCTTCACGCCTATATGGCAGAAACGATTTTGATGAAACTTGGTACACGGATAGACCATGTCCTTGAATAGGACATAGGATACTTTTTATCCCGGAATTATATTCTCTTGGGATAATTTTCTGCTATCACGCGGGCGAAGCCGCTGGGAGCAGCTAGTCGTTTATAATCTAGTGTCTCTATGTAAAAAGAGTTAGCACAGAATATTTAGTTAGCTGCGGTGCGGTGCCGGGGTAGTTGGGTACAGTGTACAGTTGGAGCACAGTGGGCTATTCCGGTTGGCGGGCGCGGCGGGGGCGCCAACTGTCGCAAGAGCGCGGGCGCTGCGGTCGCCCCGGCCGCTGCTACAAACGCCTTGAATTCCTAACTCGGGGGAGCGAACAAAAATAACATAACGAGTCGAGCTTGTAATAACATTTGTCCTAATATATTACTATTGTGACGGCTCACAGCGTGCCGGATTTATATACTACCGTGCGAACCGTCACCTTATTATTTATTAATATTAATGCCGGCTGTCTGCACCAAAATTATTTTTCATTAGATATGCGAGCTAGAAGACTTTCCTCGTGTTTAACATGTTAATATTATGTGTAAGCAAATCTTTTGATGCGCGGATTTTTCTTCGTTAATTTGCTTGATGTTTCGTGTCTTGATTTCTGTGGGTTTTACGCCGAGGTGACGCACAGGTATACGTTTTAATATAAACGGGAATAAAGTCGTGCGAGACATTATTGTTTATGATCATACGAATATAGAACGAGTGTCTAATAAAGGGGATCATTTTATTACATTGTGTATTCGACTGTAAGGTAAACAGAGTCACAACATTGTTTTTCGTCGCCATAGATTTAGAAGCTCTGGAATGTATTTTGGTACTTTTATTTTATTATATTTTTGGTAATAAAATATCAGGACGACTGTATTAATTTCATACAAAATAATGTAGTACTTAACCCGTAAGATATTTATAGAGAGATATTTATTTATGAAATCAATTATAGTTTATGAGAAACTTGTAATAATTGGTAAGTGATTTTACGATTTTTTTACGATAATAACTTGAAACAAGTTTAAAACATAAATTATTTTATCTTTATTTTGTAGGGACTTTTATCTCATATAGTACGTCAGCCCCATCGTTACTTAACATATGTTTACAAAAACAACATAATCGGTACAATAGATTTCATGGATTTTTGAAAAGTAGAGCTATCGACATATTGTCATATCATACTGGTCGAAACCTACTGGGGCCAGGTTTATCCGAAAGGGATCTCGAGCCTCGGTATGAAGGCTAGAAGGAACGGGGTGGGTTTTTAGTCAGTAAGAGTCTGGCACAATCTTCCGCTCCACCCAAGAGCGGGGGTTGTGATTGGATGATTTTTGCCACCGAAAAAAAAAACTTAATCAAATGTATCGCAAAAGTTTCTAAATAAAATTACAAATTAAAATTTGATTATACATAATTATGTATATTAACTGTGCAGTGAAAATTTTACCAGGCACAGGATACCTCTTTTAAATTTATGAGGTCTGCATTCTGAGGTGATTTGCATTTGTATATCCGTTTCAGCTGACAAACTTGTATGTGAATGAGCTGAAATGTGTTTTTTAAGATAGGAAATTATCTAATTACTTCTCCTGATCTAGGGTGGAGCTAGACGGCGGTGTCAGACTTTTAGTATCTAAAACCACACCTATGTTCTATTTTTGCCCTTGCGTTCCAGGGCTTCACTTTCGTATGTAAACTTACTGCCGAAGCCGATTCGGCCCTGTTGAGCCTCTGCGGTTTTGCTGACATCTCTTTGAAGCTTGCTTGATTTGGGCTCGGTCCTGATAGTTACCAGTCGGTCAGTCCGTCCACAAACCCACGCCTACGGGGTCCGGAAATCGAGATCGGAATTCCGGTGGCTGATGTGCGAGGGCAATTGCCTCGCGCGTGCGGCCGCCTCGTTTGTTAGCATTACTGCTTCGCAGGAGGAGGTGACCGCCTGCCACTTCTCCTCACTGCGGACCATGGCCTGTACCAAGGCCCGGAGCGATAGATGGCTGTCCTCATTTCACCATGATATCCCGCCGGAACTCATATGCTATATGGACTGTAGTGCCTATTAGATATGGTCGTTGTCATTGATAATGTCTAAAATGAATTACTTTAGTCTCTTGATAACCTAAGCACAACGCTTTGACGAGATTCACAGGCAGGCAGGTACTGAAAATAGGCCACATTCAGTTTCCTCGAAGATCAACCTCAAGACAGCAATTAGCACTCACTATAAAGTCTATTTCCAAAGACAATGGACCAAAAGCGTAGTAACCAAGATCGAGCAAAATCTAGGAATTTGGACTTTGACTTCTCACTTAGATTTCGGATAGGTTCGGGTACTTTTCAGTGTGGTTCTTACAGGGTAGAAGCAAAATTACTACCTAAATACTTCAGAGAATTTCAGGCAGGATAGTATTGTGTATTTACAATTCTAGTTTTTACCAGTAGCTTCGCCTGGGTGAAAGTTGAAAATATTATAACAAAGACGGCACACGACAGCATCACAATGACAAAGTAGCATTCTACAGATGAAAGAATTTCTAAAATCGGTTCAGTAGTTTTTGAGTTTATTCACTACAAACAAAAATACAAATCTTTTCTCTTTATAATATTAGTATAGACGTATATAATATATTTATTAGTTCTTTTTTATTATCTTTTCTAACAAAATGTTGCTCCTTCTAGGTGTTATTTTTTTCTCGTCTCTAGGATTGGCTGTAATCCACTACGCGGGCCCAGTGCGGGATATGTGGATGTTGGTTAGTTAGCCCATTTATGTCCCATTGCTGGGTGAAGTCCTCCCTCTCCCTTTTCCACAAACTTCTGTCTTCGGCCATTGCAGGCCAGTCCTTCCGGTAGTTATCAAGCTCATCTCTCCACCTTCGCCTTGATCTGCCGCGATGTCGCCTTGCGTTTAATGGAACCCAATAAGTGGCTCTTTTAGCCCACAGCTCATCCGACATGCGACAAACATGTCCGGTCTTCGATTTGGTTTTGTTTTCAGCTATGTCAGTTTCCTTACGATGTTTTCCTTCACCGCTATGTAAGCATTACAAAGTAGAAGTTGAATCCACAACCTGCAAGTAGTGGGTCACTACTGCTTCTAAAAACTGCAAATATTAGTTCATTTATTATTCTTTATTTTCTACCCATTGAAAACTTTGAACTCAAAGCAAATGTAGCTCAGTATAGTGGTAATTTCCACTATTAGTGGAGATTACTACTCACATGTGGACAGATGGAGAGGGAAAGGGAGGCCAAAGAAAAGATGGATGGATTGTGTGAGAAGTGATATGAAAGAAAAGGGAGTTAGTGATAGCGTAACGAGTAACAGGACAGAATGGAAGAAAAAAACGTGTTGCGCCGACCCCAAAATAAAACGGGACAAGGGCAGGAAGATGATGAGTGGAGATTACTATTCAGTTACATTTGAATTTGACCTGGGCAGTCGCTTCAAAAATTGTTTTGAGCCGCATGTGGTCTGCGTAGAAACTACCCTTTTTGAGTTGTTGAGTAAAGACAGGGCAGATAACGCAAATTTTCAATACAAAAACGGAATAAATCCATTTCCAAAAATTAACCGTGAAAACTTAGAAGATAATATAAATAATCTATGAATAATTTTAACGCCACAAGCGTCAATGAAGTGAAAAAGGTTTTAAAAAAATGGCCGCCATAGCGGTACGCATGGTGTCACAAAATGGCTAGCAGTAATTAACAAAGTGACAAGTTCTTTACGCACTATAAATATAAAATGCGAGGGTTAATCTAGGTTTAACATGTTGCGGTTATCGCTCGCAGCTTTATTTTTGCTCACTTTTAGTTTATTGGTGGTATAACTTTTGTGGGGCACAATGCATATTATAATGAAAACCTACCGATGTGAAAATTAATATCGATTTTATTTTCGAGAGAAAGGCTAGCGCTCTATCTCGCTTACGATTACCCCCTCGCGCGGCGGGGGGTATTATTATTACATAATTGCGTGTTTTTACGTAAATCACCAAAAAAAAACTTATTTTGGATTTTTCTAGCAAAAACAAATATTTAGAAACCAAAATTATCGGGCAATTTTTTTATTGATATAAACTAGTGCTTGACTGCGATCCCACCTGGTGGTAAGCAGTGAAGCAATCGTTGATGGTGTGGCACGCTAGTTTATTAAGAACCTATTCACTCTTGCCTTGAAGACACCTAAATTATAATCGGACAAACGTGTGTACAAAACGACAATTAAGCGTTTTTCAAGGTCATTCAAGTTGTACAGACGTACTATATACAATCGGCGCTCGAGGGGTTACTCGTCGTATTTTCAGTGGTAAAATAATTTTCTTAGAACCATGTACGTAAGTAGGCAGACAGACAATAGGCTTTTACTTACAAAAACTTTTGCGAAACACATCTAATTAATTACTTACATACAACATGGCACGTCGAGTTTGTAATCAACTTCATTCTAACTAGACACGAAAAACCACAAATACTGCCTCAATAAAAGTTTTGTAAAACATCGTATTAAAAAAGTAACACCTAAACGATTAAAAGTTTTAGTACTTTCCGCCACAAACAGTAAAAAACTTTCGACAAACTACAAAAAGGTTTGCGACACTGACTCAGTTTGACTCAAATTTTTGACCCAGACGCCATTTTTGTAGGTCATAAATACTGCCACGAGCTCTTAAAGCGATCCATTTTACGACCTATACTGAACTATTAAATGAGTAGAGCTATAAGTACACCACACATTTTAAATAAGTACAAATACTTAGAAAAGGTCTAGTTAGATACTATATGTATAAGTAAAGTCTCAAAAAATAATCTTCATAAACAGCTAGTGCTTGACCGCGATCCCAGAAAAATACTGTCTGACGCTGGTCATCCAATGAACCTTTAGTGATAAGTGACGGAGCAAACGGTTCCAAACGTTAGGTACTAGATATCAATACATATTATGAAACATAGTCCCCCGCCGCGTCTGTCTATCTGTCTGTTCGCGGCAAACACAAAAACTACTGCTACTCGATAGCGTGATTCCCGTGAAAGATTTTAGTATATAATTTGTTAAGTTTTTGTATTTATTTCTAGAAAACAACCCGTGCGAAGTCGGGGCGGGTAGTTAGTATTAAATAAATGTACGAGTATAAAAAAAATACTTTTGACGAAATAATTATCTGCCGCCGGTGTCGACGGCCGCAGTTATCTCTGCGCTGTAACATGTAGGTCGTAGGTCGTGTGTTTGAGCTCTTATATGCAGGCTTTAATGATATGTAGTAAGTAGGTACCACTATTGTATTACCAACCGTGAATATTCATAATACCAGCTGGGCAATAAAAAATTAGACACGGTTTTAACGGCACGTTTGGCGCAGTGATTAAGCAATTGACTATCGCGCTGCGTGTCTCGCATTCGATTCCTGGATTGAGGTTAAGGCTCAAGGCTATTTACCTATTGGACTCCTTTGCTGCTCCGTATACAGGCCAACAGGGAAGCTGCTTTTTGGTGCATGCTAACCTGCTAAACCATCAGAGCGCACGTCTGCAAACATCCCTGAGTTTCGCCTCGTCGTTTATACCACGTACGTCGAAGGACTGGAACAGTCTGCCTGCTGCGGTCTTTCTGTCCGATTATAATTTGTCTTCTAGGCAAGAGTGAATAGGCTCATAAACTAGTGCGCCTCACCATCAGAGATTGCTTCACTGCTTACCATCAGGTAGGATCGCAGTCAAGCACTAGTTTATATCAATTGAAAAAATAGTACATTGTTACACTAGGGGTGAAAGTTACTTATTTCGTCCCGAGAAGGAGTTGGCGGCCGAGCGTAGTGAGGTCGCTAATTCGAGGGACTAAGTAACTTTAACCCCGATGTAAACACTGTGCTTTTCATTACGAATACAAGAAGATAGACCTAGTTTTTTTTTTTAATAATTTGACAGCTGTTAGTTGAAAGTAAAACTCCCTAGGGATGAAAAGTGTGATACTTTTCAGCCCGCTCCTCAGGCAACTTCAGACCTACTTTCAGAGTAGGAGTAATGAAAAATAATATTATTTTATGGCAATATACTCGACAATTCTAATTACATTATTTTATTTTGCTACACATTGAAATATTTATCGTACATTGCATATTATATGAAACCTAAATGAGCGAGGTTTGCGAACAAAACCATTGATATTAAATTATAATTTGGAATCTATTAATAACGTGCCAAACATAGGTAATTAATTATCCTGTTGCATAGGTAACAGCTGTTTTGTTGTTAACAGCCGTTCTGATTGTATCCAATTAATATATTCAATTTTGTGATACATTCAAGAACAAAATTCAATTAATCAGTTTAGAATACTGATTTAAAATTGGACAATCGCTAGCTAGTTTAAGCGTTTCTCCAAATTAAAAAAAATAGTTTGTAAAACGCAAAACGAAACTGATTCCCTCAGTTGCTTCACAAGTAGGTGAACCTCCAGTGACAGACTTTTACTGACTTAAACTTTCTTTGTATTGTATGTATTTGTGTTATTATATTTTATTAGTATTATTTCTGATGTCTGTTTTACACTAACAACCCTAAATCTGTCTCCTTTAATTCAGTCCATCTAAAGATTGTCTGTAAGAAATTGCCCTGTGTGATGAGAGCGCCCATTGTACACTTATTTTCAATAAGGTTTGTCCTGTATTTTTGTTTATAAATAAATGAAACCCACCTGTGTAACGCTGGTCTGTCAGACATCGGTCCTAGCGGCCCCTCTAGCCAAGTTACAAACGTTTCGCTTGCGTCGAACGCTTCGAGTTGACCTTGCTGCCAATTCTTTTGTGGTCAGAATGCGTGACTGAGGGTTGAGGTGACGGTATTCCCGTACAGTTCAAGCTTTCTACTACCGTTAACTATTGCAGATTAGCAACTTGGCTAGGGGTGCAGCTCTGGCAGACACCAGCATTGGTCCTAGTGGGTTCCGTGACTTATACCGACATCTCTTTAAGGTGCGCGTGGACTTAACGCACCGGCGCCGTCGATACGGGCCAGCCGAGAAATGGTTGTAACTAGGCAGGGGTGCCTAGTTACAACCATTTCTCTTGCGTCGAACGTCTCGATTAGGCCACGCCCTCATTTCTCTCGTCCTGACCACGTGACTGAGCGTTGAGATGACGTCATTCCCGTACATTCGTAGTTTTCTACTAGCGTTAACGATTGAAGATTATCAACTTGACTAGGGGTTCTGTTTCTTATCGAACAGTAAGCTATCAATAGTTCGCCATCCGCAAACCTTCGATGGCAGTGAACCGCCCTGCGCCTTACAACGCCCGGGGTTTACCTTTTATTTTTGCTCCAGGCGTTATTTTTGTCGTAGCCACATATTCTATACAGATTTTCAACGCCCCTTGTTTTGCAATTTCTTATTAAATATGAGAGTTCCAATAACAGGAAAAGAGCACATTTTTATTTTTAATTAATTTAATGAAGGTACTCCGCAAATATTTCATCATCATTACGGTTTTCCAACCCGCGCATGTCTCTGAATAAATTTGGTCGTTTATCAGGGATCGAAGCTTTTCAGAACAGTTTTATTTAGGTAGACTTTTAGTACTTGGTTCAAGACACCGTTAAATTAAAGCTGGATTCACATTGTATTTTGTGTCGTGTCGTGTCTTCATTCACTAATTTCTCTGCCGTTTAATCTGTTTCTTAGCTCTATTTTAGCTTGCCTCTCTTATATGAACTTGGATTGAGCAAAGCCTTTCTTTACAAGCTTTTATTTAGTTTCACCTGTCCTGATGTTTGTCTGTCATCAAATCTTGTAAATTAAATTTGACCCACATCCCGGTTACCGATTGAGCTGAAATTTTGCATGCATGTGTTAATCAAATCAGATGACAATGCAAAATTATTATGACATGGAGCTGATCTGATGATGGAACCGGAAGGTGGCTTTAGGAGCTTGGTAGTTAAACGACACAACCCCATCGAGTTTGGGCTCGTATGATTCGTCTTGAGGAGTATTAATTATAAAAGTATTATATTATGCTATAAAAGCTTGCTATATAAAAAAAAAAGTTCATTAAAAACTTGTGTACTTTTGCAGTTAATAATAAACGGTTTTTTTTGAGAGCCTGGCTTTTAGCTTGGCTACAAAACTTGTTGTGATTTTATGACAGAGGCTTAAACTAGTTCATTTTATTGATACATGTCTCTCATGTCACGACACATAACACGACAAAGTAATGGGGACGTAGCTTTATTATTTGTCTAGCTAGAATGATTGGTCTGTATTTTACAAACACAACCTTTAAAATACATTTATGTGATTGGTTCTAAGAAACGAAACTTCAATCTTTAGTGATCAAAGTAAAAACAGTTGGGCGATGGTGCCAAAATGTGGAGTGGGAACCGTGTACCGGAATACGCAGTGAAGGAAGACCTCCCACAAGGTGGACTGATGACCTGGTGAGGGTCGCGGGAGTCCGATGGATGCGAGACGTACAAGACCGTTCGTTGTGGCAATATTTGGGGTAGGCCTATGTCCACCAGTGATGATGAAGATATACTAATCCGATAAAAAAATATTATTTATAGGGAAACTGACTTTGAAAGGATAAATCACGGAAAAAAAACTTCCCAGATTTTTCAACTTACATAAGCTACCAATTCAATAAAGTATTAGGTAAAAATACTGAAAATCAATTTCGTATTGAAGAAAAATAGTACGTTATACTTACATTCCTTAACTCCTTGAACGATTTATAAGAGTCAAATAGAGAGAAAATGGATTATACCTACGGCAGCGGCGGCGGCGGCGGTGGAACGGTAACCGGTGGCGGCGCTTTCAAAGGCGAGCGGATATGGAAAAACTGTGCCACTTACTTCAAACATACTCGTACTCCCTTGTTGCGTACGTTCCTAGCCGCTCTGTTATTTTTTTTTTTCTGATTTTTATACTGTATGACTGAAAACGGAATGCCTTTATTTAGGTTTTCTTTCTCCCAAAAAAAAAACGTGTTTTTTTTGTAAGAAAAGCGAACTATAATACTCGTAAGAATATATTTATTCAGAGTTAAAATTTGGTAAAATAGTTACATAAAATCTTAGGAATAATTACAATGGTATGACTATGTTCTGTGCCTATACTAAGATAAACTTGTATTACAGGCGTAGAAGTTCTTAAGGTGGTGCATCATGACTCACATTTTCACTGTTTTTCATACAACCGCTCATAACTGATTATGACGTTACTACACATTTTTTATTAGATATTTTGGAAACACAGTATCTTGTGGATATTATCTAGGTTTCTAATCAAACCAATTTCTAAATTTGTGTAAAACTAATCCAGTAAAAACCTCTGAAAATCGCCTATTTTGTATGAACTTTGACACTTCATAATTTGCCTAAAAATGCAAAAATTCAAAAAAGTAATCCTCTAGAGACCTTGCAAATTTTATTAAGATTCTAAATGACGACAACTTTTTCCAAAAACTTTTAAGGGTTTAAAAAAAACAGCTATTTTCTGGAGCAAGGTTTGTAAAATTTTTAAGTAAATCTCGGAATTACCGAATACTAACAGAGTTTCCAGGCGTTATTTCTCTTTTTTTGCGTTGACTTTTCGTCAAACATCGCGTTGGATTGCATTAAATGAAGTAACAAGCTTTTAAACCATTTTCGATGTTTACGATAAGCGAGTGGAGAAGGACCCTCTTACCTAAGCTATGTTTTTTTTTTGTAGAACAATAAAAATGATAACAATATTCAACAATTAAAGTCTAGTAAAGTATAATTTACAATGTTATATACCTAGTTTACTTAAACACTAAAAGTCACAATAATTTATTTCGTATTTTAAATCTGTTTCTTGCACTTAATAGTCTAGTTACACTCACATGATTTTACGTCAGCAGAAATTATAATTGGGTTAAAGTCGAGGTTGCATCAATATTGAATGGAAGTTAATTCATGAATCCCCAAGCGACACCCGGTGGCCGCGCATCTATTGTCTTACTATTGTGTCTCTAATTGACGGTATCTGAAGGGTTAAAAGTATCTACCAAGCCGTCGCTCGATACTTTACTTCTACTTTATATTAATATATTTGTTTTGATTTTCAGTCATTAGAGTTGAGCTTAATTAAACCCTAATTAAACACTGAAAACCTAGTTATAACTGATGATAAATAGGATACACCTAAGTTAAACCACCGGTGTGCGGCTGTAACTAGTTCTAAACTAGTTCCATTAGAATCAAAGACATTAAATATATAGTTCCATTAGAATCAAATACATTTATTAATACTACATTAGAATGCTACTTTATATCTGAGTGACTACCTTCAGAAAATAAACAGGTTTATGTAGTCTGTTTATTTTCTGAAGCTAGTCTACACCAATATTATAAAGAGGGAATATTTGTATTTTTGTGTGTATGTTTGTAATGAATAAACTCAAAAACTACTGTGCCGATTCCAAAAATGTTTTTCATCAGTGGAAAGTTACATTCATTCTGAGTAACATAGGCTATATTTATTGCTCATGCAAAGCCGGTACGGGCCGCTAGTATAATATAAAAAAGTGGAACAGAATATTATTATTTTTTTAGTTTGTTTAAACGCGCAGATATCTGGAACGTCGAATTTTATTCATTTATTATTTACTATATTGCAGGTATGTAATTACAATAAAAATCATAACAAAGAAAAGCTTCCAGGCAATCTGAAATGGACAATAATTGTAATGACATGCAACAGCATACAACATAAGAGCGGGCTGTCATTACTTTTACAAAAAGCACCAATATTTATTACAATCCTTACTTTTATTATAAAAGCGAAAGAGAGTTTGTTTATTTATTTGTTTGTTTGTTACGTCTTCACGCCTAAATGGCAAAACCGATTTTGATGAATTTTGGTACAGAAAGAATTCTGAATTCTGAGAAGTACAGAAGGAACTCTGGAGACGGCCATAGGATTTTTTTTTTATTGAGAAAACGGGAGAAAGAGTAAAGTATATTAATAAACGCGGGCGAAGCCGCGGGTAAAAGCTAGTATATTATAATACACAGATACATACATCAATAAATGTAATCAATCAATGTATGTAAATGAAAGTCGTGTTAGTGACACTATTTATAACTATGTAAGCAATAAAAACAAAATGTTTAGGATAGCTAGGTTCATGACAATCAGTATAGTCTATATAACATCACGCTACGGCCCACGGAGATGGAGCAGTAACCACCGACAACATTATTCAGTAAGAATCTGTCACTATCTCCCGCTCCACCCTTTTGGGTGGATGTCATAAGGTGGTTGTCATAAGATGATTTTTGCCCACCGTAAAAAGAAAAACCACCGACAATAAAACCACTGACTAACTACACGAACTTCTTAAATTTTCTGTACAATAAATATTATTCACCTTTTATCAGAGAAAATCTCTGATTATATAATTCCCAGCCCGTCAAAACAATCACGGGGTATTCCGCTGCGATACGGAATAGATAATAAATGAAAAGGGGGGACTGGACGATGAATAATGAGCCGTGTTGGACATAAATTTGTGCTGCCGTTACTTATTTGACCCTGCACCAGTTTTGACAGCGAAATCCTCCATTTTGAAGATTGACAGCTGCAAGCCTGAAACAGTGATAAATGAGGAAAATGCACACGTAATTGAATTATCACACTAATTAAATTAAAAAGGCAAAAGTGTTTTGTGTTTTTTAGGTATGTGTGTGTGTTTGTTACTCCTCTACTCAAATAGCTAAATGGAATTGTATGAAAAGTAACAAGTTAGTTTATAAACATAATTTATACTCCAATCAGAAAATTAAGTTACAATCTGAGTTTCCTGAAATTTTACTTAAATGCACCTAGGTATTTTTTTTTTAGGTTTTCTTTATCCTAATTGTAAGCAAACAATATTGGAATCGATGTATGATGTATCACTATCATACGACAACCCTAGTGAGCGAATACCCGGTAAAACTGGTAGGAGAATATCATAGGGCAACCCTAGTGAGCGAACACCTAGTAAAACTGTCTGGAGACTATAATACGACAACTCTATTGAGCGAACGCCTGGTAAAACTGGCAGGACAACCCTAGTAAGCGAACACGCAGTAAAACTGGCAGGAGAATATCACAGGACAGCTCTAGGGAGCGAACACCCGGTAAAACTGGCAGGAGAATATCATACGATAATCCTAGCAAGCGAACACCCAGTAAAACTGGCAGGAGGATGTCATAGGACCACCCTAGTGAGCGAACACCCGGTAAAACACATTCGCAAGAAATTGGCAGAATCATCACAGCTGTGATTTGGTGGATTTGTTTCTCATTATAATTTTGTTTATTTGTATGTATTTATATAAGTATTTATTTATAAAAGTTTTATTTATATAATTGTATATTTATTTTGGTTTTAGTTTTTTTTATTGGTTTGTTTGCCTTTATGTTGCACCTACCATGTTTTATTTCTGCACCACCCTAAGGTCGACTGGTAGAAAATGCCTAAGGCATTAAGTCCGCCTTTGTACTGTATTAGTGCATAAAGTTTTAATAAATAAAATAAATAAATAAAACTGGCAGGAGAATATCACAGGACAACTCTAGTGAGCGAACGCCCGATGAAACTGGCAGGAGAATATCATAGGACAACCCTAGTGAGCGAACACCCAGTAAAACATAGTACGTCATATCGGTTGAAGAGTTCCAAGTATTGAATTACGCAACTTTAATTGTGTCTACTGTGCTTCCCGGTTGCTCTCAGTCATATTAAGATTGCAGGACAATTGCCACTAATTACACTTCAAAGGGAGAGTAACAGTCAAGTACATTGTATGCGAAGAATTCCATACTCTTCAATTCCTGAAAATTCCCGTAATTAATCTCTTTACTGTCGATGTTCAAAGATGTTCCTTGTTAGTCAGTACCTATTTTATAGAACAACTAATCAAATAAAATAACTTTATTTTAGTCGTTAGTGCTTCTGGTTTTGTTTCTTAGTTATGTAAACCGACTTCTAAAATTAAGGATTTTTTGTTATTACTCGATCACCTCTGCTCTCAAAACGGTGAAGGAAAACTTGTGAAAAATTCAAAGACGTGACATTCACCAATCCGCACTGGGCTCGCCTGGTGGATTATTGTCCATTCCCTCTCCAAGAGAGTAGGCCTGAGTCCCAGGAGAGGGAACATTTTGAAAGACAACATGTTGAAAGCACAGTTATGGCTTCTTACAAAGTTTTCCAGGGCACTTGCGTCTGTAATTCGGGTTATTTACCCGTTGTATCTGATATCGTCGGAAGTCATACGGATGCCATGTTTACTCCAGCGACCGCAACGACACATTAACGGCGTACGCGCACGCCTATGTTATTATTATTTATTTTTACATACGCCTGCCTAACGTT
The DNA here is from genome assembly GCA_949319445.1 of Mythimna lalbum. Lineage (NCBI taxonomy): Eukaryota > Metazoa > Arthropoda > Insecta > Lepidoptera > Noctuidae > Mythimna > Mythimna lalbum. Next base: position 7,711,742 of record OX439351.1, on the reverse strand, counting down.
TGCGCAGTTTTCTTTGAAGACCACCCGAAAGTGTTTTAGTTATTCGTTCATTGAAATATGGGATTTGTGTGTAAATGTGATGCAGACTGTTTGTCGGGATGCCAAACGGAAGATTTTAAAAAGATGACAGAATGTTGTATTTTTTTAGTTCACACAGACATTATTTTGATCCACTCAAATGTTGCCAAAATCACACAATTGTATAAACTGGTGAAACGGTAATTGGTCTTAATATCCAATGTAGCAATGTGAACCGGTGTAATGTTTAACATCGTCGCATTGTCACATCACGCCTGCTTTCACTTTCGATGCGGAATCATCACATAACTTCTCGCGCTGTGGGTGTACGTTTTAATCAGTAAAGTCTGATATGCCTTGTATCAGACTTTACTGATTAAAACCTACACGTGTTCCTTCAGTTGGCCTTGGCTTTTAATAAACTAGTGCGCCTCACCATCAGAGATTGCATCACTGCTTACCATCAGGTGGGATCGCAGTCAAGCACTAGTTTATACGAATAAAAAAAAAAAATAGGTACATTCTGAACTTTCTTTTTAGAATTTCGTACCTTAAAAGCCAAAAACGGAACCCTTAAAGGGTCACTTTCAAGACCCTTTATCTCGAGAACGCGTGAAAATATCAAGTAGAAATTAAAACCATATACTCAGGTCCGAAGTCCCCTTAAGCTGTGAAAACGAAGTAACTTATGTTAACGAAAAAAAAAACATACGGCCGTTAATAACATGTTTATGAATTATTTTCAGTAAGTTGGTACGGAACCCTCAGAGAGCGAGTCCGACTCGCATTGCCCGGTTTTTATGTAATTAGTGCACTCATTAGTATAATTTTCCCTGACTAAAACCTCGAGCAGGTTTGCACTCGTTGCGTTCCCGTGTTGTGTTGACTCGCACAATCCCGCAGGGCTGGCAAGCACCTCTTACCTAGCACCCTGGCTACTTCACGCTCTGTAGCCCCTGAACTTGCAGCTAATGGAGCAAAACTATTATATTTGAACCGTTGGTTTAATATACTGTTTCCGGCATTCAAGTTTGAGTCGGTAGCGCCAGTTTACTTGCCAAATAAACTTGCTGAAACCGATGTACTGCGGAAACAAACTTGAAAGTTTGCTGGATATTTTACGGGTGATTAATTTTGTGTCATACATCTACAAGTTTGCAGTAAAATAAATGGGAATGTCGATTTAGAAAACAAAATATTTTGTGTAAAAATATGAAAAACTAGCTTTTGTCCGCGGCTTTGCCCACGTACATAAATAGCCTATGTCACTCAGGAGTAAAGCAGCTTTCTATCGGTTAAACAATTTTAGCAATCGGACCAGTACTTCCAGAGATTACCTCCTACAAACAAAAAAAAAAAACAAACTTTACCTCTTTATTATATTAGTGTAGAAGTAAAGATTGCGTTGAATGAACGGGAAAGTTTTTAAATCAGGTTCAGGTTGACGATAGACGAGTGGGGAAGAGCCCTCTTAATCACACTTGTGATATTTAATTATAAAGGCCAAAGTTGGTGAGTGTGTGTGTGTGTGCATGTATGTTACTTTTTCACGCTTGAACGACTGACCGGATATCGATGATTGTAGGACAAACAAAAAATCATAAAAAAAAAATATTAGTTTAGGTAGGTTTTTTAATTGTTATAAACTAGTGCTTGACTACTATCCCACCTGATAGTAAGAAGTGATGCAATCGTTGATGGTGAGGCGCACTAGTTTATTAAGAGCCTATTCACTCTAGCCTTGAAGACACCGAAATTATATTCGGATGGGAAGACTGTAGCAAGCTAATTGTTCCAGCTAGGTATATTATTTATACTTCTCTAGACTAATATTATAAAGAAGTAAAGTGTTTTTTGCAGGATGTAATCTCTGAAGGTATTGGTCTGATTGCAAATATTTTTTCACTAATAGAAAGGTGCTTTATTTTTGAATGACAGGCTACAATTTATGTGCGAGCGAAGCCGCGGGCAAAAGAGAGTTCCTTAAGTAGCTCTGTGCGTTTCAAGGCCACAAGTGTTTTGAAAAATCTTGTTAGAATAAGTACAATCTAGAATTTGTTTTTTTTTATTAAAAAATTACGTTGAGTACATAGACTTTAATATTTTTACTAGTCTAGTCTAGTCCTTGTTTTTAGTAAAAGCTCCTCATACCAACCAAATCATTGCCACCAACTTCTGTAATTTATAATCCGTTGTGAATTTGTGATAACCTGAAAAGTGCTGAGACAATGACACTTGCAAAAAAACCAGCATGATATCAAAACAGCGGAGGAATATGATAAAAACATTTTTCACTAAGTCCAAATGCGACTATAATGCTTATATCATAACACTAAAAACTGAAATAAAATGCTGATACAAAAGTAAACTACCAAATTGATGAGCTTAAATTCAATCAACGTCATCTCAATACACCCAAACTTCCTGATTTATCGAATGTCCAACGTATCGATATAAATATCTGTTTTTCCTCAAATTAATTTTGCTGAATCATTCCTCAATACTCTATAATAGGTGTTCCTGAATGGAAAGGAAAATGAAGCCTTTTTCAAAAATAATTGGTTCTGTATTCGACTCTGGTGATAACTGCTTGCTTACGTCACGAATGTTACTATACCTACTAGTACGCATATAATATGTACTATATGTAGGTATCTATGTATATTTATATATATATGTACGATCCCGCTCATTCACTTGTTTTGTTTGTAAACAGAACATAGTCGGGTTTAAATTACTTCAAAACATAACCCTCTTCGTATAGATTAAAGCTTCATTTCGGCATTACGTTTAATCTCATTGAAACAGTTTTTGTAACGATGTCATCAAAATATTTACTTTGTAAGCATTCGTTCGAGCAAAAACTTGTCTTTGTATGTTCATAAATACTGAGTTAATTGAAACGCCTCGTTAATCGCCGCGAGTCGCTCGTAGATTACGAGCAGGGAGAGCATTAACATTTTTACATTTGCTATGCATCTCTCCCGACTCACATAAAACAAAAAGGAACAGTTCTAAAGTGTACCTAATACTTTCCGGCACATTGAATCCTGAGTAATTAAATAACGGAGAACGAATTCGGAAGTGTACATTGAAAAATTGAGGAAAAATTTGTCACCCTCAAAGATTGTTCGTTCGCACTGAGTTGCTGAACTCCACGATGGAGCACTGCTGGAAACTTTTTGTCGAGTCAGAGTGGACTTTCTTGAACGTTCTTCAATAACTCCGACATTATCGAGGATTTAGTAATGTTACAGTTATTTATTGAGACTTATCTATCTCTATACTTCTCTATAAGTACTTATAATACTCGTTTAAGATTTGTCAGGTTTTCAAACCGAAAAGCCGGACCGACTGGCTAATTTGGCCGGAAATTTGTGTAAAATGGCCGACATTTTTTTTAAAGTCAATCTCGAATAGTTTGTTATATAATATGTATACAAGATAAAGTATTTGACTAATTTAAAAACTCTAACAAAAGCCGAACAGTCCGGAGCCCGCATACTTTTGGCCGGACACGTAACTAGAAAGCCTAACCCTGTCCGGCTTTATCCGGACGCCTGGCAACGCTACTCGTATATTATGAAAAAAGATTTTTATTTTATTTTAGTTAGTAAGTAACGAAGAAAATATTTTTTTTCATTATTTAAATGTTACTTTATTAATGAGTGACTAAGGCTATTTTTATTTTGCTTTTACGTGGGTGTAGCCGCTGGCAGAAGCTAGAAACATTATTTAAAAAAGGATTCTTTTTCCTATGTCAATTCTAAGAAATATTTTTGCTTACATTGTTTTCTCAGAAATTTCAGGATTCTGCAACCTACGTTTCCGATAAAATAGACTTTCTAGAATTCTATCAAATAATATGATGTGAATAAAGTGTGTGCTAGCACGAGAGACGTCACTACCACTAGCACTACTTACCTAGTTCGATACTCTACAAGGAAATACTGTACTTAATGAAAAGTTGGCGGCTGACCTATTTCATCTAGAACTGAACTTAAGTAGCCAAGTTTGAAAGTGGGCAAATCCTTGGGTGATGAATGCATCTTAGGCCGCGACCCCCCGGCCGCCCGTCATCCGTCACGGGGCTATCGCACGTCCCGACCGACGTAAAAATGCTCCCCCCTCTAACACTTGATTAATGTTTGAAAAAAACCCTTAATTGGCCGACACCAGAACGTTTCATTTAACTTCGCCTGTAACAGCTGGTTACAAGGGATCCTTCCGATTTTTACCCCATTATTACCGGTTAAGACTCTATTTTAGTATTAGGCATTCTTTATAATTGAGTTTTTTGTTCGAAAATTATGTTGAGAATTTGGTGAGATTTCAGCCATCTGCTGTTTGATCACGAATATCGGCTGACGTCTATTTAATTGAAGCTAAATATTCGACTGTTGGTAGTTTAGGGACCCCTGATATTGGACTTGGGCGGTTTCTATTATTAATTAGTTTTAATGCGAAGGTCAACAAATAGATGGCTTTGTTCTATTGTCGCTAAATCTTTATCTTATTGGAAACCGTAAATAAGAGCTTATTTCTCAACGTCTATAGTTGAAAGCATTTCTATTTCCAAACCTTGTTTCAACAGTACTCAAAATTTGAAATAAAAATAACTAAATAAACTCCTCTTCGAATTAATGGTTTTTTCTTTCCTCAAAGTTTTTGGACCCAGTAGGTTGCCAAGTTTGTAGCATCAGTGGCGTTTTTAGGTCCTTCAAAGTGCAGGTGTAGGGACACTTTGGGCACTCCAATAAGTGGGACACCGTCTGGTCAGGAGCACCGCACTCGCACTGGGTGCCCAAGGAGTCTATAATCCCCCATTTTGCTAGGTTGTGTTTGCAACAGCCTACTTGGGTATACCGAATAAGTGGTAAGTTTAGTCACAAAATCAAATTTTTTTTTTGAGGTGGCAAGTCATCAAATCCAACCGACTAAATACCACCTGGGTTTCTTCAGCTGCCCTTTTTGTTACCACTGCCACTTAAAGTTGTTGATTCTTCAGGCTATGTTAGTAAAGTTGGCAGTTATTACAGGTCAAATTGAAAAAGCTTTCAATCAAAGTACAAAAGTTATAACTATGTTTAACTTTAAATTGAAAGAATAATAATGGCTACTTATCGTTGAACTAATTAATAATTACGATTGTCAAAGAACACTATCCAAGTCTGCCTCATACTTGAAAGACTGAAGAAGTGTTCTAGAAATTTGTTGATATTGTGAAATAGGTTTCAGTTTTGCTTCGCTTATATTAAATTTTTCGTTAAACATTTGCCGCAAATTCGTAAAATTCTGGAGGACGTTGACGTCCAAATGAGGTTATTTGTAGGCTTTAGCTGTGGGTAAAATGGATCCTCGGCTAATCGGGGTAAATGGTAAATAAACAGGTTTGGGTTTTTCCGAGCTTTGTCGTAATCATTGTGCGGCGGGTGAAAAGCTGTAATAATTAGTTTATTCTTAACTTATTGTGTTAACTCAACGCTCAGGTCCCAAGTCAATATAAAGGATGATAAAGAAAAACAAAAGCTGCGCTGAATGTAATGAGGTCATGACGCAGCGTAATCTGTATTTTATGCTATTCTTATAAATAAAGCAATAGTAGCTCTATATTGACAGTATATCCACAGCATATATACCTATATATATGTGTATATCATCTCATCCCTGTGAAAGAATGGTTGAAAAAATAAGTAAAACTTTGTCTTAATTGGTTTTGTGGGATATTTTTTATTTTAATGTTAATGAATATGTTTCCTTTTTTTTGTCTTCTTTTATTTCTTAGTTTCTGTATAACGCATTAGTTTAGGCTGTAATGTTGGACATGTAAATTGTTAATAAATAGTGGTAGTATCAATTTGGTGTGTTAAGCGACTAGCTGGTGTGCTGTGTGTCGTGGGTTCGATTCACGCACGGAACAAATTTGTATGGCCTGCAAAAAGACGTTCTGGATCATGTATGGTGTCTTGAATATGTGAGTTTACATGTTTGTCAAAGCACCTGCGGCAGAAATAACCGTGGGGCAAAGTATAAAAAAAGATGTTATATTCTTTCAAGCCAAATAAACACGAAAGCTTCTTAAAAACCAGTCAAGTGCGAGTGGAACTCGTGCACGAAGGGATTTGTCCGTAGCAAAAACCTGCAAAAAATCACGTTTGTTGTATGGGAGCCCCACAATATTTATTTTATTCTGTTTTTAGTATTTGTTGTTATAGCGTAGTGGAAATAAAAATACTTCATCTGTGAAAATTTCAAGTGCTGCACTTGAACACATCATCGCTTACCACCAGGCGAGATGATGGTCAAACGCGAGCCTATCAATAATATGATATAAAATATTTTTTTTTTTTTCGTTTAACTATCACTTGAAGAGATACAGCCTCGTGATAGACAGACGGATCGTGAAGACTTAACCCTAAAAAATCTATATTTCATGCAAAATAAACTCAACAGCCAAACTGGTAAAAAAAAATATTGCATGTGTAATATTCCTAATAGGGGTGCACGCCCCCTAATTTTACCAATGTTTGATGGGCAAACTTGCAACCCTTAATAGGCCTGTTGAAGGTCACAGGCTCCCTTCTGACCGTGAACCCCATTACTGGGGTTTAGGCGAATGGGGGACGGAAGACACAACTGGCATAGAAAGACGAGTGAATGGGGGAAATTAAGTGAATGAAGTGGTACGGATGTTGCCTACTTGTGGGGAAATCTACGCATTAAGGCGCGACTTGCATGCATAATAAATGCTTATTTTACGGTAGAGTTGCTCAAGTGGCAGGTTAACTTTATCATGTGATGAATGTGGAAAGAAAATGAAAGCAAGTTAGGAAAATATCTTGACTTGACTCGCGAGGTTGTCAACATTTGGGAAGTACCGAGGGGCCCAGCAGGGTCGAAGCCTACTGGGGCCAAGGGGTTGCTTCTGAAAGGAAGGGTCGGCCCGTAAGCGTCAGGATCCCTGGGCCACTAGCAATATTTAATGTTTGGATAATACCAAAATTTACTACATTTTTGCTACCTTCAACTCTGTATGAAAGGCAACGACGCAACCGGGTGGGTTTTTTAGTCAGTTAAAGACACTATCTCCCTCTCCGCCCAAAGGCCGGGATGTCATCTGGTTGATTTTTACCCACCGAAAAGAAAAAAAAAAACATTTGGGAAGTGGATTCATCAGTCATTGCGCCGATAGTCGTGACGGCTAATGGCTTAATTGCTAAGAGCCTGGACGAGGCTCGCGTTGAGCAATTGGATCAAGGGCTGATTGTTAGGAGGTTCCTCTAGCAGGAGCCCTGACCACCGGTAGCTTGGACTCTGTTCTCGGTGCCGGTGGGCTGTTATTTTTTTTCAGGAAATATTTAAAAATGTATATAAAATAAATAAATGGAATAATAAATAATGTTAAAGTTATTTGAATCGGTTCCAAAAATGCACTCATTCACTACAACCACGGATATCGACTACAACATTACGGTATATACAAGTTTGCTATTAATATATAAATGTTTGTTAATCAATCACGCGTTGCCGAACGGATTGGAACGAACGGATAATTTTTCAAATTCACGCGGCCGAACCCGCTTGCAGAACCTATATATATGTAGCTAGTATACCATAAATCATATTCTCCATCTTATTTCTATTATTTCCGAAATCATTCGCCCCTAAGCAATGCCTTGATGGCGGCAAACGTCCTCGGTGGGTCATGAAAGCAATATTAATGCGTTCAGGAATCAAAGCGCATAGCGAATGAAGGTGAGAACTGGGTTACTTTTAAATAAAGAACTGGCCTAAAAATACAACGTTTTTTGTTCATATACGAGTAGTTCCGAGGGGCATAACGAAGAGGGATGTAAATAGAAATAGATCATGGATATTTAGTGATTGTAAAAGGGTATACGAGTAATCTAAGAGAAATATTCTTTTATGGGAAGAGCTGGTGGTAGGTAACAGCTGCACGGTTAAGCAATGTTGGCTCGCTTCGGTCTATAGATGGGTGACCATCTTAACATACTTATCGGGATTCCTCCGTGCTTCGGAATGCACATTAAGCCGTTGGTGCAGGGTGTAATTTCTTCAAATCCGTATCACGTAATGACGTAATGACTGTTAAAGATGTAGATCTTTAATAACCGGACGCTCATAATCATAGAAATAAAAAATTTCCTCCTTTCTTATATCTATGCTTATAACACAAGCTCCGCTTAGCTTGGGACTAGACGGCGTTGTGTGATAGTTGTGGAATATTTTATTAAGGTATTCATCATAGTTGTCTTTCCAGGGTGTATACGATGAGGGTGGCGCGCGGTGGCGCGGCGTGCGCTCGCGACTGTCGGCTGCAGTGACGTCACGGCCGCACCATGACAGCGGCGCTCGCGCACCCCTGCCTGCTGCTGTGCGTGGCGATGCTGCTCACTAGAGGTCAGTTGTGTCGGCTCAACTGTTACACGTGTAGATTTGTTACACATTTGTATTACACTATAAAATCCCTTCGACTATTTGTTAATTTTTAAATTATTTTAGCTCTTAGCGCCTGAAACACAGTATTTCTTAGTTCAGGCAAAAAAAATACATATATTTAAGAATGTATTAATTTATCCTGTAATGAATTTTGAATAAATATTATTATTAGCTAAGGTGAAACATTCAGGCCCATTATTAAGTCAAAAAACCTTCCGAAAATTTTGCGTTAAGTATCGAATTTAGGCAAATTATTGCATTAAAATCCAATTAATTTTCCAAAAATACCTAAAGGAACATTCGACTCTAACTGTAGTGATTCGGTATAGTCAGAAATCAGTTTAGATATTTTGTGCGTGGACCGTGGTAGACGTCATTTGCTGGGCAGAGGCCCTCCCTACGCGTTGCCATATCTCCCAGTCCAATTCTTCTAGGATACAGCGGCAGCCATTATTCAATTTTCGATCAGCGCCTACCTACAACTATTTTTAATAATTCAAGATGGAGAATTTGGAAACCAGCATGTTTTTTTTTCAAATCATGCTAACGCAAACACTAAAACCTTATTCAAAGTATTTAAAAACTAGTCTTGTGTTTTACACTCCAAAGTTTTAGCATTTAATACTGACATCAGGTCAGAGACATCACAAAAAAAAAAATGGATTAGGCATGTGCACCTTTGATCGATATTTCTCACGCAATATTTGATTGTCAGTCATCACTACGTTATAATATCACATGATCGTTAATAGTTTGTCTAAAATACTACAGTTTTTAGAACAATCATCATCAAGAAACTCAATAGTCATCAAGATAAGTTAAATTACACTTGTCATCATCCCATGGCCTATCTACTCATTCAGCGGTAAGTACCCATTCTCCTCCAATTTTATGTCTCGGCTGTGTGCAAATGGCTGATACAGTTTTATGCTTTGTTTTTATTCCTAGTTTTGTTAGAAGACTCCTCTGAAAAATATGACTATCGACAACTATTACGTTACAGATAAAGAACTTTAGAATTTATAATAATAATTAATAAACTTATTATAGAGCAGTGGTGGCCGAGTAGAGCAGTGGTGGCCGAGTGGTAACGGCCCCGACTTACGAGTTGTAGGTCGCGGGTTCGAACCCAGCCAGGCGCATTACTTTGTGTAATTTATTTCATCACCACTGCTCTCAAAACGGTGAAGGGAAACATCGTGAGGAAACCGGTATGTCCTAGAACCAAAAATTCGAAGACATGTGACATCCACCAACCCGCACTGGGCCCGCGTGGTGGATAACGGTCCATTCCCTCTCCTAGAGAGAGGAGGCCTGAGTCTCAGTAATAGGAACATTAAAAAGGCTGATGATCATGATGAACTTATTATAATTTATTCATACATAATTTTAAAGTTCATTGTTACGTCAATCCAGGTTTTTACGCTCGCCTGTTTTTTTTTTAACAATTAATACAAACTTGCTTTTTCAATTGACTATAGACAGTGGCAGTATTGCCGATAGCAGATCCAAAAAAAAAAAAAAAAATAGAACAGAATACGCTTGCGCGTCCCAAGTATCAAATTGACAATGTTTGGTTTGATGTTGTCTTCTGAACGTTTCCCTATCTGGTTGTCAAATAAAATAAATACATCAAAAAATAAACATGCCAAAATATTCATTACTTTTCTCACGAAATCTGCAATACCGAAACACGAACGAAATGTACTAACCCATAATAATTTATTTATATATCATTTTAATGTTCTTTATTAGCATAAATAATAAACTTGGTTTTCCAATTTACTCTAGATACTAGCAGGATAGTCAACATCGACACCAAAAATAAAAATTTAATAGAAAACGCTCGCACGTCCCAACTGTCAAATTGACAATGTTATGACGCTGTCTTGTGGACTTTCGAGTGCGTTAAATAAACAAACTGAACCCAAGAATCTTGTGTACCTTACGGACTACTGAACCATGATGATTTAACCCAATCCTAGTTATTTTATAAAAATCAATACACACAAAAAGTCAACATATGGCAAAAAAATACTTATTCATTACTATTTTCGTGAAATCTGCACTGCGATAAACACGCCTACCGCAAATAAATATCTGCAAGCACATTAAAATGCGCCCCAAAGCCGCGAAGTTTTTAAATGGCGAAACTAATCGTGGATGACAGGCGTCTGACATTCGTAGCTCATTGAATATTCATACAGTAAGTTCAATTATAGTGGAGTACCAACAATACGTAATTAAATAGCTACTCCACAGTAAAGTGCACGTAGCTAGGAGTCAGATAGTCACGCCAGCAAGTAACAGTATGTAAATATAAACAAATTAGTTTACCTAATAGCGCGCACTGATCGCTTTCCACGTTGGATTCGCTACAGCTAATTTTCTAAGCAAGTTCCTTAACAGTACACTCGATACAGACAAACATACATTATATAGCTATGTCGTACATGTTGCTGTACACAATGTGTTCACCGCTGAGATTACAAGTACGTAGGAAGGAGAATGGAATATATCTCGTACATATAATTATTCAAGCACGCGTCTCCAACTAATTGCCGAATTAAAGTTGTTTGCTCTGCTTTATTTACGTTACGTGAACAGTAACACAGCATGGGTTATAATTAGCATCCTTCACGTAGTATGTTTGTTGTGTTTATTGATCGCTCATAATGTAATTAACTCGATTGGAAGGACGACACAGCAGTGCACTTAACGGCGGCGCTTTCACAATAAGGAATCACGGCGCGCTGTACATTTTTTTCTCATTTTTCCTTTCCCACAGACAAAATATCTACCGACTTTGCTTTTATTGAAATTACCCTCTTCGTCGCGGGAAGAACGAATTAAAATCGCATTAGGAAATCCCGTTTCCGCCTAACTTTTCCAGTCTGTGCACAGAGTCCCGGTGTATCGGAATAAATGGCCCAAACTTCGTTTATTTATATAGTCTTGCTGAATATTTATGTTTTCGTTCCTAATTTTGCATTCCCGTCACTTCAAATACAAGTTTACCGAGTTGAGAAAAACTCGGCTTTGTGTTTTAAGAAAAATATGCGTGGTGCCGAAGTTTGTCTGATTGTTGTTTTTGTCTGCATTTACTGGTTTTATAACAATACAATTAAAGCAGTTATAAACATTATTAAGTCGGGCGAAACCCTGAAACTTGTGGAGTCATAATTATAGGATGAAGTTTATGGGACAGCTTTTAAAGTAACACTGTTATTTTCACAGAACACAGGAATCATACATTCTTCTGTTCTGTGGTTACTATTGTCGCCGTGAAAAATCTTTCCTCGAATATGAAGAGTTCCTTTTATTCAAATGTTTAGAGAAATTGTGTGTGAATTATTCACGGAACTGGTACATAACGTGATCAATAACTACCAAACCCGACAATACTATATAACATCAAATGACGAATAACGACGTCGACGTCGTTCGGCGAAAGTTCAGGCGCAGTAAAAACTGTTTACGCTCCAACACTCGTTAAATTGCTTGCCTTACCTAGGTGTTTGCAAGAATACAGTGGAAGTGTGCCCCGTTTGGATGGGGCACCTCTGAGTCCTTGGATCGGAAAGTGGTCACCTTCTTCTGCAAAGCAATAAAGCTAGCGAAGAAGATGGCCACCACCGTAAAGAAACTGATATCTTCACACTTCAGGACCAGGTGCCGCCGAAGGGGACACCTCGGGCGTCGGAAGTCGCATTGTGATTTTTGATCACCACAGACCCTGGGCTGGACGACAAGCAATCGGTAGCCCGACGCCCAACAATGCATAGAGTTTCAAGCGCGCCACTAGGAGATTAGCAAAGCTCAAAAGGGCCCAGCAGAGCTGATACCTGCTGAGGCTGCGGGAACGTTTGATAGAATGACCATAGTGGCCCTTGAACGTAAAAGGCAACTGAAGGGCACAGGTGGGTTTTAGTCAAATAAAGTTTGACACGCTCTCTCGACCCACCTCAAAAAAAAAAAGATACTTGTAAGAACAAGAATTTAGTGGGGCTCTAATGTGTCCCAAGTTGGTTAATATGAAAAATGCGAATGGAGTCACGCCTGTTCGTTGTTGCGCACCCAAATAGGATAATCGCGTAGTTATTGCCTGTGTCGGAATAGACACCAGCCACGCCAACCGCTCGTTTATTTACATGCTATAATCCATGCCATAATTCTGTTATGTGGAAATGTCTTACTGAGCGGCGCGACGGGTGAGCCGTGATCGATGCTCGCGGCTACATTCAATGATTGCCTTTCATAACGAAAGCCAAACAAATTATTTAACTCCAGCTGGTATTTAGGCCTGCGGGTGCGTTTAATAGAGTTACCTTGGTTCAGAATGCAGAGGGCAAATGAAGGAAACCGAGTCATTGAAGGCACGTAGTGTTTCATGCACTCAAATAGATGGCAGTAGAACCGTAGGTGTCCAGAAGGGCCGATGCCCGTTAGGGCTGCGAGACATTTTAAAAGACATACAGTGGGCCTGGAATACAAAAGTCAGTAAAAGTCTGACACGCCCTCTAGAACAGGAGAAATCATTTGATGACTGCCTCAAAAAAAGCTGACACTTCTGTACCCAGAATCAGGCAATCAACATTATTAAATGCTATTGTGTAAAGAGTTTACTGCTTATCATGACAAAGTTTATCCGCAGTAAAACAAAGACTTCTAAAATACAGAAGTAAATCGCCGTAAGTTGGAATAACAATGGTGAAGATCTGTAATATTTGTGCGTTGTTGTTACAATGGGTTTCAAGTAATATTTCCTAGTACCGCTTTCCTTATGTTTGCCCATTAGTACAGATATATGATAATTGGTGCAATCATTGCGAGTCTGTAATTAATTAGGGACGGCGTGATAAACAGACCATCAAAACATTTCTTATTTGTTCGTGAGCGAGAGTTCTGGCCCTTTTCTGGCATTACGATGTTATTTACATTTTATATTTTATAAAATCTAATAGCGTTGTCTCGTAAAAGGCGACATTTCATCCAGGATGCGGCAGATGGCGTCAAGGTCTCATATTTTCCGGGATGCTGCTTTGTTGTTGACTCGTCGAGATGCCAAGTGCCCATAATATGCACAAGCGAAGTATAGCCAACGATAAGAGAGGAGGCATTTGACGCGACCCTCCACATAAGCCTTACTGATTATTAAAGTAAAGTGGAAGTAGGAGAATAATAACGACAAAATCCCCTACGTGTGTATTCCTCTTAATCCCTAAATTGGTTTGTGAATACCGTCTTAAATGAGTCGTTAGACGTATTATGAGTGCGGAGTTATCCGAAAGAATCACCGCAGCCCTGGAACACAAAGGGCAAATGAAGGATGGCGGTGGGTTTTAGTCAGTAACTGTCTGACATTCCGTCTCGCTCTTGAGATCGGTCTTAAGATCTGAAATTATGTTGTGGGAGTGTTAGAAAGAGTTACCACGTAAAAGGGTTTTTACTCGTAGTTTATAAAAGACCGATAGTCCCTCTCATCCCACCCAAAGCAGAAGATATTTGATGAAATTCCATTCTCAAAATAAGCATATTGTAAGTATGATTTTGTCTCATTTGATGTATTTCATTACAATTACACTCTACAACGAACCACTTTGTTTTGTACCTCATGTACCTATGTTCTTAATAAAATCTCGATACATTATCTTCATTATCTAAAGATTTATCTAATTGATGTTTATCATGTTGATTTGTTGTTTGGCTATCATGTACACATTGTACACTTTCTCTTTAGTTTGTCATCAAAACAAAATACAAACGCTTGATATGTCAAGCTCTATTTTTGTAAAAATCGTTCAACCTGTTGTGCTGATTATTAAATTAAAGTTGTTGTAAACTAAGGTTAAAAGAAAGAAAGAAAAACGTTTATTCGTAACTCATAGATGCAGTAGTAGAATTAGGTTACGATGGGACTGACATACTCTATAAGATAAAATTGCTAAAAAATAAAAATTAAACAAATACAAACGCTATAGATCAGGCAGTAGAGGTTGCCATAATATATTTCAAGTTAATCAAATATTCGTAGCTGGAACAAGTAGGTTATAGCAAGTTAGTAAGTGAAGTAAGTCAGTTATACGGCCAGTAACTATCTACTACTAGGCAAATTTCAGGCATGCCTAGATCTAACTAGATCTTGGAGATTGCTGCGCAAATGAATCAATATAAATGCATGACCCATACCTGAATGGAATACCGCATTTAGAAACTTTTTTCAAAACGTTATAACGTTTGAGATTGAAAATATCTTTTAAGAAATTCTTATCACAGATTTGAATCAAATTGTAGAAATTTGTTTAGCTTCTGTTGTTGGAGTCTATGCTGATTAAGTTTTCTTGCCTAATAATGCCATGAATCATTGCTTTCTCAATTGTCTTGTCAACACTCCTCTAATAACTCCTATAGTATCTTTAATTTCCCCTTCATTGAACTGTTAATGAGTTTCGTAGACTTAGAATCAAATAATTTATTACTTTCATTGTTCAATGAGGTGCAGTATATCGGAAACAACTAGTCGACATCTCACTGCGATCGTTGCTTTGTCTAATTAGCCCCTTCGTCGTAATCACGGACTTTGTGCGATACCAGTAATTTACTGACAGTGCTCGCTGGAGTGTAAGAACAAGTTATTAACAATTTTATTCCTGGATTCAGATTATTCCTGGAGTTTGGAATTACTTACTTTAATAATAGGTCTAGTCGTTTTGTTAGATGAAGGTCGTATAGATATACGTCATTGATATTGTTTGCTTTGATTGTATGCTTTTAAATCTTTTAATATGAAAAAACTATTTTTATTAGCTTTCATGGATATAAGTACCACGATATTACTGAAAATATGAAATATGAACACAAAGAAACCAATAAATACCTAATTTCGAAAAAATAATGACGTACCTTTTATATAAAGTTTATTTGAACTTAGAAGTCCAATGCAAAGATACACTTTAAAGCAACCCATTTTAAAATCGGCAATTTCATAGATAAAGGCCTACTTTGGAAACGTGTTTAATTTTCAAAAAATTATAAACTAAACAATTATACGTATTTAGTCAGTTTCCAGTATATTGTCATTTATAATGAATACTTAGAAAACAAACTCCCCGGTGGGCTCAAGCTCGTGTACAAGAGTTTATTATAATGATCCGGACCCCAGTTTCCCTCGCCCACAATTACACATAGTAATGATCCTTTTAATAAATAGTGGTTCAGAGTTATCTACAAGGGTGCTTATAATAAGCACAACAAATATTTTACGTCCGTTCCTCATACAATACGTGGATTACAGTGGCATGCGCTACTAAGAACAAATAACTGAAGTCGTTACCATAAAAATATACAGCGATATTTTAGAAGAGCTTGTATTCCGCATCGGAGCGGTATCTCCATACTTTTCACATTACTTATGCATAGGGTACAGATTGAAACGCGTCGCGTAGTTGCGCCGTCATCGGTATTCAAAGCCAACTCCGGACGGCTTAACCGCAACCTGTCTTCAGCCCTGATTGTCTACATACAAAGAATAACAAAAATACACGCTTCATATCCTGTGCTAACCTACTTTTAATAAATGCAATCGTTGATTGATTCGATTGTTTGCAGCACACAAAAACTTTCTGAATAAACCTTTATAATCCACGGTGGAAGCCTTTGATTGAAGTTATTGAATTGGTTATTTTATATTGAGTATGAATTTAATTAAAATTATGGACAGTTCTGGAAATAACGTAATATTTAAAACATAGGTTTCTTCTAGGAAAGCGTGTGCTATTATCATCAGAATCATAAGGTGAAATAATATGAACTTATCAATCATATTAATATTAGATTCTACTTATGCTACAAATACCTAAAACATGAGGTGTAAATTATAACAACAAGCTAGTATACTAGTTGCCGTCAGCGGCTTTACTTATTCTATTAGCTATTCCTGGACATGGTCTATCTGGTATGTCATGTACATGGTCCGTTCAACCTTTCGAGCGTGAAGAAGCAACAATATCTACACTCCAAACTTACGTTTTTATAATATTCGTATGATTTGATAAGGCACCTTCAAATTAGCCGTAAAGTGCCGCACGAAGTCAGCGCGATTGCAGCACGGGGTAGCGCAGCAGTCGAGCGTTTTTTTATTTATTTATATGGCACATTGCCGTTGCGCGGCAATTTACGGCTAATTTGAAGGCGCCCTAAATCACATCACATCATACGAATATTATGGAGTGTATAATATTGTTGTTAGAATCCAAAAGCACAGCTATGTCCTATTTCTAAAAGTGATATCTTCCAGTAGACCTACCTTATAGTGTTGACATTTTATTCACCGTATTTGGTGTACCAGTGAAGGTTTATCTCACGAGTCACGACACGACATTTGCCCGAGACGCCGGCCGTCTCGCGCCGACGACGGGAATCCGCTTTTCTTTATCGTACTGTGAAAAACGATTTATTATTTCGTGATCCCAAACCAAATTACTGTTAGATTATCTACATAATATTTTGATTCTTTATTGCCAACGAGTGAATAGGATTTGGTATGCGTCTTTTTACTTTTTTAGATTAAATTTTGTGATCGATAATCTACACTAATATTATAAAGAGGTACAGTTTGTTGACACTAAGTACAACACAGGTCACGGCAGGTCATAGCGCGTATTAGGTGCCAGCAAACAGCTGGGTGCAAGAGCAAAACAACCCCAGCCGCTTGGATGGCTCGGTGACTATGTATTTTGCTGACATAACTAGCTTATAACTTTGTGATTATTCATGATACAGTTATGATTTTTTTTTCGTCGTCGTCTGTCGTCAACCTGAACATGATTTTAATGCTTTCCGGTTCGTTCAAAGCAAACTACACTTCCACACTAATATAATAAAGAGGTAAAGTTTTTTTTTCTGTTTTTTTTTTGTTTGTAGGAGGTAATCTCTGAAATTACTGGTCTGATTGCTAAATTTTTTCACCGATAGAAAGCTGCTTACTCCTGAGTGACATAGGCTATATATTTTATGTAGGTACTACACGGGTGAAGCCACGGGCGGGCAAAAGACTTGAGCTGCATACAATTATAATAAAATTAATAATACATTTTAAATTAAAATTATATAACATTTTGTCGAACACTACTGTTTGATCATACGAGTAAAAGCACGCTTATATTTATAACATACAGTTTTATCTTTTTTTTTCAGGATAAACATCTGAAAACCAGAAAATTATTATCATTTCACATTTTTAAGCACGGGTGCAAAAATTATGAATGACATTAATAATTTTAACGTTCAAAATAATTTTGTAAAGCTTATATGAACGTGCGTGATTGCACAATGAGGTTAATATAAAGAGGAAATTTATTTCAGAAATTAGTATAGTTGGTATAAACTTTACATTTTGTACTCTAATTTTTGTCAGTAGATACTAATCCAGCTATTAACGGATAAAACCATGAATTGCTGGATTATACAAAAACGAAATTCCATTTGGCCCTTTCTACTACTTCAGTTTGTAACAAAAGATCACACAATTGTATTATAATTGGCTTTTAAACTTAAAAAGAACTCTGTTTAACATGAAAAGTAATGTAGAAAAATAACGCAAAAAATTGAAGAAAGTACCTAAACCGGCGCCGTTATAATTATCAGGTACAATAGTGCTTTTATTCTAACAGTGACGCCATCCAAGGCACAAAATATATAGATACAGAAGTCAATCTATACACAAAGCGCGCTCGAGCAACGCACACATAGACACCGCTCACGGGCACGATATCTCAGAGCTCCTCGGTCTGCTCGTCGAACAGTTTCGGCTCAAACGCTCATAGTGCGTCCACCGAGCGAAGGTATAAAAAATAAAGTACATACATTCTGTACCCATCTATTTTGTGCCCAAGGTCCAGCACTATATGCCCATAAACAATATTGTTAGCACCACAGAGATGAAATATGCGGACGAACCGAACTACCAAAACAAAGGGTTAACAGGGATTTCCAATCAA
The DNA here is from genome assembly GCA_949319445.1 of Mythimna lalbum. Lineage (NCBI taxonomy): Eukaryota > Metazoa > Arthropoda > Insecta > Lepidoptera > Noctuidae > Mythimna > Mythimna lalbum. The sequence goes on along the minus strand of OX439351.1, from coordinate 7,693,266 downwards.
TTTTAAATTTCGAACATCGATGTACAGTCGATAGAGAAACTAATAACGTGAGTTATAAATAGAGTATAGTGGGAAATATTGGACCACGGACCGCACAGTCGCAGTCACAAGTGCGTGCCCCTTGTTATCTCGCCCTTATTGGCGGGTAGTCGCCTCAAATAATTTATGAAATATGACATAATAGCCTTTGTAATAAAGGAGAGCGGAGCCTCTATGCGGATAAAACACTTGACGTTTATATTGTTATCGATGGATATCTTAAATACAAGAGAAGAGGAAAATCGAAAATATCACTACAGTTTTCGGTTTGTGGATACCCGGAATTTCGTTGTTACTATTATTGTCGGCGGCCTTGGAACGCTAAGGATAACTGGAGAAAGACAGGTGGATTTTCTCCTCTGAAAATCTGTCATATAGAACTCGAACCTGCTTCAAACTCCAGCTCTCACAACCGCTCTAGCTTAAGGCAAAATTATACTAATAAATTAGTATCACAATGTCTAGAGAGAAATCAATGATATATTTATATTTTAGTCAGTAAAGGTTTGAAACTCACTCCACCCATTTCAGTAATAGATTCAGGTTACAAAATTGACGTTATTGCGATCATTCCACGAAAAATTTACCTCTTTTTTGCGACCATCGTGTATAAAAAACATAGGTATAATAGTTTCCATTCAGTTAGTATAAAATTCGTTCGTTCAACGCATTACGTAATCATTTTGTAATTAGTACGATTCGTCAATAGCATTATGTATTAGGACTCGGCGGATAGATTGATGATCCATTAGGATGAGTGTTCGCTATTTCAATGGTACAATGTGTCTAGGCGTTATGAATACTTGAATAGGTACCAAAGGTATAAACACTTATCTGAGTACATACTAAATTGAGTCGTAGACGATCGGAGGCTTGATTTTTAAATTGATGGAGCAATTCAATCTCGTGGCGCGCTTGTTCGCTCCCGCAGGTACTAGGTGTCGCGGTGCCCGTGTAGTGGTGTGCGGGGGAGGCTGCTGCTTCATGATAATCATTCGCTCCTTACGAGCAGGTAATGCGCCCCAAATTCCTAATGCTCGACAATAATTCGATATTTTTGCTCGAGTGCTCGTCGCGTCGCGGCCGCCACCGTTCTCGAGCACACCCGCCGAATATGTGAAACAATTTTCTCCTTATGAATAAAATTTTAAGGTGCGTATGCAAATTTCCATTACGGAGGGCTGTCTCCTGTAATGGTGTCATATGGGATGTTATTTTCTTTTCATATAGACTACGTCACTGTTACGACGTTTAATACAGAGTCGGTAACTCTTGTCTTCTTTAAGTTCGTCAGTGTGTCGTTTACGAATGTTTCCTCTATTGCAGAAATCACTCAATCCTAATAAGACTATTTTACTAAATATTTATAATAACTTCACTTTTAAAAAAACCAAATCATACAAACACAGGGTGTCTTCATTTGTTTAGCACACTGTTTGCACACTGTGTGGTAATACATAACGAACTATAATTATATCAGTGTAATTATATATATTATATATTGTGTAATAGTATCTTATGTATTTGTATGAAGAATTCTATTAATATGACATGGATAATATTGCACCACAATTTGTCTCTGCATCACCCAAAGGTTGACTGGTAGAGAATATCTTAGGGCATTAAGTCCGCCTTTGTACTCTTATGTGCATGAAGAATAAAATAAATAAATATCAGAGTAATTACATTTCTCTGTAGTTGACTTTACTAATTCGTACAGTTTCATTATGTTACTCTTCTAGGTTAGTGAGGTTAGAATAGCTTAGGCTATGATAAAATGTTTTATTTTTGCATGTAATTCCAAGTTTAAAAACTCTAAGATCCGGGTCCAACATAGGATCTCATTGCGCATTCTTTAAGGAGTATCTACTTATCGCCCCTGTCTCTATATTGTTCTGGTAATTTACTTATTTGTTAATGTATTTTTTTCTAAATTTACACTGATTCGTTTATTTAAACTTCATGTGCAGTGTTACTTATACGGACTTAATGCAACAAGGTATTCTCTACCAGTCAACCTTTGGATTAAAAATGGTAGGTGGTTTTCTTATCTTGGCTAATTTTTAAATAATATATATATCAAAGCTTCAATTATATGTCATTATGTGTCCACAAGAGGATTAGCAGCAAAGTATTCTCATTTTTGTTTATTATTGGTGCACTTGGAAGAAGTGGAGGGAGACCTTTGCCCAGCAGTGGGAAAGTACGGGCTAGATATAATAATAATTGGTGCTCTGGTAATACTGGGAAAGTAATTACTTTGCCAGATGTAGGTGCACACATACTGGTATTGGTAAAGTAAATATAATGTTTGGTCTAAATGTAGCCACAATTAGATGTTCCAGAAGCTTTTGAATTTTTTTTTTATGTAAAAAGAGTAAATACAGTTGAGATTACAGTACAGAGTAAGATCCTTTTCTAAGAATGTCAAAATTATTTGATTTTTTCTCTTTCGACATACCTATCTCTATGTAGTAATAAATCATATAAGGTTTAGGTAATCATAATGCGAGAATGAGCAATTTGCTCACTGTGCGAGTATACAGTTGCATGTAACTTGTGGTGGGATTTCTTAGAAATGTGGGCACTTATTAGATAGATTTCATACGTGGAGTTTCTTTAGGATTTGCTCCTTATAACGTACTTCTGAAGTTTATTAAATTGGAATATGATTTTTTTGAGGACAGACGTCAAATAACGCCTCTGTGTGGATTGACAGGCTATCTGACTTACTGACTAAACCCTCTTGTGTCCTTCACTTACTCTTTGCGTTCCAAGCCCACGGTGACTCTTTCAAACAATCCTGGAGTTCTGGTAATCATATAAATCTACACTATTGTAATATTATAAAGAGGTAAAGTTGTTTGTTTTTTGTTTGAAGGAGGTAATCGCTAAAAGTAGGACTAGACCGATTGCGATAAAATTTTCACCGATAAAAAGCTGCTTAATTTCTTAGTGACATCCTTACTAATATTACGAGTATAAAAGCGAAAGTGAGTTTGTTTGTTTGTTTGTTACGTCTTCTCGCCTAAATGGCAAAACCGATGTTGATGAAACTTGGTACACGGATAGACAATAGGAATAGGACATAGGATACTTTTTCTTTTTTTTTTTTCCTTGGGATAATTTTCTGCTATCACGTGGGCGAAGTCGCTGGGAGCAGCTAGAATGCTATATTTTACAAACGCGGGCGAAGCTGCGGGCACGAGCAGTCAAATAAATAAATTCGTCGCATCGAGCCAACCTACAACAGGAATAAAAACTTTCTTCATCAAAAATCAACTATTTCAGCTTGCTATCAAATATTCGGTTTCCAGTCCGGGTTTGCGCCACGAATCGCAAACTTGCAAAGTAAACTGTGCTGCGAATAAAGCAAACAGAATTATTTCTCTTTTTTAACTCCGGTCAAAAACCTTCCCTGGGTTGCCAATTAAGTCCTTCAATGTTCATATAATATTATCTTAGGACTATATTAATTAAACTTTTAAATGGGTTAACCTCCTAATAGAGCTAAGTGCCTACGCCTTTAACGTTAATACACTTCCTTCAATTAACATATTATGTGAATAAAATATTCATTGTTTAATGTTTTGTAATTGATGTTATTATAATCATAAGCTTATATGGCTTTGTGTTAATTGAGATCATTGTCTGAAGTCACCACACGAACAAAAATTTGAATTCGGAAAAATCATCGAGACTCCATTCGGGAATTGTAGTTTGCAAGAACCCTCAATGCGCGAGTCCGACTCGCACTTGCAAAGTATATGGTTAATGGTGTGGTTGGTGGTGGTGGTTGGTGGTATGGTGGTGGTTGGTATATGGTTTTAATTTCAACTCAATACCTCCATGCGTTCTCGAGATAAAGGGTGTTGACCAACAGACAGACAGACAGACGGACGGACAACAAAGTGATCCTATAAGGGTTCCGTTTTTTCCTTTTGAGGTATGAACCCTAAAAATTGTTAATTATCTTTTAGCTTAGATGCAGAAAGGTATTTAGCGATTGGTGGATCGGATAAAAGTCCCTTTATAAATCCCAGTGTGCATCATACTAAGCTAATAAATATAATGCGCTTGGCTTGTACTGCCTACCATCGATTTCACTCTGTATTTTACAAGCTTTTATTTAGTTTCACCTGTCCCGATGTTTGTCTGTAATCAAATCTTATAAAATAAAATTGACCCACTTCCTGGTTACCGATTTAGCTGAAATATTGTTTGCATGTGTAAATCAGATGACAATGCAAAATTATTACGGCATGGAGCTGATCTGATGATGGAATCGGAAAGTGGCTATAGGAACTTGGTAGTTAAATGACACAACCCCATTGAGTTAGGGCTCGTATGATTTGTCTTACCGTGTATTAATTATATAGGTATACCGAGCTATAAAAGCTTGCTATGAAAAAAATGTTTTCATTAAAAGCTTGTTCCTAATCATTCCTACTTAAATTTTTTCAGTACGATTCCCAAACAACAGAAAACTGAATTCCTAGCAAAAAAAAACTTGTGTAGTTTATTCGTTACGGGAGCTATAAATGTCTATCTTTTCCGAGCCATCATAAACTTTGTACAAACCACATCAAAGTTAGTTTAATTGTAGTGAAGAAAAACGCTGGGAGTACACGAATTCTTTTATTTGTTTGTAGAAGCTACTATTTATATTAGCGGCTCTTCTTTTTACTGGGCGCTAAACTTGAAATTGAAACGTGTTTGAAGCTCTAACAGTAAGCAGCGTTTTTTTGAGGCCCGTGTGCGGGGGCACACGGGCCTCAAAAAAACGCTGCTTTTTGAGGCGGCCTATTTTTGTGGCTCGTGTGCTGCGGTGCCGCCACAAAAAAACGCTAGAAGCGGTTACAAAAAACCTAGAAGTCGCCGCAAAAAACCACTGAACCGCGCGGCACCTTGTAACCAGAGAAGCTTGAAGCGGCTCCAAGCGTTTTTTTTTTTGTGGTGGCTCACACGAGCGACAAAAAAAAGGCCGCCTCAAAAAGCGGCGTTTTTTTGAGGTCCGTGTGCGGGGACACTAAAATGATGAACGCTACTGAAGTACTGAATGACAATCTAAATCGTGTATTGATTGTTGTAATTATTTGATCACTGAAGCATTTATTTATGGTCATTTTAAATGCTTATTAGACGATGATTGGATGAACACGTTAGACGCAATGTCAGACAATGTTGATCGCCAGTAAACGGTTTCAGGCCCCGGTGGACAATGGTGACCGCCAGTAAATGTTCCATTTAAGCCACGGTGGACAATGCTGACCGCCAGTAAATGTTCCATTCAGGCCACGGTGGATAATGGTGACCGCCAGTGAATGTTCCATTCAGGCCACGGTGGATAATAGTGACCGCCAGTAAAGGTTCCATTCAGGTCACAGTGGACAATGGTGACTGCCAGTAAATGTTCCATTCAGGTCACGGTGGACAATGGTGACCGTCAGTAAATGTTCCATTCAGGGCACGGTGTACAATGGTGACCGCCAGTAAATGTTCCATTTTGGCCACGGTGGATAATAGTGACCGCCAGTAAATGTTCCATTCAGGTCACGGTGGACAATGGTGACCGCCAGGAAATGTTTCATTCAGGACAAGGGGGACAATAGTGACTGCCAGTAAATGTTCCATTCAAACCACGGTGACTAATGGTGACCGCCAGTAAATCTTCCATTCAGGGCTCATTGGACTATGATGACCGATACAACATCCCCTACGTCGATTTACGTTTGCAAGTGATTGGTCTCAAGCGACACAAAGCCTTTTTGTCACATGAAAAAAAGGTTTGGGTGTCAAAAACGTCGAAAAAGTCCGAAAGTATATGACCCGTTTGGCGCTAGATATTTTATACATTTCTTTCTTTCTTTCAATCATCTGACTGTCAGTAGTAAAACCAGTACTAATATAGAAGTTGTAAGACAGTTGCTTATTAGCTTTGAGAAACAAAAATCTTATAAACATTTTTTTATATTAAAAAAAAAATATTTTGGCTGCTAATGTGTTAAAATGATCATTCAAATGACTGCAAATAGATTATGGAATAGTTAGGTAGCTTTGGGTATGTTTTCTTTTTAAAATTATTAGTCTTATATTGTGTCCTACTGCTGAGCAAACCTCTCCCCTTCTCCTTCCAAACCTCTCTGTCTGGACTGATCTCAGTTCAAGTTTGCCCCGCGAACATGATCAGATTTATGACACTAACATTATAAAGCCGGAAGTTTAGGAGTATAGGTGTGTGTGGGTATGTTTGTAACTTCACACTTAAATGGCTAAATGGATTTGGCTGAAATTTGGCCCAATACTTTTTATCCAGGGAAAACGTTCCTTTGGGACAATTTTCTACTTCACGCGTTTGAAGTGCTGGCAGCAGTTACATACATATAAAACTGATTTAAACTATACCATCTGTGAATTCCGTCCTTGACCGATAAATAAACTTATATTCTAATGCGCCTTTATTAATGACTATGACTTGACTTCATAAAACGGTCAACTTCAAAAAGTGGTCACCATGACCCCCGACCCCGACGGTTCAATCGAAATGACACTTTAATGTTTCAAGCGTCATTATAGCAGAAAATAAACAACAGTTATTTATTTAAGAAAAACTGGGCAAGTGCTAGACGGACTCGTGCCCTGAGGGTTCTGTACCAACTCACTTATGTCGTTCAATTCCCCAATAATCTCAAAGTTTTTCCAAAATTTTTTTTTTTTGTGACGCTACAATAAAACGGTTTTCAGATTTATTATATACCGGTGCTATAGGAACTTTCTTTACGCCATATTTAAGTATTCTGGGTCAACAGGAACTATCCCATGAATTTTGATTTCCTTGAAAGTGTAGAAAAAAACATTTTTTTGTAATATAAACGGCCGTATCACTTTTTTTCGTTAACTTAGAAGTTTGATTTTTTCACAGTTTCAAGGGATCGCAGACTTAAGTAGTTTTAATTTCAACTCGATACCTCCACGCAATCCCAAGATTTGACTTTTGACAGACAGACAGAGTCGTAACAGTCTTGACTCTTGACAGACAGACAGTCAACAGACAGACGGACAGGCAGACAGACAAACGGACAACAAAGTGATCCTATAAGTGTTCCGTTTTTCCTTTTCATATGCGGAACCCTAAACGTTATTTTAGTATGAAAACGATAAAAGCTCGCCTCGTTCATAACGTTAACACGAATGGACGTTTTGTCGCATCTGTTTATTTTGTTCGATTGCTGACAAAAGCATCCTATTATCGTTATTCGCTGGTCTTTCGGTACTCCTCATTCATTCGTACAAACGGGAGGCAGTCGGCACTAATTGATACTGTCACTGCATTAACTCAATGACGACAAAATATAAAGCTGCCGATTAAAGCCCGTCCAAATATTTTCGTTGATATAATTTCAACAGCTTTAATTACGACATTTTGTTCTCGTTTATTTTGCTTAATGAGGCAGCTATCATTGCATATTAGTTGGACGATTAAGAGTACATCTCCTCCCCACTACCCCCATTATATTTGGTAGGAGGTTCTCAGGCTAGACTGGACTGACGGTCAGCGCCAAGTGGCCGATAAGGGCTTCATCATACTAGCGGATTGCGAGTGTCCTCAAAGCGGAGCGGGTGCGCAACGAATACGTTACGGGTGCGATACGAACATGCCGCGCATTCGCAGCGTATTCGCTGCGGACGCGTATCTAGATCCGGCTACGAGGTGGGTCTTCAGTGGCATCAAATTAACAAAGTCAATAGCATTGTCTCTTCGTCGGAATCCATCACTCAGTAACAATGAGTGTATGTCTATGTCGTTAACTTGCTATAAACACTCATGGAAAACGTTGCGAATTTGTCACGCGACCGCGACGTCTTTGCTATGCAGCTGCGGCGTATTCGCGACACATCCGCTGCGCTCCCCGCAGCCGCTCGCTAGTGTGATATTGCTCTAAGTGGCTTGAAGAGAATTGCCGAGAATCAAGGCGACAGATGAAAGAGGTTAGTATGGCCTTGTGGGCGGGGCAGGCGTGCCACAAAGTAGGGCAATGCTCATAGTTCAACTACCAATAGGAAACTTGCGATCTAAGTATGCGTGGTCTGTTAGTTACGTAAGTACGCGCGTTTGTATTGGTTTATTGTCTGTAGTGGAGTCAAAGGGTGCGAGCCAAGCGGCGAATTGGAATATTTACTATAATAGAAAAACGCAAAGGAGCAATAAAGGGACATCGGTATGGTTTTAGTCAGTAAAAGTCTGACTCGCCCTTCCGCTCTGTCCTGGAGCAGGAGAATTCATTAGATAATTTCCCACCCTAAAAAGGGTCTTAGTGACTTTCGACGGGGTCTCTCCTTAGGTGATTTTTATTATTGGTGTACAATAAAGAATATATAAATCTATCTTGTGAACAATTGAGCAGCCTTAGATTATGTTGACAGCTGTACTAATTACTGTCAGTCAACATATCAAACTGTCATATCGATAAATGATATGATCCATACACAACAACTATGTACAAACTAAAGCCATACATCCTCCATCCTTTATTACAAACGATAGCTGCTGAATAGTTAGTTTTCAAACGAGGTGCGCAAACTTATCTTAGAAGTACAACCCACGTATACATTGCATCTCGAATAGGTAACGAGCACTGAAATATCGAGTAATACCAACATAAATATTTTGTTAGTACAAGTTGCCACTCAATATTTTGTATTCTATCTAGAAATGTTAAATTGCCTTGTCAGCCACAGTAGGTATGTTTCTGCAGAAGGAATACTCCTTTGGTAAAGTTGGAATATTTTGAATAATGGACCACACGAAATTGTTCGGTGGGCACCACAATTTTGTGTAAAATTACCGTTTTTTTCTTGACTAGTCTGTTGGTCTAGTGGTTAGCGGCCCTGACTGCTATGCCGAAGGTTTGATTCCCACCCAGGCCAAATGCTTGTGTGATGAGCACAATCTTTGTTCTGTGTCTGGGTGTAATTTATCTATAATATGTATGTATTTAGAAATTCATAAGTATGTTTATCAATTGTCTAGTACCCATAATACCAGCTCTGCTTAGCTTGAGACTAGACGGCGTTGTGTAATAGTTATCAAATATTATTATGTTCCCTTCTTGGACTTCCAAAAACGTTATCGACTTAGCTCGAAGAATCGCCAAACTTAAGTGTCAGTGGGCAGCGCACACTGCTCGCAGAACAGATAGTCGATGGGGCCGAAAGGTGAAGTGCAACATTGAAATGCCTCTATCAAGGTGGAATGGCGGCGACCTAGTTAGAGTCGCAAGAATCTGATGTTTGCGAGATAGAGAGGACCGGAGAGGTCTATGTGTATAATGAGATTTAAAAAGTAAAAAATATGATAATTAAGCATCTTGAAATTATTTATTTCGTGGTTGCGTTCAGATACATCTGAGACTAGTTGTTTCGGGTTTGGGTGTTTTGGTTGACTGCAGGCCACACAAATATTGGTCTGAAAAGCAAAAGCAAGCAGGTCAAGAATCGAACCCGCGCGTTACCCAGCGCAGCAGCCAATCGCTAAACCACAGCGCCCAAAGTTTGTTTAACACCATTTTCCCTATCTCAAATGTAACCTTAAAATCGCTGATCTGCAAAAATACTACAGGATAACAGGAATATTCAGTTTTAGCTCAGCCTAATAAATAACAGCGTTGACTGGATTATTTGCTATTTGCGCTTTCAGTTCCATTTCAGGCCGAAGCCGAAAAACTCCCGACTGGAAAAAGTTCAATTTCACGATATGTTTTTTATTAAAAGCCATATTTTTGGTGGAAATTGCTTACAATGTATTTATTTATTTGTGAACACACAATTGCTTAAAATTGCAAAGATCTTCAATTTAAGCGTCTTCAAGGCTAGAGTGAATAGGCTCTTAATAAACTAGTGCGCATCACCATCAACGATTGCATCACTGCTTACCATCAGGACGGATCGCAGTCAATTAAACTTGTTGAACATCGAAAACTACAAAAAAATAACTTGTTTTGTAGTTTTCGGTGTATTAATATCTGTCTTATACTGTTCCCACTGCTGGAACTCAGACCTCTCTAAGAGGGGAAATGTGCCTACGTTAAAAAACGTTACGCGAAAATTAGAATTCGCTTAAGACTTTATGAAAACTGAAATACTAAGATAACCCCTGAACCAAAACCAGTGTGAAAACGTACCTACTAAATACCTACGTAGATTTTTATCTGGAATAAAAATACAATTTTTGGAACTAATAATCTCTGGTTTATTTATTTGGTGCGTGTGCTCATGACAATAGAACAGTGCTTTTAAGCATGTCTAGTAATTTATTACACTATAAAAATACACGTTTACACAATTTGTCTTTAGGCTAGGTAATTAAAATTACGCTTAGTAATGAAACTAGTACTAAAAGCCTAATTTATCATCTGCTTCAGACTAGGCTTGAGGGCTGTATTTCGACACGCTTTGTCATAAACCCCACAGCGGGGACTGCAAGTGTAAATTAAGTACCTACGTTTGTATTTTCTAGTAGCTAGGTACTACCTACGGGTCTTTCAGTCAAGAGTGAATCACTCACTTCTAGATAACCGTGCTCCACCGTCGACCACATTATTGCTTGCCATTGGATGAAATAGTGGTCAACCGTCAGGCCAATCCATAATAATAATTTAAAAAAGAATCTTCTCTACCAATTAAAGAATTTTAGGCATTGAAAAAAAAAACGATGGCTGTCATAGGCCGCCTGGCAGACATGAAATATCTATGTTAGCATAAGCGCGCACAAAGGAAGACATTATACAAAAAAAATCTTAGGACTTTCTTGATTTTAAAGTACCTAATGTGTAAGACCAAAGCGGTCTAAGCGGCGGTTTGGTACTTAAAGAAGTACCTACATGATGTGCTACTAGCCATCTATATCAAACAAATCACAGCGAATTATACCTGCGCTTATCAATATTGCAAACTTCAATTTCCTTTTTAAGAATACTTATACAAGTCGTCGCTCCCAGAATATGATATTGACATTTGTTATTTTGTGCGCTTAACAATACATGACTCGTTCGGCAATAGGTCCTCCGCCCTGTAAACGACATCTGATGTCAATATTTATAGTTCACTTGACTCTAGGTTCCATATTTTCTTCATTACTTATGCATAGAACACAGATTGGCTACAGTGAAGCAGAGTCATCAATATTCAGCCAGCGAGTGCAAGTAGGCGGCTGGTACATCAACCTTTTGATATCGTAATAATTGCTTCGCCAACTTTGTGGGGTATTGTGTGAATTGCAAATTGCGATTGCCCTTTGTAACCATATGAAAGTGTACGAGGAAAGTTATATGTAGACTTTTCGTGCGGAAATCGGTCAGCTCAGCCCACAAGTGTTGTTGGAAAACTATGCTTATACGTCTAGTTGCGTATTCATATCATTTGTTTGGAAAGCGGCTGGCCTGTTGGTCTAGTAGTTCATAGCCCTGACTGCTATACCAGAGGGGTGATGAGCATGGTCAATTATTCTGTGTCTGGATGTAATTTATTAATAATATATATGTATTTATTTAGAAATATATAAGTATGTTTATCAGTTGTCTAGAACTCATAATACAAGCTCTGTTTAGTTGCAGTAAGTCTCAGGCAGGATCTCATGGTGAAATGGCGTCAACGGCTATCGCAACCCAGTACTGGGCACGCCACGATTATGGCGGTAAGTCCCCTCTTTGAGGTGTGGCTGGAAAGACAACACTGCGTCCCTAGCTTCCGCATGACGCAGGTCCTCACCGGACATGGTCAGTTCAGGAGATTCCTGCACCGAATTAGTGCGGAACACCCGGGTGTCACCATTGTGTAGACCACCCGGAGGACGTGATGGAGCATACGGTAGAGGTGTGCCCCACCTGGGCAGAGCACCGTCGGCCATGGTTCAGAGCGAGGAGGAGTGGAAGGCGCCTGTTCTGCGAAGCAGTAATGGTAGCAAAGGAGGCGGCCGCACGCGCAAGTCAATGGCCCTTTCGCCGCAGCCGTTGGGATCCTGATTTCCGCCCACCGTAGGCGCTGGGTTGTGGATGGTGAGCAATGGGTAGACCGAGCCCAAGTTGTCGACGGCGCGTAGTGTTCCACGTGCGCTTCAAAGAGTTATCAGCAACCGTAGGGGCCCAGCAAGGTCGAAGCCTACTGGGGCCATTGGTGATGCGAATGAGATCCCCGGGGCCTGGTGGCAAAGAAGGAAAAAGTAGGTTTTTAGTCAGTAAAAGTGTGACACTATTTCCCGCTCCGCTCAAGAGTGGGGGATGTCATTGGATGATTTTCCCACCTGAAAAAAAGCTCTGTTTAGTTTTCGACTAAATGGCGTTATGTGAGAGATGTGTAAAAAAATTTTGATATCGTTTTATACATTATTTATTAACCCTCACGTTTCGATTGAGCGATCGGATTGATTACATCAAACTTAAACCGGTTTCCAATAAAATATTTTCAGCTGAATAAAAATAACATCTTCTTCATCCATGAGAAATCTTGTTTCTTAGTAACGATCCCGCTTTATGTACTCGTTCAATATTCATAACTGTAACAAACCTTTTAGTGGAACTTTCAACATATTCAACAATCACGTAGATATTATGAGGAAAAACATGTTTGTAGAGGTCCTTGTGTTCTCGGAGGATGGGAGGACCGCCGACTGCCGACTTATATCTGTAATACAATCGCATCTAATAAGAACTCTTGATGTGGATTCGATGTCTATCGAGTGTCTGCTCTTATTAGCATAATAATTTGCATCCGATGATGCGGGTCGATTATGAAAATACACGTCTTAGTATCGTAGTCATTTTTAATAAAAACATTTCTTCTGCTATCTGATAATTTAATCGAAGCAAAAACCAATAATATAAAAGGCTCTAACTATTGAGGTTAATAGGACACCAAAGAGAAATATCGTTTTAAGGATTTCAATCATAACTGTTTATTATCCTTTTCTTTTTATTGGAAGGAGTGTTTTAGTAATATTACATGAGACGTGTGCTCCTAAGCAAGGCTAAAGGAATACAGTAACTATAACCATATTAGGAAGTCAAGTGGTCACACGGGACTCTCCATTAAATATAAGATATATTGGTTAGAAAGAGAAACGCCATTGTGTTGAAGTAGGATAGATTTGTTTTTGATATACTCCAACACTAACTCCCGAGCAGTGGTATAAAACAGTAACTTTCTGAAGCCTGCTCCTCGGTAACGGCGAGGCCAAAAAGTTAAAAGGAAAAAAAAAAGAAATTATAGACTTTTGCCCTTTGCGACTTTTGCCCGCGGCTTCGCCCGCGTACATAAAATGTCGCAATGTCTCAGGAATAAAGCAGCTTTCTGTTGGTGAATAAATTTTAGCAATCGGACCAGTACTTACAGAGATTACCTCCTACAAACACAAAAACAAACTTTATTATATTAGTGTAGATTCATGTACAGCATTAGATATCAACGTATGATTTCGTAAGACTAATACATTTGCCTAAAAATAAATAACATGATATTTATTCGCTCGTTATCACCATTCTTCTCAAACGGCTTAGATCTTTAGAAATATGTTTACACAAAAAAAATGCTGGTTAGTGTTCTTCAAAACTTCAAAATGTACGAAGCATATACAAATCAATCAATATTTCGCAAAGAATTTGGATTTACAGGTCAACGGGACTCTATGCGGCAAGATGTTCAAGGGACTATATGCGTTAAATAAAACTAATTTCATACCTAACTAATTAAAACTATATATATACACAATAACTCTTACCTAAAACCATGGCGTCGAAAAATTCCTCCGCATCACTGTCGACTGGAAGAGTGCCCCAAAAGACTTTTTTTTTATATTTCATTCATATCTTATTTATAATGCTGAATGAATACTAACAATACTTGCAAATGCGCCCGTTAATATTAGATTTGTGTGAATGCAGTAAAAGGGTCATGTTTCACTGCTTACATTTTTAATACGGTTGATAATGAACGACTAATGACGGAACTGTACTGGAACTGTATAATACTACACGTATTTGCGTTTCATTCATTTCAGTGATGTACCTGATAATCCTGTTCCATTTGTAATATTGCTGTTATTCCACGACAAACACCTATTGATTGATAGCAGGCCATATACCGAAGAGGATAATATTTATAGGGACATTTCACGTATCCTTCCGCCATTTCACAGATTAGTGGAACAGATAGGCGACCTACCTTCGAAGTAGACGAGGATAAGGTGGAACAGTACCTACAAAAACGTAATAAGTATGTATGTACATATAATACCGCAGCTAACTTTTATTAAAAAAAACAATAAATATATTGTTAGTTTGCAATTTTCATAAGGTAATTTATATTTTAGCTATTCCAATATACCAAAATTTTCTAAAAGAAAAATGTAAAATTGTAGACCCAGTCTGAAGGTTATTTAGCGATGTGCCCTCTGACGTTTTTTGTCTGTGTCTGCGGACTAATTAGACGCTCCCATATGCCACTTCAAGATTTATTATTAGTACAAACAAAATGAATGGTTTGTTTTTACGTAAAATGGAAATCGCTGTTCGTCTACCAGACTACCATACATATTTACGTAACAATTTTATTACCAAGATAACTTTTAATTAATTTAATTAAAACTTCCCATCGCTGTTGTTAAGAGCAAAAATTATAAGAAGAAAAATATTTCTCCATTTGTTGTATTATGTTTCGTGTATTCAAATGATTCGTTCGCTTTGTGTAGCTATTTGAGTAACATTTACTTAAATCAATATTGAGAAGTCTTCGCCGCTTTTGATGAGGAAAGAAAAGTATTTGTGTTGGCCTAATATTGTTAAGGAAGAATAAAATCTGTCAAATACTGGTAAATAATGTTTATTGATAAACTTTGAGTAGTAAATATTGTTTAAGTCTTCATCATCATCAGCCTTTTTAATGTTACCACTGCTGGGACTCAGGTTTTCTCTTTAGGAGAGGGAATTGCCCGTAATCCACCACGCGGGCCCAGTGCGTGTTGGTGGATGTCACATGTTTCGAATTTTTGGTTCTAGGAAATGCCGGTTTCCTCACGATGTTTTCCTTCACTTCTACATGAGATGAAAAAGTTGTTTTCCTTCACCGTTAGAGAGCAGTAGTGATGAAATAAATTACACAAAGTTATGCACCTGGCTGATTTTGACACTGCTCTCAAAGTCTTATTGGTACCTAAAAAAGCGAGCAAACTAATTTAATTATTATATTTCAGTCGACAAAATGTGGGGGTTGTACACCTGTATGTAGAATGCGCCCTTTACATCTCGCCTTCATTTAACCTTCAAAGAGAATTCCTCGAAGACAATAGCATTAAGAGGGTCTTTCTCCATTCGCTTATCGTAAACATCGAAAATGGTTTAAAAGCTTGTTTCTTCATTTAATGCAATCCAAAGCGATGTTTGACGAAAAGGCAACGCAAAAAAAGAGAGATAACGCCTGGAAACTCTGTTAGTATTCGGTAATTCCGAGATTTACTCGAAAATTTCACAACTCTTGCTCCAGGAAATAGCTGTTTTTTTTTTAAACCCTTAAAAGTTTTTCGAAAAAATTTGTCGTCATTTAGAATCTTAATAAAATTTGCAAGGTCTCTAAAGGATTACTTTTTTGACTTTTTAATTTTTAGTCAAATTATGAAGTGTCAAAGTTCATACAAAATAGGACGTTTTCAGAGGTTTTTACTAGATTAGTTTTACACAAATTTAGAAATTGGTTTCTTTAGAAACCTAGATAATATCCACAATATACTGTGTTTCCAAAATATCTAATGAAAAATGTGTAATAACGTCATAATCAGTTATGAGCTGTTGTATGAAAAACAGTGCAAATGTGAGTCATGATGCACCACCTTAAAGCAAAGTTATAGAACAACATACGTTACACCTAATCAGGTGTGACGTATGTTAGTTCTAGAACTTTTTCTTTTTTTTTTAATTATGTATAGGCTCGCGTTTGACTACTATGTCACCTGTCCCCGTAGCCAAGTAACAACAGTTTCGCTTGAGTCCAACGCTTCGAGTTGACCTTGCCGCTTTTGTTCTGACCACGTGACTGAGCGTTCAGATAACGTCATTCCCGTACATTTGAAGCTTTCTACTAGCGTTAACTATTGCAGATTAGCAACTTGGCTAGGGGTACTGATGGTAAGCGATGATATTGCCGACGATGGAGCACGCTCAACGGGTCAAGTTACTATTACGAATCATTGAAGCTTCAAAATAACCAGCTATTCTTAAAAACTTTATTGTTAAATGATTTCATATTTTGGCAGTGTTCCTAAAACTATAATAATTAATAAAGTTCCGTTCCAACCGAAACTGTAACAGAAGAACTCAATATTTTGTTACGGTTTCAGCTGAAAATTGTATTTCTTACTATCCTTCTTAAAGCATGAGCCACACTGTGACTGGCCTGTTGGTCTAGTGGTTAGTGACCCTGACTGATATGCCGGAGGTCGTGGGTTCGATTCCCACCCAGGACAAATGTTTGTGTGATGAGCATAATCATTTGTTCTGTGCCTGGTTGTAATTTATCTATAATATGTATGTACTAGCTTTCCGCCCGCGGCTTCGCGCGCGTGGACTACAGTTTATATCGCGCGGGCAGAGACCCGTGCTCAGCAGTGGAATTATAGGTAGCCTATGTGTTATTCCAGTGTCTCTTCTACCTACCTACCAAATTTGATCTAAATCCGTTCAGTAGTTTTTGCGTGAAAGCGTAACAGACAGACAGACAGAGTTACTTTCGCATTTATAATATTAGTAGGGATTTAGAAATATATAAGTATGTTTATCAGTTGTCTAGTACCCATAGCTCTACTTAGCTTGGGACTAGACGGCGTTGTGTGATAGTTGTGGAATATATTATATTACATGGATGTAATTCATCGTCCCAACAGAGGTGACCTTGCTGGTTGCAAACCGTCTAGTCAGCAGATGGTAATCCAACGATCCGACAAACCGACAATTAACACAATGGTGGGATTGGTTCACAATCCGTTAGTTCCCATCAAGGTGACTTCTGTTTGGACGCTGAATTAATCAGTTATTAAATTAAAAAACTGGGCAAGTGCGAGCCGTACAAAGTTACATATAGTATAAATAGTAATTGGTTTTACTTAGCTTAAGTTCAGCATATTAACGTAATATTATCTTTTGACATCTCGTTTTAATAAATAATATTTTGGAATGGAGCTTCGGATTTTTTTTCCGAATTGCAAAAAAAAAATGATGACGTTATAACGTTACAGTTTTCAGATTTATACTTGTGCTTTATGCCAAATTTCAAGATTCTGGGTGAACGGGAAGTACCCTATGAATTTTTATTTCCTCGAGAGTATCAAAATGTACGACAATGGATGCGAGACGCACAGGACCGTTCATTGTGGCGGCACTTGGGGAAGGCCTATGTCCAACTGTGGACGTCTTTCAGCTGAAATGATGATGATGATGATCGAAATGTACGTTTTTGCCACTTAAAGCGAAATATCTTTTTTCTCGTTAATTTACAAGTTTGGTTTTTTTACAGCTTCAAGAGTCCGCAGACCTGAGTATATGCTTTTAATTTCAACTCGATACCTTGACATGTTCCCGAGATTAAGGGTCTTGACAGACAGACAGACAGACGAACGGACGGAAAACTAAATGATCCTATAAGGGTTTCGCTTTTTTCTTGTGTGGTATGGAACCTTTAAAATCAATTAATAATTAATAATATTACACAACTATCACACAACGCCGTCTAGTCCCAAGCTAAGCATAGCTTGTGTTATGAGTACTAGACAACTGATAAACATACTTATATATTTCTAAATACACAGATATTATAGATAAACTAGCGACCCGCCCCGGCTTCGCTCGGGTAACAGTATTTCTCCAATATTTAATGGATGTTATTATATATATAAACCTTCCTCTTGAATCACTCTATCAATTAATAACCGCATCAAAATTCCTTGCGTTGTTTTAAAGATTTAAGCGTACATAGTACATAGAGATATAGGGACAGAAAAAGCGACTTTGTTTTATACTATGTAGTGATTACACCCAGAAACAGTATTATATTCTTTATGTATTGTTTGCTTTATTAAATCAATTAATTATTGTATTCATTAATTTTAATATTATTTCGGACACATACACGAAGTCTGAATCAAACATATTGCGCTACAATTTAGTATTGACAGAAAACGCATTTGATATGAATACTCGAATCAAAACAATTGTTTTCAGTATTAATTGATATGATTGTTTCGCGTTCATGCTGCAAATAGTAGTAATTATATTCAGAGTAATTATTAAGAGCAATTAGGCATTGTTTCGTCTGTCAGTCCTGCTTCGGTGACAACACGATGTAATTTTTCATTTCAAAAATTATCTAGGTTTATCCAAACTAGAGATAGTTTATTATAATATAATAATCTATATATATAAAAATGACCCCCGTTTTCCGTTGTCACGACTTGGCATGAAAACGGCTTGACCGATTTGGCTGATTTTTTTTTTTTGTGATTGTTATTGTGAGGAGAAGGTTCTTATGGAAAAAAAAATAGGGTAGTGTAGGGTAGAGTAGGGTAGAGTAGGGTAGAGTAGGGTAGAGTAGGGTAGGGTAGGGTAGAGTAGGGTAGAGTAGGGTAGAGTAGGGTAGAGTAGGGTAGAGTAGGGTAGAGTAGGGTAGAGTAGGGTAGAGTAGGGTAGAGTAGGGTAGAGTAGGGTAGAGTAGGGTAGAGTAGGGTAGAGTAGGGTAGAGTAAGGTAGAGTAGGGTAGAGTAGGGTAGAGTAGGGTAGAGTAGGGTAGAGTAGGGTAGAGTAGGGTAGAGTAGGGTAGAGTAGGGTAGAGTAGGGTAGAGTAGGGTAGAGTAGGGTAGAGTAGGGTAGAGTAGGGTAGAGTAGGGTAGAGTAGGGTAGAGTAGGGTAGAGTAGGGTAGAGTAGGGTAGAGTAGGGTTTTTTTTTTTTTTTTTTTTTTTTGTGGCAGGAGTGGGAAATCCATCATGGACACCCAGACTGCCTTGCGGAAAGGCAGTCTGGATAGTGCCGGACTCCTACCGGCTAAAAACCACTCCTGCCATGCGAAAGGGCCCCCCTGCCGTCAGGTGACGCAGGGAAGTTTTTCAGGGCTGCAGTTGTAATACGTTGCAGTTTAATTATAATTTTTTACAATAAACCAATCAATAAATCATAATAAAATAGGTCTTAATAAATAAGTCATTATAATGTAGGTCGTAATAATAAATTCATAATAAAATAGGTCACCCTGTAGGGTACGTACACTGTAAGTGTACTTCATAATACACACAATAAATAATTCTGTTTAAGATACATTAAAACTTCATGGTATGCTGTAGTAAACGAGAGAAAACAAACCCGACTATGATTATCAGGTTTGGTTTCTTTCGTTTACTGACGTCACTATTTTCGTTACAAATTGTATAAATTCTTTTCTTAATTCTTTCCGTGTTATCAGTATGGGGAGGTTTTCTTTAATTATATTTACCCCTGTTCTTGCTTCGAGTTCATACCTAGGGGAAGCATATATAGGACAATCCGTCAGGAGGTGGAGGATTGTCTCCTGTTTGTCCGGGTCGCACGTACACGCCGGGTTCTCCTTACACTTGAAGCGAGTTAGGTATTCGGAGAACCCGCCGTGTCCTGTTAGAGCTTGGGTCAGCTCCTTGGTGATCTCCATCTTTCGCACCGTCCTGTACGCAGCAATCGCGCAAGGGAAGAATAACTTCGTTGTGGCCGCCGTTTCTCCTGCACAATACCTCCGGTTCCATTCGTCTAGCGTCTCCATTCGGATCATACGCTTGACGAATGAAACTGGGCACTTGTCATAGTCGGGTTGCCGCTTCAACTTCAGGGCAGCCTCCTTCGCGAGCAAGTCGGCTCTCTCGTTACCCTCCAGCCCCGCATGAGCTTTAACCCAGAACAAGGAGACGCTTTTGTTCTGGGTACTGCTGCAGCGGATGGCGTCCCTTGCTTCTACTGCGAGGGCGTGGAGGGCTTCGGGGTTCACAACTGTTTGGAGAGCTGCCATGGAGTCGCTGTAGATAGCGAACGCCGTCTCGGTCCGTCGGAGGACCTCCTTCGTTGCTTTGCAGAGGGCAAGAAGCTCTGCCTGGTAGACGGTAGAGTAAGACGGCAAAGCAAGTTTGAGGCCCTTCACCTCCCCTTGATTGGTCCACACTGACAGTGCGGCACCAACTTTGCCCTCAATCTTGCTGCCGTCTGTGAAAATACGCACCGCAAAATGGCGGTGCTCGTCTACCAGGCGTC
The DNA here is from genome assembly GCA_949319445.1 of Mythimna lalbum. Taxonomy (NCBI): domain Eukaryota; kingdom Metazoa; phylum Arthropoda; class Insecta; order Lepidoptera; family Noctuidae; genus Mythimna; species Mythimna lalbum. Next base: position 7,672,926 of record OX439351.1, on the reverse strand, counting down.
GCAGTGTAATGGCCCTCTGCTCGGCCGGATGCGGCATCTCTAGTACCGATGCCACACGCTCGATCTCCCGATCTCCCAGCGCTGGATGAGGTACCCCTCTCTTGGCCTCATAAAGTGAGGCTGCCTCCTTGATCCGGAGATCAAGAGGGAGCATCCCAGCCAGCACCAGTGCTGAGTGTAGGGAGACCGTGCGGTAGGCTCGGCACAACTTTAGCGCGAAGCTCCTCTGGACGGCGTTCAGCTTCTTTTGCAACCCGACTTTGTTGGCGGCCGGCGACCACGCGCTCGCCGCGTAGAGGATGATGGGCTCCACTGCAGCCGTGTAGATGCAGCGGATAACCTCTGGATGGAGACCCCAACTGACCCTAGCAGCCCGTGACAGCTGCTTGTAGATGCCGACGGCTCGGGAACAGACGTTTGCGACGTGACTGTTGAAAGTCAACTTGTGGTCGATGGTGAGACCAAGCAACTTGATTTCGTCCGACATGCCAATGTCAACCCCGCCCATCCTGAGACATGGGGTGTCATGCTTCAGTTTGCGCGTGACCAGCATTGCTTTCGTTTTATGCGGCGCAAACCGAAGCTTGTTCGTGACACCCCATGCGCGCACATACTCGAGGGTGACATTGGCATCTCTCTGGACTGCAAGAGCTGTCTCCCCATCAAACACAAGGACAATGTCATCAGCAAACGCCTGGCAATAGACCCCTATAGCCTCTAGACCCTTTAGGAGGGGATCCAGCAGAACGTTCCAAACCAAGGGACCACCGATCGACCCCTGGACGCATCCTTTCCCGGTCCTGGATTCGTACTCCACTCCCGCGTACCTGACTTTCACCACCCTCTCGGACAAGTAGCTGTCCATGACCCGTCTCAAGTTTACAGGACACTTTTCCTCAGCCAGTCGAACTCGTATAGCCGGCCACCACGCGCTGTCGAAGGCTCCCTCAATATCCAGGGACACAACCGTGACAAGTCTTTTTTCATTAAGTTTGCCACGAATGTGTCCCATCAGCGTGTAGAGGGAGTCTTCGGTGCTTCGTTGGGGCATAAAGCCGAACTGGCGAGTACTCATCCTGGGGAGTAGGTGAAACTTGAGTCGGGTCACGACCAACTTTTCAAAAACCTTGCCGAGTACAGGCAATAGCCCAATCGGCCTGTACGATTTTGGGGTGGTGTAGTCGTCTTTGGCGGGCTTGCGGAGCACGACGACAGTCGCCTCTTTCCAGGACCGCGGAAAGTATCCATGCGCCAGGCACTTGTTCACCAAGCGCAGAAATAAGTCTGGGTCTTGACGGATCGTGTGGCCCCATATGTCCGCCGTCAAACCGTCGGAACCGGGGGCTTTTTTAGGGTTGAACGAGGAGACAGCTCGCTCCAGTTCGTCGAGTGTGAAGGGAGGGTCCAAAGGTTCAACTTCGTTCCCCCCGTTCACCTCTTCCGCTCGTTGCCGCATCCTTTTGTGCTCCTCGTTATCCCCCTCCGAACGGTCTTCCGGGTAGAACGTCTGTGCCAGATACCTCGCCGAGGCCTCCGGGTCCAGGGTCCTGCCGTCCCTCACCATCGGCAGATCCTCCTCTCTCTTTTTGGTCCTGCGGATTACCCTATATATGCCCTCCCATAGGCCTTCCCTGTCTTGCTTCTCGCAGAACCCCTTCCAGCTCTCGATCTTTGCTTGGACTATTGCACGCTCGTACTCTTCTTTCTGTTTTAGGTACTCCTCAACAACCTTTGGTCTTCGGACTGGCGCTGCACAGCGAATCCTTCGCTTCTTGGTGACCACTTTCCTCTTCAGACTGGCGAGTTGTTCGGACCACCACGGCACGGTTATCCTCTCTACACTCTTCTTCTTGGGTATCACGCATGTACAGGCGTCTTGCACTGCCGTTGTAAGTCCCTCGACTACCAAGTCTATTTTGTCCCTGCTGTCGATTTGATCGAACAGACTTACGGTAAGTTCGTTCCCTTGCATAATTTGGCGAAGTTTCTTACGAAACTGCGCCCAATTTGCTTTTTTGGTATTGTAGATCCTGGTAGTCCGGTTAACCGTGATACCCGAAGACTTCTCGAGGTGTATACTAAACTCAATGCCGTTGTGGTCTGACCCTGTCAAGTCGTCAACGACTCGCCAGCCGTTGGTCACCGTCAGCATGTCTGCCGTGCAGGCTGTGACGTCGACGCAGCTCGTGTAACGTCTGTTACCACGAACTACGTCGAAGGTTGGAGTTTCCCCTCTATTTAGTACCTGCAGTCCAAGCTGATCGAGAGCTCCCAGCACCTCGTCGCCTCTGCTGTTGGTCTCACTGCTGCCCCACCAGATACTCCAGGCGTTGGCGTCTCCTCCCATGATGAGCCTATGCGGGCCGGTTTCGCTTTCCACCTTTTTGAGGCTGTCCAGGTATGGCCCTAAGGGCTGGTCCGGTTCGAAGTAGAACGAGACCAGAGTTAGTCTCCAGGCACCGGTTTGGATCCCCACCACGACGATATTGTCTGTGGTGAGTTCTGGGTACTGTTTTACGGTCAGTTTCGGGTCAAAGACGGCTATTGCCGCTTTGACAGTCCCTTCTCCTTGCCTGGTGCTCTGGAAGATTCGGACTCCTCTGGTCCCGGTCATCCTCTTCGCACTGCCCACGTAGGGCTCCTGGATCAGCGCTGCGGCGGCTTTGCGCCGCTCGGCCTCAAGCATAAGCTCATGGGTCGCCAAGTTCTTTCTTTGGAGATTAGCCTGGAGTATCTTGTAAGGCATCCTGTTTGCTGGGACCGCCTTAGCAATAGGCGACGGACGCACGTGCCAGTCGATCCCACCTAATCCGAACAGGACACTCAGGGTTGAACGCATTGTGATCGATCTTCCCCATCTTCGCCAAGACACAGTTGTGGCACTTTGGTGTTTCAGCCTTTAGCCACTGATCACATTGTGCTCTGAGGTGCGGGCCCCCACAGTGACTACATAAATCGGCGGGCTCTTTACAGAGCCGCCGACTATGCCCGTATCCCAAGCACCTCGTACACTGAACCAGTGGCGACTGGTCATCGACGAAGACTGTCTGGAGATCGATGCGCGCTCTTCCCTTCTCGAGCATCCTGTTCCAGACAGCAGGGGACGTACTGACGACTACGTTGCTGGTTTGGGGGTTCCGCGCGTTCCTTTTATATTTGACTGTCATTCGATCCTCCTCGTTGTCGAGGCCGCGAAAGACATCCCGGTTTTGGTTCCGTAGCGCCTCTAGCAGTTCCTCATCGGAGTGTATGCGAAGGACGCCACGGAACACTAGCAGTGGGTCCTTGTTCTTCATGTCTTCGACAACGAGGTGGTCTCCTGACTTCTCTATTCTTTCCCTTACCCTTTTTCTATCTTCCGCCGACCTACAGCCCATAATAATTTTTCGGTCTTTTCCCTTTCTTACACTTTCTATATCTATTCCTCCTTCTCTGGCTTTTACTACCGCTCTAATTTTATTTATTACGTCCTCCCCCGAATCGTTCTCCTCTTTGGACGTCACCACTATCGAGTGCAGCGCGGTCCTTCCTGGGGTCTGCCTTTTCGGTGGCCCCGCCGCTACACTCGCGTAGGTAGCCGTCTTCTCCATTAGTTCCCCCTGCCTCTCCATCACCCGCTGAAGCTTTTCCATCTTCTCGCTGCTCTCCTTCACCAGCGCGCTGTGCTCCGCTAATGAAGCGAGCAGCGAGTTAACCTCCGGGAGGCTTTTAGGAGCTTCTGTCGGAAGTGTGGCCTTTGTGACCTCCTCTCTTGCCAGCTCAGCCCCCTTCACTTGTGCAGCGGCCGCCGCCCCCTCCTTTACAAGCTGGTACAGCCGTTCCACCGACTGGGTGATCCCGGCTTTCAAGTCTGCCCTCAAATTGCGCGAATCGCCAAGGTGCGACTTCGCGCGCAGAAGGCAGTTGCGAGCCTCGGTCACCCGATCGGTGGGTTTGCTTGGCTGCTGCTGGCTCGACCCTGGTGACGCTCCCTGTGCCTCAGTAGAGGTTCGGCGCGCCACGGTCTTGCTATCCGGCTGGGAAGTGGCGCGCTTTGCAACCTTTTGGGAAGCCGTCACGGTCGAGGCAGCCTTCTTTGATGGGTTCGCGGCGGCTGACGGGAGAGGCTGAGAATCCGCCATTTTCCCGTTTTCCCATTCGCCAATGCTTCGCCTCACACTAGAGGCCTGAGTTGAAGCACTGGGAGGAGAAAATTCCCCCTCGAAGGTGACGGAGAGAGCCGCGTGCGATGGAGAGACATGGGGTCCTGTGGAGGCTTTCTTGGCCGGGGTCCTGGAGAGGAACATGGTAGTGGAGGTAAAGTTTTAAAAGTCAAATAAATAAGCTACTATTCTGATCCCTGTAAAGGGGCGATCAGAATGTCAATAAAAAAAAAAAAAAAAAAAAAAAAAAAATTGGTCAAAATAATTCCTCAAAAGAGGTGTCAATAAACAATTAATAAATAATTAAAATACCTTAAAAATCAAATAAGTTTTTAAAAACAAATGTTCTGATCCCTGTAAAGACAGTGGGTCAATGAGTCAGTGGGGAAGAGTAGGGTAGAGTAGGGTAGAGTAGGGTAGAGTAGAGTAGGGTAGGGTAGAGTAGGGTAGAGTAGGGAAGAGCGGGAGCGAAGCCGTGCGGGCAAAAGCTAGTGTTATTTATGTATTGATTTTCTCGGTATCTGAAGGGTTAAACGTCATGGTCTAGGTCATGGTCAATATAATTATTATTAATCTGGGTAGAGTAGGGTAGAGTAGGGTAGAGTAGGGTAGAGTAGGGTAGAGTAGGGTAGAGTAGGGTAGAGTAGGATAGAGTAGGGTAGAGTAGGGTAGAGTAGGGTAGAGTTGGGTATATTAGGGTGGAGTAGGGAAGAGCGGGAGCGAAGCCGCGCGGGCAAAGCTAGTATAATATAATATTCCACAACTATCACACAACGCGATCTAGTCCCAAGCTAAGCAGAGCTTGTGTTATGGGTACTAGACAACTGATAAACATACTTATATATTTCTAAATACATACATATTATAGATAAATTACACCCAGACACAGAACAAATGATCATGCTCATCACATAAACATTTGTCCTGGGTGGGAATCGAACCCACGACCTCCGGCATAGCAGTCAGGGCCATTAACCACTAGACCAACAGGCCAGTCGCCGTTGCCGGCAATATTGCCGAAAAGTGGGTAAATTTGTGGCAATATTGGCCGAAGTACGAATATTGGTGGCAGTATTGACACCAAAATTCCCAATTCGGGCAATATTGCCGACAAAGGCACATCTCTAATCCAGACTATATATTTTAATATAAGGATTCAGGTTAGGCCTTAGTAGGTACCTATAGGTTTCATAATTTCGTCGCTAAGCGATTTTTCTCGAGAAACTATTTATGTTTTTTAATTTACGTATCTTTGAATATTGTCAAGTGCTACCATATTAAATATGAATATTAAATTTGAACGTTATTACAAAAAAAATATTTTTCGATATTAGGGTGTTTATACTTACTAATGTTATAAAAGCGAAAGTAAGTTTGTTTATTTGTTTGTTTGTTACTTCTTTACGCCTAAATGGCAAAACTGATTTTGACTTGGTACACTGATAGACCATGTCCGAAATAGGACACAGGATACTTTTTATCCCGGAAGTATGTTCCGTTGGGATAATTTTCTGCTATCACGCAGCGCAGGCGAATCCGCTGGGCTGGGAGCAGCTTATTATTTTATAACCTTAGTACCTACTATCAGGTGACCACCGTAGGCGATGGTTTGCGGACAGCGAGTGGATCCGGTCCGAGCCCAAGTTGTGAACGGCGCTTAGTGTTCCACGCGCGCCTCAAATAGTCGTCAGCAATTGTAGGGGCCCAGCAGGGTCGAAGCCGGGCCGGGGCCCTGGAACAATGGTAAATAAGAAACAGGAGTGGGTTTTTGGGCAGTAAGAGTTTGACACTGTCTCCCGCTCCGCCTAAGAGCAGGGGATGTCCTTGCATGATTTTCCAAACTTAAAAAAAAGGATAATATCGGGTAAGTTGAGTAATGTAAGTACTTATGACGTGTTACTAAAGTTTAGTTCTTTTGAGCCGTACTTTACTCTAACTCAAATCACTTATTTTAATTTAACTATTTACTGACATTTTTAAATTGTTGTGTAATTCTTAAGATTTGTTTTATTTTATTGTTCGAGTATGTACCTTTTTTATGCTGGGGAAATGATCCAATGATAACCCCCGCTCTTGAGCGGAGCGGGAGATAGTTACAGATTCTTACTGACTAAAAACCCACTCCGTTCCTTCTAGCCTTCATACCGGGGCTCAAGCCCCCTTTCGGACTACACTGGCCCCAGTAGGCTTCGACCCGGCTGGACCCCTGCTGTTGCTGACAACTCCTTGAGGCACGCGGCAACAGAGCGCGCTGTCGACGACTTGGGCTCGGTCCCGACCACGGAGTTAGTATAGAAGAGGAGGCGGCCTAAACAACTGTGCACTGTGACTCTCAACTGAGTCCTGACGTCATCACGGTGGGCGTGGCTTAAATCAGTGTATTGTTGGCGTTCGTCCTGAGCACAACTTCGTAAACCCACTTATTTGGCATCATATTCGCGATAGAAAACCGAAAAAATTAAGTGTTGTATTTTATCTTGTAAAAATTACTCGGATAGACGTTCTGATGCTATGGATGCCATCACATTTCATTTGTAAGTTATTTTATATGCATAATTTATTAAAATACTTCTAGAAAAATCTTAACGTCAGCATTTCCAAATAAAATTCTACTCGACATTAGATGGCGACACTTTATGTCATGGGAACTAAATATATTTAGGTACGTAGAGCTCAGTATTAATATATTTTAATAATCATACGTACTGAAATTTGATGAACATTCATTCCTAAAGGTCCTTTAATCGCCATAATATTATTTTTGTAGTATTTATATAATTTTGTAAACAAGTCGCCATCTATCGTCAAATAGCAAAAATACAGGGCAGTAATTAGAAGCCAATTATTTTACCGAATATCCCCAGGCTACAGAACTTGTAAATATAATACTTATATTTCTCTAATATATGATTTGGTCGATTAAATTATTTTTAATTACCTCACATTTGGTGTAAAAAGTAGAGTATGCAAAACAGGGATAAAGCTGTCTTTGTCTTGGGCGGCTTGAATTCCTCACTTCACTCTGGTTTCTTTATAATCTCCCACTCAATGCTCGGGAGCTATTTATATAAAACCTTCACTGACGTTCGGGAATAAAATAGCAACCTTCGTTTCGTTCGGAATTCAACATGCCGTCTTTAACCCTTCAGATACCGTCAATTAGAGACACAATAGTAAGACAATAGATGCGCGGCCACCGGTGGTCGCTTGGGGATTCATGAATTAAGTCGAGGGCGACTTAAAGACACTGCTTTACCCCTAGTCACATAATCTACTATTATTGAATGGTATCGGACGTAAACACATGTTTTTTTTTTAAAAAAAGAATCGCTTTGTAATGATTCTTGATAATTCTTTCTATCAAAATAAGCCTTTAAAAAAGTAAAACCTAATAAAAATGGAATAAAAAAAATGTTACAGTAAAAAGGATTTTGATGATTTTCGAATGATCTTCATTCGTCATTCATCTAATAATAGTATCACTATTTCAATGAAAAATATATGTATCGCATGGTTTGCACAATTAATTTAAAAAACAGAAATCCCTGGTAATTCTGAGTTCGACCCTGTTGCATCCTGCACTTAATGACATCTAGTGTGAGATAGTTACGTAACCACAAAATAAAATCAACAGAACGACCAAGTAGTTTGGCTATTGACCGGCAGATGGCAAATAAAAAAATGGGCGGAGTCTAACACCCCCTCACCCCGCAAAATGTCACGCTTTTTTTCTTACGGAAATCTTATTACAACATCTCCTCTTCTATACTAACTTCGTGGTCCGGACAGTTACCGGACGGTCGGACAGCGAGCTATCCGTCCGCAAGCCCGCTTCGAGTATGTATCTACCTAGTTCGGGCTTTTACAGTATCATGTGCATTGATTTTACTCCTGAACAAATCTCTGTTTCATTGTGACAGGCAGACAGACAGATAAATGATGAATCAAATTGGAGGAAACGATATCGAACAGTGCCTAGCAATGTAATCGATGGTTTCTATGATTTGTGCTCTAAACTGTCTCTAGATAGATATACATTATGTAACATGAACTCGCCAAAGAGTTCTAATATTCAGTAAAATCTGCGGTAGTGTTTTAAAAATATTCTTTGTCCATCTTGCATCCATAGGTTAGGTATTAAAGAATGTAGGTAGACAGTTTAAGGCTCCCGAAAATGCGATCTTTCTACATAACAAAAAAAAATTACTTATTCGTTGACTGGTCTGTTGGTTTAGTGGTTAGTGGCCCTGACTGCTATGCCGGAGGTCGTGGGATCGATTCCCAGGACAAATGTTAGTGTGATGAGCACGATCATTTGTTCTGTGTGTGGGTGTAATTTATCTATAATATGTATATATTTAGAAATATATAAGTATGTTTATCAGTTGTCTAGTATTCATGACACAAGCTCTGAAACTAGATACTAGGTCTAGGTTTGAGACTAGATAGCGTTGTGTGATGGTTGTGGAATATTATTCAAATAAGACCCGCGCCAGTACGTGTTGGTAACGAGATTAAAATAGAATCTAATAAATTTTAGTGTACACCAAAATAGTAAAAAAATTACAGAAACTTGAATCTATGGGTTCAATAGCAGTCTTATCACTGACAGCGATATCTCCCAGACAACCTTGCGGATTCTCCGAAAGAGTTACGCAAAGGGCGACTGAAAGAAAAGAATATAAGTGGAGTTTAGTTAGTAAAAGCAACAAAACTATAAAATTCAATTTAATTTAATGATAATCTAATGATCAATGCAAAATAGTGATAATCCAATTTAATGATAAAATAATAATTCAATGTAATTAAAATTAATTTAATTTTTATGTTAAAATTTAAATTTTATGTCATTTTACTAGCTTCTGCCAGCGACTTCGTACGCGGATCCTGTTGCTTATGCCAGCGACAACGGGGTCGTCAAAATCAAAGATTTGAAACGTCTGATGTCGAATTCTAAAAGCCCGGGGACTGGAAAACAACGTGATGTGCGAGACGATTCGAGTCGTTCCAGATCTGTCCCTTCCACTTACGCGCGTGACAGTGTGCACACACCTTAGCTATGGTGCCAATGTCTCTGTGTTCGATGTAATTAATAAATGGGTTATAAGAAAACGCGCTCCTTTCTTTATTGCCAAAAAGTGTTCCCATAGCGTGATCTAACTCGACGCCAACGCCATTTACGAAACGTTTAGAAAACGGAAACTACATCTATTATTATTATCTACATCTATTATCTACATCTATTATCATCTATTATTATTCACCCAAATATTATAGTATCTTAGCCATGTGCAGCGCCCCTTAGTGAACTCCACAGCGGGTGACGTAACCTACGACCAACTTATTATTTGCGGTTGGTACAGTAATCGGGTCTAGGGATCGAACCGCAAAATTAAGTTTGTTTTTATAGTATATACTTTTCCGGGATAAAAAGTACCCAGTGTGGTGCCCAGGATATTAAAAAATAATTATACCAAATTTCATCGTAATCGGACCAGTACTTTTTGCGTGATGCCTGAACAAACAGACAGACAGACAAAAAAAAAATAATTACACTTTTGGGTTCGGTGTTGGTCTAGTAACGCCCCTGCCGTTTATTTTTTTATATTTTCAATATACAGAATTTTCACTTCTACAGATTTATTATATGATAAGTAGGTACCTAAACTACGTCTAATAGAATTAAATAACATGTTTGATACCTAGGTACTTACCTATTTAAAACTACAGCTAATCAAATTTAAAAAAAAAGTTTAATTTATAATTAAGCTAATACTAAGAAATATTTAAACACTACCAAAATAACTAATAGGTACCTATTTTATAAAATAACAACCAAAGAAATCTAAAATTAATTATTAAACGTAAGAGTAGACTAAAAGTCGCGCTGATAAGCACGGTTTGTTAAAATCAATTATAGTCTGCCAATAAGGTCGAACACTCTGAACGTCTATTCGCATTAACAGCCAAATATTGCCGCCGCGTGCCGCGTCGAGCGCGGCGTCCGTTACACAAAAATAATCCTTATAGCATGATTCAGTATTCACGCGCGATGGCTTATTAGCGTATTTCATGTATAACTTTGGTGTTTCTATACCGATTTCTATGATTCTTTTTTATTGAATAGATAATAATGTTATTTTTTTTTAAATTAAGGATGAGTGAGAGTGTTATAAACGTAAGAGTAGACAAAAATAAACAGAAAGCTCCGAACTGCTAAGCTATCGGGAGTTACACGTGTTATTGTGAGTCAACCATAAAAGATAGACACATGCTGTCGTGAGATATTTTTTATATAATTTTAAGGAGAACATTTCCATTGTACATGATTTCTGTGTAGCTTTAACCATTAAGGCTGCAAACGCGACGGAAGCTTAAAAAATTGAGTAATTTCTCCCGTTTCCCCAACATTTCCCTTCACTGCTCTGCTCCTATTGATCGTAGCGTGATGAAAAGTATACTATAACCTGCCCAGGAGTATGAAGAATGATTGTACCAACTTTCGTTAAAATCCATCAAGTAGTTTTTGTTTCCATAAAGAACATACAGACAGACAGACAGACAGACAGACAGACAAAAATTTTACTGTTTGCATTTTTGGCATCAGCATCGATCACTAATCACCCCCTGATAGTTATTTTGGAAATATATATCATGTACAGAATTGACCTCTCTACAGATTTATTATAAGTATAGATTATGTCTATTGTCTGTATGTGTATGTGTATGATTGTTTAACTGAAATGAGTCTTTGGTACTTGACATAAATAAATAATAATAAATTCATAGAATAAATAACAGGCAAAAGTCAGACTCTCCCTCTCTCTGTACCCAGATCGGGAGGAATATTTAATGATTACCTATCTCAAAATAAAGGGGGTCTTTCCGTGTTTAAAGCTTTTTGAGTTTCTCTCGGTAGTACAAAGTAAAAAAAAAACTATATAAACATAAAATAAATCTGTAGAAGTTTTTAGTTATGCGCGGATCACGTAAAATGTACGAAATTGACTAAAATAACTATTTTACATTAAAACTGTGTGTAACTTGATATATTGTTTAGGCTTTGTTTCATCGCAATTGGTTGATTATATCGAAAGATATAGGTAATACATTCATTAAATGTTAGGCGGTACGAAGTTCGCCAGATCAGCTCGTATATAACAAATTTTACCCCACACAAGGACAAGGGCGGGGGATGTCATCTGGATGAGTGTTACCCACCGAAAAAAAAACCCTACCCTAGGAATTACTCCTGCGTCGTCGTAAGTCAAGAGTGAATAGGTTCAGGAGGGGCCCAGCTGGGCCAAAGTCTACTGGGGTCAGGGTTATTCGAGCTCCGGTATGAAGGCTAGAAAGAACGGGGTGGGTTTTTAGTCAGTAAGAGTCTTACACTTTCTCCCGCTCCACCCAAGAGCGGGGGTTGTCATTGAATAATTTATACCCACCAAAAAAAAAGTGAATAGGTTACTTCTAGGCAAGCGTGCTCCATCGTCGACCACATTATCGCTTACCAACAGGTGAGATGGTGGTCAAACGAGAGCTTATCAATAAAAAAATAAAAAAACCGTGCCGTTTTGATACGTATGTGATGTTTTCCTATTTCAAAACAAAAAGTAAAGTACCTACGTGTGCTGAAAGGCAGAGGACCGCCGAAAAGTTAGCAATAAGCAAGCAGTAATGTTGATTGTTCGCCTACTTTCATAACTCCTGGACCCTCAAGGTATAATCTTGTTTACAAATGGCGGCAAAGATACGCGCTACAGACATGGGCCATAATATGTTAATTTGGCCCACAACTGCGGCCAACTCGAACCTATATTAAATATTTTGCTTTCACTGTATAATTTAACGAAATGAAACTTCTAACCTAATTTAAATTATAACAATAAATGTTATTAATGTTAACATTTTCTTGGTTAGGTATTTTTTTCTTTTTATTTCTCAGAAAATTATGTTTTGAATAGATTTAAATAAATGGCGGATATTTATGCGACGTTTTGGGAACACATTCATTGAGCGCACAGCTAAGGATTGGAATTCCATGTCAGTCTGTATTTTATGAAAGCTTCGATCTGGAGGTCTTAAGTCAAAAGTGAATAGGTTATTTTAAGGTAAGCGAGCTCCATCGTCGACCACATCGTCGCTTACCATCATATGAGATTTGGTTAAGCGCGAGCCTATCAATTAAAAAAAATCCTATTAATTTTTCAGTATATTCTGCTCCATTGCTGGTTAAAGACGGTCTTTTCTTTCTTCAAAACCTTTCTAGTTTGCTACTTGTACCAGATTATACTAATGATATAAACATTACTTAAAATACTGGACCAATTCTGAAACCTCTTTCATTGGTAGAATGCTATTATAACACTGAATGGCATAGGTTATACAACGTTATTATGAAACACGTGTCTAGTATTTCTATGTACAAAGTTTCATAATTGTATCATGAAGAATCACAAAATTGTAAGCTTGTTATGTCAGCAAAAATACATAGTCACCGGGCCATCCAGGCAATTGAGGGGTTGTTTTGCACTTGTAACCAGCCGTTTGCTGGCGCCTAATACTTGCTATGACGTTCCGTGATCTGTGTTGTACTTAGTGACATTTTTAAATATTTTTGGGGGAAAAAATATAACATGGTGTAAAAATTATGGGAATTGTCTGCATAAACTAAAAATAATGTTGTATTTTTCTACTTTTGCTTGTACCTAATACCCGCTATGACCTTCTGTGACCTGTGTTGTACTTAGTTTCGGTAGTATATCCAACTGGTGACTTTTTAAATATTTATGAGAAAAAATTTAACATCGTGTTACCTATTGGAATTCATTCATTTACTGATTCTGAACAAACTATATTCAGGTTTCGCTTACCTATACTTAAAAAATATATATATTTTTTACGCGGGCAAAGTCACTGGATCTGCCAGTGACTGCTAGTTTCTGTCAATATTATTGATCGCTTTATGAATATTCCCTACTTATCTATGAGTATCTGTTATCTTCACGGTGTGATTCAGCCCAGGGGCTGAAGCAGAGACACGTGTCAGGGCATTGAACCCTCGGTTACGATGGAGCATAAAAAAATTCCAGCTTTAATACATATTCTATGATACGTCATTTTGAACGCCTCATTTAATTTTAAGACAGGCCCTTCTGTTTTCGGCGTTTTGTTTTTATAAAAATTTTAGGTAACCATTTTAGACTAGGGATATTTATTTATTATAGCTTCATGCAATACAAAGGCACAAAGGCGGACTTAATATCTTAGGCATTCTTTACCAGTCAACCAAAAAAAAAGGGTGGTGGAGAGATAAGTTTAAAGATAAAATAAACTTACATATGCAGCATACTTTTTAGTATAATTATGCTAAACCTGAATATAGTTCTTTCAGAATCAGTAACTGAATCGATTCCAACAGTTTGTACACCAAGTTATATTTTTTCCCCAAAAATATCACAAGTTGGACACCACCGACACTAGGTATAAGTACAACACAGCTGAAGGCTGGTCATAGTGGGCATTGGGCGCCAGCATAAAACTGTCCTACCGCAGGTCCGCTGGAAGAAATCACCTTTGTGCTCCCTTATTCTTTTCGTTTACATAATTAAGTAAAATGTATTTTTTGTATCAAGTAAGTGTAAGTTATAGGCGTGATAACCGTCGGAATAAGTCCTGGGAATCTCTCGTCATCGCTCAACGCAGGATTTAGCTGCAAAATTCTGGGCACGTCTACTAAACCATTTGTTTTCAATAATGACCTAAAATGATTCTAGGTAAGGTAATATTACGAAACAGGTAAAAAATGTATATTTGTAAAGGAAATGTATGAGGTAAGCTTGGGAAGTGGCAATCCTATTACGAAGATTATTTTACTGAATGCTACACGGTTTGGGCCCATTTTTTTGTGGTTGGTAATAATCCAATGACTTCTCTTGCTCCAGAGTGGAGCGGCGTGTCAGACTTTTAATGACTACAACCACAGCTATGTCCTTCAGTTTCTCTTGGCATTCTAGGACAATAGGTTACCTTTTCACATTCCCCGTGATCCTACCGAGTGTCGGCCTTGCTGGGTCTCTACGACTTTGCTGGTTCTTACGGCTTTGATGGGTCCCTACGGATTTGCTGGGTCCCTACGGCTTTGCTGACATTTCTTTGAGTAGCCGTGGAATACTACGTCGTCGATGACTTGAGCTTGGTCTGGAAGGTTACCGGAAGAACTACCCATTGCCCGTCATCCGCAAGCCCGCGCCAATGCTGGTAGTTGTCCAGTGATTCCCGACGCCCTGGGCATCTTCTGACGCGCAAGCATCACTGAGGGTTTTTAGATTACTCTTTATTTCTGACTAACTTTTGCTCGCGACTCCACCTGCGGACATAAAATTTAGCCTATGTCACTCAGGAATAAAGCAGCTTTCTATTTTAGCAATCGGACCAGTACTTTCAAAGATCCAATAAGCAACTCTTCTTTATTTACTTCTGCACACTACTGTCTACATATCTTCTAATCTTCTATCTGCTGAAAGAAATTTCTTTGTGAAATAAGCAGTACCTTTGCACAAAGTTTTATAATTATATTATCTTCTTCTGTATATTGTGTGTACATAAATTATAAAATAAAAGAACAAACTTTACCTCTTTAATATATTAGTGTAGAAGAATAATCGGCTCCTATGGTATAATTCATGGGAGTGATGCCGTGAGAACAGCTAGTGCTTTTCCAAAGTTTGAGATGGAAATATAATTATGCAAGTCACTTGTTCTTTTATTGTTTCCACTTATATTTTGTTCTTCTGTTTTCCTCGCGACGGTACGAACTACGCGAGAATAACTTAGACCGCAAACTGTAGTGTAAAGCATAGTTAGTCAGCAATATTGGTAGCGAGGTCAACTGCTCAGCTAGTATTACTAACTACATTTATTAAGCATAATTTTCTAAATACATCATCATCATATCAGCCGAAAGACGTCCACTGTTGGACATAGGCCTCCCCCAAGCGTCGCCACAACGACCAGTCCTGTTTATCACGCATATTATGGATAAATTACACCCAGACATGCTCATCACATAAATATTTGTCTTGGGTGGGAATCGAACCCACGACCTCCAGTATAGCAGTCAAGGCCACTAACTACTAGACCAACAAGCCAGTCCGGATAATATTAAGAGGACTTGTAAAGAACCTCTTAAAGTAGAGTTTTTCTTTGTCAGATTTCTACTGACGACCACTTTCATGTTCCCTTAGTTGCCCTTTGCGTCCTAGGACCAGGAGTAACCCATGACCCTTGTTAGCTTCGGTCCTGCTGGACCCCTACCCTTTTGCTGACATCTCTTGTTATGTCTTTGGAGTTTCTTGCACTTTCTTCTTAATAGAGATTTATGCTTTGAAATGTGCAAATAGCTTCACATTTTTTATGACAATTCAAAAGTGCTAAAATATAAATGCATTTTATTGAATTAATTTTTTCCCAGTTAAAATCATCGCAAAACTTTCTAAATCTACACTAATATATTATAGAAGTAAAGTTTTTTTTCTTGTTTGTAGGAGGTAATCTCTGGAAGTACTGGTCCGATTGCTTAACCTATAGAAAGCTGCTTTATTTCTGAGTGACATAGGCTATATTTTAAGCAATCTAGTCATAAATAAATCGATTTTACGTGTTTGGCATTTCGAAGCATAAACTTGGATGCATTTAATCGCAAAGCTTATATACGGATTACTTACCAAACCGAAGCCTAAAACACAGTATCGCATCAATACCCATTATCGAAATGACTGCCGACACATAAGCCTAGATTTATAGTATATGAAATTGTGAAGTTACATAGACACCCACTTAATTTATATTTGAATAGAATAGAATAGAATAGAATAGAATAGAATAGAATAGATTGGAATATAATAGAATAGAATAGATTGGAATAGAATAGAATAGAATAGAATAGAATAGAATAGAATAGAATAGAATAGAATAGAATAGAATAGAATAGAATAGAATAGAATAGAATAGAATAGAATAGAATAGAATAGAATAGAATAGAATAGAATAGAATAGAATAGAATAGAATAAAATAGAATAGAATAAACTTTATTGTTGTGAATTTAGAATTCAGGATTAATATGAAATAGAGTAATAACATCAATTTATTTCGTCCATGAAATCTATACAGCACTAATTTTTAGTTAGTATAACTATAAGAAAAGGTCTTGTTATTATTTTAGTAAAGTCCTAATAAATAATATTCATAAACAGCAAAGTTTTTAGCGTTTGTTTGTATTCCAAAATGACACTTCTGTGGAAATATTGTACAGGTTGTTGATTTATTTATGAATAAATGACGATCAAAATGAAAAATCGTTGCGCGTAGTGTTTTCCAGTAGCAATTGTTGACTATTCGTGAACAATTTTGGGATGTCGTTTTTTGTATAGTTCGTCATATCGCACCGTATACTGTTTTTTGGGCATCCCTAGCTGAAATCATCGTTTTAGAGTGGGCCTTTAGAGTATGTCTATTTTAGTTTGCAATTTGGAAACTTAGTCAGAGATGCATAGAAGTTATACCTATATATTTTAAGTTATCATCGTAAAACTGCCAAATGCTATTTGCAAGGTTGTAGACACGGACCTAGTCATAAAACGTGATTGAATGTTTTTTTTTTGTAAAAATAAGACGTGCATCTCAAGAAAGGAATTCTTAAAAAAAAGTGATTAATTAAAACAAAAAACGAAATAGTCACTAAAATGACTTACCTACATACTACTATATTAGACTTACATAAATACATCTTAATTATCAAATATTATAAACTAATAGATTAAACTTAAAGTAAAAATATGTACAAACGGGTAAAAAACAAAAGGAACTTATAGGGCGTAAAAAAATTCGCCCACATCGATGTCAATGGGAAATGTGCCCAGAACGCTGGCAGCATTGCCACACTGGATGGCAATGCTGATTCGTTGACCGAAGAAAAGCCCAGCCCTCTGGTCACGCGAAGAGTCGACCAACTGTTTGCTGATATCACTAAAATTCAACTTAAAATACACGACGCTGAGTCGGAATGAGAGTTGGTGTGATAACTTGAAGCCATACGCTTTAAATTATATGGGATAATGAATTACTCGATTCCGATGGATGCGTGACGCACAGGACCGGTCGTTGTGGTGACGCTTGGGGGAGGCTTATGTCCAACAAAAAAGTATATTATGCTTGTGCCACTTAGTGATAAAGTAGCATTCTACTTGTAAAATAATAAAAAATCGCTCTGTCGTTTTTTAGTTGATTCAATACAAACATACATATCTATATCTTCTTTATAATAATTACTAGCGACCCGCCCCGGCTTCGCTCGGCTGCAATATTATACATTATAAACCTTCCTCTTGAATCACTCTATCTATAAAAAAAAAACCGCATCAAAATCCGTTGCGTAGTTTGAAAGATTTAAGCGTACATAGGGATATAGGGACAGAAAAAGCGACTTTATTTTATACTATGTAACATACATTTCCATTTTTGAAATTAAGAACGTCAATGTGAGTCAATGCCCGCTATCGCCCCACTAAAACGCAGCAACTATAAAGCAATTCTGCCAACTTTAATTAATTCTAAATAACTTTACGCGAATGTTATAGGCCATGAAACATTAATATAAGCCGTAACCAACTTATTACGACCGACATAACCGTATTATCGTTAACACTTTAGTCAGTTTTGATGACGTCACACTGTTTTTTTTTTACGGTGGGCAAAAATCATTTAATGACAAACCTCGCTCTTGGGTGGAGCGGGAGATAGTGTCAGACTCTTACTGACAAAAAACCCACCCCATTCCTTCTAGCCTTCATACCGGGGCTCGAGTTTCCTTTCAGACAACCCTGGCCCCAGTAGGCGACCCAGCTGGGCCCCTCCTGTATGACGTCACATTGTCCGTTCATCTTTCGTCTGGCTGAAACAAAAGCCACTGATTGATGAAAACGTTAATCAATACGCGTTGCTTGCTCCTCTGGTAAGTTGTTGTGAATAAGTAAATAGGTGATTACTGAATCAGGGGTTTGGTTTTTAGTCCTGTTTTTTTGTCTACATTGCTTGTTTTGCTTGCCTTAATTTCTGTTTGTATGGTCCTAAATGGGGATTTATATTATTAGCGGTAATCTGGAAGGTTCAAGTGTAAAGTCTGAGCGACGCACGTTGACCTTTTCTGTTTTAGTGTTTGTGTTGGGATATCATCAAGTTATCGCAACAACTCCTGCTCTAGGATGGAGCGGAAGAGCGTGTCGATTTTTTAGTGACTACACCCACATATATCCTACAGTAATTCCACTTCAGAACAAGAGTGAAGTAATTTTTTAGCTCTGCCTATAATAATATTTTTTTTTTCAATTGATGTAAACTAGTGCTTGACTACGATCCCACCTGATAGCAAATAGTGATGCAATCTCTGATGGTGAGGCGCACTAGTTTAACTTAGCTTTCATCCTCTCTCCTATCTTTGCTGTGCCCGACAGGTCCATATTGATCTTGACAATATTTTATACCACCTATGTACATAATATTGAATGCAAGAGAGTATTCAGTATTGCATTTGTACAAATCGCATCTCAAAAAAAAGTAAACAGACTTTTATACTATTGAGAGATAACTAAAAAGCTCTAACCGTGAAAAGACCCCCATATAATCATTCAATAAAACATTAACATACATTCCTCCTCATAAACGGAAGTGTGAAATAAAACACAAAAATAAAGTTGTCATCGTCAACCCAGCGGAACGCATTACACCAGTATTCATGGGCGGTGGACCAGCAAACTGTTAGTGCTGCGACTGTGTACTGTGCGCTCCAGGGATCATTACACATTACATCGCTGTGGTCACTAAGCTGCACTAAACGGCACTAATGTATCACGAACTAGTAGACCAGCGTTGGTATAATTATCTCTCTCGCGTATTAAGTAAAATACTTTAACAGTTAAGGATACTAGGTACTAATTTATTATTATAATATGGTGGTAATTAGGTAGGTACTCTGCTGGTTTGTAATCGTGTCTATGCATGGCCAATCACGGTGTTTTTGGGTAGGTTGCTATGAGTGAACCACCTAACTTTACAACGTCATATGAAACTTATTTAACATTTTTTATTTTGTAAGGAAAATTTTGATTATAGGTACTTGGAGTCCAATGAAAGACCTTTTCAGTGTAAGAAGAGAACGGTTAAATGACATTTCAGATGAAAGCTTCAATGTTTTTCTTCACAATCAGTCAATGATGCCTAACATTCGAAAATTTCAGAATAAAAATGTCGATAGAAGATATCATATGAAAATATCTAGTCAGTGTTTTATTGAACTCCTCCAAAACGGCTCGACCGATTTTTATGAAATTTTAGGTGTATATTTGGTAGATCTGAGAATAGGTCGTAGGCTATTTTAAACCCTCTTACTCCCAACACAAATTTTATTCTTTGATAATTTACACAGTAGAACCACGTTTGCCGAATCGTTTCTTTAAATAAAATAAATATATACAAGACGCTAACAGATAGGTAACAAACTAATCTAACAAACTAACTTTCGGAAACTATATAAATATCTTAGGTCAAAGTTACATTTCCCCTTAAATTACGAACCTGAAGTTTTCCTTGTACGGAAATCTGACATCTAATAGCCATAGTAATTATAATATCCCACAACAATCACACAACGCCGTCTAGTCCCAAGCTAAGCAGAGCTTGTGTTATGGGTACTAGACAACTGATAAACATACTTATATATTTCTAAATACATACATAATATAGATAAATTACACCCAGACACAGAACAAATGATCATGCTCATCACATAAACATTTGTCCTGGGTGGGAATCAAACCCACGATTTCCGGCATAGCAGTCAGGGTCACTAACCACTAGACTAATAGGCCAGTCAACTATGTTGTTTATCACTATGTTGCCAAGTATATTGAAATAGCTAAAGGCTCTAAGTTCAACCCCCAAATTCCGCAGAGTTTGATTAGGTTCTTCCATTAGGATATTCGAAAGCAGTCCGGATTTCCGGAATCGGAATTTGAGTCTATTAGTGGCAGCAGATTTGCTAAAAATGACTTAAAGTATACATCAGTATACATTGAGGTTATTTACCACTAGTATTTGCACGCGGCTTCGCTCGCGTACATAAAAAATAGCTACTCTATCTATTTGTCACTCAGGAATAAAACAGCTTTCTAATGGTGAAAAAAATTTAGCAACCGGGCAAGAACTTCCAGAGATGATCTCCTACAAACAAAAAAGAAAATTTTACTTCTTTATAATATTAGTGTAGATTGCCATTAGGATGAGATTATTTATTAGATCCAGGTCATCCTCATTAAAAAGTGATGAAAAAACTTTACCTAGAACTCGTGACCTTTTGGATTTCCTAGGTGTGACGTAGAGTGAGTTTTAGTTAGTAAGTCTCGCAATCCGTCTCGTTCCCCCGGGAAGAGTTAGGCCTACTGTCTCCGGACGCGTATCCATCATTATACGCTTGGTGTACGCCAGCGTGGGCCTTACGTACAAAACTGCTCTAGAGTGGAATGGGCCCTAGAGCGGGAGAAGTAATTGGATTATTTCTCACAACAAATAAAAAAGATGCTCAGATCAGCTCCAGTCTAGACAGCCCCCATAGCCAAGTTACAATCGTTTCGCTTGCGTCGAACACCTAGAGTTGGCCACGCCCCCGATTCTTTTGTTCTGACCACGTGACTGAGTGTCGAGAAGACGTCATTCCCGTAAATTTGAAGTTTTCTACTAGCGTTAACGATTCATCATCATCATCAGCCCTTTTAATACTCCCACTGCTGGGACTCAGGCTTCCTCTCTAAGAGATGGAATGGGCCGTAATCCACCACGCGGGCCCAGTGCGGGTTGGTGGATGTCACATGTCTTCGAATTGTTGGTTTCTAGGACATGCCGGCTTCCTCACAATGTTTTCTTTCACCGTTTTGAGAGCGTCAACGATTGCAGATTATCAACTTGGCTAGGGGTACAGATGCGGCTAAGTATAGATAGTTTACAAGGAGTAACTGCCATCTGACGATTAGGTCTAAACCCTTTTGGACCGGGTCCCGGGCCCGACGGTTTAACACCCCCTTGTGGGTACGAAAGGGTCTCGTTAAGTTAAAAATGGCCATCCATCCATTTGCTGACCGCGGCAAGATTTGACTAGCAGATCAATGGATTTGTGTGTTGTTATTTTGGCGTGAATAGATTACCTAGAGTATTTTTTATGGGCAGTGAAAATAGAAAGACTAACTCTAAGCGTCATATTTCCACAATGAAATCGTTTCTCCGTGAGTCGTCCAGTTTCATTGCCTCGGAATTTTTCTGGTCATCCATCACTATTGTTTTGGGCTTTGAGAAACTGCGCCATATGGGGATATTGTAACGAGAATGTGCCCCAAACATAATTTAATTGGAAATTCAATACCTAAATGATTATGAGATGTGGACATCATCACTTTTTGTTTGGTGGGAAATCATCGCACTTTGGCTGCACTAAATGATCTCTTGGATTCTTATCCAACAAACGATTGGTTTGCGGATGAATGGCAGATGATTTTATTGGCATGTTAGAAGTACTGTGAGAGGGATTGATGAACGTGTTTTATACTTTTACTTTTAATTAATTGTAATTGGTTGTTTAACCGTTGTAATTAATTAAATTAAATGAATAAATTGAAGAACTCCTTCTTCTCTGGATGGAGCGTCGAAGACTTTCACTGACTAAAACTCACTTACGTCCCTTCAATTGACTTTTGTGTTTTTTTTTCGATAAATCTGGCAGCCCGACAGACACCGTCTTGTGCCTTTTTTATGGTGGGAAAAATCATCCAATGACACCCCCGCTCTTGGGCGGACCGGGAGATAGTGTCAAATTCTTGCTGACTAAAAACCCACCCCGTTCCTTCGTGTCTTCATACCGGGCTCGAGCTACCTTTCGGATTAACCCTGGCCCCAGTAGGCTTCGAGCCAGCTGGATCCCTGCTGCTGACAGATCCTTGAGGCACGCAGGAACAGTGCGCGCCATCGACGACTTGGGCTCGGTCTGGACAGGGAGCTACCCATTGCTCGTCGTCCGCAAGCTCGCGCCTACGGTGGCCGGAAATCGGGATCGGAATCCCGGCGGCGGGTCTTGTGCGATCATATTTGGGTAGCTGGCAAAAACTTCACCACATTTCACGCCAGCGGCTGCACCTGTGTGAAAGTGAAAAAATGTGTCAAGGAAACATACTCCTGAGATACTCCAGAACCCCTGTGAAATTGTTTTATTCGCCGTTTAGCCGCTTGAGCGTGAAGAATTAACACACAAACACATCATCACTAACAAACTTTCGCTTTTGTAATTCTAGAGTAAATCAGCCTCTTCCAGGAACAATACAAATTGGTAACAAAACACAACATTCTATTGTGTCAAATAGGTACCTAACCCTTCAGCCTACAAGTTCCTATCTCAAAATTAACATGAAAAGATGTGTATGAAAATATCCTTTATCTGACAGTCGGCACATTAATGGGCTATTACACAGACATATTATTTATGTACAAAGGCACAGCCATATCGTACGGAACGACTCCAACTGACGCCTGAAATATGACAACCATACATTTGCTGAATATGTGGCATTATTCCTCTGATTCTCGAAGAAAAAGTAGGCCTATAAGCTAAAGTCATAGCGTTCCAGCAATGGCAATAGAGGTCATTACCCTTTTCATTATATCGCTCCGTAAGAACCGGTTTCTCTTTTGTTTAAAAAAATGTTGCATAAGTGTCACCACTCATTTTGTGATCACGATAGATTCAGAATGGATTTTCGTTCTCATTTCAATTTTGTAAATAAAGAGTAGTTAGTTGTAAGCAAAGTAAAATCGCAACAGCATTATTTATTTATTTATTTATACTAATAAAGTATATATAAATACACCAATATAAGTTGAACCTTAAACTTAAAACATGGTCGCCAATTGTAGGCGGCCATTTTGCATACTGCGATGTCTTCCAACGAAGAATGGACAGAGATTGCCTGGACTCCTGGCAATAAGATAGGATTGCATTTTGTAAATTTCAAAAGCAATTTAAACAATAAAAAATCAAAGTACATAATTGACATTAAAAATAGATATTATTTTTTATTAAAAACTATGCACTAATGAAACATATTATGAGTTAACAAGTGAATTGATGGATAGGGAGAGGGAGGCCAAAGAAAAGATAGATGGATTGTGTGAGACGTGATATGAAAGAAAAAGAAGTTAGTGATAGCGTGACGAGTGACAGGACAGAGTGTAAGAAAAAAATATGTTGCGCCGACCTCAAATAAAACGGGATAAGGGCAGGAAGATAATGATGCACTAATGAAACACTGTACAAAGCCGGACTTAATGCCTTCAGTCTACCAGTTGACATTAGGGTGGTTCAGAGACATAAAAAATCAAATAAATCAATACATAATATAATCAAATTGTACCAAAAACCATCTGTTTAATTATACAAGTTCCAACTTTAAATTTGATTGTAATGGAAGTCTACAAAAGTTTTTTAATTAACGTCAAATTGCAATTCGGTATGTACAGTCTGATAGTCGATTCATTTGTTTGCTTTATTTAAGTAAAGTGGAAAAAGAGTTTTGTAATAAGAGCAATCAACGCTGAAAACCCTTTCAACGTTGATTGGCCGGGTAGATTAATGCTGCCGTAACTATATTTTAATTTTTCAAAGGAGGATTTTGTATGACCACCGTCCCCACCCTCCAGCTGACATGGGATACATGACAGTTTGTTCATTCCTATCTACAAAAGACAAAACAGCTGAATTTGTCGTTAAAATATAAGACTTGTAGAAACTGATGTGTTTATTTTTTTATACAAATACATTTACTATTTATTGATATATGATCAAACTTTTATAATGTATCTCCTTGACCTCATGGACCATACAATGGATATTATGTACGCACGTATGGTTTGGTTAGATCTGGTTAAGTTAGGTTAAAATATAATGTTTTATAAAACCTAAACCCCATGCTTTTGAGGTTTATCGCCATATTAAAAAAAAACTCTATTCAACTAGGCGCTTCAAATGACATCTGTTTCAAATCTGTTGATAAATGGGAACACTTTTAGGCAATGCCCGTTTTTGTTAACTATGATGCTGTTCTGTTTCTATTCAATAACAGATACAAGTGCCATATCTAAGTAAATTGCGTAGTCTAAGGTCTGAATTCTTAAATAGGTATCTTCCTAGCAATTCTTCCTTCATTACAAACTGGTTTAGTTTGTTCAGTCTAATTGCCTATCATACATTGTATCCAATGGGATGCCATAAGATACAATATAACTGTCTATGACCATTGAATTGATACTAAAGACAAGGCTATGCAATGCTTTTTTATCCGTCCACCATAGCACCAAAGCCGTCAAAATATTTAGCCTTTTTTACGGTAGGCAAAAATCATCCATTGACAACCCCTGCTCTTGGGTGGAGCGGGAGATAGTGTCAGACTCTTACTGACTAAAAACCCACCCCATTCCTTCAGTTTTAAGGATTAAACACCCTTTTAAAAAACAACAAATACGAAAACTTACTTACTGGCTGAATCATCTGGATACATGGGGTATCCAGATGATTCAGCCAGTAACGACGTTCTATTTTCAAATACAATATCGCATAGATATTTGCGCCACCACATTGCTTGTTGTATCTATGAGAACCGGGTTTTATGCTCGCCTAAACAAGAGGATTCGTTAAAAGGAATCCGATGCACGTCCGATATGTATGCATGTATTTCGCAAATACTCAAAGGGATAGGTTTGTGTGATATTTTATATTTATTGTTGATAGACTCACGTTTGACCACGATCTTACCTGATAGAAAGCGGTGCTGTGATCTACAATGAAGTACGCTTGTCTAGAAGTAACCTGTTCACTCTTGACTTAAATACCCTTTTTATGGTGGGGAAAATCATCCAATGACAACCCCCGCTTTTGGGCCGAGCGGGAGATAGTATAAGACTCTTACTGACTAAAAACCCACCCCGTTCCTTCTAGCGTTGATACCGGGGCTCGCTCTCCATTTCGGATAACCCTGGCTCCAGTAGGCTTCGATCTGGCTGGGTCCTGCTGTTGCTGTCAACTCCTTGACGCGCGGGATCTGTGCGCGCCGTCGACGTCTTGAGCTCAGTCCGGACAGTTACCGGACGGTCAGACAGCGAGTTACGGTGGCTAGAAATAATAAAAAAAAGGATCTCTATAATTCGACATTTCTCCGTAGAATCAGAAAGACCACCCTATTGTTTATGCAAAATCCATCTATCGATCTAAACCTGTATTAATTACTTAGTACAAATTAATGATCATTTGATTTTCTGTATACAATTTCAGTGGGAGTACAGTGCCAGGCTCAAAATAACTAAATATTTCACATATGCATTTCGGTAAGCCCACTGTGATTGGGTAGTGACAAGGATTGCCGTTGCACTGGAAGTATGAATGCGTGCACAGCACTCAAAGCTAATTTGGGTCGCAACATTGAGTGGACAATATTGTCCCAATGATTGGAATTTCTCTGTTGTGCATATTTGCACAGTTATGTACCCTTTTGTGGTTTCATTAGATAAATTAGGTTTGATCATTCTCAAGAGGCCGAAATATCGTCGGCCAATATCCGAGTAGAGTATCCAGAATTCAGCACAAATGAAACTGGCTTGTTCGTCTAGTGGTTAGTGGCCCTGACTGCTACGGCGCAGGTCATGGATTCGATTCACACCCAGGACTAGAGATGTGCCGTTGAAGGAAAACATCGTGAGGAAACCGGCATGTCCTACAACCAAAAAAATTCGAAGACATGTAACACCCACCAACCCGCACTGGACCCGCGTGGTGGATTACGGCCTATTCCCTCTCCTAGAGAGGAGGCCTGAGTCCTAACAATGGGAACATTATAAGGCCGACTATTTTATGTTGTGCTGAGTGTAAATTATCTATAATTAGTATTTAGAAATACATAAGTATGTTTATCAATTGTCTAGTACTCATAACACAAGCTCTGCTTAGCTTGAGACTAGACGACGTTGTGTAATAGTTGTGAAATATTATTATACCCGCAGCTTTAAAAGGAAACCCGTAGCCCTAGAACGCAGAGGGAAACTGAAGGACACAGGTGTGGTTTTAGTCAGTAAAAGTCAAGAGAAGTCATTAAATGATTTCCTATCTCAAAAAAAACCGCGTCAAGTTAATATTATTAACAAATAACCTCTTTTAACAGCGTTCAGTGTTCATT
This sequence comes from Mythimna lalbum, assembly GCA_949319445.1. Taxonomy (NCBI): domain Eukaryota; kingdom Metazoa; phylum Arthropoda; class Insecta; order Lepidoptera; family Noctuidae; genus Mythimna; species Mythimna lalbum. The sequence goes on along the minus strand of OX439351.1, from coordinate 7,646,467 downwards.
TCTTCCTTCTGTATTTATAAAACAATATGTTTCATTTAAACTGAATATGACATGTTATTGCGTTCGTATCTCTTTATTTTTGACAAGAAGTTGACGCCAACCTCTTACAGAAGACCTTGACGTCATCAGAAACGAAACGTTCTGGCGGAAATTACTTGTGAAAATAATTATGTTTTCATTAAATATTACTTTCGGTTTGTTTAATAGATGAAGAAAAAGCTAGCAGTAAATGAGATCATTCTCTAAAAGTGATGAAAATACCAACACGTTACTACTTAACGTATCATTAGACCAATGGGGTTACCATGACGTTCAAAGTAAGATTGTTATAATCTTACAGCAGGTTTTTTATTGTTTATATTTCTTGTTTCAGTGTGGATAAGAGTTAGCGCTAGACAACCTGTATAGCTCTGTCACTTAGCATAATAAGCATAATCAGCCTTTTAATGTTCCCACTGCTGGGACTCAGGCCTCCTCTCTAGGAGAGTGAATGGGCCGTAATCCACCACGCGGGCCAAGTGCGGGTTGGTGGATGTATGTAGTGTAGCAACGTCTATGACGTCACATAAGATGCATCGTGGTATTATTAGAGTTCCCCGCGCGATTAGAATATAAAAATACAACAACCTGAGATCAGCTATCGGGTGGTCACCCGGACTAGATATAACATCCATCTGGTCGGAGGAACCTCCTTTTGTTCACCCCGCTCCGAATACCCCTTAAGTAGATATATGACCGACGCAAAAAAAGAAAAAAAATCAATTCCATCATCATTTATTCAAAATGCGCAACGAATTAATCAAAGAAAAACCATACAACGGTTACCCATTGGAATGTAAAAGCAGTAAATCCCATCAAAACACCCTCGGAAGCAACTTTGGAAAAATATATTGCGACTATCCAAAGGGTTTTAACACAATTCAGAGCCCTTGGACCGTTACATTACCCAGTAGAGCAAGCCTAACCGCGGGTACCCGCGGGTAGATTACTATTTACGTACACATCTCTACAAACTTGTTTTCCATTGGAGAAGGTACATTAGAGTCGTGAGGCATTTGTTTTTATTTGTAGGTGTCGTAAGCCGCTTCAAGCTTCTCCGGCCACAAGCCGTCGCGCGCTTCAGCTGTTTTTTGCGGCGGCTTTTAGCTTTTTGTTGTGGCCACTTCTAGCGTTTTTTTGTGGCGCAGTTTATTTGAGGCCCGTGTGCAGAGACGTGGTTGTATAGTCATTGGCAGAGACAGTAATAACTTCTACCAGCGGCTTCGCCCGCGTGAAAGTAGGTTTCTCCATACAAACTTTGTACCCCCGTTTCAAAATTTAAACCCCTAAATTTAGAAAAACCTGTAGCGACATCTATGACGCCACATAAGAACTACGAAGAAAATACGAAATCCTGCATCGCGCAATCAAAGTTCTCCGCGCGATTTGAACATATACGACAGCCCGACATCAACTATCGGGCAGTCGCCCACCAGACTATAACACCCGGTCTGGTCGGAGGATCCTCCCTTTTCAACGGAGGTTTGTGGGACTTTACTCTCTGTTCCGCCTACCTCCAAACTGGTGACCCTCGACAAAGAACGTCAGCGCAGCCTTCGTGCAGCTACTACTTCGTGACGTCATCATCACTTCCTCAAGCTTTCGAGCAACGAGCCAAACAGCCAGCACCCTCGGCTAAGGGTATCCTGACCACCAGTATGCCTACCTGGTCATACCTGGTCACCACCTCAGCCGCATCAGCGACCTTGGCACACCGCACCTTCGGCCAGTCATATGAAGAACCTCTCCTGGTCGACGCCAGCAATCAAGCCCTACGTCGCACAAGCATCATCCCGACTCACTGGGACATCATCACCCCGACTCACTGGGGCATTATCCCGACTCACTGGGATAGCAACACCCCGACTCACTGGGGCATCACCGCAGACAGTTCCGACTCACCGAGAACTATGCGGCATCGGTTCCGACTCACTGGAACCAACCTACCGCTGGCCTGGCACACATCAAGTAGCATCAAGAACCATCGATCTCCGATCTCCGGAGGGGAGTGATGTAGCGACATCTATGACGCCACATAAGAACTACGAAGAAAATACGAAATCCTGCATCGCGCAATCAAAGTTCTCCGCGCGATTTGAACATATACGACAGCCCGACATCAACTATCGGGCAGTCGCCCACCAGACTATAACATCCTGTCTGGTCGGAGGATCCTCCCTTTTCAACGGGGGTTTGTGGGACTTTACTCTCTGTTCCGCATACTTCCAAAAACCTTTCCTAAAACTCTCTTACGTTTAAAAAAAAAAACATGCAAAATTTCACGCTCCTAGACCCAGTAGTTTCGACTGTGTGTTGATATGTTAGTCAGTCAGTTTTCGTTTTATATGTATAGATAGATAGAAGATACCATATCCGTAATTAGCTTTGTTGATGCTTTGTACGTCTGTGTTGTCAATTCTAGTACACTTTTTTTGCGGTCATCAAACAAATCGTGAAATAAATCCTCCCTCAGTGGGAGGAGCAAGAAGGAGTGTCAGAACACTACAATCTACTCGTGTTCCTTCAGTTGCCCTTTGCACCAGGGCCACGGTCACGGTTCAGGCCATGGTCCGGAGCGAGGAGGAGTGGCAGGCGGTCGCTTCTTTCTGCGAAGCAGTAATGCTAGCAAAGGAGGAGGCCGACCGCGTAGACGCGGGATGGGTAACTCGCTGTCCGACCGTCCGGTAACTGTCCGGACCAAGCCCAAGACGTTGACGGCGCGCACTGTTTCCTCGCGCCTCAAGGAATTGTCAGCAACAGCAGGAGCCCAGCTGGGTCGAAGCCTATTGGGGCCAGGGTAATCGAAAAAGAAGGTCGAGCCTCGGTATGAAGGCTAGAAAGAACGGGGTGGGTTTTTAGTCAGTAAGATTCTGACACTACACTCTTCCGCTCCACCCAAGAGCGGGGGTTGTCATTGGATGATTTTCAGTACGTGTGATACGTTGTTGCAGCGAGAACTACACTAGACTGATGCACACGTGGACCACACCTGATTTAGACCACGCGTGGCGTGGATCTAATGTAGCTCTGCAAGTCTAGTTGCCATACACAATGTACCTATAGAAACCGACGCGCCCAAAGTGCCTAGTGTGAGTTTGTTTTACGTTAACGCGATCGACACGTTTATGAAGTTCGGCGCTCCGATTGGTCCGCTCCGAGTTCTTAACCAATCAGAGAGCCAAACGCGCTAAACGTTTCGGACGCGTTAACGGAAAAATGACTCGCACTCAAGCGCACAGATCGGCGTACGTGGCCCACGTGCAATGTAGTTCTTTTTATTTCAACATATTTATCTCTCAACAAGTCCTCACAGTCACCAAGTGTAGTCTAGCGGCACGCCCGACATTGTTTCCGAGAACTCGCTCTATATCACACACGGAGCCACTGTCTAAACAACACGCTAATAAAATTGTTCCCTGACACAACAAGCACCCGCCGATGTCCTCACAAAAACAAATGATTAAATAACCGTCTTCCATCTTAAAATAAATTCTTGCTTAGCTACTCAAATCACGACGATGTTATTTTTCCAACACCGTAATGTCCCCATTTTTGTATAAAATCTGAAGCCAAAACAAACAATGCCTTTACAAAAACAAAGATCCTACTATTTATCGTTACGGAGAATCAAGTAGGATTAATATTTAAAAAAAAATCCCTTTATCTAAGACAAGAGAAATACAAGCAATTTTTATAATTTACTTCGTTATTCCGTCGAGTTGACATTTTGTATTTACGCCGTCTTCTGTTTATTGTATAGTGAATGTTAAATTGCCGTAAAATCCATTTAACCTATTTCGCTCACAGAGATCTAATTTAGCGTCATTGGGCTTTCAGATTGTTACTAGTTCTTAAGCTTCCAGTAATTTGTGTTTCAGCTGATATTAAATTTTTCAGCCAACTTAGATAAACTTGAGACTTCTCCCGCATTAATCTCCATGAAAAAGTTGTTAAGACTAGGATTATTTATTTACGACTTTCCTAATCCTGAATCCTGAAGCATAAATCCTTTCTATAATTCCGTCTTGACGTATAATACGTTCATTCTGACAGCCAGTGTATCATAAAATAAAGGATGCTTTCTCCGCAGATGCACATAAACTGGAGCTTAATACGATGTGGTGTGTGCACATAAGTCAGCAGAGAATCGCAACCGCGTCTGTTACACTGTAGTGCAGGATTAATCATTTTGTGGGGGCTCTCATCAGAGTCAGCGGACTTCGATAAACAGCGGCGCGCCGGCCGCGGGAGCGCGCAAACAATGCGTGCAGTAATTGAAATGTTCAGACCGTGTCCGACGCGTCGTCGTCGCGTTGTCGCCCACTAAACAATAATCCCATTACGATTTTTATAATCCTACGGCAATTTCGAGACAATGGCCTTTATGACTCAGTAGTCTCCGAGAGTTACTTCTTTGTTCACATAAGTACATGGTCGTGTTTCATTTCGCTTACTATGGTAAGAGAGCGCGGTTTAGGAGCTGATAAAATGATGCCAGCGTTAATCATAATAATTTATCCTTATGAAACTTTACAATGGTGTAGATATTGCAAGATTTACTGCCAACTGTGCTCCAAGCAAAGATTTGGACAACAGATACCTAATTATGCAATTGAAAATGTGACTTGATTTTGCACACCAGTTCTGGCACAAAGGCAAACATTCAGACAGACGGAGGCATAATAAGGTCTCGCCAACCATAAGGGTACCATTGTACATTTAGTTACGGAATCAAAAAAGCCCACACGCACAACTGTAAAGTATCCATTTATTCATAAGTACAGGAGGAGGGCTCCAATCCGTCCCGAGAATGCAAAACGTAGGCGTTTTTCAAACATATGTACATACAAATACTTTGTGAAAGGTCTAATCGTTGCGGTATCATTTCGTCTGCTCGGGAGAACTCCAAACTTGCTAACGCGTACGAAATCAAATACGTTTAAGTTTTTAGTAGACAGATACTAACAAACTTTACAGATTGATCGAAAACACAATTTTCAGCTCGAACTCTACATATTGAGCTGAGAGTATTCATAAAAAGTAAGAACACTTTGAACTTTGAAAATATTTTTGAAGTATCACATAAAATTCGTTATATATTCAGTCTCTTTGTAGTATCGACTGATTGAACTTAATTAAGATAAAATGAACTGTCACGGCGAAACTTTATATATTAGCTTTGTTAATTTTCAGGCGGGAGTTTCATTATATTCGGTCGGGTGTCTTGTGTATATGAGTTTACATGTTTGTGAACGCACTTACGGTGTGGGAGTCATTCCTAGAGTTGGGACGGTTTGTCGTGAAAACTTCATGAGCACGTGCTATATTTTGTAGGTATTGAATGAGACTAACCAGTGACCTGCCACGTTCGGCTATGTAGCGCTCGGGTACGATCGGCTCGAGTCGACTTTTTTTTTGGTGGTAAATCATGAAATGCCTTTTTTGTCTCAGGACTGACTATAACCCAGTCAGACTTTTACTGACCCAATCCTATGCTTCTTCTGTACCGTCGTTCCAGAGCCCCGACTCGGGGTCCCTTTCGCACAACCCATGGCCTCAGTAGGCTTCGACACCGCTGGGCCCCTGCGGCTTTGCTATCATCTCCTTGAGGCGCGCATGGAACACTACCACCATCGACGGCTGGAGTTCAGTCCAGACGGCCGGATGGCGAGCTACCCATTGCTCGCCGTCCGCAAGCCTACGCCTACGTCAGCTGGAAATCAGGGTTGGGATTCCCGCGGCTAGGGAGTGAAGAAGGCCGTTCCCTCTCGTGTACGGCCGCTTCCTTCGCTAGCATTACTGCTACCTCCAGCAGGTTTTTAAAATTATTCAGAGTCCTTTATGATATTACACGTATGGCCATAAGGTGACGCGCGCTTTCAGCTTTTTTTTGTGGCGGCGTTTATTTGTGGCATCTTTTTTTTGAGACCCGTGTACTCCTGTGGACACGGAATGAATTGTTTGTGAAACAAATCGTATACAAAACGTTGGTTGTTAACAAAAAAAAAAAAATTATAAGGAATTTTGGTGAAACATTAGTGAACCATTATTTACTCTGTTTTTGCTTTATAACCTTGGAAATGTCGTTTATGTAAAAAAATCTAGGTCCCCACTAGGGAGTTAGTAAGATAGACATCTTGAGCTGTCAGTGTCAACTGACGAAAGGTATGTTATCGCAATTCCAAGGCCGGGTTTCGCACCTGACCTAGCTCAGTAGCAAAATGCCTGCGTAATTTCCTTTACAAATCTTTACAAAGTACCGTCTACCGTATCATTTTAGTCTATCATAGGCTAGTTTTTATGGAGATACTAGCCAGTTTTTGGGAGCATTTGCAGTTTAGAAACACGCATCGCAATTGTAGGTGAGAACTAGAATGCCAACTTTAATCAAATCTAAACAATAGGGATGCAGCATTGCAATGTCTTTTGTAAGGTGGACTTTTGGTGGAGGCCCATGTCCAGCAGTGGATTTCTTTCATCTGAAATAATAAAGATGATATTGAAGACATTTGTAAGACCTTAGGCTAAAATTTTTGAAAGCTCTGTTGTTTTTTGAAAAATTACTTCAATTTTCTTTGAATGTTCGATGTCAAAAGGCTTTCAGCCGCGGCTTCGCCCACGTTTATTAATATACTTTACTGTTTCTCCCCCTTTTCTCTCTGCCTATGTCCGTTTCCAGGGTCTCGACATCTCTGTACAAAAAATCATCAAAATCGGTTTTGCCATTTAGGCGTGAAGACGTAAAAAAAAACAAATAAACAAACTCACTTTCGCTTTTATAATATTAGTAAGGATAAGTAGAACATAGAGTTGTTACTGCCAATAAAAATAAGAACATGTAAGGCTGACCCCACATTAGGCGTGCTCGATCCACGAGCGTGTGAGAAGCGCGGAAGCCGCGCGCGCTGCGACCTCGATGCGTGAGCGTCGCGTTTTGCTGCCCGGCTTCGCGTTTTGCTGCCCTGCGGCGTGTGTGGAGAGTGCCCGCGGTGCGCACGCGGCGGTCGAGTCGCGTTCTTATCGCGCGCGCCTAATGTGGGGGAGGCCTAAGGGATACAATAACGTCATAACTAAAGATTATTAAGAACAAAGAGACAAGGTGATGAAGGTTGATGACCTATATGTAAAATTATTTCTTATTCTTGGTTCCGTTAATAACACTAATAATATAAAGATGAAAGTTTGTGTGTATGTTTGTTACTTCTTCACGTTCGAGCTCATGAGTAGACCACGTCCTGGAATAGCACTTAAGATACTTTTGACCCAGAGAGACACAATTTTCTACCGTCACAAGGACGAAGCCGCTGGCTGCAGCTAGTTTTTTTAATAAAAGGTAGTTACTTCTTTTTACGGTTAACTTTGTGATGTAGTATTGTTTGCTGTTTCAATAGTGTGTTCACTGCGGGAACTTACTTCGGTTTAATTTATGAGTAAGCTATCAAAGCCGCATCGTAACTACAACTTCACGTACTCGATACGATATCGAGTATAAAGTTTTTCTTTAGTTTCATAACTCACTCATTAGACTTCCTAACTCATGTTTCTCTCTGTAGTTGTTGAACGTAACATCCTTACATGCTTTATTAAAACCCCGCCGCGTCTCTCTGTCTGTCTGTTCACGATAGAGTCAAAAGCTACGGAACAGATTTTCATGCGGTTTTAACCAATAGAATGATTAGGTTAAGATTTAGGACCTTCCTAAATCTTCCTTCTGTATACATATTTTCTAACAATACTGGGTGTAAGGGACAGGTCTCCGCAAACTTTAAGGGCTTTCTCAGTAGACGATACTGAACAACCTCCCACAAGACCCTCTCGCGCCGGGCCCTGGTCGAGGCCATGGTCCGGAGCGAGGAGGAATGGCAGGCGGTCGCCTCCTTCTGCGAAGCAGTAATGCTTGAGTCAGTAAGAGTCTGACACTGTCTCCCGCTCCACCCAAGAGCGGGTTTCGTCAAAGATGATTTTCCCCGTCGACAAAAAAAAAAAAAAAATCCCACAAGATTTAAGATACAAACGAAAGAAAAAATCGGCTTCTCCATACAAACTGTCCAATCAAGTTTATAGATATACATATTATGCTTCCTCATCTCAAAATATATTATTTTCCTAGCCCGTACTGCCACATGGCTGGGCAAAGGCCCTAAGTCCATCCAGAAGTTCTTGTCCCGAGCCGTCTCTGACCAGTCCTCGAGGTACGCGGCTAGATCATCCCGCCACCTCCTTCAAGACCGGCCCCCAAAGTACTTTCCCTCTGCAGAAACCAATTACGTAGTGACGTCTCAAAATATATTTTTAATTATTTTATTCCCATTTCGTCCTCTTATTTATATTTCTTCTCTAACCCATTATTTTTCTATTTATGCCAAACTTCATTACGTGTGCATTTTATTTATTTTTGTTGCTTACTTACAATATTATATGTAAAATAAACCTGAACTAGTCAACCGTAAAAACATTGATACTAGAATCTCAAAAAATGGCCAAGAATCCCCAGGTCCATACATAATTTATAAGATGAGTAGAAGAAATATATTGTTCCATTTCAAGCTCACATAAGTAATAAATAAAATATGGTTTACATGTATTCAATAGCCATCCATATTGTGTTGGGAATATAATGGCTAAAAATATCAACTATATTCAGAACTTCATGATGAAGAAATTAAAGTTTAAAAGTGTTATAAAATTCTTGAATGCATCATAATCGGCATGACATATTGATTGTCCTAATGAATTTGAGTCATGACTGGCCTGTTGGTCTAGTGGTTAGTGACCCTGACTGCTATGCCGGAGGTCGTGGGTTCGATTCCCACCCAGGACAAATGTTTGTGTGATGAGCATAATCATTTGTTCTGTGTCTGGGTGTAATTTATCTATAATATGTATGTATTTAGAAATATATAAGTATGTTTATCAGTTGTCTAGTACCCATAACACAAGCTCTGCTTAGCTTGGGACTAGACGGCGTTGTGTGATAGTTGTGGAATATTATATTACTATTTATATTATATTATTATTATAATTCTTCATCATTTTTTTTTTGTTTTAATGCTATCACACAACGTCGTCTAGTCCCAAGCTAAGCAGAGCTTGTGTTATGGGTACTAGACAACTGATAAACATACTTATATATTTCTAAATACATTATAGATAAATTACACCCAGACACAGCTCAATTGCATCCCAAACTCTTGACAATCTAAATTTACCTACAAGAAAGGGGTAAGGAGTGGTATAGAGACAAATCAAATCGACTCGCCCAATTTTACACTGTCAAAGCGTTCGCCCGTTGTCCGTGGACCATAAACTTGGCAGCAGTCCATAAAACTTGCAAAAAAACTAGCGAACAAATAAATGTCCGTCGTCTGTTTTGTCAAATCTGTGCTGTACGTGCGCTCTTTGGAGGCGGAGCTGAGCGCGAACTGATTTTATAGCGCCATAAAATCTCGTGAAACGCGCCCTTAAATCACAACGCTGCGTCGTATTTCATCGTTCTGGTTGTCAATGTTTATTTTATATCATATTTTACAGATCCCTCCTGTATAAATCACGCTCGGATTGATATACATTAAGGTCACGTACTTTTGGCAGAAACGCTTAGTTTGCAGCCCCCGCCGCGCCGAGCCGCGATGCGTTGACAAGTGGTCGCCGCGCGCCGCGCGCCGCTGATCTATCGTGGATTGTTTCATGTGCCCGCTATAAGTGGGAAATATTGCGCCCGATGCACTTTCAGAATAACCGATGGAACGAGGAAAATATCGCAACAAATACATTTATCAAGCGTATCTTTAGTGATAAAATATTATTGTGGACCAAATTGACATCAAGTAGACTCTATACACATTAAGAATCGGAGAATGTTCACTATAATGGGGTTGAGTAGTGGTCAACAGTGAGTACGTCATTTGAAGGGGATGATTGTGAGAAAGGCCCTTAATGTGACGTAATCTTGGCAGAGATTGGCCACTTTAGTGAGAGTCGGGAAGCTATTCATTGAATTCCGTCCCCATTCAGGAGCCCGTCACCCGAGTCAGAACTAATCTCGGCAACATTTTTAATTTGTCACTAAGAAAGCCTTGTCTTCGATGTCCTTTATTAAATCAGTTAACAATTTTATAGGAATGCTGTTTTAATAAGGAACCTTCGAATAAAAGACCTTCTAAATACCACCCGCTTAACTGAATATTTCGCCTTTAAAATAATCGATACTTGAAAAATCTAAAGTCACCAGGCTTTGTTCAGTGACTTTGGAAACAAAGGCTATAAACCCAGGGTATAATACTGCGTACATTACCAGCCTGGGTGCTCGGCTCCCACAGTACTAAGAGCAACACTTCCAGATTTATCAGCAATAACTATCTCCTTAATTTAAAACTTTGCTGACGCTGGAGTGGAACAACAATGGGAATAAATAAAGTGAGCTCAGCCTCAAGTCGCCGGGTTCCTCAGCGTGAGGCGTGGTTACCGCCAGCTGTGGCTCAAAACAAGCAATTTTAAAATTTAATTTTGCAACAAGACAAAAAGGTAATTTTATAATATACACAAGCATATAACTTGAATTTTATAATATACGTAAGCATAACTAGCAGACCTGTATTATAAAATTACGTTTTCTCTAATAAAGGAGATATGAGGTTTGCAAAAGAAAACACACGTATTTTTTTTTTTTATAAATCCTAAAAGCTGTCTTTTACGTTTTTTAAGCTAGGCTACTTCGTTAAAGAAATCTGGACTTGATTAATATTTCAGCTTAATTTTTTGCTAAATTTTAGTCAGTAATTAATTAGGTTTTACGAAGTCGACTGCGTAATGCAGAATTTTTTTTTGTAGTGTTGTACTATTTTCTAGATATTTGTCAGCCAAAGCTTTGTTACTGTCAGTCACTCCTTTGATACTGACTGAATTGTTCTGTAGAGTCATCAAGAAATGTAACACAAACAGCGCCTTCAGCTCGATTCAGTAAACACTCGATAAAGAGCCAGTCGTAATCATGGCAGACAAAACAAAGCGATGAAAAGGATCAGCGATTATCGCTGAGCCTGGCTTGAGACGGAAACTATTGAATAAACAAGCGACGGGCGATCCGTCACCGTGCGCTTCTTGACGCGTCACCTCGTTACCACACCACAGAGGAACACGCCAGAAGGTGAACGAACGAATGGACACAGCTGCACTAAATTAACCTCAAGATCGGTCACGATTAAATTTTGTTGCTAGGTATAAACCTATGAACAAATTGGTTGAATGACGCAAAATAACACTACCCAAAAATTTGGTACACGAAAATGTTCTTTTTAGTCTATTGCCTTCATATTTTAGTGCTAAACATCGTGTCGAACACTAATAAAATGACTGTATTCTGGTTTCACAATTGGACGGCTTCCAACAAAATGCCAAGGATAGAAAATTGGATCAACATTAACCAAAAATTGAAGGCGAAACCGTTCCGGCTTGCTACAGTTTAATAAGTGCGTACACACTGTGTCGTTATTAACAACGAGCCACGAGTGAGCAAACGATATTGCGATCGACAAACTCGTTTTCATACCGAAGCGACATTCATTTCATGCGGTTTCATATCGCTGGCTGTGTAGCGCTGTGCCGCGTGTAAGCAATGGAGACAATTTATACGTGTGACACAACACACGATTAAATGATAGCATTGTCATGACTCTGTTACATTTTAACATTAACACAACACTGTTGTATAATCTCATTAAATTCAGAAAGTTAAATCTTGTAGCTCGGATCCGAGTGTATCAAAGTGTCGTCGTTCGCGGAGCTCATTTCTTTTTATGGAGCTGAACTACTGCGTGATGATTGTTTTGCGTCGCGTACTGCGGGCCGCGAGTAATCCACTTAGGATTAGCCATAAACAAGAAGGGCCATTGTCGCGACACGAGCGATCTGTTAGCGTCTAAGTGTAACTGATAAAGGGCGTCGACGGTATTGTTCGCAGCGGTATTAGGCTTTAATCCGGTGTCGCGAGCGCGCCTCGTTAGCTTGATTGTTCGGTGTCGCCGGCAGATGGCCGCCGTAATCCGAGCCGGCACACGCCTGCCCGGCAACCCTCCCCCCCACAGCCGTGCTCCTCCGCGGAAATATAGCCTCTTTGTGTTTGTTGCATCTGCAGGTAAATTGTGCGCCAAAATTGGACCGTACGTTACTGTACGTGCCCCGTTTTGAATGCAACCGGTATGAATTTTATTATTCTAGAAAACTTATTGTTATCAGAGCAGCTGAATGCATTGTTTATGCGAGCATATTGCATCTGGTCATTTGGTAAACATGAATGCTAAAATGCTCATGTAAATGCAAAATGGATGACCGGCTTTACTTTTAATTTTAAAAACTGGGCAAATAAAAGATGAATTCGCTATTATGGTTGTACTTTTTCTTACATTGACTTTGACTACAGAGTTTTATTTGAGGCTTGTCAATTTGTTCTATACTTGAGTTGAATCCCTATAACTTATCCTTATAAACAGCAAAAAATCACGTCAAAGCCGTAACTTCAAAGTTGACTTTAAAACAAACATGATAGAATTTTTCCCATAAAAGTTAACTCGACATGCGTTTAGCAAGCAAGTAATAAAGTCGCCAACATCATAATAACTTTTATAATTGATATTAATCGCTCGCCATTTTATGATGTGAAGAAAGAACTAGTAATAGGAACCTTGTAAAACGGGGAAATAATGGTAATGTGTTACTTCCTGCCACCAATAGAAAGTGTACAAGCAATCAGACCGAACTGTGAGTAAACACATACATACATAGGGAATGTAGACGGTTCTGTAGCCACGCCACGCACTGTTCACAGTCACCCATGACTTGTGTAAACATAACTGCACCGTTTAATTTACTCTGTCAGAATAACATGTGTACGAGAAGTTTATATGTAATTTGAATACCAATTGATTGTAGTACTTGTGTTTATTATTCACTGTTGTATCTGGAACTCTGGAGTTACGATCTTGGAATTGCGTTATCTGCAAACATTTGTACATATCTAAATATTTACGCTCATTTCCCAAAGGCTTTGTTGAGCAATCATTTTAGCAGACTTTGGAAGAACTTTTGTATTGTTGGGATTAATTCTAAAATGTCTAGTAGACTACCAGTTACATTCCCCCGCACACGAGCCACAAAAAAATGCCGCCACGAAAAAACGCTAGAAGCGGCCACAATAAAAAGTTAGAAGCCGCCGCAAAAAACAGCTTAAGCGCGCGACAGCTTGTGGCGGGCTTGAAGCTTGAAGCCGCTTCCAGCGTATTTTTGTGGCGGCACCGCCGCACACGAGCCACAAAAAAAACCGCCTCAAAATTAAGCTTGAAGCTGCGTTTTTGGAAGCCCGTATGCCACAGTTAGATAAAGAAGTTCAAAAAGGTTGAATTCAAGTCAAAAAGGTTTAATCCAATCCAGTGAACTACGTTGTTTTAAAAGCGTAAAGCTTTATCATCATGTCGTCGTATGCAGTACATATTAAATTTTTGCGGTTCCGTAGCTCAAAAGGAAAAAACGGAACCCTTATAGGATCACTTTGTTGTCCGTTCGTCTGCCTGTTTGTATGTCTGTCTGTTTGTCAATCTGTCTGTCAAGATCTTGGGAACGCGTAATGGTATCGAGTTGAAATTAAAACCATATACTCAGGTCTGCGGACTCTTGAAGATGCAAAAAAAAAAAAAATTTGTCAGTTAACGAGAAAAAAAAGATACTCCGGTTTATGTGGCAAAAACATACATTTCGACACTCTCGAGGAAATCATAAATCATAGGGTACTTCCTATTGACCCAGAATCCTGATTTTTTGCATGAAGCAAGATCAAAGAGAACATGTTTAAGCGCAAATATATGGTTTTAATTTCAACTCGATACCTCCACACGTGCCCGAGATAAAGGGTTTTGACAGACAGACGGACGCACAACAAAGTGATCCTATGAAGGTTACGTTTTTCCTTTTTTAGATACGGGACCCTAACAATGGTTTGTATGTTCTTATTTAATACACTTCTTTAATTCATGAATCCCCAAGCGACCACCGGTGGCCGCGCATCTATTGTCTTACTATTGTGTCTCTAATTGACGGTATCTGAAGGGTTAAGTACAAAATGGTTTTATAATTCAATCAATGTGTGAGGGAAAAATATTGATGGGACTGTAAGTTTTATTCGATTTGTAAGCCATCACAGTAACTAATATAATTTAGCGATGTGTTCCGGACGGATAAAAAATTGTGTGCCTACCTGCCGAAACCCGTAGTTACAGCGGTCCAGAACCCCCGTCGACCTGAACTGTACTGTTACCGTGATGGCATATAGGATGTATAGCTCCATCCCTCTTTTTCATGTAGTCGTGTTAAAATGTTTTCTGTTGTGTAAGGCCCCATTTTCTTTGTAAGAGTAAGCATGAAATGAGGCATTTATGCCTACCATACACTAATATTATAGCATAGCATAGTGGGCCATACAAAGTTCCCACTACTGGGATTCAGGCCTCCTCTCTAGGTGAGAAAATGGGCCGTAATCCACCACGTGGGCACAGTGCGGGTTGGTAGAAAATAACACTAATATTATCGTATCTGTAAAATTAATAGCAAGTTCATTTTTAGGGAAACAGTCCACATTCAACGTCCGGTAACAAAAAAATAACTCAAAATTCTATTTCATTAATAGTTCGAACTGTCACTTTTTCAATAATCTTTATATCCAAATCAGAACTCGGCCTAAAAAGTCAAACGACTTGGGAATTTTGTATAATCTTTAATCATTTAAAAAATACTTATGTATATTCGATATTTTTTATAAGGTTCCTCTATTAGTAAACAATGATGAAGATCACAACCGGAAACCGGAAGACGTAGCGTTGGAACGCCTCCAACAAGGTGGACTGATGACCTGGTGAAGGTTGACGGAAACCGATGGATGCGAGACGCACGGGATTGTTCGTTGTGGCGACGCTTGGGGGAGGCCTATGTCCAACAGTGGACGTATATTGGCTGAAATGATGATGATGATGATGATGATCAAGATCTCTTAATCAACCTTGATTATTGAACCAGTGTTGACTACATCAGATTTCATTTTGCCCTAATAATACTCAAGTCGTTTGACTTCTTAGATAGACTCTACAACAACAGTTCTCTTATTATTTTAATCCTGTAAAAAAACCGCGCCATCTCAGGCCATTCCTTTTCTTCATAATCTTTCTTGTTCGTTCAAAACTTTTGTCAGTTTCCAACTTTTTAATTTCACTTGTTTCCATTAACTTTGCTGTAAGGCACGAGTGAATTAAACTAAACTACTTGTAAGTAGTACTAGTGTTTGATTATACTGTTTAATGTGAAGAGAAGTGGTCGCTTAGTAGTAACGATATTCGTGACAAAAATCGCGGCCTTTCGGACGGAGCTCCGGCGGGATCTCATGGTGGTATGGAGAAAAAGTCATGGTGGAGCGAATGTCGCAACTCATCGCTGAGCACGCCACAATCGTGACAAAATCAAACTAAATTTTTTTTTTCACATAGGCTTACATACACATAAGCACTTATAAACCCTCAGAAGCTAATACACGGTCCTAATTGGTCGTTTCCTATGGAGCAAAAAAAAAAGATTGTTTCTACACATAATATAATGTATTAATGTATAATTTTGTTTGTAGAAGGTAATCTCTAGAAGTACTCTTCCGATTGCTAATTTTTTTCACCGATAGAAAGCTGTTTTATTCCTGAATGATTATTATATTTTATGTACGGGGGCGAAGCTGTAGGTAAAAGCTAGTAATTTCATATTGAATTTCAGATGGTCAGCTTTGTACCCAAAAAATAAATAAAAATTATTTCTTTGCACTTTCAAGTTTACAAGTTTACCAAATTGCCACAAATTAAGCCGAAAGATTAATTATTTCAACTGATAAAGCTTATCAGTCTGTGTGAAATTTCCTTGAAAAGGAGACGCGCAGTCGGACTATGATTCAAGCGTTTCGATCACAATCGGCTCAATGGTTTCTACGAATTGTAAAGTTGGATTACCTCCATCATAGGTGAGTATTTCGCTGTAAACCAAGTGCCAGCATGTTGCTCAAACCGATAATATCATTCTGTTTAATCAATATTGTTTGTTGTTATTACGAGTGGCAGTTGTTAGCCTAACAACTGAATATCACTGTGATTGTGTCCTACCTCCGCCAATTGAAACTAGATTGATATTGAAACACTCCGCCCACAGAAATAGAGGTTAGAAAGGAAATACTTTCTGATTTGTAGGTACTACGAGTGTCACCGCTTGTCTCCCTCCCACTACTCAAACCAATACGAACGTACATTACGCAACTAACAGACCACACACTTAGATCACAAGTTTGCTATTGGTTGTGTCAATTAAGAGCATGATCATATTTTGAGGCACGTCTGCTCCGCCTACAAGACCATTTTAACCTCTTTTATCTTTTCTGTGCTACTGCCAATATTTAAAATCTCAATTTTTGTTTTCATAGTCTTTATAATAATAATATATTTTCATTAATATGCTTTTTTCGGAAATATTTAAAAATGTCAATTGTATGTCCTTATAGAATATAAATGAAAATAACAGTAATACGTATTTTTATTGTTTACAAACGATCTTATCATATTTTTATACACTCGTAATTCGTAATCAATTTGTAATAAATATTACAACAGGTTTTTTTTAAATTTTACTTTACAATGAATTGAATAAAAATAATAAATAAAAAAGAAAAGTATTAAAATAATTAAATTTTATAATAAATAATTATGGTCTTGAATTAAATTAGTGTCATCACAATCTGCCGTACCATTATTTATACAGCATTAGATTATACCCATTTTTTTGTAAAATGTGAGCTCCACTTAAATATTTATTTTATTTTGTTTTTATTAGTAGTTGTTGTTGATTGTTATAGCCGCAACAGAAATACATCATCTGTAAAAATTTCAACGATCTAGCGATCACAATTCATTAGATACAGCTTGGTGACAGACCTATCAACAATAACAAAAACGGACTAATAGAGTCCTGTTTTTATCCTTTGGGTATTGGACCCTAAAAAAGAAATTGCACAAACTAATAGATAAAACAGGTTGTGACAGATTTCATATGCGAGACGGTTTTAGTGCAAAAAGAACACTCAACTTTTAAACTATGTGAGAATTTTAAATAATTTAAATATGATAAAATAACGGAAAAGTTTGGCGGGCCAGGGCGTTAATATTAATTACATTCTATCGAAAAACCGCGACAGCAACGAAATAATAAATATAGTTACCGCTAAACCATTTATATACATTACACAACACACACACACAAACAACACACACATACACACACACACACACATATACAATCACTTGCAATCAATCTGCATATTAGAACAAAAGCCCTTTTTTAAATATTCTTGTAAAGGAGACGAATTTTTACACTATGTTATATTATAGTTACAATCCTCATATTTCTCATATTAAAAATTCAATAACTATACATAAATCACTTTTGGAGTGCCTGCCTATCCCCTCGATCTATTTATTAGATAAAATTTTGGTCGGAACGGAAACCAGATTTTGCCACTACGGCACCTCGAGCAAATATGATTGAAAAAAATATGGAATACCCATATAACATAAGTTATTTATTTATGGTTTCACCCTTTTCACCTGACGTTATCTCGGCTTAGCGCCAACTTTGCTTTTTGACTGTATCTGCAACCGAGTAATTTTTTGAATGTCCTGCTTCCTTCGCGTTGCCAGGTGACACTTTTAGATAAAACTAGGTTTTTTTTTCGGTGGAAAAATCATCACTTCTTCGTTGCCTTTCATCCCAAGGCCGAGTCTTCCTTTCAAAAGCAGACTCTTGGCCCCAGTAGGTTTCGGCCCTGTAAAACTAGGTAGGAAACAATTCGGATGCTTTGCGGAACCTCTTCTAATAATTACGTACTTATCACCAAGTTATTAGCTTACTAACCTTCTTTTCACAGATATTCAGATTCTAATGAGAGCTTAAAATTAATACAATCATTTCTGGCTCTCTTTGGCATCGGCAAATATATTCAACTAAACTTGTTGACAAATCACAATCACGTACAAAAAATCGACATCGGTCATTACATTTACAGCAGCTAGCAATATTTTTATAAGGGTTTTTGTAAAACACTGGTAACCTCTCAGGAAACATGGTCCTGAGAGTTGTTGTTTATGATTAACATCATAAACAACAACTTTTGTTCTATGACTTTTATAAATATTGAAGTATTGTTTTTGGTAAATGTATTATGTTTTGTAAAAAGTCATACAACAAAAGTAGTTTTTTATGATGTTAGTAATACAGTTCTGCTGTTCAGGTTGTTAGTGTTTTACAAATAACCCTGTATAGGCATCAAATAAATCACATCCATACGCACAAAAAGTTTTGAGAATACGTTCATTATGCGTATCTAAAGTTAAGGAGAGAAATTCTCTACCGGAATCTGTTTCCTGATAGCGACGATGTGGAAGACGAAGGATAGTTTTCGTCGACCACATCGTCGCTTTCCATCAGATGAGAAGATGATCAAGCGTGAGCCTATCAATAATAAAACACGTATGTATATTACATACATGTTTACAATATTACAAAAGATTCAAACAAGTATTTTGGTTTAAACGTCATCTCGCTGTTCACCAACAAAGTAAAATATAGATGAAATGGGTGTACTGCGAGGGCTTTGAGGCCTTGCCAGCGTGGCAGCTACGCCGCGCGTCACGCCTCACGCCCGGCTTGATCCGACGTCACAGCGTGGCGTGGGGTTAACGCGAGATGCAACCCCGGAATACGCAACTTGGAAACTTGTGTACTTTAGTCCTTTAAATATGAAATTTTAGCCTTTTAGCAGAGAGTCATGTTGTAACATGGTCAGATATGGAAAACGTGGCTAAATTTCAAAAGAATGTTGTGCGTACTTCGTTGTTCATTAGAAAGTACAAACGTTAAGTAAGTATTTCACGTGGGCGTAGTCACGGACCGCAGCTAGTCGCACTGATATAGGCGAAGTTGTGAATATGTATGTTTGTTACTTACTTCTTAATACTCGAAAAACTAAACGAATTTCTATGAAACTGTGTGTAAAGTATCCTATGTGCTATTGCACAAAGAATACTTGTTATTCCGGGAGTAAGTTCCCTTGGGATAGCTTTGTACTCTCACGCAGACGAAGCTGATGGCAGCAGCTAGTTTTCATAATAAATTGCCTCATGTAAACACTCTTCACGCTGTTTTATATCCGAAACCCTACATGAAAGTATAAGTACCATAGTACACGGTAATAAGCTTCTTACAAGCACGAAAAATAAACAAAAGGCTAAACGTCAACAGATGGATTACCTCTCACTCCTTGCAAGTCTCTATCGAAGTGTGTGGAATAAACAATCCGCTCTTTGAACAGCCTACGAACAATTGTATAGATACACATATTCCCAGAAACATGCAAACGTTAACTGATCTTAAATAAATTGGAAAAGAAAACCAGAAAACTCGGAAATTACAAAAGCAACATTTTATTGTTCCCTATAATTTTACTTTACGAACTACCGGTATCAAATTTTCCGGTAAATTAATATACTTACATAGTTTATTAATTAAAGATTTAAGGTTTCTCGCCTTTTTGGTTTAAAACTGATATTTAAGTTGAGTAATTTTATTTATAGGTTGATAGTATCGTCAGTTTTATAATTAAATATAATAACTATAACTTATTTAAAACCACACACGTATCTGACAAACTTACGTGAAGGTCATATTCGGAATCGATGTGTTTAATTAATATTTAATTGAAAGTATTTCTGTAAGTATGGATTCAAATTGTAGTAATCCTGATAGGCTTAAGGTAGAAGTTCCGGACTTTCGGAATCGGAATCGAAAGAACCGAAATCAATCGGAAGTTCCAGACTTTCAGAATCGGAATCGAAGGAGCCGAAATCAATCGGAAATTCTGGACTTTTGGAATCGGAATCGAAAGTTCAAAATCAATCGAAAATTCCGGACTTTTAGAATCGAAATCAAAAGGCCTAAAATCAATCAGAAATTCCGGACTTTTGGAATCGGAATCGAAAGTTCAATATCAATCCAAAGTTGCAGACTTTCGGAATCGGAATTAGTACTCAAATCTTGTTCCTTCTGTCTATGAAAAGATTTGAGAGCTTTATTATACATTGTGATCGTAATTTATTATAGGCTGATATGATATTATTATCGAAACTTACGACTAGCCATTTATTGTTATAGTGATCAAACAAACATAGACTCGGAACGTGAGTCTACTGTGACCCGCGTGACAACGGCCATCGTGAAATATTACCAGTTCTGAGAATCGATTTCAACTAAACTACACATTTGAGAGAACATATTGTTTAAACCAAGGATTTCCAAACTATTTTGGGCCTCTTTACCTAAATTCATGTAAGAAAAGAGGCCCAGAATAGTCCTCATTCTTTTAGGAATACTAATTTATAGTGTTTGTAAATAAAAATGAGAAATTTTTGATTGTGGCTGACTTAGTAATTTAGAAAGCAATTTAGATGTTTAGAGGTGAATAATGCTATTAAAAAAAAATACTTTAGTGCCCCATAGCCAAATTACTTCCTATCTCTAGTTATTTTCCTATTGATACCAAATATTTGGTATCTATATTTGGTATCAATAGGAAAATAATATTTGGTGCCTGAGTTGATGCTAATTGACTAATACATCTTTTTTTTTCATGAAATACACGTAATACATTGCCAGATTACAAGTGGTAGGAGTAGGAGTGGATTACGGGAACGTTTGTAAGAATAACCGTGGCCTTAGAACGCAAAGGGCAACTGAAGGACACAGGTGGGTTTTTGTTCAGTAAAAGTTTGACACGCCCTCCCTTTCTACTCTAGAGTGGGAGAAGACATTTGATGATTTTTTCCCTCAACAAAAAAAGGGTAGGAGTGGGTTTTCGCTTAAATGTGTTGATTTTTTTTATCTCCCAAAAAGGATTGAGGGAGTCAGGGGCCATCCATAAATTACGTCACACGTTAAGGGGTTGGCGGGGGGTCGACGAAGTGGGACATAGTGTGATAAGGGGGCGGGAGTGGTCCTAAACGTGACGTCACATTTCAAAATCTATTATAATCTAAGTATTAAAACACGAACTTTAAATTATTACTTTATAAAAACCTCAAAGCATATACAACTAGGTATATCTGTGTAAATATTAATCGTTTTTGGTTTTGTTAATTGTTTTATTTGATGTTAACTTTA
Organism: Mythimna lalbum; assembly: GCA_949319445.1. NCBI lineage: Eukaryota > Metazoa > Arthropoda > Insecta > Lepidoptera > Noctuidae > Mythimna > Mythimna lalbum. The sequence continues at coordinate 7,625,152 of OX439351.1, read as the reverse complement.
TTAAAATAATGTAAATGAAAATAAAACTGATTTTGGAGCTGCTGTTATCATTCAAAAATGTCTAAATTCAAATTTGAAAAATATGTGACGAGTCAAAAATATGTGAGGGAGTCTCACAAATATGACCAGCTGGGATAAGGACGGGGGAGGTGCAAAAAATCATGAAATTCGTGTGATGTAATTAATGGTTGACCCCTACAAGTGAAATAGGTAAAGGTTGTAGGCTAGTCTAATGATGATGTTGATGATTATTATCAGTCAGTAACCTCGTACGCAATCACAATCACTGACTAAGTATAATTACCAGAACTTCAAGCCATATTTTATATAAATCCCAACCCTCATTAGATGCCCTAGAGCTTGACACAACAGTAATATTTCAGTGATTAATCACGAAATGAATAATTAATAGAAGCTATTTATAATGGTATCGATTGTAGAGCCGCGATTATATCGATGTTGCCTAATTAGAGCTGAGAGCGTTAATGACGTGAAACTTATACCTACGAGTAATCCTATTAAACTGTGTTCTCTGTTGTTCTCAATATTATTGCGCCCTATATACTGATTATATTAATGTACGTCATAATGAATTGTTAACAAAGGGCAGTTATTGTGTTTGCTGTAAAACAAGAGTTTGTACCACAAATTAGGTTTTTTTCTATAGGGTGTAGGAGTTCACAAACATTTTAGCTCACATACACAGGACATATACTTTTATACGTGGGATCATCAAATAATTTTTCCCACTCTGGGTGGAGTGGGAGGGAGTGTCAGACTTTTACCGACTATAACCAGCCAGTATTCCTTTATTGAGAGGGTTGCGGTACCTCGTTTGAACAATCCGCCGCCCACACAAAACACCTAAACCTGTAACAACTTTTCTTTTTTTATGGTGGGGAAAATCATCCAATGACAACCCCCGCTCTTGGGCGAAGCGGGAGATAGTGTCGGACTCTTACTGACTAAAAACCCACCCCGTTCCTTCTAGCCTTCATACCGGGGCTCGAGCTACTCTTTCGAAACTAAACCTGGCCCCAGTAGGCTTCAACCCAGCTGGGCCCTCGAAACCTGAAACAACTACGAATGTCTGTAGTAGGCCATACAAATATTAGATCCGTCCAGGAATCGAATACACGACACAAAGCGCTACAGCCTGTTGTTCAACCACAGAGCCAACCGAGTTATCTAATTTAAATGTTAATATAGACTCCGTACTCTAGTCTGTTAAATTCAAACGCTTTTATACTGAAAGCAATAGAGTACTTTTGCTTCAGTGATAAAACATTTACACAGCTAGATCATAGAAGAGAAATAAAAGAACATAGGTTACTTGGATGTGGTTTACGGGGTAACAAACATTGAGAGACCAGCAGGCTTAGTCGGTAGGCAGTGTAAAGTTCCACGTAGAGAATTATACATCTCACGAGCGCGCAGTTTGCGGCCACCAGTGCGCTACATTCAGTGAGCACCATTGTTTATTCAGAAAGCTTGTGCAAGCCGTGTCTTAGCAAGCACTCGACTGCGCCGCTCCGCTGACCGGACGAGTGATGAAAACGGGCGTTCAATGATCCAGTTTAGGCGAACTAGCGCGCCAGTCATTACCATCTCATTACCATACACAAACATTAGTCACACATCGGAAAGGCTTAGAGAGCCCGCTGTGCCAACAAGGCACGGCTCTCCCGGCCACTTCATGCACAATTATTGTACTTAGGTATTGTCAGCACAAACACACGGGATGTTTGGAGTACAAACGTAACGGAGCACAGACCGAGATTAGCTCTTGTTTATAGTCTTACTTACTCTCCTTGTGAGTCACAGCCTCGCAGGCGCACGGCGGCGTGCCAGTGCTCTGCAAACACAATGCAGCATTAAAAAAACCCTCTGCCACACAAACAGGCTGTGTTTACAGGTAATCAAGTTAATTGATTTGTATTATTAAAGCACAATGTTTTCATTAAATTTTTGCGCGTACTTCCGAACCGTTCTGTATTCTTTTTCTCAGGAAAAATAACATTGTTTTAATTAATCATAATATTTTTGTTTGTCTATTGGAGTTTAGTGGGCGATGAGGAAAGATTGTTGCTGTGCTAATAAGATAATGTTCCTTTCCTATAACTTACTCAAGTTCCTCAGAACCTAAGAATTAATGATTATATAAATGCTTTAGAAAACAAAAATAAAGAAATCTAAAGAAGAATCTCCAACTTTCTCTGGAACCTCTCGGGTTGAGGATCGTGATGAAACATTTCCTACCACCGTGTGTGAAAAAGAACAATCCGCTTTTCCCATGTCCCCACATGTTTCATGCCCGCCTCTGACATTGCATAAAGTATAAAAATCAATATAAGTACCAATTTGAGGGGTCGTAATCTGCCAAATCCCTCGTAAATTTGCTTGAGCCGGAGGGCCAGACGGTCTAATTTGGGTGTCATTCGATTTTCACGCGTAAAAATCTATTGCTCTCTAAAAAGCCATGTATAATACTCGTGGCACTGGTAGGTTCGCAGTCGAAAGTCCATGTGGATTGTGGATGATAAGTACAGTAACAGCACGGTCGAACTATCTGAGCTATCGACACGATATGTCGGAGCTCCAAATTGCTATTAGTTTGTACAGAATGGAACCTCAATCAAAGTCAACATAAAGTTTCGGTTTGATTTTGATATTCAAACTGGGAGCACGTAAACTATCAACGAGTAGAATAATTTCACAGATCAAACAGTTTTACAAATCATAGAACATCAGGGCCACAAAACGAATATATTCAGCAGAACGCACAGATAGCGGCAAGTCGGCAACATTGTTCAACACAACAAATTCGTGTTGTTATTAACGGCGCGCCCTAAATAATTCATGATATTATTGAAGTTACAAAGTACACAATACGAATTTAGGTTATAATTGAAAACGGACCGAGTTCGGCTTATTCTTTGTGAATTTATCACTAGGGCCGAGGTGGCAGAGCTACGACGACGCGTTGTTCAGATAAAGTTTATTTTATGACTTAAGCGAGAACATTAATATTCATTACTGGCGCGAAATGAACTAACTTTATTATTATAATAAAGATCAAAGAATGAGCGCTGCACGGGGCGCGGTTGCGGCCCTCCCGGAGGTTATATTATTATTTTTAACCTCCATATTGCACCTCAATTTGCTGAGCACTCGTAATCTGCGAGCAGCACTTGCTATGTACATGTACTGTACAAATTTTTTATTCAATCCTTCTATTCCCTGGCGAGGCGGTACACGAGGTGGATTGTTGTGCCCCCACTCTAACAAAATATAATAAGTGTGTCAAAATGTCACCAAACGGATATTTTTAAATTATGTTTTGTAGTAAACAAGAAAAATACGGAGTATTTTGCAGTACAAGTTGTAGCACCAAATTAACGATTGTTGTGTTCCAACTGAAGGGTGGCGAGGTTTCATCGCCTCGACACTGCTCTGTTTTAATATAATTAAACTTGTAAATTATGAAATAGATCGTTTATCTACCCACAGCTGTAAACTTCGGCAGTTATTTTCACGTAGACTTGAACATCTTGTTGGTAATCACAGATTTAAAAGCTTTTATTTAAATAAGTAGTCATAATACCTCCCTATGTTTACTTTCGGACGACTCTTAGGAGCTTTATATTTTTTTAAATAAATTAATTTAAAAGAAATGTTTTCTCCATTTGTTTTTGTAAGTAATCTTAGCAAACACTAACAAACCGGGACATTTGTGAGATTTTCTATCTTATCTCCAACGTTTTGTCTTACAGCGAGAACAAGTTTAAACTTTATGAAAACTAAGAGCTAAGAGCTACCAACTGCTACAAAAATATTTTTCTTTGTAAATATGAGTCACCTTTTACATAATGAGTGATGAAATCATAAGTATGATGAGCTTTATAATATTCCCACAGCTGAGAATCAAGCCGTAATCTAGCATGTGGGCCCAGTGTGTATTGGTGGATGTGTGATATCCTTCATCATTTAGAAAGCAGTGGTGATGGAACAAATTGTAAGCAGTAATAAGTGGTTTTAGTCAGCAAAAGTTTTGCCCTCCCGTTCCGTCCTAGAGCGGGAGAGGTCATTGGATGAGGACCTTTCAACATTTCAGCTGATATACGTCCACTGTTGGACATAGGCCTCACCCAAGCGTCGCCACAACGAACGATCCTGTACGTCTCGCATACATCGGTTTCCCGCAACCTTCACCAGGTTATCAGTCCACCTTGTTGGAGGCCTTCCAACGCTGCGCCTTCCGCTACGTGGTCGCCACTCCAGAACCTTTTGGCCCGAACAGCCAGCTGTTCTGCGAGCAATGTGCCCTGCCCAATGCCACTTAAGTTTGGCAATTCTTTGTGCTATGTCGGCAACTTTAGTTCTCTTGCGGATATCTTCATTTTCGATTACCCTCAGCGCTCCACTTATTTACATCATACTGAACATTAATTCAAGGTTCAAGTAAATTCTCAAACATTAGTATAGAATACATAATTTATATCCTAGGTTATGTTCGTAGTTTCGTAGTAGCAGCCCACGTGCAGACGACGTCTAATTTATGACGTTTCAAAAGATAGATTGACAGACAGTTACTTATTTTATGTAAAATAAGTCATATAACTCATTTCCGACCAAAGTGGCAGTTAAACGACACAACTCTAGTTTTAGTATATGAAAATTTGGGTTTGAGTCATCGTGGTGAAAGGATTATTCAGCTAGACCCTGCGTTACTCTGCTAATCTCTGGACTGACTGCAGACTCAGGTTGGCCGCTGCAAAGATAATCTGGCAAAATGGGGTTTCCTTGACCCGTTGCAAATACAGTACCAGTGTGGAGCTCCTTTACAGGATATGAATCACCTCCTTACCTGCCCAGCATGCACAACTACCTGCACCCTTCATGACTTAAACTAAGCCAACGACAGAGCTGTCCTGGTGCCCAAATATTGGTCGGATAAAATTTGAGTCGAATCGACACGAGAAGAAGAAGTATACGCGAAACACGTGTTTAGTATTTTTATGTAAATCTATGTACAAAATTTCATAACTGTATCGTGAAAAATCACAAAGTCATAAGCTTGTTATGTTACCTGGTTTTCCGCACAAATACATGGTCAACAGGCCATCTAGGCGACTGAGAGGTGGTTTTGTTTCCGCAACCAGTTATGCCCCGGGCTCTACTGCCCACTATGATCAGCCGTTACGTGCGTTGTACTTAATGTCAGTGATAACTAACTTGGGAACTGTAAAAAAAAAAAATTGGCGAAAAATATAAAATGGTGTAAAAATTATTGGAGTCGATTTAGTAACTGATTTGGAGCAAAAATGTTCAGGTATCGCAAAGACTAAAAATAATGTCGTATACTTAAAGCAAATATTATTCTCTAGCAAAAGTCCAAATTAAACCATTTCTTTGAATGACCTGACTTCTTTAAGAAACTCGTAGCGCCTTGGAATGTCTGCGTGACTTCCCGTTAAAGTCTTCGTGTCATTTCTAGATCTGCAATTCTTCATGCGCCATATCTAAACGAGCATCGTAACGACACGCTGGTAATCTCACAGTGTTACCAGAACGCCAAACTCTACCCAAACGAAAATAGACTTTAAATTTAAGAAGGCAAGAGCCAATTTTGTGAAAAATGTCAACATGAAGCATAAAATGAGTAATACCCTTTGAATAATAACTGCATTTAAAAGTTTTAAATCATTTTTTCACAGCTACACTTTTTGGGAATGGAATGAGTGATTGCGAATATATTTGTGTGTGTTCATTTAAAGCAAACAAAGGCTTTTGAAACTTGTAGACTAGCTGCAGGTGGCTTTATGTGTTCACATCAAAGCTTTTTCAAAAACCAGAGGAAGATCTTTCAGTTCAAAGTTTTCCTAGCTTTTGTTTAGCAAAGGTTCGGTAGGTACGTAGTATTTTACGTTAAGATTTCGTATTCTTTATTTCATTAAAAAAAGCTTTAGATCCCTTTCAATTTAAGTAAAACATGCTAGAATGACCTCTCATAAGCAAAAGCTATGGAAAACTCCGAAAAAAAATCCTGCCCGCTGTAACATCAGAGGGGTGAAATCAGCGTCGAAGTATTTACGAGAACTTCCCCACCGATATTGTAGGTGAAATTTATAATTGCAATTTCAGAGCTTCATCTATTAAGTGAAATTGAAGAGACCCTACTACAATATCAATTTAATTGTTATTGAAGACCTCGGGCACTGCTATTGTTTCTCCATTTCAAATTTAAAACTGATAAACATCAAAGCGTGGCTTCAATTAGCTTCAAGTAATTTCGAACCGACACTTCCAGTTAATCAAGTTCGGGAAGTTCAAGTGAGGAGTGTTTGATAAAATCAATGTTGAACAAACGAAAACCCATTAAGTTAGAGACGCGACTAGTAGCTATCATCATAAAATTACGCAACCTACACAGCGGCGGTGAGACAGTGTGAATTATGCTCACTTAGTTACTGTTCTGCGCTTAATTTCACATAATCCATCTGAGTGTCGCGTAACCCACATAATTGCGGTGAGGAATTTTGCTATGCGTCGGTCGGATTTGTGGGAGAGCGGGCGGAGCGGCGCGATTGCGCGGGCGAGCGCGCGGAGCGGAGCGGGCCTGGAACAGCGCCTGATCCCGCATCAAGTTGCGAATAATTGAGTGGCACCCTCACCCGGCACCACTCTAAGTGTTACACTTAATTAGACCACGTGAGAAGTGCTTAACGCCACTCACTCCAGCCCGTGTACACATTGTTGCATTAAGCGTAAACAATCAACGGTAATTACATTACGTTTGTTCAACATATGTCGCTGTCGCTACATGATACGCGTTATTATTCAGCGTTTGTTTTCTTCATAAAACGCTGAGAGGTGCTTTTATCGTGTTTCATTGTGCTCCGGGAGGGAGTTGTATAAGTTTATTTCCACTTGAACCGTTTTAACGACGCTGTTAGATCAACATTGATGTGGCTATTAGCTGGAAGGGTGACCAATTACGTTCCGCCTCATCTTTTGTGTGCATGAGATACAGGTTAAGTCAGCAGTCGCATCTGACACGCACTTTGGCATTAGTGGGTACTGTGGAGGCTTTCAACTCGGTGATATGTTTGACTCGGCGGGCGAAAGTCGGAAAAACTCGGGCGGTAAATAGTGCCGACTTCCCGACCCCTAATCTTTTTCCTTGTATACATACATGAGAATGAATCGACCATTACTTAGGCCGGGTAAGTTTTGTGTAAGCTGTTAATTTGATAACTACTCAGAGGGTCAGTTAGTGTGTTAGTTCATATTACATTATTTTCGCTGACGCATGGCGGTTCCCCATCGTGTTCAACTTGGGTAGCGGTGTATCCATAGTTTTGTTATAATGATGACTAAGCGATAACTTTGGTCCAGTCTAACGTATTTATTTATTAAACAATAATCGACTTGGAGTTTGAAAGAGTTTATTTGGAAAGGTCTACTTTAATATAATACCTAATATAATAACCTTAAGTAGGTTTACATTATTGGTAAAATTATTTAGATTTTCGATCAATATCTACACCTACAAACACAACTTCAAATTACTGTTTTCAATAAGCTTATCTTTAAAAAAAAAGTAAAAGTTTTGTTCGTGACTACGGCGGAGTACTTGTTCACGTGTATTCCGATCCCGATGTAATTCTATCGCCGGGAAGACCCTCGCTACCGGCCGACGCGACGGCTTCACCTTCAGGATTAGGGAATTTATTCCTTAACTTATGTTGGTACATACCTACGGCCAACATACCGCCTCAAACTTCAACGAGACAGTGCCCATCCTACGACATTTTTATGACATATTATGGAAACAATAGGAACGTATATCCTAGTATATTAGAAACTTTAGCAATTGTACGTGAACCCCTTATGTTTCGCTGGAGCTATTTCAACACAAAGTTTCGACTTTTACGATAATGTCAGCCATTGCCATTCAAACGCGCTAAAACTTTATCAATGTGTGTGAAAGGATAAGCGTTTGGCTCGTATCTTATACATACGTAGAGTCGTAGAGCATAATGCTATAGCAGATACATTCTGAGAGCTTAATAAGAACAGGCGCTTTATCTACCTAATATGTATTATAAAGGCGGAAGTTTGTGAGTGTGTATGTTTGTTACTTCTTTATGCTCGAACGGCTGAACGGATTCAGATGAAATTTGGTACACGGATAGACCATGTACTGGAATAGCACATAAGATACTTTTTATTTTGGGAGTACGTTCCCTTCAGAAAATTTTCTACCGTCAACCCGGGCGAAGACGCTATATTTAACTAATATATGTATATGTATCCAGGTACGAAGTGACGTGTAGTTGGTTGGTTCCTGCATAGTTCCGTTGTCCCAGTCTTAGTATTCAGTGGTAGCAATGCAAGTCGATAATGCAGCCATTCTGATTTCCCGTGAGAACAATAAGTTTTCTGGAAATGTTGCACAATTGTACATGTCCGTTTGTGCTGCAATTGTACAGATCTAGGAACACGGCGAACTAAGTAACATAGATATAGAGGAATATCGTTCAGTTAAATATTATGTTAAAAAATTTTAGTTGCAGTCAAAAGTGGTTTTAATTTACTTTCAACTGCTAAAATTAGTTTGAAGTAGTTTTGATAAGTTAAAATTATTATTATTTAATAGTTTATGCACAAATGTACAAAGGCGAACTTAATGCCTTAGGCATTTTCTTCCAGTCGACCTTAGGGTGATGCAGAGAGAGGTAGTGGTAGGTGCAATAAAAGAGTGCGAAAGGCGATTATAACTTATAAAAATCATAAAAATTTACTCAAAAACCTGTAAAGTTGGTAGGTTTTTTTTGTGGCCATTATCTTTTTATATGCTTTTTTAATTATTTAGATTTTTTTCTATAATAAAACAAACGTATTTTAACTCTTGACTGAAGTTCACTAGGTATAAGTATAACATAGTCTACATACATTCTAAGAAAATGTTTCTCAATCATACACAACGACGAGTAGGTAATGGGTAACGTCATCCGGCTGTCCGGTGACCGTCCGGAGTCCGGACAGCAAAACCGTAGGAGCCCAGCAGGGCCGATGCTTACTGGGGCCATGGGTTGACTTCTGTAAAGGTTACCCAGTCCTAAAACGCAAAGAGCAACTGAAGGAACATAAAGGTGTACTTTTGGTAAAAGTCTGACACGCATTCTCACTCTGCCCTAGAGCGAGAGTAGGCATTAGATCATTTCCCATTAAAAAAAAATACCAAACTCTCCTCATTTTCTTCAGCTAATTGACCGCTTATTTCGCCAACTTTCATAATAGGTACATACAATACTAAAAAAAAAACGCCATTCAAAAATCTGAAAGTACACGGAATATGTCTGTAAAAATAATTAGACAAACATACATAGGTACTCGTATAAAATCCACACAAATGTCAACCCTTATTTTAATGTGATTATTTCCCCAAAGTATGAACCTTTGTTAAGGTATTATTATCACTGGTTCTGTTATCAGAACCTTGCAGGTCCCTGGTGAGAGCCTACTAGTTGGGAACTCGGGTCACTAAACTGTCGTGTTCTCACCAGTGCAAGTGCCGTAACTAGCCTTTTCTGCGCCCGGTGCTAGTTCCTGCAACTGCACCCCTAAAAAAAGTTCGAGCTGAACACCTATGTTTAATCTGCCTGAAGCAGGTCTTCACCGGACACGAGTGTTTCGGGAGATATTTGTTTTGAATTTGGCGTGTCACCATTGTGCAGATCGCCCGGATCACATGTTGAAGCATAATTTAATAATTTTTAATAAAAAAATTATAATAAATTTTATTCAAATACTTTACAAAGAAATAACATTAAGCCAAAGTTTCCCATACAATTCCAATTCCTAAAATGATATTAAAACTAAAATATTATTAAAGGTACAAAAAATAATAACGTGGAGCTCCGCCTCGTGGGGCCGACCGACGGTGATGACCTGAATGTCTGGCCCTGGTTTAGGTCATGGTACGGAGCGAGAGAGAATTAGAAATAGTAAACTCCTTCTAAAAAAAAAAAAAATTTTTTTTTATTTACCGAAAACAAACCTTCAATTAATTTTACTTAGGTAATTAAAACTAACTAAAAAAAAAAAAATCCAAAGGCTGGCTTTTACTTCGGTCAAGGGATAAGCATTGCCATTCAGTGTGGCAATGCGGCCAGTCTTTTGGGTACATTACCAGTCGACAGCGATGCGGAGGAATTTTTTGCCTTTTTTTAAGTTCTTTAGGGCTCTTATAAAATAAATTATACAAAACTTAGCCTTGGGTTGATAATTCCTGCCCCCATTCGCCATATGCCTGGGCACCACCGGCGCCGCCCTAGTTACGTCACTGGCTCTCAGTTTATAGAGCGGTAGCCACTTTAGTCGCTCACACAGCAGTTTGTTTTAACTTTCTATTCCTCATTTTCAACTATTTTTATGTGTTGTACGACTTTTACAGGTCAATTGTCAAGTTCATTATTACAAGCTTTTATTTAGTTTCACCTGTCCCGATGTTTGTCAGTCGTCAAATCTTGTAAATTAAATGTGTCCTACTTTCCGGTTACCGATTGAGCTGACATTTTGCATGCATGTATAAATCAGATGACAATGCAAAATTATTATGACATAGAGCTGATTTGATTATGGAACTGAAAGGTGGCTATAGGAACTTGGTAGGTAAACGACACAACCCCATCGAGTTTGGGCTCGTATGATTTGTCTTGACGAGTATTAATTATATAGGTATACCGAGCTATAAAAGCTTGCTATGAAAAAAATATTTTCATTAAAAGCTTGTTTTTAACCCCCGACAAAAAAGAGGGGTGTTATAAGTTTAGGGTGTCTGTGTGTCTGTGTGTCTGTGTGTCTGTGTGTCTGTCTGTGGCATCATAGCGCTTAAACGAATGGACCGATTTGGATGCGGTTTTTTTTATTAGAAAGCTGACGTTACCGAGATGGTTCTTAGATACAATTCATGAAGATCTGATCAGGCGTTCAAGGTCAGCAGCACATTTGTTGGCTGTGGCTGGGATCTTAAACGCTTTACGGATGTATACTTTACTAATAAATACTTATGTGTGACCTAATGTTTGAAATACTCGTATACATTTTTCATGATGACAAGGACCTGATGCTAGAACTGGGAGATAGCTGATGGAACCCTGGAATTCTTACTAGTACAGCCGTCGAGTTTGGGCTCATTAGATTTGTCTTAACCAGTTCCAAACATTTTTCATGATGACAAGGACCTGATGCTAGAACTGGGAGGTAGCTGATGGAACCTTGGGATGCCTTCTAGTAAACCCTTCGTGTTTGGGCTCATTAGATTCGTCTTAACCGGTTTTAAATACTTTTCATGATGACGAGGACCTGATGCTAGAACTGGGAGATAGCTGATGGAACCCTGGAATTCTTTCTAGTAAACCCGTCGAGTTTCGGCTCATTAGATTCGTCTTGACCAGTTTCCAACATTTTTCATGATTATGAAAACTTGATGCTAGAACTAGGAGGTAGCTAATGGAACCCTGGAATGCCTACTAGTAAACTCGTCGAGTTTGGGCTCATTAGATTCGGTTTAACCAGTTTTAAATATTTTTCATGATGACGAGGACCTGATGCTATAACTGGGAGATAGCTGATGGAACCCTGGAATTCTTACTAGTAAACCTGTCGAGTTTGGGCTCATTAGATTTGTCTTAACCAGTTCCAAACATTTTTCATGATGACGAGGACCTGATGCTAGAACTAGGAGGTAGCTGATGGAACCTTGGGATGCCTACTAGCAAACCCGTCGTGTTTGGGCTCACCAGATTTGTCTTAACAAGTTTCAAACATTTTTCATGATTTTGAAAACTTGATGCTAGAACTGGGAGGTACCTAGCTGATAAAACCCTGAAATGCCTACTAGTAAACTCGTCGAGTTTATGCTCATTAGATTCGTCTTAACCAGTACTAAACATTTTTCATGATGACGAGGACACGATGCTAGAACTAGGAGGTAGCTGATGGAACTCTGGAATCAATATTATAAAATAGGAATGAAATTTAATTTAATTAAATTAATTAATTATTATTATTTAGAGGGAATTAATTTTCTAATTGTCTTGTCAATCAAGTTTTGAATATGAATGTCAAAGTTGTTTCAAGATAAACCTTAATAAAAAGTACATCTAGCCAGTTTGCAAGTTAGTAGTATTAGTGTGGCCTTCATGATTGTTACAATATAGAAAAGATAATATCACAATAATGGATTCCTCGATTAATTTAAAAAATTTAAAATAAAACTAAAATTAAAAATTTTAAAAAACCCCCGACGCAAAAAAAAACTATAAAAAGTAAAAAAATAAGTTAGTAAATTACTCTTTCAACCTTTTAACGTCATTAAAGCAATCTATAAATATTTAAAAGATGAGTGTCACTAAGTCGGGGGACCGCAATTGTCATTTTTAATTCGTTTAAGTAAAATAATAATTTTCATATTGCGGTCCTCCGACTTAGTGACACTCAACTTTTAAATATTTATAGATTGCTTTAATGACGTTAAAAGGTTGAAAGAGTAATTTACTAACTTATTTTTTTACTTTTTATAGTTTTTTTTTGCGTCGGGGGTTTTTTAAAATTTTTGCTTGTTTTGTAATGGTTTTCTCGAGGTATTCTACTTTCATCAGGAAGAGATGATCTTTTGTATGTAAGTAACTAAGTGTTCAGTCATCCCTCAACATCCCTCCCCTGCATATGATGGTAGAACTCGAGGCAAGGAAGGCAATGCATCGTCTTGCTGTTGCTGGACTATGGGATGCCTCTAAGCCAAGGACTAACCATACAAGATTCGATAGGAATGAGGACCTGGATCGGGTAACAAGCATGATATCTGATAAAATGCAAACCATGTTTGTATTCGAAAGGTCCTTTAAGGTCCAGATCCCAACAATGGAAGACTGGACTAAGGGACTTGAACCACCAGAAAAAGATAGTCTGGTATGGTACACTGATGGATCCAAAATGGAATCCGGTACAGGAGCGGGAATATACGCAAAAGGCTACAAATGTAGTAGAAGCTTAGGGAAGATGGCAACAGTATTCCAAGCAGAAACATATGCCATAATAACCTGTGCTCAAGAGAATATAGAAAGACAAACCAAAGATAAATCTATTTATATTCTAAGTGACAGTCAAGCTGCAATCAAGGCCATGGCGTCCTACAAGGTGGACTCCAAACTTATTCTGGACGCCATCCGGGCCCTGAACAGGCTTGGGAGGCGTAACAGGGTAAAGTTGATGTGGGTCCCAGGGCATAAGGGAATCCATGGTAATGAAATGGCGGATGAACTGGCAAGAGAGGGCTCCGCAAATGACTTTGTGGGACCAGAACCATGTGTAGGCATCTCGACGTGCCTCGTGAAGGCCGCATTCAGGGAGTATGCAGATCATAGCCAAAAAACACACTGGCTGTCTATTACGGGTCTGGGACACTCCAAGAAATTCCTGGGCTCTACGTTCAAGGCACGGGAATGTATCTGGAATATGAGCAGGGGGCAAATCCGCTACCTGATGGGTGCCTTTACAGGGCACTTTGGAACCAACGACATGCTCATGAAAATGGGTCTAGCCGCGACTTCCATGTGCAGGTTGTGTGAGGAACATACAGAACGCATGGAGCACCTGCTGTGCACATGCGATGCTTTGGCTAACAAGCGAATGAGTCTTCTAGGGGTAGGATATCCAAGACCAGAGGATTACAGGCTCTTATCCCCGCATCTCGTTGTGAAACTTATGAAGGAGATTTTCAGCGAGGGTGGGGAGGAGTAAGCTATCTAGGGGACCACAAAAGATCCACATGGGTCGAAGTGTCCGAGTTGTATCTCGGCCCCTTAATAGGATAAGGATAAAAGTGTTCAGTCATAATAAAATATTTTTAGATATAACAATCGAGTTTCAGATTTTGAGGGATATCTTATTGGCACTAATAATGAATTTTTATATAAGCTTTCTTTGCTTATTTACCGCCTTTAGGAGTTGTTTTTATATGCTTTCTTTGTGCTCATCTTCGATATAAAAGGCCTACCACAGTATAGATAATTAAATTCTGTATTAACACAAAGGTTAATTAGTAGAGACCTCGTTACTACATAAATTTCTTCATGAACCATTACTATGATTTAATAAATATCTGCAAGTGTTATTTATTAATTATTTTATCATAGCTTCATTTCAACCGAAAGACGTCCACAGCTAGACATAGGTCTCCCGCAAGCGTCGCCACAACGACTGCCTTGTGCTTATCGCATCCATCGTATTCCCACGACCCTTACCCAACTCGTATTATTGCATATTAATTAAAATTTAAAAACATATTAACTAAATATTGAGATTTACTTAAATTTATTATATAACTTGATTCAGCTCGTCAGAACAAGTGCCAAGTGACAGCTGAAAACCAGCGCTAGTTGTCTGACTCCCATTAACTGAGATAGTAACCCTTTCGGTACGGGAACTCAAAGCAATTTTACGGTTTTTTAGGGTTTAGTACCTCAAAAGGAAAAACGGAACCCTTATAGGATCAGAGGGTCATGGCAACCCGGATGGTGTGAGGATACCGCACGGTTTCCCGCGAAGCAGCGAGCCTCCTTGCTGGCCTGCTACTATGGGATCTGGAGGCAACAGTCCTTGCACACATGCACGACATGCGCGTGCAGATGCAACGCCGGGGTGAAAGTCCACTGCCGCAACATGTCAAGGCATGGCGGACAGAGTTCACGCGGGATCTCATGGTGAAATGGCGTTAACGATTATCGCAACCCAATGCTGAGCACACCACAATTATGGCGGTAAATCCCTCTTGGAGGCGTGACTGGAAAAACCTCACGGTATCCTCCTCACCTTCCGCATGACGCAGGTTCTCACCGGATATGGTAAGTACGGGAGGTTCCTGCACCGGATTCGTGCGGAAGTGACAACCGGGTGTCGCCACTGTGCGGAACGCCCGGAGGACATGATGGAGCACACAGTGGAGGTGTGTGTGTGTGATACTCTCAAAGATCGAAATTGATAGGGTACTTCCCGTTGACCCAGAATCCTGAAATTTGGCATAAAACTAAGTATATATGATTTCTAGTCGTTACTATGCACAAGTAGGTATAGACATAAACAGTAAAGTTGTTTAAAAATTAAAACTGTATAACACAAAAGGTAAAATTACAAAGATGGACATAATGCTTTCGGCATCTTCTGTCACTCAACCACCCTTTGTTGACTAGACAGACAACATGGTAGTTGCATACAAAATAAAGAAAGAAAAGATTATTAAAAACAAGAGTATAAACGTATATATATTATAAAAGGAGCTGACTGACTGAAAATCCTCTCTTAGGGTTCCCTACGTCTAGAGTTAGAAAACCTTGTGCAAAATTTGACACTTCTAGTGTGCTATGTGTTGATATACTAAGAGTGTGAAATTAGTAGTTGAGCCCTAAGAGAGCATTTTCTAAAATTCACCCCCTAAAAGGAAGAAATGGAGGTCCAAAGTTTGTATGGAGAAAATTACTTTCACGCGAGCTAAGTCGTTGGCAAAAGCTTGTTTATATACAAATGTATTCAAGTTTCTAGTTGGTTTTAACGAGATCTATTAACTAGTTTTTTTTAATTCGTCATAAATCTAAAAAAAATACACTATTATTAAAACATCGATCAAAGTTACAACGAACTACAAGAATTTTTATATTATATTACTTGCTGCTACGGAACCCTTCATGGGCGGGTCCGACTCACACTTGGCCGCTTTTTTTATTTTAGTTTCTTGATGCTTTGCTGGGTCCGTGTAGAATTAATATTTTTTTGTAAGTTTAAATAACAAAAAGCACTTTACTACTCATGCATTTATTTTATTTTAGATGTGGAAATAAAATTATAAAATAAAGCAGTTTCAACTGCTGACCGTATTATTAATGGGCTGAGCGTTTTTTGTCAATAAATAAAAGATTTTTTAAACACAAATATTTAAAAGCATTTTCGTCGTTAAAATACGAATCATAGGTATCATTGGAATAGGATCAAATTAGATTGTTACCGTAAGCCAATCAAGCCGTGAGTATGTAGAACACAAAATGGATGCCCTGAATTCGTGAGACAGGGTCACGGCAGATCACAAAGGAGATGGCGGTAACAGAAGGCGGGCGGGACGACGGGGGGATGCAACTCAACATACATTTTCACTGTTTTTCATACAACCGCTCTTACGCGATTATGACGTTGTTACATATTTTTCATTAGATTTTTTTTTTTTTTTTTAGTATCTTGTGGATATTATCTAGGTTTCTATTGAAATCAATTTATTATGTGTAAAACTAATCCAGTAAATCCAGGAAAACATCGTAAGGAAACCGGCATGTCCTTGAAACAAAAATTCGAAGACATGTGACATCCACCAACACGCACTGGGCCCGCGTGGTGGATTACGGCCTATTCCCTCTACTAGAGAGGAGGCCTGAGTCCCAGCAGTGGGAACATTAAAAAGGCTGATGATGATGAATCAAGTAAAAATAAATAAAAAAACAGCATACTATCCGGTCACTGACCACTAGACTAACAGTTAATCAGTATTTTTATTGGCCTGACGACGATTTTCGATTACACGTATAGAAACCATGGGAAAAACATTTGGTGGCATTGATTTTAATTGGTACTTATGTAACAATTAGTTGTTTTTAACTGAGCTGCCCTGTTATTAAATTCTAAATACATATAATAAATCTGTAGAAGTTTTTAATTGTGCGCGCATTACGTAAAATGTAAGGAATGTATGTAGAGGCGGTAAGGTAAGCGCGTTCCATCCTGTCGACCGCATCGTCGCTTTCCATCAGGCGAGATAGCGGTCAAGCGCAAACATATCAATAATAATAAAAAAAAATTGGATTATGTGTAACTTGATTTATTATAGATAGCAGCAGCCTGTCGCACAAGGCCCTGGTTCAGGTGATGGCCCATGGCCATCAAAGCGGTCACCTCTTTCACGCGTGAAGGGACGGTCATCCTCACACCCCTACCGTCGTGACCCTGACCCCAAGAAAAACTACAATAGGTGCGGGCTTGCGGACGACGAGCAATGAATAGCTCGCTGTCCGTCGGCCGTCCTGTAACCGTTCGGACCAGGCCCACGTCGTGGACGGCGCTTATTTTTTTTAATACATTTCAACTAGCTTATTACTGGGCCCAGGACTTGCCATCTCTTTTATTCGTGTCCAACTTTATGATATCTAATAATATCTTCATTATTTATGTACGTACAAGAGTATAACATCATTATTAATACCCTCTATTATTATTGCATAAATTGATTGAGTCAATTACTGGGAAATCGGCAGATATCAATTGCTGATTGGCGCAAAATCAGATATAGGAGGTAAAATAATCACCTTCGCAAGGTTAATGCCCGCATTTAAAGTCATTACTTAAATGCTTTCCGGTATGTAAGGCAAATCAGGAACAGGAGTGAGTTTTTAGTCAGTAATAGGAAAAAAAATGCTTCAGATTTTATTTTTTTCTAATTTTCAGATTAATAGTGGGATATAAAATGAAACTTTAGAAAATACAGACTAATTACCCCAAAATCCTGAAGATGATTCCTTAAACTACATCATCGTCATCATTTCAACCGAAACACGTCCACTGTTGGACATAGGCCTCACCCAAGTGTCGCTACGACGAACGGTCCTGTGTATCTCTCTCACCAGGTCACCGCCTCATACTGTGGGGAGCCTTCCTACGCCGCGTCTTTCAGTGCGCGGTCACCAGTCCAATAACTGTCGGCACAGCGACCAACTGTTCTACGAGCAATGTGCCCTGCCCACCTAAGTTTGGTGATTTTTCAGGCTTTGATAGCGACCTTGATTCTCCTACTATCTTCATTCCCTATTAGCCCTTTCCATACTCAACGATTGGGTTTCGGACGGTATGCAATGGAAGTGAAGTTTATTTCTTGTATCAAAATCACTAACGAAACTAGCAAAATAGAAAGAATATTTTAAAAATATCTTTATTCCTGATAATAGATACTACAGTCTGGTTTCAAAGGTCGGTCTAAACTAGCTCTTGACTACGAAGACAAAGTACTGGACTTAAAGCTGCTTAGTTACAAAACGTGACGTCACCAAAAGCTCTCACAGGACAAGTTGACTTTTACAAAGAGAATATGAGTTCGCAATAACAGTGTACTTGTTTATTTTGAAGAAATTGTTCTTATTGTTATTATTTTAATGATGGATCGAAAAAATAATGATGAGTGAGTTTAGCCAAATTTATCGTTTTATGATGATGGTGATGATGATGACAGGACCTAAAGCGCGGTCACACTTGGACTGCACACAAAAGAAACAGATTCGCCTTCGCGTACCATATAGCAAAATTTATCCTTTTAATAAAAAAAGTAAATAAATAAATTAAAAATAAACGACGGAGTTCTGAGATAATAAATAAATAAAAAATATAGAACCCGATTGAGAACCTCCTTTTTTTAAAGTCGATTGATATTATGTTTTGAATGGAAAGAGGACGGTCTCACATCTTTGCCCAGCATTGGGACAGTATGGACTAGCTATAATAATAATAATGTTTTAAACGCACTATCTAGCATTTATCCTGAAGAACAATATACTATATATTTTTCTGAAATTGCTGGCATCTGCTAGTTGTAAATAAGCAAGATACTGACTGAAATTATGTCGGTCTTTTTCAAACACAGATTTAGTCCAAAATCAACCACATTTTTATACTTTCTTCCAAAAAATCTAACAGTAAAAAATAAAAGTGCCAACAATTTCCAGCACTCGTTACAAGGCGGTGGAGAAAATAAAAATATAAGATACGAGAAAGTACACGGCACATTATGAAGTTGAAATTCCCCACAAAACACTTGTTAAAAAAATGACCAAAGTGTTTTGCGGTTAAAAGTCCAAGTTATTCTGCTGAAGTCTATTACTCTTGTCTTTACAGAGAAAAATCTGGCTTGAGGTCTTAGAAAATTAATGGATGCCAGGCTAAAAGCTATTCACACAACTTGTGAAATTTACCGACCGAAATATGAATTACAAAAAAAGATCAAATAGTAAATACACATTTATTCATTAGGAAATTTACTGAGTACCTGTTTACATTTTCTTACGTAATCATAAACACCTCCTCAAACCCTAAAGATCATGGCCATATAAAAGGTTACAAGTCATTGAATAGTCTTTGTTCAAAGATCTAATTTCCAATACTACCCAATATAAAATTAAGCTTAAAGTTTTATAAAGTTTGTGGGACATCGACCGCCAGCCGTAACTAAATAAATTCCTGAAAGGGGCCGGGGCTCCAGGGCCCCCGGGCCCAACTCGTTAATTACACATAAAATGCACAAACTGCTTGTTTACACCGTGACATTTATCGAGCACTGAACGGTACTTTTATTGACACATTCACTTGGGTATTAGGGTTGCCCAAGCGTTTAGTAAAAGGTACGGACAGCTTTTATTTTAATCCTACTTGAACCTACCTATTAAAATTGTATGTCTGTATATTTAAATGGTTGTGTTAATCCGACGCGTAGACTGTGTTTTGCATAATTATTATTACATGATTTTTACTGGTTTTTTTATGGTGGGAAAATCATCTAATGACCACCCACTCTTGGGCGGAGCGGGAGATAGTGTCAGACTTTTACTGACTCAAAACCCATACCGTTCCTTCGCGCCTTCATACCGGGCTGAGCTACCTCTCGAAACTAACCCTGGGCCCAGTAGGCTTCGACGCAGCTGGGTCCCTACTGTTGCTGACAACTCCTTGAGGCACGCGAGAACGGTGCGCACCGTCGACAACTTGGGCTCGGTCCGGACAGTTACTGGACGGTCGGCCAGCGAGCTACCCATTGCTCGCCGTCCGCAAGCTAAGATTTTTACTGATAGAAGTATGATAAGATAAATAAAAGAACGTTGCTGAATATGTTCACGTGTATTCATCCATAAGAACTTTAGTTTTGTATGTATAGAGCATATCCAAACACAGCGTCCGAAAGGAACCAAGTCTAAGTGGACCGGGCATTGTGTCCTCGCGCATTGTCAGCAAAACGGGGCCCGCGAAAACCGAAGCCGCTTAGTGTTACAGAACGGTTTGAAAGACTGACATCGTGGCCCAGGAACACTAAGGGCAACTAACACGGTAACTTATACACAGTACAAACTCTCCCTTTCGCTCTATGCAAAGCGGGAGAAGTTATTTCATGATTTCCCTATTTGAAAAAAAAGGTAGACCATATCCTGAATTATGACCAAGTATATTAGCACGTTCCTGTAGCGTAATATTCAATTTTATCGCGGGCGAAACCTCTGACAAAGCTTGTAAATTATAATATCAGACTAGAGAAGTCAAGTCTTTATTGAAAAATCTTTAATATTTGGCGGAGAGAAAAACCAAGACAAATAAAATGAAATCTAAGTTTTAACTTATAAAGGTTTTATAAAAAGTCAAAGTAGGTAAAATTAGTTTTAAGTTTTGTGTAGGTAGACAGGTAAATATCTAGCAGGCTATTGTGGGTGGTGAGAGATAATATTTTAAAGGTTTTTTTTTTTCCCCCGATGGGGAAAATCATCTTATGACAAAACCCGCTCTTGGGCGGAGCGGGAGATAGTGTCAGACTCTTACTGACTAAAAACCCCATCCCGTTCCTTCTAGCCTTCATACCGGGGCTCGAGCTCCCTTTCGGACAACCCTGTATCCACTTTTCAGATAACCCTGGCCCTAGTAGGCTTCGACCCAGCTGGGCCCCTCCTGCTGCTGACAACTCCTTGAGGCGCGCGGGAACAGTGCGCGCCGTCGACGTCTTGGACTCGGTCCATTACCGGACGATCGGACAGCGAGCTACCCATGGCTCGCCGTCCGCGAGCCCAATATTTTAAAGGTCACCGAAAATATTTTTAGTACTAAGTAATCTTGTTTAGGTTGGGCAGAGAAGACAAAACATAACAAGAGCTGGAAAAATACAAGAGAAATATTTGTTCTGTTAGGATAAAGTATTATAGTCAGAAGGTTTTTTTTTTGGTGGGTAAAAATCATCCAAAAGACCTTGGGCAGAGCGAGAGATACGAGTAGCGTCAGACTCTTACTGACTAAAAACCCACCCCGTTCCTTCTAGCCTTTATACCGGGACTCGAGCTCCCTTTCGGATAACCCTAGCCCCAGTAGGCTTTGACCCGGCTGGGCCCCTGCTGTTGCTGACAACTTTTTGAGGTGCGCGGGAACAGTGCCCACCGTGGACGACTTGGGCTCGGCCCGGACAGTTACCGGACGGTCGGACAGTGAGCTACCCTTTGCTCGCCATCCGTATGCCCGCGCTTACGGTGGCCGGAAATGGATCGGAATCCCGGCGGCAGCTGGGGCGCTGTGAGCGCCGTTGCCTGATGCGCCACCATCAGACCATCTGTTCTGCAAGTAATGTGTCCTGCCTACTTTGGGTTATATCGATAACCATGGCAGTGATGACATAAGGCTTTGAAACGTGGTCGCTTACAATGGGCTTCAGCAGAAGATTTAAAGTCACCCAAAGTGCAATGTGTCGGAATTTCCTTGCGTAATTGTATTAGGAATGAAGATATCCGCAGGAGAACCAAGGTTACCGATATAGCCCGAATAAACGTCAAACTTAAGTGGCAGTAGCATGGCGCATTGCTCGTAGAACAGATGGCCGTTGGAGCCGAATGGTTCTGCGATGACAACCACGTACCGGAAGACGCAGCATTGGAAAGCCTCTCACAAGATGGACCTATGATCAGATGAGGGTAGCGAGAATCCGATAAATACGAAACGCTCAGGACCGTTTAATATGTTGGACACCTTTCGGCTTGCATGATGATGATATTGATGAAAGGGCAATGGCTATTTTTGGAGTTTCTTTCCGCGAACGGATCAGAAATGAAGATTGTTCAAAGTTGCCTGGATGAAATCGCCTGGTGCGATAAGGCCGCCAATTGTGTGTGTTTTCTTTTTATTATATGGTTCCTTTTTGTAAGTTTATAAACTTGATGTGCAATAAAGTATATATAAATAAATAATAAATAAATTATTTGCAGAAAAATCCAACAATATTCTAATTAATTTACTTACAACTTAAATCAACAATCGATCTCCGAGCCAGCCCTACCAATAGTACCAGATTTCACAACTACTCATAGCTAACTGTGTTTGTGTTAAATGTTAGTTCTCGTTCTAAGTACCTATGTGTGTCTATTACCAACGAGTAATGATCGTTACCACTGACGCACACAAGACTAGCTTTGCCCCGTGGTTTCGCGCTCGTGGCGTGTCCCATTGGGACCTTAAATTTTTTAATAGGTATTAGGTAAGGGGTTTTTTTATGGTGGGGAAAATCATCCAAAGACAACCCTCGCTCTTGGGTGGAGCGTGAGATAGTGTCGGACTCTTACTGACTAAAAACCTACCATGTTCCTTCTAGCCTTCATACCGGGGCTCGAGCTTCCTTTCGGATAAGCTGTACCCAGTAGGCTTCGACCTGGCTAGGCCCCTGCTGTTGCTGACAACTCCTTGAGGCGCGCGGGAACAGTGGTAGCTTTCCTTCAGTGAAAGAGTTTTCACAGTCAGATCCTACACACAGTCACCTAGATATAACTTCCTAACACAAGCAGACAAAGCATATTTCCTCTTTGTAAAATTTATTTATGAAAATCCCCGTGTTTCATCTTTGCTTCCCACTTTCAGTTGTTCTCAATTCTTTTTCTCTTCTTTTTTTGGCAAAGGAAAATTAAAACTTACTCGAACTATTACGAACATTTTTAACAATCTAAGTAATCTAATTATTTACTACCGTTCTCAAGTGTACCTACTCTTACTAACGAACAGAACTTTATAATAATTATTTACTTAATTTAATTAGTTTTCTAGAGCTCCTCCAGCACATAATGTAATATTAAATAATAATAATTATTTATTTCAACATAAGTCTTCCGTTGAAGACATAAATTAAACAATGGTTTAAAATAATAATTAGGGAATTTTTAAATAAAATAGGTGTGTGTCTCTTTGGCTTAGGAGTCGGTGTAAAAGGTGATCACCTCCTTTTGCAAAACTGTAATGCAAACGAAGGAGATACAACCATGAGGGAGCGAGTCATCTTCAGGCCCCAGCCGTCGCCGCTTCAGCAGACACCCTGGGCGTATCAGGAAGCACAAAGCGATACCTAGACACCGTAAGCGCGGGCTTGCAGACAACGCACAATGGGTAGCTTGGCGTATAAATAAATAAACGGAAATATAATAATACAATTTGTTTATTAAAGCGCCAAGTCGCAATTTTACAATTACACGATTACAACCATTTCAAATTAATTAATTTATCCAACCAGTATTGGGATGTTGGCCAACAATAACTTTGAGTGTTTAAACAGGAGCTCACTCCACAAAACAGATCAACAATTCTGCGAGACTGTCTTTAATTTCCAAGTAAACAAACAGGTAATCGATACAGGACTGTTTACAGTCTGATCCAAAATTTTCCGACGAGGAATTGACGCTCAGAAATATCTGGAAAAATTGCTGAATTTGACAAAGAAAAGAAAATAATAAAACTAACAAGAGGTTAAGTTTACACAATCCATTTTCAATAGTGCCTACATTGTTACCCTAGGGGTGAAAGTAACTTACTTCGTCCCGAGAAGGAGTTGGCGAGTGAGCGTAGCGAGATCGCTAATTCGAGGGACTAAATAAGTTACTTTCTCCCCGAGGTAAACACAGTGCTTTTCATTACGAATACAAAGAAAGTAAAAATAAAAAGTTTGTAAAACCTGAGTCGTACCTATATTTTTAGGTAGGTATCTTTCTTCTGATTTAGGCGATAATAGTACATTGTTACCCTAGGGGTGAAACTAACTTATTTCGTCCCGAGAAGGTCGCCAATTTGAGGGACTAAATATGTTAGTATATTATACAATAATTTCAAATAAGTGCTTACATTATTGACTGTACTTTTTTGGTACTTGTAAATCAGGAACTTTAATAGTGATGTAGGACGAACAAATATTTTTTTGGAATGTGTGACAAAACTTCGGGACGAACAAAGATCAAACCAAAACATTTTGGCAATCGGACCAGTTGCAGTACTTCCAGAGATTACCTCCTACACCAAAAAAAAAAAAAACAAACTATGTTTTTATTATATTAGTGTAGATAAAAAAAATCTTCGTTCCTAAAAAAGCGATGGCTTGTGCGAGGCCCTTTTGGGTACTAGGCCGTGGGCGAGGGCCCACATCGCCTACGCCTAGTTACTCTACTGGTAACCTCCAAGACACGTCAACTTAAATGACGGATCCGTAACTGAAGGATTAGGCGGTTAATGTGTGGGTTTTTAATCATTAAAAGCCTAATTTCTTTTTTGCACTCTGAACAGTAGAAGTTATTCGATATAATTTCCCACCCCCACAAAGGAACTGTAATTCTGGGCACACACTAGACGCGTAGTTATCGTAGTATCAAATCAAACACATTAACAGGATTCACAGTTAAAATAAAAATGTAGTTATGTTTCTTCATGATATCTCAAACGGCTCGTATCTGCAGTCGCTGCATCGTTGGCTGCCCGGCCAAAGAGCACTCAACTAACTGCTAATGAAATAACACAGATACGCTAATGCTCCAACTCTTTAAATATTCTAAAATGTCCAACCAATATTCCATAGGTACACAAAAGATTTATTGATTCAATATTAAAAGTTCCGTGGATTTGAACCAGCACTAATGACGAAGAGAATTTTCGATTGTTGAAAAGCTGACACGCCCCTTCAAATAATATACAGCGATAGGGAAGTCCTTATTAACCCCTCCCCCCTCATCCCCTGCCACCACGAAATGAATGATATTACGTATGACTATTTGTCCGCCCTTAATACAAAATGTTTTGGAGCCTCTCACAACAGCACTCAAATCAGTGTGCTTCAATAAAAGCAGGATTAACGCCGTATTCCGAACAACAGGCTGAACAAGCGTGGTGATTACCGCAACTTCGTGAAGGCCTACATTCGGAGCGGACACTAAACGTCCGGCTAATTCCATGATACAGCGCGCTAGCAAGCCTACACTCCAAACTATGACGAGTACTATTTATCGAAGCAAACATTTACGAGCTAATGAAACGTCTGTGAACAACACAAGTCCTCTAAAACATAATTGGCCCCATATAATGTACCTCCAACTTGAGAAAAATATACTTCAAGAAAGACCCTACTTTTATTTTATTTACAAGACCTCTTAATTATTCTATCGTTACGAACAAGAGCTTTTGTTTACCAGAATCTATTTCAGCCTCAGGTAATTTGAACAAGCTACAATAAAATTAGCAAGGGAAATAACGAACGCTCTCGACTACTATATCGTTATGGGTAGGTTATAGAAAGTTAGAATTTTAAAACGCCGCTTAAGAACCCTCCCCGATCGTATAGTGCCCACTTAATGTTTTTCGTACTTGGTAAGTGGTTTAATTAAAATGTTTAAACGTTCGCCAAACAGTACTAAACATTATGAAGGAACCCGAATTAAAACGATTAAAAAACAGAAAGTTTTGCTAATTATTTCGTTTTTATTTTATTGTACATGAAGCAAAACAACGTTCCAACTTAGCAATTAACTACTGAACTTTGAAAACAAGCTTAATTTATTGTTACATGAACTTAATAATGTTTAACTTATACGTTATCATGCAATGTCGGGGCAATTGCAAAGCGAAAATTGAAATGTCCTTACTTCTGTGGCATTTAAAGAACGTTAGTATAACTGAAAGTCTAAACAAGACCTACATAGACTTAGTTATATTATCCACGAAAATGTGGATAATATAACTTGAAACAGTCTTAAGCTTCCTAAAAATAACCTTTCCACAAGACAATTAGTGTGAAATGATAAGCATCATTTCGGACTCTCATACCTACCATCTACACAAACAATTTTAATTTACAAACGACCTAAAAGCCTAGATGAGAATGTGTTACGTAATTAATAAATTAGCCTCATTTTATCTGCCATCCATTTTGTTTCGTAACAATACCAGTAAACAGTCTACAATTTAGTGTTACTTAGTGAAAACGTGTGTATTTGGTATGTACCTTGTACGTAATCAATGGAAGTGGGTCGCGATTAAAAGGCACTCAATCCGATGCCCATGTGCGAAGTGTATCGGCCCCGATGCCACCGCCACTTGTACTCGACATTAACCAGATGCCCCACACCACTTTCAATGCAACTTTTTGTTCAATTTGTTTTAGAATCGACCGATATTTTACACGTCTTTGCTAAACGATGAGTATCTTTACGAATTTTTATTTAATTTTAATGTTTGTATGTTAGTTTACACTCCATCTGTTTAGGAAGTGAACAACGTGTCTTTTATCGAAAAAAATGCCTAACAATGTTTACAATTAGGTATTACCTAAACCGATGTTAGGTAATTAAATAAATTAAAAAGAAATTGTATGTCTTTTGTACGATTCCTTACTAATATTATAAAAGCGAAAGTGAGTTTGTTTGTAACGTCTTCACGCCTAAATGGCACAACCGATTTTGATGAAATTTGTTACACGGATAGAATCAAAAATCAAAAACGTTTATTTCAAATAGACCAATTACAGGCACTTTTGAATTGTCAAAATGTCGGTCAGTCAAACAAACAAGTGCAGCTAAAATGCACGTTCCAAAGAGTAGATCTCTAGACCATATCCTTTGGGATATGTTATGTTTCTTTGGGATAATTTTCTGCTGTCACGCGGGCGAAGCCGCTGGAAGCAGCTAGTTTTAAATAAAAAGACCTTTAGATAACTACCTAAATACATGGAATATAGGTCAAATCTTAAAAGTGAACTTTAAAACGCTCGTAAACTCGAATTATTATACGAATTGCTCTTATTCAACTACAATAAACCAACTTTCAAAGAATTAATTGTAAAACTATAAACGAAGGCCAATGACTAACAATAAGGGTCCCGCGCACACGGACAACAAAAAAAGCCGCTTCTTTTTGAGGTGGCCTTTTTTGTGGCTCGTGTGTGGCGGCGTTTTTTTGTAATAATAATAATGGCATACGCCGCCGCATACCATTCGCGTATTTAATCCTTCTATGTCAGAGTCCATTATGATACTGCACGCATGGCCACAAGCTGCCGCGCGCTTCAGCTTTTTTTGTGGGCGTTTCTAGTATTTTTTTGTAGCGGCGTTTTTTTGTGGTGGCTTTTTTTGTGTGTGTGAGATGTGATATGCGTGTAGGAGATTTAGTGCGGGGACACTAAGTCTCCTGTAATTCAATCTATTTTGTAAACTACGTTGTTCTAATTTTTATCCCAAAAACTTGTACCAATATATATAGAAGTAATTGAACGTTTTTATTGAATTTTTCTTATTAGTCCGTGTGCATGGCATAAAATTATCCCAGGCAGAAAAGGAAAGCTCCGGTTATGATCGGATATTTAACTTTGAGTAATAGCACGCTTGTAACTACATGAAACTGAAATATTATGTTATTTTTCTTTAAAGGACACAGACCTATAAAATTAGTGGAGATGCCCACAAGATTATTACATGTTCAAAGTTTTGAAAATATTCTCTACTTTTAAAATGAATTCGTATAGTTCGCATCAACAATAAAATTGCAGCTAGTACATCACTCGTTTTTGTGTGTGGCCGGCCTTCTGGTATTTTCTATTTTGTATACGTTATAAAACGCTTTAATAATGTTAATTTTGTACAAAGGCCTCCCCCAAACGTCTTTCGGCTGATATGATGATGATGTTAATTTTGAAGTGATATTTGAAGTGTTAAAAGTTGATTTTAAGATAGGCACAAAATTGTTTTTTGTTCTTTTTTATCTACGCCTGCTGGTCTGTAACATTGTTTTAAACTACATAGTATGTTTTTCTCTGTAAGTGAATGTTAAATTCTTTTGAGAAAATAAATATCTTTAAGCGAGATAATCGTTCTTTTGATTTACTTAACAATTAATTTTAGTTAAGCTGTGTAAGCACTTTAATCAGATATTTAAACCTGCTTTTCCTTACGTTTTCATTTCGTTTGTAAGTTAGTTTCGTTTGTAAGGGAAAAGGATCAAAGCCCTTCTAAATTTTAAACTATCTACTGATACAAATGTCAGGTTCTGTCAGAGTGATTGGCACGTTATTAAATCGCAGAATCTATAGGACGTATTGTGAAATGTTCACGAAAAGAACTGACTCACTTAAAATGTAGAGGTTCTAGACGTAATGAAGCTTCTAGAATAATTCTTGCTGATAAAGCACTAGTAATCAGTTTAGATTCAGATTGTGATGGAGATTTCAGTTATTTGATTACAAGAAAACGATCTAGTCCAAATGATGTTTTTACATAGATACTGGTACCACAGTTACTATAATATGAAGTGTTCCAGGAGTTTCTTGTACATTTTTCTCCATAGAGATCTAGACTTTGGAATGTGCAATTAGCATTTTTTTTATTGACCGATTTCTTGAAAATTTAAAAGTAATATCCTTACTAATATTATAAAAGCGAAAGTGAGTTTGTTTGTTTTTTTGTTACGTCTTCACGCCTAAATGGCAAAAACGATTTTGATAAAACTTGGTACACGGATAGACCATGTCCTGGAATAGGACATAGGATACTTTTAACCCGGAAGTATGTTCCCTTGGGATAATTTTCTGCTATCACGCGAGTAGCTAGTATAAAATAAATGCTTTAATACTAGAATCAAATTATTATACGAATCTAGATTCTTGATTCATGAACAAATTAATGAATTTATTTGATTTCGGACACTAATAAGATACATACAGTGTCAAAACAACATAATATCTAGTGGTCGTATACCAATCTCCATTTTCATGAAAAAAATACAATGACAGAGCTCATTTCACTTCTCCACTTTAGTTCTCAGTACTGTGTCATGTATAAATTTAAGAAACTGGGCAGATAAACCGTCAAGAAAGAGATCTCTATAATTTACACCTTTGTTCTTAATAATAATAATAATTTATCGGACTGCAACATTTAGTACAAGCAAACACAAACAACACAAAAAGCAAAGACATCTATAATATAAAAATGTATCGCTAAATGTGTTGCTAAGCGCAAATCTCGAGAACAGCTGAACCGGTTTCGCTAATTCTTTTTTTGTTGTGTTTGTTATTGTCAGAAGGTTTTTATGAAAAAAAAAATATTATAGAGTTATGTAGAGTAGGGTAGAATAGGGTAGAGTGAGGTATAGTAAGGTAGAGCGGGAGTGAAGCCGCGGGCAAAAGCTAGTATTAGACAATAAAAATAGTATCTTAGTAGTATTTGTAAGGAATTCTGGGACCTAAAGAAAGATTTAACTTGTGTTATGGGTACCAGGATTCACACACTAGTTTTACAGCACATTTTTATTAGGACAATAATTAAACAAATTAAAAAAAAATAATAATAAAAAAATAAAAAATATGACGTCATAAAACTCCTCCGCATCGCTGTCGACTGAAAGTGTGCCCAAAAGGGTGGCGGCATTGCCACGTTGTATGCCAATGCACCTTTTACATCAGAAGGTAACAAAGTAATATCGGTCAAAAGTTGTTGTTAAAATTAAAAACGAAAACAGACCTTACATGTGTACGAGTGTTTTTTTTTTTCGGTGTGCAAAAGTCATCTTATGACAACCCCCGCTCTTGGGTGGAGCAGGAGATAGTGTCAGACTCTTACTGACTAAAAACCCCACCCCGTTCCTTGTAGCCTTCATACCGGGGCTCGATTTCCTTTCGGATAACCCTGGCTTCAGTAGGCTTCGACCCAGCTGAGCCCCTCCTGTTGCTGACCACTCCTTGATGTGTATGAGTGTTGGGTGTGTGAGTTGTGTCTTAAGAAGTGTAAAATTATTTCTTATTCCAGTTTACTCGCCAAGAAAATTCCCTAACTATTAAATCATGAAATACGCCTGTATGAGCTAGTCCTGAGTATCTTACATATTCTAACATGGATTGTTTCGTAATTTTAATGACAGCTGTCAATTCATTACGGCAAGATTATCGCGTGACTCCGACATACGTCATGTTGGAAACGTTAAGGTGCCTCGGCTCCATCGCGCGTCCACTTTCATAAATGTCAGGCGAACCTAGTTACAGCTAAATGTATAGTAATATTGTTCTATTATAAGGAGGTAATTGCCTTTTCATAAAACTAGAAAAAGTAGTTGAACATTTAATTATTTGAATTGTTCTTTAAAGTTTAACATTCTAATTACATACGTGCTTTGTTTTTAATAAGCTTTTATTAAAGTTGCAATGTTTGTGTTTGTTTTTTTTTTCTAATTATTTTATTTTTATAAGTTCGCATTGGATTATAGTATTATTAGAAGAAAGATATGGTATTTTTTTATGTTTGGGTTTTTGTTTGTAATAAATAAACTAAAAACTATTGGACTGATTTTAAAAATTCCTTCAACAGTAGATAGCTTTAATACTGCTCTGCAGAGTGCGGGCTAGCTCCAACTCCATCCTGAATATCATAGCGGGGAGGTACGATTCTCCTCAATTAGGTGATGTTGTTCATAGATGCATCATGTTGTTCATGATGCATCTATGAACAACCACCTTGTTTTAAAATAAATAAATAGGTAGTAAGTTTACTAACATAGGTTTAAATTTTTTCTATATTGTTTACTAACCCATATGGATGTCACTTACCTATCCAAATTAAAGATTATTTTATTTTATTTATTTAATACTGAGTGACACAGTAGGCTATTGGTTGTTACTTTTACGTGGGTGACGCGGTAAGCAGAAACTACTTATAAACTGAACTCGATATAACCACATAACTGTCGTAATGGTTTGACTTTGGGGTCTAGTGAGTCTATTTTTAACACGCGTTTATTAGCTTCATCTGTATGTTTGCTTGTTTGCTGTAACCACCGCCTATGAGCTCGATTTTGCCCAACTTTGGGCGATCAGATTTTTTTGACTTTGCACACTCATCAAAGACCGATGACAATGCAATAATCCGATTTTTTTTTAACTTGCACACAAATGGCTTTGACTATAAGTACTGAGAACCAATTTATAGTTAGCACTATAACACATTTGTAAATAATGTCTTTTTAATTTATGTTTTAACTTTTTTTTTATTAGTTTCACTCAATTAGTCTGCTAGTAGACTATTCAACAGATATACAAACTTATTTGTAGTATATGCGAAACCTGAAATACTTGTCTAGTATTTTAATGTAAATAATTTTATACATAATTCCAAAATTATAAGCTAGAAAGAGGTGGCGGGATGATTTGGACGCCTACCACAAGGACTGGTTAGAGACGGCGCAAGAAAAGAAATTTTGGAAGGTCTTGGGGGAGGCCTTTGCCCAGCAGTGGGACAGTAATGGCTAGTAAAAAAAAATTAAAAAAATAAGCTAGTTATGTCAGAAAAAATACAAGGTCACCAGGCCATCCAGACGACTGAGGGGTTGATTTGCCTTTGCACCCAGCTGTTTAATGGCGTCTAACATCCACTATGACTACCTATCGTATGATGACCTGTCGTGCACTGTATTGTGCTTAGTGTCGGTAGTGTCCAATTTGTGATTTTTTTTAAATATTTTTGGGAAAAAATATAATATGATTTAAAAACTATTAGAATCAATTCATTTATTGATTCTGAACAAACTATATTCAGGTTTCGCAGAAACAAAAAAAAAATGTTGTTTATTCGTTTTTTTAGGGTTCTATCTCCAAAGTAATTGCCTCAGACCAAAGTAATTGAAGTAGGTGATTTCGGGTACATTGAATTTTCCGGCAGTCATTGATCATTTATTATGGTGGTTCATTACGTGAGTTAAGTTATGCTCTTGGGTACCATAGTGGTATAACTGCTAGGACATGTTTATGTTTGTTACTGATCGGTTTAATTTAGGGTTTAGGGCAAATCTGGGTAATGGATTTTGAAAGAGTTGCCCATAAACTGATTTCGTTGAAAGGGGTACCTGTGTAGCTTCGATAACAAAGCTTTACTATGGTACCTACATATTGAACCTACTGAGCGCCACAAGATAGCCACATTGTGTTTGAGATATATGCAGTGGTCGTTATTAGTAATATATCCCAGAATAATTTAAAATTAGATATGCAAAAATGTTATCATCATCATATCAGCCGAAAGACGTCCACAGCTGGATATAAGCCTCACCCAAGAAAAAAAAATGTTCCGTATGGTGTTCGGACGTAAAGAATCACACCATCCCATCTCTTCCCGTGGGTTTCGTAAGAGGTGACTAAGGGACATATAAGAGAATGGGCAGCAGCATTCTCTGTGGATTTTAACTACCACACTTCGATCGCCAACCTGCCTGCCAAGCGTAGCGATTATGGCAAACCAAATGAAGTACACAACAAAAAATTTTATACATTGAAGTAATTAACTACTAACAAAAGGTTTACAAAAGGTGACGTTCATAATTTCTTTATTCATTAAACCCCAAGCGAACGCCGGCGTTAGCGCACCCATAGTCTTTCTAATGTGTCTCTAATTACCACGATTGAAGGGTAGGCGGATCTATTTTGCTATGGAAGAAAATAAATTCATTGTGTTTACCACATAGTCGTCTGTAATTAACAAAAAAGTAACAGATTTTCCACTTTTACTTATGAGAAGTAATTACAAAAAGAAATCCACGTTATAAAGCATAGAACGATCCAGAACAAAGAACTACAAGGGACGCCTGGAGTGTTTTCGTAAAAATAAAAAAAAAGTATTACCTCGATACGGAGCGTCGTATAATAAAAGATGCAAACCGACGACGTTTGCGCGCCGTTTTTTTGATAACACATATTGAAACCATACATTACTTCGACTCTTCTGTATTACCGGTACACCTGATACCAACACTGCTTGTTAGTATTCAACGTATCGCATTCATTCTTTTACTATCGCACGCTTTATAGATGATTAAAAACAAACTGTGGTTTACGCAAACGCTATATCTCATTCCCTCATCCGAGTTCACCATAAATATACATAAGCATGTACTAAAAAATGTTTCATCGCTGCAAATTATAATTACCTAACGAGTGTTTGACGCCATCGTAAAATTTGCATTCGCATTTTTAATTAATTAAAGTAAAGTAATAATTTTCATGAATAAATTATGCACTTTAGTGTCTACTCAAAGCGAAGTACCACAACAGATGAATTTCTAGCAAACACCACATGTAAGGTACTTAGTCATATAAATATGCGACACAATAAATCATAAGATATTCTGCACAGTGGGCTATATTTTACACCCGTTTATAGGAGCTTTTTACGACATTTTAACTTTCATGCAATAAAGTATTCTGAAAAAATAAACGAAATACATACCTACTGCATCACACGAATTGTGTGGTGGCGTTGAAAATGAATTTACGATAATTTGAACAAAATATAATAGGTAATATTAATTGACTTTGAAAATGCTTTTTAATTGTATGGCCTACAGTTAGCTGTTGTTGTGAGGATGTCTTGTGGAGATTGTGAATGCGGCATACCATGGTTCAGAGTGCATGTAGGTTTAAAAAAACCACAAGTTTGTGACGATAAGCGCTCCGATTGGACCGCTTTAAGCTCTCAACCAATCAGAGAGCCAAACGCGGTAAACATTTCGATCGTGGTAACGTAAAAACAACTCACACTCAGCATACAGGATCTTAACGGGCTCAACAAAAAAAACTTTTTACATTCTATCCTAGTGCGGGAAAAGTAAATGGACGTTTTTCCATCTTAAAACAAAACCCGCGATACAGGATTCCTAGTGCACAAGTAATGTTAAAAAAAAAAAATCCGATATATATAGCGTTATTAAAAAGTAATAAATGGCCAGTCTGATATAGAGTCTCATTGAGAACCGATTGCCTGCCTCTCAGTAATTGGCCGAGGACGCTTGGAGCGGGCTCTTCAAATGGTTCAGTGATGACGCAATTGTTAATTATTTAATTATACACTTAACATGTGATATTACTAAAGTTATTGCTGTGCACGGCCATAGCTCCGCGTTTTATTATCACATAGTCTTTCTCAACATATATTTATGTATTTTATTACTAGCTGCTCCCAGCGGCTTCGCCTGCGTGATAGCAGAACATTATCCCAAGGGAACATACTTCCGAGATAAAGAGTATTCTATGTCCTATTCCAGGACATGGTCTATCCGTGTACCAAGTTTCATCAAAATCGATTTTGCCATTTAGGCGTGAAGACGTAACAAACAAACAAACCCACTTTCGCTTTTATAATATTAGTAAGGATTATAAATAACTTATTTTATATTTTTCCGTTTGAAGTGTCTATTATTTGTTTATTGTGCAAACCTACCACAGTTTTGTCTTTTTTAACCCAAACTTGTTGTTGTTGGTTGACTGGTAGAGAATGCCTTGTTGCATTAAGTCCGCCTGTGTACCACTATGGTACATGAAGTTTAAGTAAATAAATAAACATGGATCGTGGAGTCAACCAAGTAATATTATACAGACGAACGTTTGTATGTGTGTATGTTTCCTCGCTTTATTCAAAGAGCAGTGTACGCTGCGAGTGCGAGTAGTTTTTACGTTAACGTTTATTTTTTATTTTTGTATAAATTCTTTTGATTTTCATGTGAATGTCAGAACACTGTAGACTACTCGGATTCATGGACTACCATCCTTACTAATATAATAATAATAATAACCATTTATTTTCAGGCTTCGGAGGTCCATAGAAAAAATACAAAAAATAATCTTAAAGTCAAAGTGAGTTTGTTTCTTTGTTACATCGTCACGCCTAAATGGCAAAACCGATTTTGATGAATTTTGGCACAGGGATAGTTGGGACCGTTTAAAAATAAATTAGCCTGTGTAAGCTAATTTATTTTTAAAGTGAGAAAAGGGGGGAAAGAGTAAAGTATATTAATAAACGCGGGCGAAGCCGCGGTTAAAAGCTAGTGTTCATTATAAATGCATAATGAAAATTCGGGAATCCGGTCTGTCTGCATTATCCTTTCATATCTATTTATTATTGTAATAAGGAAATATGTATTGTAGAAACAATTTTTTTTTAAAAGGGTAACCTTGGAGCAAATTTGCCGTTTCTCCATAGGAAGCGACCAATTTTAACCAAGCACTAGCTTCTGTCGTTTTATAAGTGCCCGTGTAGGCCTATACGCAATAAATAATAATTTTGAGTTTAAGTTTGAGTTTGAAAGCGTTCGAAACATTTACCGCGTTTGTCTCTCTGATTGGTTAAGAGCTTGGAGCGGGCCAATCGGAACGCCGAACGTTATAAACGTGTCAATCGCGTTAACATAAAACTAACTCATACTAGGCACTCTAAATGGATTTTTGCACAAGTAGATCATATTCTGGAATCATCATTGCAGCCGATAGACGTCCACTGTTGGACATAGGCCTCCGCCAAGTGTCGCCACAATGATCGATATTCTGGAATAAGACATAAGATTATATATCAATTTTATCCCAGAAGTATGTTCCCTTAGCATTATTTTCTACTTTCACGCGGCCGAAGCCGCCAGCAGAAGCTAGTATAAGTACAGAAACGATTACTATTTTTACTCACAGATAAAAAAGAAGCAGACAGACGAAAATAGCGGATTACTGTCAAATTAGTGTGAAAACAAATGTAGACAACATACAGAGGCGGCTAAAAATACTTCGCAAACACGTGTATCTAGATAATATAATCAATTAGATATGACAGCTTTCAACTGTCAAACTTTATATTAAAATCTGCCTTTATTTAATTAGTAAATCATCAAATGATTTCTCCCGCTCTAGGTGGGGCGAGAGGGAGTTTTACTTTTACTGACTAAAACCAACTGTGTTCCTTCAGTAGCCCTGTGCGTTCCAGAACCCTGGTAAATCTTTCAAACAATCCCGAAACCCTAGGAGGCACTTGCCTTAGCGGACTTCGTCAATTTTAATGACAGGTCTTACAGGGCGGCGAGCTACCTATTGCTCGCCGTCTGAAAACCCGTGCTAAAAATCGAATAGGGATAGAACCACCATCGTAATACGTGCAAGTCTAGTAATTAGACTAATGCGCTTCGATATTCGCTCTATTAAGACTTTCGACATTTCCATTATCCTGCAGAAAAACCAAAGAATCAACGTCAATTTAAACTAAAGTAAAAAGTCAAACCGTAGCAAACTGCGCATTATTCACTAAATTGGCTTCGTTTTTATTTATCTCCCGTCCAGAATCCACAATAACGATCGCAATTATTCATAAACCAGCTCGAGTATTCTATCGATACTTATTCAATTCGATATTTGCTCAGCAGCTAGTCGAGGAACATCGTTACATTTACTGAAGCGTACTATTGCCTCCAATTGTTCTGGGTAGCGGCTAGACCGGCCGGAGAGGGGCTGTCCTGTGCCTACTTCGAATAATGTACACTCAGCCCCACTGTACCGAGGGTTTATCTGAAATGAAAATCTGTAGTCATGAACACGACGAATTTAAGCTCTTCAATGCAATGTTTGTAAAATAATGATTGAATAATTTAACTTCCATATAAATACTTGCTGCCCTGAAATAAATATAATCTGTTATCTAAAGAATAAATAAGGTGGTTTGACATATTTTCTATACAAAAGCTATCAAACTGCCATTGTTATTTCCGAGTAAAAAATATCTGGCTATTGAAAAATCAGCTCTAAGTCTCATTATTAATGAGTCAACAACCAAGAAAACTAATTTTTTTACACTAATCTGTTATCTAAAGAATAAATAAGGTGGTATGACAATATTTTCTATACAAAAGCTCTCAAACTGCCATTGTTATTTCTGAGTTAAAAATATCCGGCTATTGAAAAATCAGCTCTAAGTCTCATTATTAATGAGTCCATGACAACCAAGAAAACTAATTGATTCTTTTAACAACATCATTATATTGTTTTATCACTCTTCGTTATTTATTATTTGACTGAATTTTCTATAGGCATCGAAAAAGTACTCGTAGGCCAGCCCTCATTAAAAATATGTCTACGTTTACTTTGTGTATTTATAAGAGTCCCTTTTGATGTATTTGGATCAAAAACCGAACCGCAGTTTACCTGTACTGGGCTTTACTGAGTACTTAGAGTGCGGCGACTGGTTCGTGCATTATCTCCGCCCGCCGGCCCCGCCTGTCTGCTGACACCACACTTAGCACCATTTCCGTCTTCACAAGAGAGCACTAGTCCGCTGAATGCGTGCCTAAGATAACTAAATATCACGTGCGGATAACATGCTCTTTTGTGTACGCAAATATGACGTCACCCTAATAAAATGGCGGCTCGTAAAAGTCGTCGTTATTCAAAGTCACTTGCCATCGATATCCGAATATTTTTTAGAGTATTCTTGAGGTTTACGTTTACGAAAACCGTGAATATTTCTTTTAGAAATTAAAGGCATTGTGTGAAGTAAATTAAGGTACCTAAATACTGATTGCAAATACCTAGGCTCTGATCTGAATGTGAGGCACGGCCTTTGTTCTCTTCAATTAAATACCAAACTATCGCCACAAAACTTTGACCTACAAACACAGGCTGTGTAATCAGTTATTCAGAATCTAATACTATGTCGTCTCGAAATTTCCATGTTCGGCAGTTGACTGTGACGAACTGTGGAAAGTAAATCATTTCAAATGAGCGCAAGACATTGGGAAAGTTATCGCTCCGAATTTTTATTAGCCGTCAGTACTCGGCGGTCGTCTAGCTAAATTGTTGTGCTAATATTGGCATGTGCCGTTACTGTTTGCTCGTTGTCTTTATTCACCAATTTACTTACATTTGAGCTCGCCCCGCGGGTCGTAAAGTAATATTATCCACCGTTGGGCGAGGGCAATAGTGCCTCTTTTACGGGCCGCGAGCGAGCGTCACATGGGAAATTATTTGACGTGGCGTTTAATGGATTTTTGCCTTCATAACACGCTACCTACAGCCAAATAAAAATACTTCTACCCACCTACTTATAGTTACACCTGCATATGTAGAGCAGCTTTTATTGAAAAGGGTTTTGTAAGCACTTTGGTTGCGGACCGTGTGGCCTGAAAAACTGTTGTTGTTGTTCATTTATATTTTGCAGCCTTTCCATTTTCAGTAAAAATTTATCTTCCTTTTCAAATTGAATGTTATTTTAAATGATGGAATGATTTTAATATCGACCACTTTTTCACAATAATTCAGTCAACGTCGCAGGCTCGGTGTGGACGACCTTCGATGAATAATAACAGACTGACACAATGACTAATAAAATGGAAACGGACAGTACCTACCGTAAACTGTGGCAGAAGCTTGATCCTAAATTTTTCATCTTACTTCTATATCAAAGTCTACATGCATCCTTATTGGATAGTCTTTATCTGCGGAGACCCAACTGACGAGGAGGTTCCAATTACACCAACAAGGTTCACTTAAAGTTCTTTCTCTTTCAGAGTATGGAGTCACCAGCCTAGAGCTGCTAGAACTCCGCGTACCAGCGCACGTGGCGTTGGGCACGCGCGCAGCGCTGTCGTGCCGCTGGGCGCTGGGCCCGGCCGATGTGCTGTACTCCGTCAAGTGGTACAAGGATGGCA
Source organism: Mythimna lalbum (assembly GCA_949319445.1). NCBI lineage: Eukaryota > Metazoa > Arthropoda > Insecta > Lepidoptera > Noctuidae > Mythimna > Mythimna lalbum. Next base: position 7,586,533 of record OX439351.1, on the reverse strand, counting down.
AGGAGTTCTTCCGCCACGTGCCGCGCGACCACGAGCCGCGTAGGAAGTTCCCACTGCCTGGAGTTGATGTAGAGGTCTGTAAACGAACATTTATTAATTTGAGCACGCACAAAAAAACTTTGGTGGATCGGAAATGCAGAGTCAGCCCTCAGATTTCCGTCTGGCGAGATTTATCTTCTTGAATATTATCCCCAACCTGACTTTACCCTCTGCTTAGGTATTACACTATAGGTATTTCTTTTATTGTGCCAATCCCCACAGCTCTGTACCAGTGTCGCGAGGAAATCTATTCATCTTGTCGCTGGACGATCAACTTTTTCTGAGTAATATTTTCACCACTTCATGCGGAAAAAGCGTTTTTCCATCCATACCTTATTCGTATTCACACGAGAATAGAACACGTGCGAATGTTACCACTCATCAACTGCTGTCTACAGCACAATACGTAGACTTAGCGTAATTCCCAAGCAATACAACATTCATGAACATCTCTGCAAATGTCTTGAAGCGTTAGTTCTGCAATTCGGCGAAAACTTAAAATAGAAATTCGGGACTAATAACAGTTGTCATGCGATGCCGTGCAGTCTCACCTGTGGAAATTGAATGGAATGAGGAGCGAGGCGGTGATCGCTTAGTCGGGGACTATCGCCTTAAAATATAAGCGCCTTGTACGTACCTACTGAAGGTGCTAATATTATATACGAATATACCAGGGGCTACCAACCGGTCGATATCGATCGAATGATCGATCTTGGCAAGCAGTAGCGTATTTGCTTTTAGGCCAAGAGGACTAAAGCGAGGCTGCAGATATCTAACTATTATAATATCGGCCTTACTATATCCTTTTCCATAATGGTCTCGTAACTTGCTGTTTTTCAAAAGAAAATCGAACGTATTGGAGGCAGGTTCTTCAAATTTTTAAGCTTCTTTAGCTCGATCATTAACTTTTGATATACTTTTTTATTTTTTACTTTATTGTTGATAGGCTCCCGTTTGACCACCATCTCACGTGATGGTAAGCGATGATGTGGTCGACGATGGAGCACGCTTGCCTAGAAGTAACCTATTCACTCTTGACAACATAAAGACCCCCAAGTTGTAGCTATCAGGATTTGTAGCTTACTCACTGTTACTTTTTTTTAAATAATTTTGTAATAGATAGATTTCACAGAATTAGTAAACAGTAGAACGTGGGTTGAATCAAGTTGGCCAGCCCTGATATATATACCCATTGAGAAATTGTAGCGAACTTCTAAATTGACACTGCTGTTCCACAAGTGTGTTACCAAGGATGACAAATTATTACCTCAAACAAAAATTAATATGGACGTTCGCGATATTGCGGTAAGTGAGACGCCCGCCCGCATAAGAAGTTCCGCTTCCAATCGATATTCATGTCACACTTTTAATATTTCCCGTGTTGCGTCGGAAACCGCACAGTTCCAAGAGTTTTCAATAGTCAGCCCTCTTAACTATATCGAGGGTTTGCTTGTTTCTGAACAATTGTGTAAATGCCGGCCGGCCAGATAATGCGGATGAACTTTTAGAGTAGATACGTATAATTGGATTAATCCGGTCGTGAGTCGAGTTTGCTTAGGTCTCCCCGAGAGGAAACAATATAAAACTGGACCGGATATTACGCGGTGAAGAGGCGCAGGTGTAAACACACGCGCTCTCGGCCCGCGGCTCCGGCCCGACTCATTTGTACTTTCTTTCATTTAGCGCTCGCCGCTTATCATCTACAACCCATTTACAAATTTTTATTGCTTTTTTTTATATATCGAGCAAACAAAACGTAATGAAAACAATATCTCCAAATAAATGTAACATTCACGAGAGTTTTTATGTGCAGAGGTATCCGCTCTTACATTATACACTTGTTTTATGTGTTTCGGAAATCTATAACTCACAGAGAGAAGTACAAAAAGAAATGAGAAGGAGTTATTGCAAGGGTTAATAACTGTTTGCAGAAAATTCTTGTAAATCCTTTTAGTAGAAGTATCGCTAATAGATATTTTCCTAAGACCGTGCTGTTTACCGGGACGGTTTAATAACAAAAGGTGGAAAGTAATTTGTCGGAGTATTGCAAAATATGTTGGAAAATGTCGGATAATTTTATAACGGGCTTTACGTATGGAGGTAAATAATTTAGATGGAAAAAAGAGCCTTGAGTTCATTTGAATTTAGCAAGCAATTTAAATCTACAGTCGGCTAGTCCCGGTGCGCTGGACCTGTGAGCGCTGCGGGGAGAGCTAATGACAACATTATAATTAGCGGGTCCGACATACCTGCGGACGTTGTTTAGTTAACTTACTGCGCACACGCTCTCTTACCACTCCCCAAACTGTTTATCCACAAACTCCACAGATTAAATTAAGTGTTTACAAAAAAATTTTTGGTAATAAGATTTTTCTCCGCGGTTTTTCGTAACTTTAATTAAGTTAAATTGAGTTATTCAATTAAGGGAGAAGTCAAACAAGTAATTTTAGGCAGGATTTTCTTATATTAAATTATTACACATTTCTGTTAGTCTGACAAGATAAACAGGGGTATTGAAATCTTCTTTGGGCTTTGTTGATTTGTTAAGTTGCCTTGTTGTTCCGGCACGTTATGGCTATGAATAGAAGCTTCTTTTACGAAATCAAATTACTGTTGCAATAATGTTGAAACAGGTCTCTACATCAAAAATTACATATGGGGATTAATGTGAAATTTGTCTGTTTTGAATTTCGAATATCATGTAATGAACATCCTTCTGTAATACAGCTCTTAGAATTAAAAAAAAACTGGGCAAGTGCAAGTCGGTTTCACGCACTGAGGGTTTCGTGCAAACTACAATTCCCGAATAGAGTGTCGAAGATCTTTCCAAATTGCAATTTTTTTTTTTGTGACGCAGTTAACAACAAATTTACTGTTTTTAGATTTATTCCTATACCTGTGCTCGAAGAACTTGCTTTGTGCTAAATTTCGGGATTCTGGGTCAACAGAAAATAACCTATAAATTTCGATCTTTGAGAGTGTCAAAATATACGTTTTTTTTGCGATAGAAACGGTCGTATCTTTTTTATTCGTTAACTTAGAAATTTAATTTTTCCACGCGTTCTCGAGATAAAGGATCTTGGCAGACAGACAGACGGACGGTCAACAAAGTTATCCACTAAGGGTTCCGTTTTTTTTTCTTTTGAGGTACGGAACCCTAAAAAGTCTAGATAATCAACATTGTACTTAACAAAAATTTTAAATTTTTTACAGAAGATTTTACTTGCAGCCAAGGTAGTTTTTTAAGAGAAAACATTTTCCATAATAGATTTTTTCTTGGAATAGCATTTATGTACTACCTATCTATTTTGTGGTACTTCGGTTGCTTAGAATATTATTCCTTTGAAATACTTAAATCGATTTCTGCTAAGCTGGATTTGATTTTATCCTTTTTTTTACTTTGACAAAGTTAAAAATGTGCTTATGTTAACGTATTATTGATCGTTACGTTCCCAATTGGAAATATATTATCAATGTCTTGAACTTTCGTTTGTAGGCTTTGAAAGTTAAGGCTCCTGCATACTTGCGCGAGGCAACAAGGAGTTATCATAGGCATATATAGATTATATCCAATATATAACATCGTAGCATAATATCTAAGAAATAGCATCGTTACCGCTTTATCCATAAGAGTCTCTAAACAGAGGCAAACAAATCACAAACTAAACAAACAATACTAATATCTAAACCAGTTTATCAACTCTCATAAACACGTTCATTAAAAAAGCTCTTTATCATACGTAACGTGAATACTAAACATCTTCATCTCTTGTACCAGAAATCCAGTCCTAACGGTGCCAATGTGACGCTGTACCCGGCTGTGCTGGAGACGGGAGGCCGCTACCGGTGCGAGGTGTCAGGAGAGAGGCCTCTCTTCCCTACGGTGTCTGACCATGGAGACATGGTTATTGTTGGTAAGAATTTAAATCATTAATAGCTAATTAAGATCCTTGATAGGTAGGCTGGCTAAGTATATTTTGAACACAAGAGATATGAAATATGGCTTTGGTAAAAAAAAAAGTTTATTTGACCAAGCATAACTTAGGCATAGGTTCTTACCAAATGTCATAGGAAAATTCAAAATGAAAAATTTGTTACCAATTTATAATAAGAGGGAATAGTCTCGGTTACCACCAGTTATCACACTAGGCATCTGCAAATTATTTGAATTTAGAATAGAGAAATATTGCCTACATGGTGCAAGTTTTCTAAAGAAGAAAAAAAGCACATCGTTTGTTCTGAAAACAACTGAATAACCTGACAACGAACTTTTACAATCCAAGCTTGTAAATCTAAAAAGGTTATGAACATCAAACATCGAAAGGAAAAAAAAGAAAACCATTCGTATCAGATTCGATTTTCAAATTGTTCAGAAAAACAAAATGGCCGTCTAGTTAGTAGTTCATGTAGAGCATCATGACGTTTACTACAAATGTGAATTTCAATTTGGAGATGGAAGCAGAGGTAGCATTAGTTTATTGCCTCGTACTTGCTGGAATTGCAACACAATTAAGTAATCGCATCCTCTACAAAATTTTTGTACTTTCGCTTAAGTAAGATAGTTGTTAGAGCAGTAATGTATTGCTAATAAATTGCTTTCGATAACATTGACCTACAAAATTGGTTCCGTTTTCCGAAATTTATTAAGTAACATGAAATATTTGTTTCCTTTTTGCGAATAATTAGTTCCGTTCAGTAATTAGTTTGCCTTTTTTGTGTAATATTGTTTAAAAATGTTGTTATTGCCTATCAATGTACAAAAAAAATATTGTTGAGATACTCAGCTACATGAGAATAACAACGTGATACAAGTGTGTCAGAAATTTTAGAACAGGCAAGCGTGACGGGTGGCTGTAGCGTGTAGCTCTTGTTTATTATTCCTATGGCGTAAAGCTCTATATTTCGCTGAAACTTCTCCATCAGTTTCTACAAACTAAAATCAATCATCTGCCGAGGGTTTAGGCACGATATATTTTAGTAAACACTTCATATTCTAAGTTTTCTCGAAACAAAAGTAATACTTAGATAGTCTTGAGACGGAAGAAAAAAAAAGCATACATTGAATTATAGGATTTATACATTTATGCCACTGTTTTGTATTATTTATAGTAAAAAATAATAATAATCGGCGTCTGAGCTTGACAGTTGTGCTCAACCTCATTTGATTTAGAAAAATAAATCTGTTCTTTTTTCAAATAATAAAAAAAAAGACTTTTTTTTATACTTTAAAAAAGTATACCTAATAATACCTATTTGTCTAACAAGCCAGTAAGTTAATAAAAGCCATTTTCCATGCGATCTCCCTCGATATCACAATACTTACCGTGTCGTTAAATTTATATGAGATACTCGGTTCCTATCTTAGGATATAAACGTCTGCTAGGAAGAAATTAATATAATAGTGTAGGTAGTGATTTGCATCTTTTAGACGTTCATCAATTGTTTACAATCTCATTGATATAACAGAGGCATTAAAAGGGACGTAATAAATAACAATTTATAATTATATGTAGACGTTTTGAGACGACATAATTTATAGAAACTTTTACCTAAGCCAAACTTAAGTGGCAGTGGGCTGGGCGCATTGCACGCAGAACGGATGGTCGATGGGTACGGTAGGATCTTGAGTAGCGAACATGTATTGGAAGACGCAGCAATGGAAAGCCTCTCACAAGGTGGGCTGATGACTTGGTGAGGGTCACGGGAATCAGATGGATGCGAGATACACAGGACCATTCGTTATAGCGACTTTTGCCTATGTCCTAGAGTCTTTCGGTTGAAAGCATGATGATGATGATACCTAAGTACCACTAAGAAAGTATGATCCTAAAAGCCTAGACAAAGTGAAAATCGGTTCGCGATAACGATAAAAGTTAAAAATGAATAGATTTTGACTTTTTTGTTTTACCGAAATGCTTTAGGCATTCTTATCGAAATTCATTGTGACCCTCTATTTTCTACGCAATCTAACTCATTTATTCCGTTCTTAGCGCTTCCTGACCACGGGCCTACAATCACGGGCTCCCGTCTCCGGTACCAGATCGGGGACCGGGTGCAAGTCAACTGCACCTCAGGCCGCTCCCGGCCCGCCACCCGCCTGGCGTGGTACATCAACGGGGAGCCAGCCCCCGCCGTCGCGCTGCTGCCCCCCACGCATGAGAAGCACGAGGATGGGCTCGAGACTACCAGCCTGGCGCTTGACTTCAAAGTCAAACCCAAGCACTTTAGGAAAGGAGACCTAAAACTTAAGGTGAAGAATTCTTTTGACCATCCTAATTCATTTTTCTACTTTCCAGGTTGATTACTTCAATTTTGTCAGACCAGTTATAATTTCGAGCCTTTGCAAGAAAAACATTGTAAGCAACAGTTTGGTTTTTCTTTTCCTAACTAAAATACATTCTAATACAAGTTTAATATTGCAACCGAGGCAGAATTCGCCCGAGCCGTAGGTGAGGGTATCATGGTGCCGAGTAATGCAATGACTCCACGTGTATCAATAACGTTTTTCTTTATATCGTCAATCCCTGTTTATATATTATAGAGTAAGTGTATTCAAAAGTTTTTATGGAAATACGGACACTTAAATCGCAAGTTTGCTATTGGTAGTTGAACTATGAGCATTGCCTTATTTTACGGCACGCCTGCCCCGTCCACAAGGCCATTTTAACCTCTTTCATCTGTTCAGTTTCAGTGATTTTACCACTGTTAGTAATTATACAATTCTTTAAGCCACAATTTTAGTGTCAGGTACTGTTGAACCATGTTCTGTACTGAGAAAGTTACAACTGTTTGTCACGTTTCCTTTATTTAGCCGTCAGTTTAACCCGTGATCACGTTTCGTTGCAATTCGTTGAAAACGTCAGGAAATAAAAAGCTTCGTAACCTAAAACTCTAAAGCCTGATTGGACTGAACCTTGGCTACGCCGAATATCTGTTGCACCGGAATTAGGAACGATCTATTGCAGTTTATTTTACGTAGAGTGCCTGATTTATTCATCTGCTGTTCAGGCTATTTGGTATGACTAGTTTCTGCCAGCGGCTTCACCCACATTAATAGATCTTCTACAGATCAGATAATCTTCTTCAAAATCAGATGAAGATAGATCGACATTTTCTCCATAAATATGATGCTCCTTTATAACAACAGAATCATAAACGAATACACAAAAAATGTCGTCAATTGACAAAGGTATTGCGGGACATTGTGTTGTCAAACAATACTTAGATGCTCATAAAGTGACTCTGCTGAAGCGTGAGTAACGTCAGACAAGATCTGTGGGAGCAGCCGTCGGGAAAATATTATAACAACACTGGTATACACGATTATTTTGGTGTAGGCGAATTGTGGTGAACAGCAAAATAAAACCCGTTTTCTAGGTAAATCGTTAGTAGCTTGAAATAGTTTTTTAAGTCGGTGAAACTCGCGACATCAAAAATACGGTAGCATTTTTTTAAAGAGATGCCGTTTTCTTGGAACGCAAACTAACAGTTAGATTTTATTCATTTATTTATTCATTCAACAAAAGACAGTCATTCAGTGGTTGTAGTAGTCTGACTCGTACTCTCGACACTCTCCACCCTAGACGGGAAGAAATCATTGGATGATTTCTCAACTCAAAAATAAATAAATTAGATTTTGTTTTCGTATATAAAACCAAACCAATGTTTTATCAAGAATTTCCAACACAATAGAAGAGTGTACGAGTATACCTACCAGTGTTAGCTAAAACGCAGTTTGTAGTTATAACAATCAAATCAAGTTCAACTTGTGTTTAATATGTAGGCACTTACCTACCCCGTGTTGACCTGGTACGGTGAATTCAGTTAGTTGCCTTTCCAACCCCTGGCAGGCTCCCCTCGTGACCCCTATGCACCCTACACTTTGCTGACAACCTTAACGATAAGTTGTTGACACGTAATTTAGGGATAACTCTCAGAAACTTCTGATTTAAACCTTCTTCGCGCGTTCCGGCTTTAGTACCAACATAGACAGATAAAATTTTCTGTAAAACACCCGCGAAAGGATTAATGTCATTGAGTTTCTAGCAAAGAATAGAGAAATCTTTTCCGAGTTGTCGTAAAAAGCGACAAAAGTGTTGTATCAAAAGTTTTGCTCCAGCATCACAGAGCAATCGGTAACTTTTGTAGTTGGCCGCTCGATTGCAGCCATCTATCCCACCATCCATTTTCAGGGGATAGAAATGGCGTAAAATGTTAAGATAAACAATGTAACTGACGTGTATGATGTTGTTCCAGTGTCTAGCAACTATAGCGACGGTTTACTGGCGGAGCAACGAGGAGAGTGTTCAAGGGGAGCGGCTGAAGGGCTACTCCAGGTCCCGGGAGCTGACGGAAGGCGGCTCCAGAGCAGACCGCGTGCAGGCTGCCGGCAAACCGGGCAGTGCGCCCTCTCTAGCCGACACACCCTACCTACTACTCATATGTGTCATGATACACATATCACGAAACAAATCCCACTCGTAAAAGAACGATTGTTAAAAAATATAAGTGAAACTATTAGTGAAAAGTTTAGTAGCTAAATAAAGTGATGAAATGTGCTAAAACTTTCGAAATAAAATGCTTGATTCAATACCACTTCGAGACTAGGCTTATACGAATGTATCCAATTTTGCATGTCCGACTAATGTAAGTGATAAACTTATTGAACTATTGTAAATTCTGTTTTATGATGAAATGTGTGCCATCATTGTCTACGTAACAATCAGTATTTTAGTTGACACCTCATGCTTTTTCCAAAGAGAATTTCGGTAACCAAAGTTAGAGAATTTAACTGATTTACAAATCTACCATTTTATATAAAGAATATATTTTATAATTACAAAGAAGCGCAAGTTGTATGTGTCGTCATTCCAATATATGGTGATAAACCGATTTATTTGATTGTACATAATTATGATTAGGTATGTCATTTTATAATGTTAACATATCACAATCATTGACTAACTGTATCTTTAAGAGGCGATTGATGTTGTATAGCCATGCATTTGTTATGTGTATGTTAAATAAGAATACTATTTATAATCATATGATAGTCAGCAAAGGAACACGACGATAAAAAAAAAAAACAAAAGATTTTATTTGATAGAAGAAAATATTTCTCAAACGAACAAAATAATTGAGACTTTCTGAAATAAAATACCTTTCCAAAAATACTTTATGACCTTCAATAAAAACAATACTCAAATGACGTGTCGAGAAATACGAAATAATATGTCAGTTGGAGTTGAACGTGCGTTTTTCGTGTAAATTGCAGCAATCAGCGCTCGTGCCTGACGCACGTGTAGTTTATAGCAGTGAAGGTGACATCCATCGTGGATTGAAACGCACTGCATTAAACGAGACTTACCATTTTATTTCAACATTTTTAACACTGCGCTCTGCGCTTTGGTCAGGTAGTTATTTATAACATCAAACGAATGAAATCTTTTGATGTGGTCCTTATGTCTACCCCTCCAACTAAACTACTATTGACCAGTATTTGATATACTCAAGAATTAAATCATTTCTCACTTAAATGTCTAAAGAATTTCTCAAGTCATGTTTCCCAAGTGATTGGTGCAAGTACGCGGAAAGGTAGTGGCGCTTAAGTTTCGAACTTGCAATATCGGGCAATACGATATAGTCGGTACAAGGAAAGTTGGCTCAACAGTAACACTACGATAGACAAACTCAGCCACAACACTTTTGTAGCGAAAAGAAGCGATCCTTGTCTATTCTTATAGTTCCTGTGGCGAGACTCGACAACTTTAAGTTGGTATTTTTTAAAGTCGACATCAAAACTTTCCGTTGTAGTTCGTACAACGTTCTAGAGCTTATTTCCACGAATTACGAGCTCCGGAGTTTTTATAAAAGAGTCATAAAAGTTAATGAGCCAATATAGGTACTCGTGTATAAAGTACTAATGGTTTATCTCACTATGTAAAGCAATCATTACGTGATGTTAACACGAGATAGGGCTGGTAAATTGGTCACTTGCAAAATAATTACGTACATAACGATTGATATCATTTTATTATAACAGAGCTAGGTAGATAATATAATATGTCATCCTTTTAAATTGAAATGGAGAAAGATATGTAAAAATAATCCGAATGCCTATGTGTGTATGTATTCTTATCAGTTTTGTTTATTACATCAACCTTTTTGTGGAAAAGGTAAATAAATAAACAGTAGCTATTTCAATTTAGAAGAAATATTATATGTACTCGATTCTTTTAAATCGTTTAGTATTTGTTAGAGTATATAAGAGATATATAACTGCAATGTATATATTTTGTAAATTACTAATATTTATATTTAGGTAAAGACTTATTTTATAAGTTGATGCGTCACCCCTCCAATTGATATAACTATAAGTAATTAAATTGGATCTAAAGAAAAATATTCTACAGTAAATGTGAGTCGCATCACTTTCCAGAAAATCGGTCAATTTATATTTTACCTAGTCACTGTATACAATTTAGATGTTGCTGAAGTGACCGTTCGTTTTAATGTTAAAAGAAAACTTAGCTCTAAACTACCAAATATAACTACATCATTATGACTGCATTATAATTAAAAGGCATGATGAAGTAACATGGAATTCTAATAAAAGAATATCACTGAATGTACAGGGATAAAAGTACTTCGTTGAGAATTAATATAATATAGAAAGTGTAGTAATATCAAAAAGCTTCAATTAAAAATAAAAACATTATTTAGCGAAGAAAATGAGAAGAATTTCCGTACCGTCAATAAACACAAAGAAAACGTTATGCTGGAGATTATCTCGTTCATGATTTAAAATTATCTACCTTATTTTTCGAACTTCCCACAGTGATATTACGTCATCACAGTGATTATAAGCTTATTTTTTCATGAAAAATATTAACGCGTTTTCCTCAAGCGGAACAAAATATTTATCTTCCTGCTCCTCGTGAATTAAACGCATATCAATTAATGTAAATAATGGAGATGCAAAGAAAATGGCGGACTTTAGCTCAGTCAGTGAAACCCCCTTTTACCGCATTTTGCCGGTTCTTACCTGCTTTAAACCAGAATTTTGAAAGCATTCATTCATCTCACTCGTTCTCATTCATTTAACGTGGTTTCGCAAAAGCATCTCTGCCTACAGTACTGAATGAAGGATGGTGTGCTTATATTATGTAGTTACCTAAATGAGTCTATGTAAAAATAATGTCGAATATAAAATTAAATATCGTTATAGGTTTTCAGATTGCATAAAACGGTCGGAAAGACCACGGCATCGTAAAGTTCAAAATTAACATCGACATGGCCATTATGCATTAATAACAAAATTAAATGTGGCATACAATGTATATCGTCAATTGATCGGCTTGGGTTCCGTACCAATAACCAGTAATGTGCGGAATTTCCGATATTCATGTTACTCATGGTCGGAGCGGGGAGAACAGGGGTTTTAGCCCAACGCAGCCTTTGACTGTGACTATATGTATAAATCACCATGCCCTACTTACTATTTAGGATCTGCAAAATAGCCTTAGCTTATTTTGAATCATTCATGCTTAGATTTCTTTTTTACTTTGGACTCTTTCTACGTTGTTATCACATATAATGTATAATTTCAACGTTGATTATGTACCGATATTTTGCAATTATTTACTAATTTTAAAGAGTGTCCATGGATATTCTCGTACGTGTTCTTTTCCATAGAGATCAGCGCTCTGGAACGGGCAAATAGCTTCGCCTTTTTTCATGACCGACTTTAAGCATTCAAAATAAATAAGTACTTCGAGTTTTGAACAACTTGATTACGGTGATGCTCAATATTAAGATACGATTAACTATTTTTGTTTAACCGTTGCTACATACAAATTAAAAAAAAAACACGTAAACACGTTTTTTATTCTATATGTAATAAAACCAAAAAGTAATAAAAACCTTTAACTTAAATTAATTTAAAATTAACTAAAAGCAATCTAAAATATGGTATCAAAAACTCCTCTATCGCTGTCGACAAGTAAAATGTGTCACGCTGTATGGATTGCCTTACAGGAATGAGATGATGATGATGATGATGGAGGATCATTGGATCCTTTGGATAGGTTACCTTAAATGGTAAATTTTGTTAAATTATATCTAACTAGCTGCTCCCAGCGGCTTCACCTGCGTGATAGCAGAAAATTGTCCCAAGGGAACATACTTCCGGGATAAAAAGTATTCTATGTCCTATTCCAGGACATGGTCTATCCGTGTACCAAGTTTCATCAAAATCGATTTTGCCATTTAGGCGTGAAGACGTAACAAACAAATAAACAAACAAACTCATTTTCGCTTTTATAATATTAGTAAAGATTTAAATAAAAAACGAATTTGATTCTGGGAGTATTGATTTATTTTTTCTAATATTTATTCTCGTCTGTAACTTTAAATTTGCTATTGTACAGATTATTTTAAAGTAAATAGGGCATGGTTAGATATTATTTATATATTATATTATGTAATATAATTACTACTAGGTATGTGTATAATTTTGTGGACTACGCAGTACGCAGTTATTGTTGCTTATTGTTATTAAATATTTATAGCGTATAAATACGAGTTTGTACATAATGGATATACCATGTAGCTCAAAAGAATTGATATATAAATAAATCATGTGACCTAATTGGTGTGATGTTATTTTTGATTCCTATGCAGACGATCAGACGGGGTAGGCGGCTCCACTGTACGAGAAGAATATTTATTTATTAATGTAGTGCCGCCTACGTGACAACCTCAACTGCTAAAATTTAATCTACACTAATATAATAAAGAGGTAAAGTTTGTTTTATGTTTTTTTGTTTGTACGAGGTAATCACTAGAAGAACTGGTCCGATCGCTAATATTTTATTTCTGAGTGACAAAGGCTATTTTTTGACCACAAAGTCGCGGGTTTAAGCTGGTCATTTATATTTATCATTTTATATTTTTATATTTTAGTTTCTGCTGTCGTAGAAACTTCAAGAATGGAAGTAGCTATTTCACGTTAAGAGGCTTCTTTTCCACTCGCCTATCGTCAACATCGAACATGGTTTAAAAGCTCGTTGCTTCATCTAACGCAACCCAACACGATGTTTGATAAAGAAGCAAAGAGAAAAAAAAGTGATAGCATCTAAAACTGTTATCATTCGGTAATTCTATGATTTACTCGAATATTTCAAAAAACTTGTTCCATAAAATAGGTTTTTTAAACATTTAAAAGTGTTTTGAAAAAAATTCTCTTCATTCAGAATCTTGATTAAGCAAGGCTGCTACGAGTATTGTTGTTTTTTTTTTACTTTTTTCAGTAAATTATACAAAATGGTAGATTTTCAGAAGTCTTTTCCGGATTAGTCTTAGATAAATTTATAAATTAATTTCAATAGAAGCCTAGATATAGTATCCACAAGGTATCTGTTTCCAAAATATCTAATAAAAAAATGTGTAATAACGTCATAATAAAGAAAGAGCGGTGGTATAAATAACGGTGAAAATCTATGTCAAATTGCATGCCCTTAATAAAACCACTGTCTAGTTGAAAAATCAATCCTGTATCTCGAAGAACAGTAAGCAACCTGAATCAGAACCTGCTTTCTGAGGAAATCATGTAAAGCTGCCTCAGCATGGGAATGTCACACCATCAGATTTAAGCACCGGGATAATGCTGAGAGACCCAGGAACTGAGCGTGAGGATACTCAGCAGCCACCTGTCAAAGTCAGAAAAAAGTCAAAATATTTTATTTCACATAGGCCTACATGGACACTTATAAAACGTCAGAAGCTAGTGCACGGTTCCAAATTGGTCGTGACTACGAGACCGTCGGGGCACTTAAAAGTTACCAGGCATAACGTGTCATCTGAAGTTTTATAAGTGTCAATGTAGACCTATGTGAAATAAAAATATTTTGAATTTGAATTTTTAAATTTGAATTTGTCAATTAAAAACAAAATGTATGAAAAAAAATTCTCTTTTTTTTTCAAAAAAATATTTTTTATCATTTATTTTTGCGTATTAATTAGCTTTTGCCAACGTCTTTATCTATGTGAGAGTTCATAAATTATTATCCCATGGGAACGTATCAACATAGTACACTAGTTGCTAAAACTTCGTTTTATGTGCTCTAGTAATATATAGGTATGGTATGGTGGTGGGGTATGGTGGAGGTCTCAGTTATAAAATACACTATAAAACTGATTTAAGTATGTCCATTACGTTACCACTTCAGGTTCAGTTGAAAACCAGCGTCAGGCACTAGTTGGCTGCCATCATGCTGAACTGGACCTATTTTGACACAGCCGTAAGCGTGTGATGATTAATTTTCTTGCTCCTTTGTGGTATCGTGTAAACCTAGTATTTGTGTGTATTGTGTTGTGACAAATATATATTTTCTTTCTTTCTTTCTTTCAAGACAGTACGATTTGAAAGAAAGAACTTACTTAACTAACAAACTGAATAAATAAATAAATTATCTTTTGTGCTAATTCAAACCATAATCTACCCAGTTTCTAGTTAAATATATATCCAGCCGTAACTTTCATATATAATGTTAAAACAATCTAAAGAATTTCCTGATAATTTCATGAAATTCCATTTAATTAACTTCAGGAAACATGTGTTATAAAGTGGAATTTCTAAAGTACAAGCCGCTTCCATTATTTGAAATGTAAGTAGGTTACGTGAACATAAACATAACCTATTAAGGCTTATAACTGCGCTTCTAAGTAAAAATAACATAGGTACTCGACATGTGTTTCTTGTTACCAACTCACTATTTATTTCCTTAACCCTTTGAACGTTATTTTCGCAAGAATAAATGCTTATACATTTTATTCTAATAGTTTTTGTCCGCGACCAAGCTGCCGTGAAACTGTAACGATTTATTATCCCACAGGCGCCATGTATTATTCAAGTGATTTTTAAAATCTTGACTAAATTTATTTAAAATCGAGATGAAGGAATTTTCACACGTAACCTACACGTACTTTTCAATACCTGTATTTTTTACGTTGGAAAGCATGAAATGACTTCTCAGTCACGCTGGGTGGTGTGAACAGAAGTATTAGACTTTTACTGATTAAAACTCACTCTCTTTCGAACAATACCGCAGCCCTTGCAGGCCCACAACTGACCCCAACAGGCCCCGTCAATCTTGTGAACACAACGCGCTGTCAGCCCAGGTTTGGTCCCTTTCAGACGGCCGGACAGCAAGTTACCCATAGCTCGCCGTCCCTAAGCCCGCGCCTACAGTGGCTGAAAAGCAATCTGCGACTTCAAACGCCCAGGATGTCTACAGTGGGGCGTGAGGTTTTTGGGTACTTTGCTCGTATTACTTCGTCGTAAAAAGCAAAATGTTCAAGAAAAACCCAAGGCAATAGTAGCAACTGTGGTGGGGTTTTATCGGAAGGACACTTATATAACTCTGCGTTCTTTCCGGAGGGTATTTGCCCATGTGGACGAGTTATTTATCCTTCTGTGCGCCACCTGAGGGAGGATACTTGTCTATGTGAACTTTTATCGCCATAACCTTTTTTCTTAGTAATAATTTCTTTCTTTTTTGCACCTGCCATATTTTTTCTTCACCACCCTTAGTTAACTGGTAGAGGATGCCTAAGGCCGCCTGAATACCTTTGTGTTGCATGGAGTTTTAATATCTAAATAACATCTAGTCACTTTTACACCTTGTATCAATTATGAATTCTACAAGTAATTTAATAAAATTGTGGGACAAAGCTAGGTGTAACTAAGAGCTATACGTGCCGGGACCCCAAGAGCGGGGATTAAATCTGTACTTTTACCCCTCTCGCGTAAAGTTCATAATAACGGGAAATTATAAAATATTTGCTGGGCGCTCACGTAAATTATGTTTCTAATTTTGACAACTTGCGTCATTTTTATACAGAATGACGCAAGTTTTTGTAAATTAAAAAATATTACGGCGATTCCAAAAGATTTTTAATTTACAAATATTTACACAAAAGAAAGAAAACATACATACACATATAATGAGCATTATGAGCAGTGCTGGCCGAGTAGTATCGGCCCCGGCCTACGAGTTCTAGGTCGCGGGTTCAAACACAGCCAGCCTACAAAATAGAAGAAAATCTACATACAAAGCGCGCTCGAGCAACGTGTGTGCGTTGCTCGAGCGCGCTCACCGGTCACGGACACGATATCTCGGCTCAATCGCCCGGTCGCACTCGTACAGTTCGGAGCAATGCGCTGACGTGTGTGGGATCGCCTAGCGTAGGTATAAAAAGTGAAATACATACATGAGATTGACTTCTATACCTATTTTGTGGCCAGGTGCATAATTTTGTGTAATTTATATCATCACCACTGCTTTCAAAACGATCAAGGAAAACATCGTGAGGAAACCGGCGTGTCCTAGAACCAAACAATCGAAGTCATGTGACATCCACCAACCTGCACTGGGCTTGCATGGTGGACTAGAGCCCATTTCCTCTCCTAGAGAGAAGGCCTGAGTCCCAACAGTGGGAACATTAAAAAAAAGACCGATGATGGTGATGAGTGTGATTAACCCGTATATCTAACATCCCTTGCACACATTTATAGCCTAGATAGACCAACTTGATTGATTGGTTTTCTAAACAAACGGAAGATTTCTAATGACTGAATAATTAGCAACATCAGGCGGTCGATCGTTAAACTAGAGCGAATCAATCAGCTAGAACTAAACCACGATTTAACGGCAAATAGCTGACACCCTGCGACTAGCAACATCTTCATTAAAAGTTCAAAGCTAGTTAAAGCTTGTACACTTTCTATACAATTATTTTACTTAGATAGTTACAATTTAAGTATTACAAACTTATTTAAAATTATTTAATGTCTATCTCAGAATTTTTCTTTAAAGAAACTAGAATTCAGGCAATCAAATCTCTATTTGAACTGAATATTTTTAATTGCGTCACAACTAAGAAAGCGAACAACGGGCTTGTTCTCTTTGTGGTATCAGTGAAATAAACTTTATCCTATTTGAATAAATTGGGTATCCCGTGTGTCAATTTTATGTCGAAAACGGGCTTAAGGATACTGATAAAACGACCCATATCTAGTTCCTTCGCGAATGAGAAAACAATCCTTCGATTTTTTATCTTTTCCGCAACGGATAGGGGAAGCATTCTAGTTACACAAAATTACCCTCAAATAATTTGAAAAAATACATTTGTACCGGACGTTATTCAATATGTTAAAATTGCTAAATATATCCATCCTTTTCATCCCGGGAGTATAAATGTAGGAATTTATACTTGTAGGTACGTTCTGTTTTTCTTGTAATTCACCGAATTTATTTCAAAGAAAGGACGGGGGTAATTTGCGTTCTACAATTGTGATTTCCGGACCAATACATCAGCATCGGTCTTTGTATCACGACCCTCCGCTTTTCCCCTCGAGTACTCTATCCTTTGTCATCATAATGGCGTACCTACACTACACGTGAATTACTACTTCCTAAAGCTGTTTATACATAAGTACGTGAACACAACATACGATATCCATTAATTTTCCTGCCAAGCCAAGTTTTGACGTAGAAATCGAGTTATTTATTTCGCTCACAACACAAGATTATCAAATTATTTCTGAATCTGTTATGGAAACACATTTTCTCCTTTTATCCAAACCACGGATTCGTTGCACGAATAAAACTGATAAATGAATTATTCAACAAAATCTGCGTAAACTGGTTCAAATTAACTAGTTTACTTGCTGACCTGAACAAAATAATTTATGAGTTGATGAAATATATTGAAGTAGTTTGTACACCCAGGCCACTTATCATCCAAGACAAAGTTTGTGAAGTCTAAAATCCAACTCATTCATAATTTATAAATATACTTACCTACCGGAATTTTACTGGAGTCACTCATAAATTAAAGTTATTTATCTAGAACATGCTCTAAGAAATCAACCCAACGTTTATCAAGAAACAATTAAAATCGTGAAATATAGTCAAATTAAAATTATAATATAAATATTCATTTAGTTAATGAATGCTGCGGGAGGTTTAATTTCTTTTGATTGATACGCTTGCTTTGTCGTCCCGAAATGAGCGAGAACGGCGACCCTATTATGTTCAGTAACAAGGTTTGCAGAGCAAAAAATATGTGAATCAGCGTGCATCGCGTGTCATGCAGCCGTTACAAGGTTCCTGCATAATGTGCCGCGCAGATGCAGCGCCGAGCCGCGCCGCGCCACGCCGCGCGGCTGCGCGCGTCGCCGGCGGCACACTCGCCTCGCACGCACGCCACCCAATCACATTATCGCAAATAGGGCAAACATATTCATTATTCTTAATTGTTTGTCATGTAGTTTACAAAACAGTATTCAACACTGGATAATATAATATTTTATGATGAATCACGACAATGACGGCGTTCCATCGGACATTTAATTATCTATCGTTTGTTGCTGTGTGCCTTATTATACGTGGAACAATAAATAATCAATGTTCGCCGTTGCAAATGAAAATTAATAGGTCAGGTTGTTCGTAGCGGGCCCCGGTTACCTTTTGCAGGCGACCTTGGGTGAAAAGTTCGCGCCCAAGTAACCCCGTTGTAAGTCGTACACTGTGTCCGACAGATATACCTCCATACTTTATTATATGCATGAATAATGAACGTCCGCATAATCAATTGAGATTTATTTCTGTTCTTCTTTTTTTGGAAAAGTTTTACGTTGAATCGGAGGAATCTTTCACATTGGTGGACGGATCGATATGACTGAGATAAATTAACCAAGTAAGACTTTGTTTCCAAAGCTAATACGCCAATAAAACCTTTATCAAAGTTGTTGATACCTACAAAATAAAGCATTTAGTTTGCGATGCGTCAAAGTAAGCGTTATTCTCGTAGCACTTTCGTAGCACGCCGTAGCACTTCGTCACTACCGCGTAGCAGCCGCTCGCGACAGCAAAGACCTCACAAATCTTTGAAATAATTGCGACAAATATTTCATACGTTATCCACCTTAAATGAAAAGTATTCATTGCCATTGAATGTGGCAATACTGCTAGTGTTCTGGGCATTATTCCAATTGAGTATCTAAAATTCGTCCACATTACCATGTGAACAAATTTTTAGATACTTAATGTGTTTTTACCCTTTTCCTGTTTTACATAATTATTGATACATCAACGATTTTTTCACTAGTTTTATTGAACTACTTCTAAATATAATATATAATAAAAATATAGTATATAAACCTATACATTACATTAGGTACTTTTTATTTGTGCAAATGAAAAAAAATGTGATGAATTTGTCACATATCGGCATTATACTTGTATTTTTGAGTGGTTTCATACGGTAAGTTATAATGTTAGTACTGTATATTAACAACAGTATATTGCAAATTTCATTTTTTTATATAATAATTTTATTCATGGATCGCGAAAGGAGGTACGGCGAAGTAAGTGGCCCATCTCCGTTCCCAGTACAAATATCTAGGCAATCTAAATATCTGCGACAGAGCAGTCTCACGGGACTTCGCCGCATCTGGAAATAAGCCGGCATTTATAGGCTGGACGGAAGTGAGCCGTGCCGACATGATGACTATTCTCGAACTGCATTTATTTATTCAAGCCACGATGATGAACTGCTTATGACGGAGCAGGTCTGATTAACTAGAAATATTTTCTTGCTTTTGATTGTTGAAATTTTGATGTAAAGTCGTTCGTTTGAAACCCTTTAACATAAGTTAATTAGAAGGCATGGGGTGTGGGTTTGTATAGAGGGAAATTAGAAGGAGGTTGTTGTGAATCGTTGTCTTTTTTTTAATCGACTTCGAAAAGGAGGAGGTTCTATGTTCGGCTGAATGTATTTTTTTTATGTATGTACACTGATATCTCGGTCAATAGTAAACCGATTTCGAAAATTATTTTTTCCTTTGAAAGGTTATACTTCCAATTTGATCCCATAGAAATATTGTTTTGATCTGATCATGAATGTCGAAGATATAGAACAGAACTTCTCATAGAATTACAGCAGATTGTCGAAACAAGTAAAATTGCTTTGTTTATACTAGTAATCGATGACTGACTGAAAGAAAAGGGGCAGGGTCTGTATCGAACTGATCTGGTGATGAAGCCAGAAGGTCAATTAATGTAATCTAGCCGTGTTTGGGATTATTAGACTTTTGCCATAAGGTATTTAAGTTTGGCTGAAAAATAAAAAACTTTTTACAAAAAAAAAAACATTAAACAGACTTTAATGTAAAAAAAAAACACTGAAAAATACAAAATAACTTTAATTTCGGAATTCGGTGTTAATTAACAAAGAGACCAAGCGAAAAGCAGTGGTGGCCGAGTGGTATTAGCTCCGAGTTACGAGTTGTAGGTCGCGGGTTCAAACCCTTCCGGGCGCATTACTTTGTGTAATTTATTTCATTACCACTGCTCTCAAAAACGGTGAAGAAAAACATCGTGAGGAAACCGGCATGTCCTAGAACCAAAAATTCGAAGACAATGTGACATTCACCAACGCGCACTGGGCTCGCGTGGTGGATTACGGCCCATTCCCTCTCCTAGAGAGGAGGCCTGAGTTCCAGCAGTGGAAACATTAAAAAGGCTGATGATGATGATGATGATGATTCTGTAAATACTCAAACATATTATTTCACTCATTTTGTTTTGACTTCCATTAATTTCATGATAACATACATTGTTGTAGCTAAATATTAAATTTGATATTATTGTAAGCAAGTAATGAAACATGATTTCAGTATTATTATAAAAGATAGACGTATAAGGTATTCATTTTTGAAATGCGAGTTAGCGGTCTGTATTTCACCCAAATAAGTATTTTACTTAGATATATTGATTTTGCAAAAAATTAAAAATAAAAATCACTTTTTTTGTCAATTTAAGCTAGATACAGGCGATCACTAAACCTGTTTCCAAAAAGCGCATATCTCATTCTCTCTTCTTTCCTTTAATCTTTTGATTCGATTCAAGATTCGTAACAGTTTGAACCTTTTTTTATCGTTATAATAACTTACTCGAAAACTAAAGTCAAACAGAGGACTACTTTATATTCTAAAAAAAAATAACAACAACTCTCGTGACCACTCCTGCATACTAAAACATTCTGACGTAATGTGTATGAATGTGATCTCTCTCTGTCACCCAAAGGTTTGCTGGGGGAAAACTCATTGTGGAGGTAAGCTCGCCTTGCACATGAATCACTCTATACTAATTTTTTTTGGTAGGAAAAGCATCCAATGTCATTCCCCGCTCTTGGGCGTAGCGAGAGATAGTGTCAGACTTTAATTCACTAAAAACCTACTCCCGTTCCTTCGTTGCCCAGGGCCGAATCTTCATTTCAGAAACAGATCTGTAGCGACATCTATAACGCCACTTAAGAACTACGAAGAAAATACGAAATCCTGCATCGCGCAATCAAAGTTCTCCGCGCGATTCGAACATATACAACAGCCTGACAACAACTATCGGGCAATCGCCCACCAGACTAAAACACCCGGTCTAGTCGGAGGATCCTCCCTTTTCAATGGAGGTTTGTGGGACTTTACTCACTGTTCCGCCTACCTCCAAACTGGTGACCCTCGACAAAGAACGTCAGCGCAGCCTTCGTGCAGCTACTACTTCGTGACGTCATCATCACTTCCTCAAGCTTTCGAGCAACGAGCCATACAGCCAGTACCTACGGCTAAGGGTATCCTGACCACCAAGTATACCTACCTGGTCATACCTGGACATCACCTCAGCCGCTTCAGCGACCTTGGCTTAGCACACCGCACCTTCGGCCAGTCATATGAAGAGCCATGACGAACCTCTCCTGGTCGACGTCAGCAATCAAGCCCTACGTCGCACAAGCATCGCTCCGACTCACTGGAGCCAACAGCACCACCCCGACTCACTGGGGCATCATCCCGACTCACTGGGACAGCACCACCCCGACTCACTGGGGCATCATCCCGACTCACTGGGACAGCACCACCCCGACTCACTGGAGCATCATCCCGACTCACTGGGACATCATCACCCCGACTCACTGGGGCATTATCCCGACTCACTGGGATAGCAACACCCCGACTCACTGGGGCATCACCGCAGACCGTTCCGACTCACCGGGAACTATGCGGCATCGGTTCCGACTCACCGGGAACTATGCGGCATCGGTTCCGACTCACTGGAACCAACTTACCGCTGGCCTGGCACACATCAAGAAGCATCAAGAACCATCAATCTCCGATCTCCGGAGGGGAGTGATGTAGCGACATCTATGACGCCAATTAAGAACTACGAAGAAAATACGAAATCCTGCATCGCGCAATCAAAGTTCTCCGCGCGATTTGAACATATACGACAGCCCGACAACAACTATCGGGCAGTCGCCCACCAGACTAAAACACCCGGTCTGGTCGGAGGATCCTCCCTTTTTAATGGAGGTTTGTGGGACATTACTCACTGTTCCGCATACCTCCAAAGATCCTTGGCCCAGTAGGCGTCGACCCAGCTGAGCCTCTACGTTTTGCTGACAACTCCTTACGGCGCGCGTGGAACAATACTCGGTCCGATTACCGGACAGTCGGACGATGTGCTACCCATTGCTCGCCGTCCGTAAGCCCGCGCCTACAGTGGCCGGAAAAGTGGCTGGGGCGTTAGGACCGTTGCCTTTATACTAAGTTATGTTTTTATACAAAAAAGGAAAAAGGCAAATATCATAAATCAATGAAACATTGGTACACAAACTAACATAATGTTCCATCTTTCCGACAACACCAAATAAAGTTGTTTACATCTGCAACGTCATCTTGTCATCCCTACTCCCTACTAATATTATAATTGCGAAAGTAACTCTGTCTGTCTGTCTGTCTGTTACGCTTTCACGCAAAAACTAATGAACGGATTTAGATCAAATTTGGTAGGTAGGTAGAAGAGACACTGGAATAACACATAGGCTACCTATAATTCCACTGCTGAGCACGGGTCTCTGCCCGCGCGATATAAACTGTAGTCCACGCGGGCGAACCCGCGGGCGGAAAGCTAGTTACTAATAATGCTACCTAAAATCACAATATTCGTCAACGTCGGCAGCACAGTTAATCTAATAACGACGATTTGTACACAAAATGCGGAAACAGAGAGCTTACCTTGGATTCTCGAAGAAATATTACAACATAACTTATCTCTCTCTTGACAACGATGCTTTTCCATACAAAGAAATACAGGTGGCTATTTACTTAGGTGGTTTTTGGGTTAATGGTAAAAAATCTTGCGTTTGTGTATAATATACATACGTAAGTACAAACGCAGGGAACATTATAATGACTAGGATTCTATCATCATCATCATCATCAGCCTTTTTAATGTTCCCACTGCTGGGACTCAGGCCTCCTCTCTAGGAGAGGGAATGGGCCGTAATCCACCACGCAGGCCCAGTGCGGGTTGATGGATGTCACATGTCTTCGAATTTTTGGTTCTAGGACATGCCGGTTTCCTGACGATGTTTTCCTTCACCGTTTTGAGAGCAGTGGTGATGAAATAAATTACACAAAGTAATGCGCCTGGTTGGGTTCGAACCTGCGTAAGTCGGGGCCATTACCACTCGGTCACCACTGCTCTCTAGGACCCTATATTATGGTAATAAAGTTGGCAAAGAACATTATTTTTAGTTTATACGAAACCTGAATATAGTTTGTTCAGAATCAGTAACTGAATGGATTCCCATACTTTTTACACTATCTTATATTTTTTCCTAAAACTATTTAAAAAAAACTCACAAGTTGGACACCACCGACACTAATTACAACGCCCGGTGACTATGTAATTTTGCTGACATGACTAGCTTATAACATTGATGAAACAGTTATGAAATTTTTTATATAGATTCTTTATCGTGGGTTTTTTTGCAGGTGGGAAAATCATCCAATACCTTTCGCACCGGGGCCGAATCTTCCTTTCTGAAGCAAACCCTTGGCCCCAGTAGGCTTCGACCCCGCTGGGCCCCTACGGTTTGCTGTCAACTCCTTGAAGCGCGCTTGGAACAATACGCACCGTCGACGTCTTGGGCTGGGTCCGGACGGTTATCGTACGGTGGGACGGCGAGCTACCCATCACTCGCCATAACACACACTGTCGCAAGTCAGTCGCTGTCACCATGCATGCGTGCAAGGATTAGATGTTTGGATGGTTGGATGTTGTCTCCAGATTCCATGGTGATTTCTAAACTATAGCGCCAACTAGGCGTATACTACTCGAGACACAAATAAAGTATAATACGACTATCATCTGAGTCTCCAGTAGTTTAGACGAGGTGTATTGCTAGGTTTTTGGGTTTATAAGGTTTAAAATACATTCGCTATCTAAATTGTTTCATTAGCGATACAAGAATGCAATTTATTATAATCCTGCGTATTTCATGCAGTAGTAAGATTATTACATTGTTATCAGTTGTATCAATACAATTTTAATGCGCGATACATTCACAGAAATATTTAATCTACACTCGTATTCTCGCATGTTGACACGGTTTAGCATAAAAAGGCAATATTTAGCGTCCTTAGTAGCGGCAGACCTCGGCGGCGCGTGAGTCATCAGCCGATCCCCTCATGTAATGCACCCGCCGCGTGTCTCTTCACGTCGAAGCTACCCTCCTGTCGATAAGGAAACCGAGGGAACAAATTTAAATGGGAAATGCCTGGAAATGGCTCACGCTATTGTTGTACGATATCCAAAGGGGAGATATCGAACCCAATATCTATCCGACTATTAGCATTGATATTTATTTTGTGTGAGAATTCAAAACAAACTCGTAGCACCCCCGCGCGTACTATACGGAGATCAAGCCAGCTGATTGATTAGAATAAATATATCAGTCTGCTTCTGATAGATTTTATCGGCCATGCATCGGGGATTTAACAGCCATGTCGCCCCTTGCCCAGTTAGAATCACACGAAAAAAAAAAACTGAGGCGACACTCAAGAACTTCGAACTTCGTGTATGTAGTAGACGATATAAAATTGAAACTAAACAATCTAAAATAGTGTATAGCGGTATTAGAGTTCTTAGCACTTTTAGAACATAATCAGACAGAAGGATCCTCCCTTTTCAACGGAGGTACATATGTGATACTTTACATTTTGCGGAACAGATTCCGCGTACCTGTAAATATCTTTTTTCCGCTGCTTGCCACATTAAGTCAAAAGAACCTGCATTTATAATAATTATCATTGAAATATTGTTCTCTTAGTTTAGTGTGAGAAGTTGGCGTGGTTCCGCCGCGCACTGGCGCTCGTGGGCCATGCTGCTAACTCCGTCCCCGGGCGCCGAGTGTGGATGCGCACTAAACTTTTATTAAAACGCAGCGAGAAGTGGCAAGTTTTGAAATTTACTTATTACCGTGACGGCATAATGTTTTACGAGGGAATTACTTCCAGTTATTTCATTTGAACGAGTATTCAATACTGTAAGTTAATGAATGTCGACGATTGGCGAGCTGCCGAAACTGTAACTTTTGCAGTAGGATTGTTTCTAGTCTGACGAAGTTAGGACACAAGTTTACAAGCAAAGTTGACCAGGTTCTGTAACGAGATTAATGAATATCTATGACTCTTGTTCGTGCTACTTGGCAAACTTCAATATTGCTCGACAAACTTTAGAATTTGAAGTTGCTAAATACAGTGCGCTTTGTGACTTCAAGCACAGTTAGAATGCAGTTGGTTCACAATAGTCAAGTTTATTTTTAACCAAAGTAAGTTTCAACTCTATGTCTTTCCGTTCCTAAAATATTGGATTGTAGTGTATGAAATGCTTGTATGTTTCGTAACGAGTGATAAATAATAATAATAATAAATCATTTATTATCAGGCATCTAGGCCCATAGATATATACCTTACAGACTAACATATATATAGATAAAACTTTTGTTAATCAGTATACATTATCCGTATCTCGATGCTTTACAAAATTGCTCACATTAGGAATTACTCATGTATTGTACTGCGTTTACAATAAGTTTGGCAACAATACTGTTAAAAAAAAGTATTATACCGTTTGTCACTACATTATAATTTTTATTGTTGATTGTTGAACAAAAATAAAGTAAGTAAGTATAGAAAATACTGTTTTCAGCGTTAAAATTCTTAACATTATACTATGTATGTACCCGTAAGTGTTAGACTTAGGCGCTAACACAATTTTTTTTATTGAGTTTTAGAAATAATCGAATTATCTCCTCCTTCATTTTAATTTTAGTTTTCATTGTGATAGGGCGTATGAGGTTTTTTTAAAAAAGACTGTAAGTGAATAAGTTGTGCGAGAAATAACATCAAACAAATAAAATACTGTTAATTTTTTTAAATACTGTTTAATATTGTTCTCAAATAAAAAAATACTTTATTTCTTGTAAATAAAAGTTGGTCAAAGTAGTTACAAACACATAACCTCACATACAGAAGACACTGAGACCCAGAACAATTATCCGCAGGTTATATAAAATTTGTTCTGTGCGGGAATCGAACGACACGAAGCATTGCAGTCAATCGCTCAACCACTGCACCACTGTGGCGAAAAAATGAAAGAATAATTTATCCATGGATGCATCCATTGTATTGTGTAGGATAGTTAGCAAACTACCCTATACAATATAGGGGATATTACATGTTTCGAGGCTCTAGTCGATTTAACATCTTAGTTACATACGTCAATAGGAGTGACGAAAATCAAAGCCAAAGTATTTAAGTGATTTTTGGTGATACAGCAGGTCCCTTTTTTAGGTGGGAGATCATCCAATGAGTTTTCCCGCTCTTGAGTGGAGCGCGAGGGCATTTCTGTTTTCTAATTCCAGAAATCCACTCCTTTGGTTCAATCATTGCCTTTGTTTTAGGGCCTCAGAGTTCTGTATACGGTTAATTTATGGCAACTCAAAAAGCTACCCACTGGGCATACATTATCTAACAATATCAGAATTTAATTCATTCAATTTAAGCAAACGCCGTCATTCGCTCTCTCATTATCTTTCTATTGTGTCTCTAATTACAAAATTCGAAAAGTTAAAATTGATATAACATACAAAACAAAATGGCAAAATTGAAATTGGAATAGGAATTCAATTGCAGTCTTTATTATTCATTTTCATTAATTAATCATAGATAGAACATGAAAAATAATTAAAAATATATAGTACACAATATAACTCTTACCTAAAATATGATGTCCAAAAATTCCTCAGCATCGCTGTCGACTGGAAGTGTGCCCAAAAGGCTAACGGCATTGCCACATTGTATTGCAATGCTTAATCTCTGACCAATTAATTAATTATTCAATCCAATTAATTATTATTGGTACAGACATAATCATAGTCTATTAGTCAAGTTTTCCAGCATAAATACATAATTATCAATTTAGTTTGTAACAAGAAGGAATTCGAACCACATGATTCGAACTGTTCATCGAAAGTGAAACGCTAAATACTGAAACACCGACGGAAATGCGAAACACATATTGCAAGGACGCAAATTGTGTGCACAATATACACCTTTCAAGTTTGCTAACTTTCCTGGAAGGGGGAAGTTGAACTTCGCGACTGTTACATTGTTGTCACCGCAGTTCGAATGTGACAGTTTTCGGTCCCATAGTTATTTGTGACGTGGGTATTTCACATCATCATTATTCAGCCTATTGGGGTTTTTTTTGGTTGGAAAATCATCCAATGACATCCCTCGCTCTTGGGCGGAACGGGGCACAATGTCAGACTTTTACTGACTAGAAACCCACTCCTGTTCCTTCCTTGCCATTGTTCCAGGGCCCCGGGGATCTCTTTCGCATCACCCATGGCCCTAGTAGGCTTCGACCCTGCTGGGCCATAACAGTTGCTTACAACTCCTTGAGACGCGCGTGGAATACTACGCGCCGTCGATGACTTGGGCTCGGTCCGGACGGTTATCGGACGGTCGGACGGCGAGTTTCGCTTACAGGAGCCTATTGGGATGTGTATGCGTTTTTAGATTCTAGAGATTCTAGACTATTATTACCCTTCTATCTTTATAATTTCAACGTCAGGTCTTTCATGAAATCAAGTGAAGATCTAACTAATCTTATGAAATCAAGTGAAATTAAATTTTATAGATATCATGCGATATATGTCACCACAGTTAGAAACGCCTCTTTTTGAGGGTATTAAAAATATTTCACTAATAAAAAGAGCCCACTACTAGACAAAGTCTTCCTCAAGCTTCACCACATTGACAGGTCCTGTGATTTTTACATCCAGTGGACTCCCGCCGTTCTCTACAGCCATGGCCGTGTCCATCATCCACAGCTACGTGGTCTCGGTGCGCGGCCTCTACTCCAAAACTTTTCAGATCCTCGACCATCAGTCCTGCGGACAGAGTTTTAGTGACCGTGGTCACTATAATAATAATAATATAATATATTCCACAACTATCACACAACGCCGTCTAGTCCCAAGCTAAGCAGAGCTTGTGTTATGGGTACTAGACAACTGATAAACATACTTATATATTTCTAAATACATACATATTATAGATAAATTACACCCAGACACAGAACAAATGATTATGCTCATC
Source organism: Mythimna lalbum (assembly GCA_949319445.1). Classification (NCBI taxonomy): domain Eukaryota; kingdom Metazoa; phylum Arthropoda; class Insecta; order Lepidoptera; family Noctuidae; genus Mythimna; species Mythimna lalbum. The sequence continues at coordinate 7,557,924 of OX439351.1, read as the reverse complement.
ACATAAACATTTGTACTGGGCGGGAATCGAACCCACGACCTCCGGCATAGCAGTCAGGGTCACTAACTACTAGACCGACAGGCCAGTCGATCACTAAAACTCTTTTGGTAATTCTTCATAGATGTAATAACAAATTTTCTGTTTTCAGATTTATTTCTAAACCTATTCTATAAGAACTTGCTTTATGGCAAATTTCAAGTTTTTGGGTCAACGGGAAGTACCTACCTTATGAATTTTGATTTTCTCAAGAGTGTTAAAATATACTTCTTATGCGACATAAACGGCCGTATCCTTTTTTTCCGTTGACTTAAAAGTTTGATATTTTCACAGCTCTAAGGGACCGCAAACCTAAGTACATGGTTTTAATTTCAGCTTGATATCTTCACGCGTACCCGAGGTAAAGGGTCTAGACTGAAAACAGACAGATAGACCACAAATTGTATATAAGGGTTCCGTTTTTTTCCTTTTGAGATACGGAACTTTAAAAAACAGCTTTCGTTTGTCTACGTCACATTTTCTCAACATTTGATGCTCAACGGCCGTTCACCTTTGGACTAAAGGAGCTATTTCTCCGAATTCAATATAATCAATCAACTTAGTTTTGAATAGGTATCTAATTGGCATAAACAATTAACTACTCTCAATTGAATATTACATTAATTTGATTTGAGATAGTTGATGGTGTTAATGTTATTAATTGTATGGAATAGTCTCTTAAGAGAGATCATTATCTAGAGTTAAGAGGAACTTTAAGTTGTTGTGAATTTACTCTTTAACATATAGGGAATATGAATGTAATTTGTTTATTGACTTTAATTCATTAAAAAATCAAAAATCTTAAGCGAACGCCAGCGTTCGTTCTCTCATAGTCTTTCTATTGTGTTTCTAATTACGGTATATGAATATTTTTTTAACTTTAATAAAGAAATATTATTACAAAGTAATTTATTTATTTATTTATTTATTAGGATCGTCAACATTACATGCACTGGGAATTTACAGGATCATTTCTTATAACTAACCAAGTGCTGCAACACTTACAGACAATCACTACATTAATATTATAGAACTTTAAAAACATACAAACACATTAAATCATTAAGTTAATTTTCAATTGTACCTATAGTATATCTAGGAGATTAATAAATTAATAATTAAGGTTCAAATTATGTCAGCAATAAAAAAAATGGGAATTGAAAATTACATTTAAAAAATACAGACGAATGTCAAATTGGATTAAATAATTGAATTAAATTAGATTACATTAAATTAAATTATTACATTAAATTAATTCTGCTGTTAACCTTATTAGACCAAACAAATATTTGTTCCATGTGGAAATCGAACTTTCAACCTGCAAATGCTCAACTGCTGCCTCAATAGAACTAGCTACGGGTATCTATTACCACTTTGATTTTAGGTATCCGGTTAGACGGCAAGGTTAGCGCAGTGGTTTAAGGATTGGCATTATGGAAGGAGTGGAATTATTAAGGAAGTTAAGGCGGCTTAAACCACAGCCAACTTAGCCAGCTCCTTAGTAATTTGCTATTGTATAATAATTATTATTAAAAAAAACATTGCAAAAACATATTTTTTATTATGGATAGGCTCGCGTTTGACCACTATCTCATTTGATGGTAAACGATGATGTGGTCGACAATGTCACAAAAAAAAGAAAGAAAATGTAAATAAATAATAAAAAAAGTTTTCAAAGTTGATCCTACCGTAAAAAATTAATCATTGTCATAGACACTTTCACACTTTGAAAAATTCCTTTGGTGGTCGAGCAATAAATTAAAGTCACCATGTATACACCTTTATCTCAGGAGTGGTCTACCACAAAACTATTTAGGTCAGCAGTAATCACCAAGTAAGACTTAGGTCTCTAGTATACTAGGCTAGTAAATCTAAAGCTTTTGGAACAGTTGTTAATATTCATAATCACTACTCTGGCTTCCTTTGTGTTCCTCGCTTTGAACCCTGAGTCAAGTTGAAATGATGTCGAAGTCTCCTCAAATTACCTTTATCTTTTTTAAAAGTTTAAAGGGCTTAGTTAAAAGGGCTCTTTCTCCGAACTTCAGCAGCAAATAACTTATATGAGATCTTAATCAGAATATAAGAAACTAGCTTTCCGCCCGCGGCTTCGCCCGCATGGACTACAGTTTATATCGCGCGGGCAGAGACCCGTGCTCAGCAGTGGAATTATAGGTAGCCTATGTTATTCCAGTGTTTCTTCTACCTACCTACCAAATTTGATCTAAATCCGTTCAGTAGTTTTTGCGTGAAAGCGTAACAGACAGACAGACAGAGTTACTTTCACATTTATTATATTAGGATTGAGCCGTCTGGCGGCCATTCTCGTACATCATCGTAAAAAAGCCCTAACAGCGTAGATTCCAGGAGCTACGTCTAGACTGGTACTGGTTTCATTACCTACATCATTTACCTAATTAATAACACGCTATTTAACAAGTTTGAGCTTCGGTATACATGAAAGACAAACCACGTGTAGAGGATTTTCATTAGCACTGTTTGAATGATTAGCTATCTTGTACACTGCCTTTTTATGAGGCCTTTCAGAATTTATTATATTTTGTGCTTCAATAGTAGGTAAGCGTTAATAAAATTCTGTTATCATAAAGTTTTTTTTTTTTTTTGTAGAATTTAAAGGAGTGACTGTAAATTAAAGTTATATGTGATAAAAATAATAAATTTAGATGGTAGAATTAGTAAGTGACTGACTGCGAGTGACGAGAAATCAACAGAACAGCAACTTACAAACGTCAATTTGAGTTACATAAAATACAAAATGAGAAGCGTCATAGTATTTGAGCGAACTAATATTTTTTGAGTGTCAACGTTACGTCCTGCATTTTTTGCAATATTTGGCAAATTATCTTAAATATCGAAGTAAAGATTCCATAATATCGAAATGTATGTATCATGTATGTCACAAGATAATTTAATAATTCGGATATTGTGATAACCCGGGTAGTTAGAAAATGGTGAAATATAATCAACTAAGAAAAACTTAGACGTACGTGGTAGATCACAGTTCCAACCTAACCAATAGGTTAGGTAGGGTAGGTGTATCACCCAATTCAATCCAAATCGGCCTGCGACTAGATAATAATTAGACAATGATGAAAACATTTCTTAAAGTGAACATTTTAGTAGTTCGTTATGGGTGACTAGAAATAAAATTGAGGTTTTACCTCAATTTTGTTTCGACCCGAGCCATCGCGAGGGTCTTAAAAGAGCTGAGAACGGTAATCCTATTATATAAACATATAAACTCACGTGCATCATACGATGTTTTTCAGTATACACTTGTGTAGGAAATAACAGTAAAACTAGTAATTTTATTGTGACATGGCGCTAAAAATCTGTTTTCAAAATGCGGGCGCATTTTATTTTTTTTACCCCTAGGAAAAGGCTAAAGGTATTTTGAGCATATATTCAGATCATATTTGCCAAAAACCGCGCTCATCTTAAAATAGCGGTAGATAACAAAAAAAAATCATGTACGATTTGTTTAATAAATGTTTGGTTTATTAAATAAATCTTTTGAACTAGTTAAAATGGACAAAATTGCATGAAATAAGTAAATATAAGGCACTAATTTATACTATTAATTTTCGTACTCAAAATTTATTTTGCGAACAAAGAGGTTAAACAAAAAGGTTTTAACTACATTATAGCTTTAGTGCGCAATAGTAATCAAAATATCACAGTTTAGTAAAAAGAGCCGTTATTTACTTAAGTGCAGTGCAATAAGAGTCACTTTCTGAGCAAGTTTATTGAAAAATATATTAAAAGCTTGTAAAAAAAAAGCCAAGAAAGAACTTTTTATCCGTAACTTTTCTTAATATTTTTACAAAAAGCTACAGGTTACTTTAATAAATAATGAATATGCAATTTTCACCTCTCTCCTGAAAATCTGCGCCCCTGTAAGTCTTTCAGGCCGGTCGGTATTTAATATAGCGTCGGCATGTAGCAATAAACAATATAACGTTCATATAAGAAGATAATGGCGTACAATGCTGATATATTATTATATAACGTTGGCAAACCTGGGAGTGCTCGTGAACATTACATGCTGTTAATTTGTGTAATAGTGTTGTTAGGGTGGTACTATGCTACCCTAAAGGCCAATTAAAAGTTCGCATAATTTCTTTACATTTGCATAAAGTGTTATCTTTGCTAAACTGTTTGACTCATTCTGTAGGTGGTTAGGACTTAATACCTGCAGTTGTATGACTGTACGTGATGGTCCAATTATTAAGGCAATTGCCTTTTATGCACAAGGTTGCGGGTTCAAAACCGGAAAAGTACTAATGTGACCTTACTGACACCCCAAGCCTTGGAAAGCACGAAATGTTATTGGTGTCTGTGATCATTCCTAGTTCTTTGACAGTTGTTACAGATAGTCAAACGCCAAATTAGATAGACTTTAATTAAAATTACTAATAATTAATAATTTTATTGCAATTTTGTAATAATAATTACTGTCTCTCTAATTATTATCATAATTATAATTTTGTATTAATAGCTAACATAGCGTTAAAAAAATGTTAACACCTCAATGTTAACTATGTTTACAAATTAACAAATAAATATGAATATAAAAAAGTCAAACCATCACTCTATCCAAGGAATATCTTGTTGCCCATGTAGCGACATCTATGACGCCACATAAGAACTACGAAGAAAATACGAAAACCTGCATCGCGCAATCAAAGTTCTCCACGTGATTTGAATAATTGACAGCCCGAAATCAACTATCGTATACAGACCATAACACCTGTCTGGTCGGAGGATCCTTCCTTTTCAATGGAGGTAAGTGGGACTTTACTCCCTGTAACAGGATTGTGGAGGTCTGGTAGACAGTCACACCATACAAAACATGGGTAGTGAACGGATGCGGTTGGACTGGAAGATAATCTAAAGCTAGTTAAGAAAAGGTTAGGGAGGTGTTGAGTTAGTTAGGAGATGATGAGTTGGGCTGATAGCTGATCGGGCTGCGGGATTGTTTGCAGTTACCACGACCCTGGAAAGAAGTACAGGTGGGTTTTAGTTTAAAGTATGACACTCCCCTTCCCTCCACCTAGAGCGACAGGAACATAAAAAAAGAAAAGTGTTTAAACAGTTGTATGTGTAAAGGGAATTGCGTTTTTGGAAGGACCTTCCGCATCTCCGCCTCCATTTATCAAAAACTCCACTACCTCTAATTTCCCTCTTGTCAAGTTTTTAATGAGTTTGTCACATTGATTTTCACTGACACGCCGTATTATTATTACAACTTCAATGTCTATTTAAGTTTTTATTTTTTTAATTATTTATTTTATGTTTTCAAAACGTATAAAATGCCATTCGTCGCTTAAATTCTTTAATTATTTATTGTTCACTATAATAACTTATAAAATAAGTGGATAAAAAAGTTCATGTACATAGGCGAGCTTAACTCAAAGATGACTTTTCTTTCAGCAAACCATTGAGCGATAGAGTGAGATGACAATAGAGGGTAGAGTCCAGTGTACAATTTGAAAATTAGAAATATTATGAATAAAAGCCGTCTGTTCGAAAAAAGTTCTGTTTAAGTCAAAATCGGGAACTTCTTAGGAGAGGAAATAAACTAATAATAGCTGACTGAGTTTTGAGAAAACAACTGACTTACGCCTTGGTCCTATTTTTTTTTTTGTGGCGAATTCATCCAACGACATCCTCCTCGATGAGGGCGTGTCAGACTTTTACTTAAATTGTTTTGTTCTACAAAATATTATTCTAATACAAATAACTTCAGGTGCTGTAAACTTACAACGATATCTTTGCTTACAACATATCCAAGCGGATTCAAGACAGAGTTCATTTTAACACAATAGAGCTTCTCATTTTACACATAAACTTACCGTACCTATTTGTTGATTCTTACAGAAACCACCATTGAAGTAACTGAAGATACAGGTAATTATAATACGTACCTATCATGCTAATTAACAGCGCCCAGTGGGACACCACGGCAATGGATACACACTACACAGTACACAGGTATATAAGTGGATACGACAGAGTAATCTGGACATCCTTAACAAGATTGGGGATAGGCAGCTTTGAATAAAAATAAAAGGAAAAACAGTACGAAAGCATTTGTCCAGTAGTACGAAAAAACAAATAACCTGGGCAAGTACGAATCGGACTCGCGCACTGACGGTTCCATACGAACTTACCTATGAAAACAGTTCAATTTCCGAATTGAGTTACGAAGATTTTTTCGAATCGCAAAAAAGTTTTTTTTTGTGACATAACTACAAATTACCAGTTTTCAGATTATTTTTCCTGTTTTTGTGCTATAAAACCTTGCTTCATGCCAAATTTTAGGATTCTGGATCTACGGTATGTAATCCTATGAATTTTGATTCCCTTGAGAGTGTCGAAATATATGTTTTTTTGCGACATAAACGGCCATACCTTTTTTTCACAGCTTCAAGAGACCGCAGATTTGAGTATATGGTTTTAATTTCAGCTCGATACCTTCACGCATTCCTGAGATAAAGGACGGACGGAAAGACAAACGGACAACAAAGTGATCCTATAAAGATTCCGTTTTTTCCTCTTGAGATTCGGAACCCTAAAAACAGTATACATCATACAACATACGAGAGTTAACAGATATGCGTCATGTTGGACGCGAATAAATTCTTTTTCTTTCTTTCTAAAGAATGAAAAATCTGTTCATTTCAAATTTGCAGACTGGGATATAGCACCAAGTATCGATAGCAAAATCCTCTTTGATATAATTATGTACGCCAATTTGCAACTGACTGGCCCGTATGTTAACTATAATAATTTGAGCAATTTCCTCTTTGACTGTTTATTGCAGCGGACATTGGGATTAGCAGAGAACATATTAACAAAGTGTAATTTCGATGACAAAATGAAGCCAGTAGCAAATCTTGAAGTCATTGAAGCTTTGGTTATTACTAAAGCTATTATATAGCATATTATGTTTTTAATGGATAAAACGAGAAATTAGTATATTAGAGGATGTTTGAAAGTAGCATCAGTGACCGAAAAGTTGAAAGCCAATAATATGTGTTGGTATGGTCATGTGGAGAGGAGGGATAGATCGCACGTTACTAAAAAAGTTCTGATTATACCTGTAGATGGATTAAGAGGGCCAGGGAGGCCAAAGAAAAGATGGATGGATTGTGTGAGGAGTGATATGAAAGATAAGGGAGTTAGTTATAGTGAGACGGGTGATGGGACAGACGTGAAAAAACGTGTTGCGCCGACCTCAAGTAACATAGGATAAGGGCCGGAAGTAGAAGAAGTTTTAATAGGTAAAATTCAGACTGGAAAGGGACTTGACTAAGATCCAGATAATATTTGTACCAGACTAGGTTGGTAATGACGAGGCTCAGTGATAAGTCGAAAGCTGATGATGAGGGCAGTGATGACATCCTAGTGTGTTGGCATCCTACCAGGCCTGTGGGATTGTTCGAAAGAATAGCCATAGCCTTTGCAAAGGGTAACTGAAGGAATGAATGAAATAAATTTTAGTTATTAAAAGTCTGATATTCCCGAACAGAGCGGAAGGAATCATTTGATGATTAATTAAATAAAAATAAAAGCTTTTAATGAAAATATTTTTTTCATAACTAACTTTTATAGCTCGTTATACCTATATAGTTAATACCCGTCAAGACAAATCATACGAGCCCAAACTCGATGGGGTTGTGTCGTTTAACTACCACGTTCTTATAGTTACCTTCCGGTTCCATCATCAGATCAGCTCCTTGTCGTAATAATTTTGCATTATCATCTGATTTACACATATATTCAAAATTTCAACTCAATCGGTAACCGGAAAGCGAGTCAAATTTAATTTACAAGATTTGATGACAGACAAACATCGGGACAGGTGAAACTAAATAAAGCTTGTAAAATAGCTGGGGAAGCAAAACCGAATATAATATACATGTATGTAAGATCATAAATAGGTTGATGGTCGGCCCTGTTCCGCATATAATCCCTCGTCACCGACTATGACGCCCTGGGGAAGCGGTGAACACTCTATTGGAGGCTGAGAGCGACAAACACAGACACAGTAATAAAAGAAATATGAATTAATGTTCACTCTTCGGCACACAAGAACACAAAACCAGCAGAACAATGCTATTGAATATACTTTATGGGGCTCCGCAGTTTACACATGGTGCCTTTATTGATGCCCGAAATTATTCATAAAATACATATTTAATATATACAACTGAACAGGTTTATAGAAAGATTTTGTCTAAAAGAGAAAATATTTACCAAGAGTTGATATTTCGTTTTTTTTATCAGTTTCATTTTAATTATCTTCTGCTTAAAAACTGAAAGCTTTATCTAAACACTTCCCACTCTGGGTGGAGTGAGAGGAAGTGCCAGACTTTTACTGGTTAAAACTCACCTGTGTTGCTCCAGTAGCGCTTGGCTTTCCAGGGCCACATCAACTCTTTCAAACAATTCGGGATTGTTTTAGCCCACACATGTATGTCAACTGCCCTAGTGGACCTTGTCACGTAATGCTGACATCAAAGAACCTGACAGTTATGTAATGACAAGCCAATTTAATTCACAAAATTCAGGCTACACGTAGTTTCCTAGAATAAGTGGGCAATTAACCTATGTAAATTGAATAATTTTAAAATATTCCCGGTCGAGCCCATGTCAAGGGATAGCGGAGGTGAAAATTCTAACTAGTTTGACCCGACAGCCACCTCCCGCTATTCTGATTAACAAAACTTTGCGGCCACCGCCCACCAGACAGTTTCATAAATGTCCTGCATTTAAAGTTTTCAACTTAATAATATACCAGTCAAGTTGCAAAATTTACCTCGCGGACGTTTGTACAGAGGTCGCCAAGTTGAAGTCAAGTCCAACGAAATTACTTAACTGCGGAGGGCAGGGCAAATTGAAAGCAGAGAATACAGTTCTTCAATGCGATACTTAACCTAAGAAAATTACGATCTCACAAATAATTTTAAAAACAAAGATTCGAAATTCGAAAAGCTCCGGAATTCAGTTTTACTAACCGTCATTCCGAAAATGGTTTTAGGTCGTTCGTAGCTCCTCTGCCTATCAGCACGTTAATGCTTTAAGAATTGTTATTCCTACCTGAGAGAGCATTTAGGAGAATATTGATCTGCACAAAGCTATAATTTCAAACAGTATCTGCATAATTGCTGAAATATGCAAAATTTTACGAATGGATACTACCTATGAAGGTTGCTCGAAGAAAAAGGGCAATTACAGGCCAGCAACGAATTTCCCTCAAGTTCGCTTAAACCTGGTGAAGGCTTTGTATCTGCGCCTGCTATTCATTCTAATTATGAGCCATTCATTGTAAGAGTATGCGATACAGGGCGTTAATTGCCGAGATTACTTGTGCGTACCCGCCCATAGGTCTTGGTTAATTTTAATGGCGCCTAAATGAAATACTGTGTGTGTAAAGTTGTGCGAACAACGCACAAGTAACTCAGCCATTACTCGTCCGTCTCGTTTGTATCAGGCTGAATCTTTTATAAAGACGAGGCGTGTCCCCCGGCCGCGGCTCCTCTAATGATGATATACTCGCGCGAGTTCCCACGGGCGGTGTAATTTTCCCTTAGTAAAGCTAGACTACACACACACCATCGTGTTGTCCGAACCAAAGTGAAAACAAATGAAGAAACGCCTCCGTTTAATCATTCATTCGTGTGCGCCACGTGAGGCGGGTTTATTGAGATTTATTTTGCCTTTTATCGGTCAAGCGATGGAGGCAGTTACTTATTACAACTGTACCGCGGTCGCACCTGCCTCCCCACGCCTACTATACAACATTTAGAGACACAGATTTCATGAAACAAAATCATAAATAAATATCGATTTGTTCAATTAAGAGACTCCTTTTCCACTCGCCTATCGTAAACATCGAAAATCAATCCAAAAAATAGCTCCAGGAAATAGCTGTTTTATTTTTAAACTCATAAAAGTTTTTGAAAAATATTGTCGTCATTTAGAATCTTAATAAAATTTGCAAGGCTTCTATAGTCTTACTTTTTTAACATTTTTTTTTTATTTTTAGGCAAATTATGAAGTGTCAAAGTTCATACAAAATAGGAGATTTTCAAAGGTCTTTACTGGATTAGTTTTACACTTTAGAAATTGATTACAATAGAAGCCTAGACAATATCTACAAGATACTGTGTTTCCAAAATATCTAATGAAAAATGTGTAATAACGTCATAATCGGTTATGAGCGGTTGTATGAAAAACATTGAAAATATGTGTCGTGATGCACCACCGTAAAAAAACATAATCGAATACTTTACTCATATCCATGAACAAAACTGTAACAGATATTTTCTTGTCAATGCAGTCTGTAAGTCAATTAAAAAAAGTCGTATTCTTAATATTAAATTTTTCGGATTATTTTCCTTTTTCCCCGAAAACCTCAATAAGAAGTACAGAGCATGTAACCAATTTATATCCTTTTCATATTCTGCATATCGTAGTCTCTTAAATTGTACTAACTTATAGAAACGTGTTTTTAATTCTTATATGTTTAACTATTGAGTTGAAGCGTTTTTATTATTCCCTATTGAATCAAAATCCGAATTTAACTATCTTTTTATCTTAATATGCGTTTTCTTAGTGTTTAACTGTTTTTAGAGGATTTCCAAATTATGGAAAATTACTTTTCAATATGTCAACAATAGTAACTTTTTGTTTAATCGTGTAGCTTAAATAATTTATTATTGTAATGATGAATAGGTACTTCTACGAAGTTTTAATAAGTGCATTTCAGACGCTCATTTGTTTTGACTCTTATCAACTAATTGGTGATTAAAATAATCAACGTTGCTAAAATGTGTGTCGAGATGCATCACCTTAAGCAATTACTTTAAATGGAACTCAAATATCTTCTTAATTTATTCATACATAAATCAAGCAAAATATAAAAGGCTCTAAGTCAAAAGATATAACACCAAAACTGTACACTTACTTCGAAATAAACGTTTTAACGTTGACTTCGACTTAACTTTGTATTTTAGTTTTCATTTCAATTAAGAAAGTATTTTTTGAAAAAACTTCTTTGTCGAAGTATTGAATATTCAATTAATCATGAACACGTTCCGTTATTTGCTTCATAGGTAGGTAGGTATGCTATTGACAACATTTCGCAAACAGGAAATATTCCACGAATTATTTTAAAATTTCTGACATAAAGCATTGTGGGTTTACGTCTGTTTGTTGGTAGCGAGTGTTTTGTTTCTTTTATCGAGTCGAGGGTGATTCGAGGGTGCGGGCATCGGGCATCGGGCAGCGGGCACGCGGACCCAACAACCCAGCTTAATTAACACGGGCCCGAAGCGAATATTAAATGTTCGCAAATAGACTTATTTGTCCATATGTCGGCCGTGGACCGAGCCTTCCGTGTACCGCAACTCGACATTAATTGAGATATCCAGAGCTTTGTTGTACACCGAATTGTACAAATTCAAGGTTAGTTAGTTGGGCAACCGCTTTAAACTAAATATTAACTGTTAGTGATGTGGTCACGATTCGTTTGTGTACAACACAATTACGTTCCAACAGCCGCTTCAAACAGTAAATTGGTATTAAATAAAATAATTACGTAAATAATTAAATACATTGAAACCCGTATTTAAATGATATCCAGTTGAACTTTATAATACGTTTCAGTGCTATTTGGTTCGTAAAATTTCGAATTTAGATCAGCAAGTTGAGCTAAATGAAATAACTCGGACACTACTCCGTAATCAGGCTCTATTTATAACAAACTACTTTTAATGAATGTTATACATGCATTGCATTTTACATCCGACTAGCTGGTGACCGCGACTTTGTCCGCGTTGGATTCGTAAAGCAACACAATGCCATTTCATCACAATTTCACGATTTTTTTGCGCGGTACCGTAATTATTTTTCTATAATAAAATTAGCATAAGTTATAAGCCTTACAACATCAGTTATCTACCTGTGAAAGTCCTTTCAAAAATGTTTTAGTATAGGTATCGATATTCATATGCACATAGTAAGAAAATGTTGTTGATATTTCAAACAGACACTTCAATTTTATATATATTTATCACTCACATAGCAATATATTGACAAATCTACATTTTCATTTATTACAATACTAGGACCAAAGATTATACAAATGTTTAAAACATTTTATATCAGAAATTGTGAACATCACAATTTTTACAGACTATAAGCCATAATAGATATTCAAGAATATAAATTATCCACTTAAACTCAATTTTGAATTTACTGTAGATGTACCAATATTTTACTAGGTGAGCATTATATCTTATGTATGTAATGTAATGTAAATGAATGTAAAGATATTTTTTTATTTAATGATTGTCTTATATTTAAACTGGATTGAAACATCACCCGAATAAAAAAGTAACTGCTAACTAAATCAGGACAAACAAAGTTCCTGCATTCAACAAATAAAAAATACAAAACTAACCGGTACGAAATTAAATAAGAATATCTTACCCAAAAACGTCCAGATCCTTTAAAAGAGAGCACAGTATCCACAGGATAATATTCCCTCTGGAGGGTAGAACGTTCTGGCAACTGAATGTGCTTCCCCGGGGAATAGGATTGGGCTCACTACAATAGTTTAAGAGCGGGATGCCGAGCTACAGTACAATCTCTAGCTATTGGAGCGCTATTTTCACCTCTTGAGAGCAAATAAGACTGAGGCGAAGTTTATATGGAGCTAATCTTCGAGTAAGGTGGGAATTACAACTGAAAAATTGGATGCTGGATCTTTTGTGTTTACACTATCTGCTTCCAGTGACTTCGCCCGCGTAATAGTTGAAAATTATCTCAAGGGAACTGGCGGGATACAAAGTATCTTAAGTGCTATTTCAGGATATGGTCTACCCGTGTACCAAGTTTAATTGAAATCCGGTCACCCCTTCGACACACCAACACTCATAAACTTTCGTCTTTATAATATTAGTGTGATTTTGTGATTAGCCACCATGATCGAAATTTGGGCGAGAGAATTATAGCTTTTATGCATCAACTAGCTGCTGCCAGTGGCTTCGCCCGCGTAATAGCAGAAAATTATCCCAAGGGAACATACTTCCGGGATAAAAAGTATTTCAGTCCAGGACATGGTCTATCCGTGTACCAAGTTTCATCAAAATTAGTTTTGCCATTTAGGCGTGCAGAAATAACAAACAAACTCACTTTCGCTTTTATAATATCTATTAGTAAGGAATAATGTTGAGTCCGTGATTACATTCACTATACCTAACTTTTTTTCTGACATATGTAATCTGAGGTTTTCGCTCATTTTTTGTTGTTAGCCTTTACTAACCCACTGCTAGGCTTTATACTTTTCTTAAGCCTTCTTTTTTTAGAGCGTTTTTATGGTCTGCCTCGATGTCTACCATGTCAAGTGACCTATTTTGTAGCCATTTGTCTGTGTGACTTGTGGTAGATTTATCTTTCGTATTTTCTGGTCTTATTTTCCAAAGCCAATATGTGTGACCAAATAGAAATTCTTTAGAGGTACTGACTTTGTTTCTGATTATCTCTAAAGTACCTGCAGAAACACCTGTAAGAGTAGAAATAGTGTTCTGCTATAAGTACACAGCAACAATAGATTCTATTATTTGTCCGCCTTCAGCATACAAAAATGTTGTGTAAATAATAAAGTTCGGAGATTTCCACAGCAAAATTGTTTATAATTTTTGCAAAAATCTACTACACTCTCGATATTTTAGTCTTACCTTCCTCTTTTCCCATACCATTACAAAATAGCCTGCACTATACTATTGAAACTTTCTACATTGCAATGGGATGTTTGAAACTCCGCGAGCAGGCAATGTGCGCCATCTAGCGAATAGTCTTAGAACTAGCGCGAGACGCACGACTGCAACAACGGAAATAACTTGAGCTTCTCTCGCCAGGATGTGTACGGAACCACGGAAATAAAGTTGATAAATTGTGGAAATTTCAAAATCAGTTAAAGTTATGTTTTCACTTATTTATGCTGAAACCTTTTTATCATTCCACCCATTTATACCACAGCATCCATTTAGAAAAAAGTATTACGAAATAAACCATTTTTTTTATGTTAACATATTTTTACTTGTTTATTACCTTCATTGTAAGGGTCATCAGCCAAAAATTTGAAAAAAGAATTTATCATCATCATCATTTCAACCGAAAGACGTCCACTGTAGGACATGAGCCTTCCCAAAGCGTTGCCACAACGACCTGTCTTGTGCGTCTCGCTTTCACCGGATCCCCGCATCCTCACCAGGTCATCGGTCCACTTTGTGAGAAACCTTCTAATGTTGGGTCTTCCGGTGCGTGGTCGCCACTCCAGAACCATAAAAAGGAATTTAAAACTATGATTTTACACAGTAAATTGGTTTTAAAACGTAAAAAATATAAAAAGTTGTAAACATAAATAACTTGTTCCACTCTGAACGATTCCTGAAGTTTCTGTGAGGTACCTGCAATTAAATAAGATACAAGTTTTTACAGTAAAATCATTTCATGCATAAAAATTAAATATCGACGACAAAGGTTGTTAAAGAGACTATTGTTTGGAAATCAATCTCTACTATCATATTTTAAAATAAATAAAAAAATAACTGGAATATCGTATTTATTTTTCATAACAAAGCATGACCTTTGATGCCGCACACAATAAAAATCAAAACAATAGGAAGGTACACTCCAAATTCATACAAATAAGAGTGATAGCTGCTCTAGCGTCAATATTCTAACTCGCCGATGTGTCATGCATGAACCTTCACAGTAATTAACGGTTGTTCAAACAAACTATTAGCTATGCAAAGTCTTTAATTATAATAATTAATGCGCTGGTAAAACACACTATAATTTACATTATTGCATATATTTGGTCTGAGTCACAAGTGTGCACCCCAATAAAATTGGTTGAATTCACGCCACACAACCCTATAAACTGCGTATATGCCCATGAAAAAAGTGCACGCTTTAGATTAAATAAAAACTGCGAATATAATTCGTTGACACGCAATCTTTTTGATATTGGTAGTACGGTGTTAGCACGGCGCATGCGCTGGACAGTTCAGTGGCGACCAGTTTTAAATTTAGATCGGTGTCGCCGGAATTTCGCTGGCCTATTTAGACTCTGCAAACGGCAGATTTTAACTGAATTCAATATATAATTGTTATTGATGTTGATTTAAATTATTCCAGCCAGTGATTTATTAGCTAATGGACCCGTGTGATGTGAAGTGCGACTGTCCAGCTGTCGTGGTATCGTGAAGTGCGCGCGTGGTTATGTGAGAGACTGCTGAGAATACTATTCCAAGATGTTTGGCAGGACGATTCTCGTGTTGTTGTTGTTGTGGACGCAAGGTATTGTACTTCAGTGCACTCATTGTACTATACTTTCAGCTGCCTGTCTTGCCCGGTGTGTACTCCTAACCACTGTGAGCGTACGCATCCATGACATTTAGCTAGGTACTTAGATACCTACGTCTGTAGTTCATTCGCTGTCGAGTTCTACTTCTGTAACCGTGAATGAGTCACAGTCAATTATACTCAGTGTCAAAAATCTCTGCTTGTATTATTATTTATGAGCATTTACATCAGATTGTCGTAAATGAAGATCAATAAAAATATTATAATAAATCGTTTATTTGCGTAAATAAGGTAGATACAGAAGGTTGACAACATAAATAAAATTGTTCTCTTATTCTGCCTTTAATTTCGGTGTGCAAATATAAACCAATGTATGCAGTTAAAATTAAATTAATTAATGATTAATTCATGAATCCCCAAGCGACACCCGGTGGCCGCGCATCTATTGTCTTACTATTGTGTCTCTAATTGACGGTATCTGAAGGGTTAAAATCATACAATCATTATACAAATTTCTATTCCTTTAATATTAAAATTGTATTGTTGAATTAAAAAATGACAATATAACAATGAAAACTTACAAAAATAACAATCACAAATATCAATAGTCACATCAATAATAATCCTGTTAATAATAAAATCATATCAATAAATACCCATGTCAATAATACTCATGTCAAATATAATAATCATGTCAAAACTTAACTTAATTTGTAACCTAAAAACTCATGTACACTATAGAAACACTTTTCAGTTAAAAACCTCTTCAAGCTACTTTTAAATCTAGAAAAATGTAACTTTTAATAGAATTAGGTAATTTATTATACATTTTTATAGACATAATATAACTATTGTTACCTGTTAAGGTGAGATTTGTCCTCGGTTGAAATAACTTATTAGTATACATAGATCGAGGGGCATAGTAGCTTGTCGCCTGCTCGAAAAGTCTCTTGTGTTTAAAAAATGAACATACAAGACTCTAATATGGCAATGATAAAATTTTATGTTTTCAAAAAAATTACGACATGACTATTTGTTTTTTAACCCAAAAATAGCTCTCACACATTTTTTCTGCATTACAAATGCTTGATCAATTTCCAAACAAAACCCCACAGGATAATACCATACCTTAGAACGGAGGTTATATAGCCATGAAAAGCCATTATTGCGGCATTTCTAGATACCTCGCAGCTTATACGCCTAAAAGAGTACATAAAACTATTTATTTTGGCGTAAATGTCATTAATATGATTTATCCATGAGCAATATTTATCTAGAGTTATTCCAAGAAATATAACAGAATCAGTTTCGGTCAAAACAACCCTTTTATAGGATACATTTAGATCCAACGGTTTTGATCTGACTGGCCTGTTGGTCTAGTGGTTTGTGGCCCTGACTGCTAAGCCGGAGGTCGTGGGTTCGATTAACAGTCAGGACAAATGTTTGTGTTGTGATGAGCATGATCTTTTTTTCTGTGTCTGGGTGTAATTTATCTATAAAATGTATGTATTTAGAAATATATAAGTATGTTTAATAGTTGTAGTACTCATAACACAAGCTCTGCTTAGCTTGGGACTACACGGTGTTGTGTGATAGTTGTGGAATATTATTATTATTATAGGTATGAAATAGAATAAATTTTGTTTTATTAATATTAACCTTTAAATTTATAGCCTCTAACCACTCTATAGTTCTTTGGAGAACAATGTCAATTTCGTTTTCAAAAGAACTTTTATCGTGTCCCTTGATTATAATTAGTGTATCATCGGCAAATAGTACACATTTGTGATTGATAATGTTTAGGAAATCATTTATGTAGAGCAAAAACATTGGTGCCCCTAAAATGCTGCCCTGTGGCACACCATATCTATTAAACATAACCGAAAATTTGAAAGATTTCATCATTTTAGTTTGTTTATTATAATTTGAAACTTCTACTGATTGTACTCTGTCAGATTTCATATATCTTGAAAGCTTTTCCAATAATCGTTCTTAAGAATAATCGTTCCTTTTCCACTCGCCTATCGTAAACATCGAAAATGGTTTAAAAGCTTGTTACTTCATTTAATGCAATCCAACGCGATGTTTGACGAAAAGGCAACGCAAAAAAAGAGAAATAACGCCTGAAAACTCTGTAAGTATTCGGTAATTCCTAGATTTACTCGAAAATTTCACAAAACTTGCTCCAGGAAATAGTTTTTTTTAACCCTTCAGATACCGTCAATAAGAGACACAATAGTAAGACAATAGATGCGCGGCCACCGGTGGTCGCTTGGGGATTCATGAATTAAACCCTTAAAGTTTTTGGAAAAAGTTGTCATCATTTAAAATCTTAATAAAATTTGCAAGGTCTCTAGAGGATTACTTGTTTTTACTTTTTAATTTTTAGGCAAATTATGAACTGTCAAAGTTCATACAAAATAGGACATTTTCAGAGGTTTTTACTGGATAAGTTTTACACAAATTTTGAAATTGGTTTCTTTAGAAACCTAGATAATATCCACACGATAGGTACTGTGTTTCCAAAATATCTAATGAAAAATGTGTAATAACGTCACAATCAGTTATGAGCGGTTGTATGAAAAACAGTGAGAATGTGAGTCATGATGCACAACCTTAAGAAACATAATCGAATACTTTACTCATATTCATGAACAAAACTGTTACAGGTATTTTCTTGTCAATTAAAAAAAGTCGTATTCTTAATATTTAATTTTACGGAAACAATCCTTTTTTCCCCGAAAACTTCAATAATAAGTACAAAGCATGTAACAATTTATATCCTTTTCATATTCTGCATATCGTAATCACTTAAATTGTACTAACATATAGAAACGTGTTTTTAATTCTTATATGTTTAACTATTGAGTTGAAGCGTTTTTATTATTCCCTATAGAGTCAAAATCCGAATTAAACTGTGTTTTTATGTTAAGCGTTTTCTTAGTGTTTAACCGTTTTTAGAGGATTTCCAAATTATTGAAAATCACTTTTCAATATGTCAACAATAGTAACTTTTTGTTGTATCGTGTAGCTAAAATAATTTATTATTGTAATGATGAATAGGTACTTCTACGAAGTCATTTCAGACGCTCATTTGTTTTGACTCTTATCAACTAATTGGTGATTAAAATAATTAACGTTGCTAATCAATATTAATAAATAACTAAAATAACTTTTTATTTTTTTAAATAGATTAGTATTCAATTATTCCTATTAATTGACATTATTATCAAATGAAACTAATTTAAAACGTGATAAGTGTGGTTATAATGCAAATGGGAATCGAACTTATAAATTCTCTCCCGTCATTTAACAAATCAAAGATTAACCGTTGAACTATTGCCTCTGTCATAGTTTTTCAAGCTGATTTTCTTTATGCTTATATGCTTATATATCGTATGTTAATGTTTTTCAGATTCAGTGAAAAGCCTACGTTTGATAGAGCTCCGGGTACCTACTCATGAGCGTGAAGGTGGATTGGCCCTCCTCGACTGCCAGTACGACCTTCAAGGGGACACTCTGTATAACGTCAAGTGGTACAAAGACGGACACGAGTTCTACCGCTACGTGCCTAAAAATGATCCTCCTGTATATTATTTTCCAATGGCTGGAGTTTATGTTGAAGTGAGTGAAAAAATGCATTCAGTTGTTTGATGACTAACAAACAACCCTATATATCAGCGGTATCCTATTCCCAAGACAAAATTGAAATATTTGGAAAATGCTGACACGGGTCATGAAATTATACATATTATATTTTCCCTTTGAACGCCAGCGACGCTTATTAGCGACAAACGTGACCATCCAGTAGAACGCCAACGACAAGTTAAGCGACAAATAGATCTAAATATGAATTAGCAAAGAAATCGTCGTCTTCTCTGTATGCTACTAAATTAATTC
This sequence comes from Mythimna lalbum, assembly GCA_949319445.1. Taxonomy (NCBI): domain Eukaryota; kingdom Metazoa; phylum Arthropoda; class Insecta; order Lepidoptera; family Noctuidae; genus Mythimna; species Mythimna lalbum. Next base: position 7,538,586 of record OX439351.1, on the reverse strand, counting down.
ACTAAACCCAAAGCGAACGGTGTTCGCTCTTTCATTGTCTTTCTATCGTGTCTATAATTACGGTAATCGAAAGGTTAAATTGATTGTATTATTTTTAGTCACTTGGTGTAAAGAGCTCATTTCCACATGTTCAAAGGGTTACTACCGGAGTTTATTTGTAGACTATTTTCGGTTATCTCTCTACTTGTATCGTTCTACACAAGCAACCATTTTAAAGAAAGACTAGTCATTTGTTTTTAATGGTTGGTAAAATGGTACAAATAGTTAAATACTAACTCGACAATACAACAAGTCTCCCTGATCAAATCATAAGATTTACCGACATCTACACTTAGAAACAACTTGTAAGAAATGTACACTTAATTTAAGTCAAATATTCAAGATGTCATAAGTGCCATTTAATGCGAGTAGGTATTTCCTACGTGTTTCGTAATTTTGCTGTAGATAATGTCAGTATTAACATTTACATAACAATGTAACTGTTGTTGTACAAGCAAGTAGCATTGTTAGATTACATCTAAATGCCAGCTAGGTACCAATAAATCATTCAACAAATTATTCATGAATGTGTCTATCGTGCGGTTTCTCTGAAACAGTCAAAGAGCTGACCTTTGACCCGTTTTCAGTTGTTGCACAAGCTGAAAGGATACACCTCGAAAAAGACTTTCAATCATGTTAACTTACAGCCTTTCATTTTAAAAGGTTCATGTGTAAATGTTATGTATTTTCTCCTGATTCATACAGGTATGTCAATAATCCGTCGACTACGTATATATTACCAATTTATTATTGCTCTGCAGAATGCATATTTGTGTTCGTATTGTATTCACTGCAAACATGCCTGTCGTGCGTCGTTGTATGATGATGAATCTGTTAGGGTTCTACGGTTACTTCAGTAGAAAATTGAAGTAAATTGATTTCAAAAACATATTTACATGACTTATGTCAATTGGTGAAGGTTGCAGGAAACCGATGGATGCGAGACGCCCAGGATCGTTCGTTGTGGCGATACTTGGGGGAGGCCTATGTCCAACAGTGGACGTATATCGGCTGAAATTATGATATCAATTAGACTTTTCTTTATATAAATAAATACAAATAATAATAACCGCATGAGATAATCTTCATACTACAAAACGCTTGCCGAGCTCGGATATTAAAAAAGAAAAGACTTTAAGACAAAGCTGTCCAAACATAGTACTCGAAATCTCCCCTCTGCGTCATTGGAAAGCTAGACTGATGTAGTCGAACAGGCTGTGATGCTGAGTGGACAGTGGACGGCAGGAAGCGGAGGATAGCTCAACTTGTCTCCGTTCCGCTTCGGTTCAATGGAAACACTTGCCACTTTTTTTACTGCTCTTCTTCATTCTATCTCGCTCAGATCCGCTCTTCTCCACTCTTCTTCATGCTTCTCCACGCATCTCCGCTCTACTCCGCATTATCGGAAATGCACCCCAAGCAGTTGCTTCTGGCTCTCACTCGAGTAGAACATTAACAGTCGTTACGAGTAGAGATAGCTTGAAAGTATGACAGTACCAAGGGATAATTTATAACCCAAAAGCCACATAGGCAACCACTTTATGTAAACTAGGTACTGATATTAACTAAATTCGTTTAGGTTGCTTTTCCTCCAAAGATGTGCGAGGTAGCACAAGGATGAGTAGCTTGGGCACGCCACGATTATGACGGTAAGTCCCCTCTTTGAGGCGTGGCTGGAAAGACCTCACGGCGTCCTTACCTTCCGCATGACGCAGGTCCTCACCGGACATGGCAAGTTCGGGAGGTTCCTGCATCGGATTCAGGCGGAAGAGACGCCCGGGTGTCGCCACTGTACGCAACGCCCGGAGGACACGGTGGAGCACACCGTCGAGGTGTGCCCTGCCTGGGCAGAGCATCGCCGTGCCCTCGTGGGGGCGATCGGCGGCGGAGACCTCTCGCGCCGGGCCCTGGTCGAGGCCATGGTCCGGAGCGAGGAGGAATGGCAGGCGGTCGCCTCCTTCTGCGAAGCAGTAATGCTTGCAAAGGAGGAGGCCGACCGCATCAGGCAACGGCGCCCTCGCCGCCGTCGCCGGGATTCCGATCCCGATTTCCGGCCACCGTAGACGCAGGCTCGCGGACGGCGAGCTATGGGTAGCTCGCTGTCCGATCGTCCGGTAATGGACCGAGTCTAAGACGTCGACGGCGCGCACTGTTCCCGCGCGCCTCAAGGAGTTGTCAGCAGCAGGAGGGGCCCAGCTGGGTCGAAGCCTACTGGGGACAGGGTTGTCCGAAAGGGAGCTCGTGCCCCGGTATGAAGGCTAGAAGGAACGGCGCGGGGTTTTTAGTCAGTAAGAGTCTGACACTGTCTCCCGCTCCACCCAAGAGCGGGTTTCGTCAAAGATGATTTTCCCCGTCGAGAAAAAAAAAAAAAAAAAAGGATGAGTAGCTTTTATAGTTTAATAAAAAAATACTGATACATTGGAGCAGAACCACTATCTGTAAACCATACAAATATTTGTTCTGTCCGAAAATAAAATGAAATCACTCAACCACTGCAGCTGAACCAACCAACACGCCTGGCAAGGTACATACCTACGGTAATCTTGCAAATTACCTACAAAGATACTATTTGTAGGTCTACTATAACTAACAAATAGCAGATACCTAGTCATTACTCGGCGCTAATAGGTGTTACATGATGCTTGGTTTTGCGAAATACTCTAACCGTCGATAGACGATAATTGCTATCATTATATCATGTATGTTCACCGTAACGTGAATTATTCCCTTAATAGAATCTACTTAAATCTGACGATAAACTCTATTACTATATCTTGTCAATAATAAACAGCTATATTTTTTTATTTATTACTAGCTGCTTCCAGCTGCTTCGTGATAGCAGAAAATTATCCCAAGGGAACATACTGTCGGGATAAAAAGTATCCTATGTCCTATTCCAGGACATGGTCTATCCGTATACCAAGTTTCATCAAAATCGGTCCTGTCATTTAGGCGTGAAGACGTAACAAACAAACTCACTTTCACTTTTATAATATTAGTAAGGATGCTTTGCTTAGGCTCGCATTTGACCACAATCTCACTTGATGATAACCGATGATGTGACCGACAATGGAGCACGCTTGCCTAGAAGTAGCCCATGACTTAAAGACAGGCAGGGAATTCCACTCTTTATCTGTATTCACAATAATTTTTTTATCAAAACGCTTTGAACGTATGGGTGGGATATCTACCGTGACACGCATTTATTAATAAAAAATGGAACACGTGAATCATTAACCGAAATGTAAAAATTAACTGGTTTATGTCTCAGGTAACACACAAAAAAAACATTTATTTCTCCATCTTTTCAACTCTCCGGTGAAGTTTCCTGTTGTAAAAATATATTATTCTTGATATAATTATTATTTCTAATGACACCGGTAACCTAGACAATGTATATTTATACAAACAATAACATGTGGGACCATTCTGTTTAGCGACGTCATTGACTGGATTTGATGTAGATATTTTTAATCTCGAACGTTTATGATTGAATTATTCTACTCACGTACGTCTTGAAATAATTATTTGTTGTGTCTAGACCTTTTTTTCTTCTTACCGTTCTGTACATCTCTCTAGACTAATATTTTCGTTTTAAGCGTCTAAGCAAAACCAGAACGAGTACGGATTTTTGTATTTAATCGAATATGCTACAAACTTTGGACTCGTTGTCGTCATGGAAAAAACTATCTGTAGATAACTTTTGAACAACTTTTCGGAATTTCATACATGAACTCTGAACTCGATAAGTAGTTGCTCCTTACGTCAAATGTGCGAATACTTAGACCTTCTTCAGCATATATCACTCAAAAAACCTCGCTTTAGAGGGCTATCAAAATTCAATATTTTACTTTAGACCAATTTATTTTTCCAAAGTTCATTGCTCTGAGTTTCCCGCCATCTTTTGCTATCTGTCAAAGAATGTCTCTTTTTTTTGTTTTATGACATCGCGGGAATGTGTCACCGGCCATTCGTGTTATTAGTCATGACGATTATTCCTATTATTATTTTGGATTATTATTGTGTCTGGGTGTAATATTTATCTATACTACTTTATTTATTTATCCAATGATCTGTGGATAGTTAGTACGCAACGCCGACTACTACCTACAGGGCATTGGACTGGCTCAGCTGACGTTTTCTTAAAGAAATTAATTTCATACATGGGTAAATTAATACAAATTTAAAAAAAAGGTACTTTATTTTTTAATTTTATCGTTACAAATCGATAGTGTTTCATGTACCGGGTTGACCCTCCACGGGATTAAAACGATCAAAGTTTAGCGGTGCATATGTATGTATTTAGAAATATGTATATAAGTGTGTTTATCAGTTGTCTAGTACTCATACCACAAGCTCTGCTTAACTTGAGACTAGTATCACAAAAAGTAATGAAATTCATTAATTTACTTAAAGTTCTATCTGGTGCAGGATGGGGACTTCATCAAAAACACCTTAGACGTTTATATATTTCTTTAATCCGAAGCAGAATTGATTATGCCAGTTTCCTGTTTGACAATAGTTGTAATTCTAAACTAATAAAACTAGATAGGGCTCAAAATCAAGCACTGCGTGTCGTTGGCGGATTTATAAGAAGTACTCCGATACACGTCATGGAAAGCGAGTTATGCCTTCCTCCACTTCATGTCCGTAGGAGATATTTAGCTATTAAGTTTTTGTTAAAATCAAAGTCTATTTATAATAATAAAACTATTAAATCACTAGAAAAACTCTCACTTGTGACCGGTTCTAACTATTGGCTGAACAAGAAACTGCCATTACTGATTGACATCCTTGCACAGTATGCTTCGGTCCCAATACACTCAAGCGCTCAACTTGGAATGTTTTCACTTGACAGGTGGATTAGTAATATTGATATGTCTACTGTAGTATTTGATAAAATTCCTAGCATTTGTCAAGCTAAACGCCGATACAGTACTGCACAATTAAAACACCTTTGTATAAAATATATTCGAGAACAATATTCGAATTTTCATACAATTTTTACCGATGGCTCCAAAAACAAACAAATCGGAGGCGCTGCTTTTTTGGATCCCATACTTCTGAACCAAATGAGGATTAAGATTGATTCAGATATTTCTATTATGCACATTGAATTGATAGCAATATTAGAAGCTTTATCCTATATTCTATCAATTAATGGCGATAAATTTGTTATCCTAACGGACTCCAAAAGTTCCCTGCAACATTTGGTTCGGCATACTTCTCACATGCGAGGTAACGCGACAGCCTACGCTATATATGAAATGCTCTTAAAACTACATTCCAGCTCCAAAACAGTATATCTTCAATGAATTCCATCCCATGTGCAGTTAGAAGAAAATGATATGGTTGACTTACTCGCAAAACACGCGTGTGTTGAGGGAGTTCCCATGAATATTACCCCACTATATTCGGATTACTTTGGGAAAGCAAAAAAAAATTGTTTTGAACTTTGGCAGGAATATTTTGACAAAAGGTCAAAAGAAAAAGGGATATGGTACCGAACTATTCAGCCAGAGATTTCTCGGGTTCCATGGATAGACTGTAATCTCAACAGAAATGTAATAACTATAGCTGTAAGACTTCGTTCCGGACATATTCCATCAAATAAATTCAACTATTTAATGAAGAAAGTTTTGTCTCCAAATTGTGATGACTGTGGTGTGGTTGATGACGTTGTCCACATCTTGATGGAGTGTGTCCGGAACGAAAATACAAGAATCAATATTTTTGGACTCTGTAAAACGTATGATATTGGAATTTGTAATACAATCCTCTCTTTTCCAATGTCCGATAAAGCTAAACAATTGTTCGAGTTAGCCTTAAGGTAGATTGTAAGTTTTTCTTGTTTTCTGTACTGGGCGATGTGGTCGCTAAGCGACAAAGCCCTTTAATTAAATAATAAAAAAAAATAAAAAAACTTGAGACTAAACGGCGTTGTGTGATAGATGTGGAATATTATTATTCCGATATAGTTTGGTAATGTGACGTCATTAGTGTACAGTAAACGGTAATACGGACACTCGGTAAGTAGTGGGTGGGCACATTGTAATACACGGTAAGTAGTGGGTGGGCACATTGTAATACACGGTAAGTAGTGAGTGGGCACATTGTAATACACGTGTAGCCGCGATATACATTCAGTCAAAAAAGTATCGGGAATGGATGATTTGTTTATGGTTCCAAATTCAAAATTTTGTTTTTTTGTAGTTGTTAGATTGGCACAACTGTTTTCCATTTTGGCGCGGAGTTTGAGTTGCATCTGTTATTTATATTAAATACAGTGCTGGTTTTAGTAATATCATATATAGTGTGTATTGCGAATTTCATAATAGACAAAAATATCGAACAAAGAGTTTGTCTTAAATTTTGCATCGCCAATGGAATTTCGTGTTCGGAGTCACTGAAAATGTTACAGAAGGCTTACGGTGAATCGACTTTATCAAAAACTCGTGCTTATGAGTGGTTCAAAGTGTTCAAAAGCGGTCGAGATGTGATGGAAGATTTGCCTCGCTCTGGTAGGCCGTCAACGTCTGCAACTGAAGTTAACATCGCAAAAGTGAAGGAAATAGTGACTGAAAATACCCATTCAACTCTGAGAGAGATAGCCGCCGAACTTTCTGTATCTCACGAGTCGATCCGTACCATTTTAACTAATCATTTGGGTATGAAACATGTTGCTGCTCGGCTAGTCCCAAAAGATCTGAATTTTCTCCAAAAACTCAATCGCATGAAAGTCGCTGAGGACATGCTAGAACGAGTCAGTTCGGACCCAACATTCATGAAACGCATTGTTACTGGTGACGAAACGTGAGTTTACGAGTTTGACATGCAAACTAGTCAACAAGCTTCGGAGTGGCGCCTTCCAACTGATCCGAAACCGAAAAAACCACGCCAAAGTCGATCAAAAGTCAAAGTCATGTTGACTGTTTTCTTTGACTATCGCGGTGTTGTGCACTCTGAATTCTTACTGGAAGGTCTAACGGTAAATAAAGAATATTATTTGAGCGTTATGCGGCGTTTAAGAGAGCAAATTAGACGAAAAAGGTCAGATTTGTGGAAAGAAAATTCTTGGCTATCATTGTGAACGAATTTTTGACCAAACACTCAACAAATACCGTCCAAACTCAAATTACCACTTCGTGGCATCCGTTTTCAATCGATAGAAGACATAAAGGAGAATTCGCGGCGAGAACTGAACTCAATTCAGGAAGCAGCGTTTAAAAAATGTTTTGATGAATGGATTATTCGTTGGCGCAAGTGTATCGTTTCTAAAGGAGCATACTTTGAAGGTGATAAAATAAATTTGGATGAATAACAGACATTTTGTGTATTTTCCCGGTACTTTCTTGACAGAGTAGTACAATACACTTGCTCCGTATTTAATTTTATTTGTTAAAATTATATTCTTCGGTCCGCGACTTCCGTTAGAGTGTAGGCCAACTATGTCATAAAGTGTATCCAATGACACTCAACAAATAGTACCTATAGTTTTCTTATTATATCTGTATAGTACTTGCGTCCAGAAACAATGTTTGAACAATTTTACGTTTTTATATAATTCTCTGTATATTTTGTTGTTTCAGCTGACCAAATGCCTTTCAGGCTTTTAGCTGTTTATACTTGAAACTTATGAACAAAAATCATGAGCATTTAAAGTATCAGCACCCCTAGCCAAGTTGATAATCTGCATTCGTTAACGCCAGTCGAAAACTCATCAAATGTATGGAACTCAACGTTAAGTCACGTGGTCAGAACAAACGAATAGAACATTCGTAGCCAAGTTCACATCGTTCAAAATGATAGAAATAATTGTTATCGTTTCTACAATGTTAAACGCTACAATCCTTTGTTATACAAACGCTACACTGTAGAACGAGCAGCCGACTCAAACGCGTCAACATGGCTACCAACTTATCGTTTTCTACAATTGCTGACACCGAGGCGTTAACGATTAGAGAACGGAATTCGACACGAAACGGTTGTAACTTGGCTAGTGGAGCTGTTCTTTCATAGAACATGTTTTATGTTTTTTTTTCGACGTAGGAACACATTTCGATATTTCTACCTACCAAAGTAGTTGTAGTGTCCTTAGTGAGAAACTACAGGCTAAATACAAAATTAATCACCTTAAACTACACTTTCTTCTTCTTCTTCTTGCTCTTATCCCATATTACTTGGGGTTGGCGCAACACGTTTTTTTCTTCCATTCTGTTCTCTCACCCGTCAAACTATCACTAATTCCCTTTTCTTTCATATCCTCACAAAATCCATCCATCTTTTCTTCGGCCTTCCTCTCCCTCTCCATCTATCTACATGTATACTCAGAACGCTTTTAGTAATATGCGCTTCATCCCTCCTCTTACTAAACTTATTATGTTTTTTTATTACAGTTAGGACGTTCTTCAAACACTGCTGTGGCACTGGTGAACCTGACGCAGGAGTCATCAGGAGACTATAGTTGTGAAGTGAACGGTGAAGCACCAAAGTTTGCGACAGTTATTAGACATAAAAACATCAATATACACTGTAAGTTTGTCTTTAAAACTGTTTCACATCTAATACCTATCCAATATTTCCCTAAGCCAGATAAACAAGCCTCCGCTTCGCCAATGACATCGTGCTTGTCTCTTCTGCGGTGGCAGACTTCGATATAGATACCGGCACGGATCTCGAGCGCTGGCTTCAAGTTGCGCAGAAGTCAAATATCGAACCTATTTAGTGGTATGAAGTGAGATGCGGGGGTGGGGAGCGTCAGTGATTGGCTCGCTGCGCCATCGCGTCATAGACGTCACTCGTGATTCGTTCCCTGCGCTTGATGCATGTATCTAACAACGACGACGATTGGCTCGCCAATGTATGGAATGCGCTAAGCGATTTCCACTCTGAAGCCGAGCACTCAAGATCCGTGCCGATATCTATATTGACAAGTTAAAACTTTACTTCTCATCATAAACTATTTTTATCTTCCAGTACTTCCAAAGAGCGGTCCTCACGTAGTAGGTCTCAAAGATCAGTACTACATGGACGACTTAGTGGTCGCTAATTGTTCCCTGGCACCATCCCGCCCGAAGGCCCATCTGATGTGGTACGTCAATGGCAGGCGTGCACCCACTTCCTACATATCAGGTCCTTGGTATCGGATGTCTACTGAAAGGCCTGATGCTGCAGAAAGTATTCTGCAGATTAGCTTCTTTGCAACCCCCTCGGATTTCGTAAATGGAGCCATCAAGTTAAAGGTGAGTGTGTTTCCAATAGAGCTTACCTTAACAGCATATTGACATCATTGAAATTATGTTGCCTCAATTATGCTGCCTACTCAGGAATAATGCAGTTTTCTATCGGTGAAAAAAATTTTCGCAATCGGACCAGTACTTTAAGAGATTACAACCTACAAATATAATAACAAACTTTACCTCTTTATAAAATTATAAGTGTAACATCTACACTTATAATATTACTAGCTTTTGCCCGCACGGCTTCGCTCCCGCTCTTCCCTACTCTACCCTACTCTACCCTACTCTACCCTACTCTACCCTACTCTACCCTACTCTACCCTACTCTACCCTACTCTACCCTACTCTACCCTACTCTACCCTACTCTACCCTACTCTACCCTACTCTACCCTACTCTACCCTACTGCCCTGATAACAAAGAATGCAGTAATCGACATTTTTGAGATTTTCACTTTTTTCCAGAAATGGTAGCCCAAGAGGTTCATGTACATGAAAAAAAAATATTTTCATAAAAAAATTCACTCGAAGTATGTTTTTTATGTAATGATTTTCGCCGTACTTACATAAAAACTGCTTCAATGATAAGAAAAAACGCAGTATTAAACATGGCCTAAGAAAGAATGCAGTACTTGCAAGAATACCCTAAAACAGAATACAGTAATATCCACTACTTTATTATTTTGTTTTAAATTCAGTAGACAAATTGCTAAATTAAAACGCAGTACTCCACATTACTGTATTTAAGTGTAGTAAAGGCTTGCGAAGACGTAGCAGTGCGATCCATTGCCGCGTTTTGTCTTAGTAAATCAGTTCGGCGACGTCATTCGGTGGAGTAATACGTGTGCCATATTATTAGAACATGAAGTAGGTTTTTAACATCCGTATAGTTTACTCAATACTTTATTTGCATTCCACGATGTAAAAACTTAGGTACGACCTAAGTTAGCTAAGAGACTAAAAAATCCTTAACCTTAAAATGCACCTATATAAGTCCTTGAGAAGACACAGTACACTTCAACTTAGTTCCGAGCATATAATAATGGCAATAATTACTAAAAAATAATGCAGTAATCGACTTGTGCTAAGACATAATGCAGTAATACGCGCAAGTACTGCATTTAGTTTTAGTATCCTGTGACTCGGAAACGACCTGATACTAAACCGAAACGCAGTAATATGTATTATAATTGCATATATTAGTAAATTAAATAAAGGAAAATTATATTGTAAAAGCTTGATTTTTTTCCGAATTTTTAGATATATATTATGACCAATAAAATACGAACATCTTGCTCAGATGATATGAAATATGTTTTTTGCGTTTATCTCGTAACCGCCATTTTGCGATTACTGCATTCTTAGTTATGACGGCAGCCTACTCTACCCTACTCTACCCTACTCTACCCTACTCTACCCTACTCTACCCTACTCTACCCTACTCTACCCTACTCTACCCCACTCTACCCTACTCTACACTACTCTACCCTGCTATACCCTACTCTACCCTACCAAACTTCACATAAACCATCTACTAAATAGTCTGAACAAAGCCTAAAAATTTGGTTTGGATAAGTGAGCCCGTTCTTGAGTTATAAAATAACAACGAAAATTGGCGTTGATTTTTATATATATAGATAGATAGATAAAGAGGTAAAGTTTGTAAGGAACATGTATCTTACAAATCAAACTGTAAATAAGTTCAATAAGTCCTTCAATTACTTTCCTCGATATATTCCTGCATCGTTTTAAAATTAAAGTACAATCCGATCTCAAAATCTGTACGCTCATGTATCAATGTTTGTTTTAGTGCCAAGCCACGATAGCGCCGCTGTATCAAAAAGAAACAGAGTCCATACATTACATAGCGTTGCCTTTTACTGAGGCGAAGGAAAACAAAGGTAGGTTTTCTTCATTTAAAATAAAATAAAATCCTCACAATCCTGCTAGGCAAATTTAGAATTGACGCACATTATTGTACTAGAGTAAGTAGCCACTAGTTTATTTTTATTTTTATGGAGTAATAGTTAATACTAGAGTTTTACTGTCTCATCGGATTAAGTCGCTAACGCTGCTGCTGAGTTTAGGCACAAAATATATAGGTACAGAAGTCAATCTACATACAAAGCACGCTCGAGCAATGCACACATAGACATCGCTCACGGACACGATATCACGGCAGCGCGCGTCTCGGACCGCTCGTCGAACAGTTACGGCTCAAACGCTCATTAGTGTGCGTCCACCGAGCGTAGGTATAAAAAGTGTAGTACATACATGAGATTGTCTTCTGTACCTATCTATTTTGTGGTTTAGGTCCTAGGTTCGAATCCCAGGTCAGATTTGCTCCTATTCGGGGCTTAAACATAACTGGTGAAATGTTTCCGAGCGGATGTACATCTCTGCCTGACGTATTAGGAAACACACGAGTAATTTTAAGAGGTTTTTCTGCTTATATATAAAAAATATTTTTTACTTTCAGACGCCGCATCTACGTCGTCGGTGAAAAATACGTTAGCATCTTTGCTTATACCAATGTTTTTCTTAATTTTAATGTAGGTTAAAATATTGAAACAAAACATAGGTGGCCAAGAATTTGCACAAAATGTCTCAAATTATTTGTTCAACGAATCTTTCACGGTTCGCATTTCAAGTGTTTTGTGGCGAAACGTGGCGGATACAGAGAACAGCGTTTTAGATACGGTTAAACAATTCTTTGGAAGTTCACAAAACTTGAACATCACGAACTGTACATGTAGGTTAGTTGTATGCATACATATATGTAGTTAGTAACTGGGGAAGTTGGTCTGCCACGAAGCAAAGCGCTCGCAATCATGAATACTGTCCTTTGGAACGAAAGTATTATAATACGAAGAGCGTCTACATGTGGATCAGCTCAGGTGGGACAACATTCTTTATTAATTCATTAAACTCCAAGCGAACTTCGAAAAATCATTTGTGGGAAAAAAAAAATGTTTTATAGATAATGTACAGAACCCTGCGTGCGCGAGTCCTACTGGCACTTTTTATAAGGTTTAGTATTGTTATAAAGAGAACATAGTTTCGAATTGCAAACGCCTAATCTTCCGCCGAAACTTCCAAAGCAAAAATACAAACTATATAAAGAACGAACTACATAGAGATTTATAAATAGACACATAAGCTTCTTCTCAACTGACATATGAAGTGCGGTTGTGTGTGTCCTGAAAGACAAATTGCGGGCCGGATCTTTTTTGTTTCCTTTCCAATAAAAAGTGGCCGCCAAGCGAAATATTTTCGTCTACTAACAAAATGCACTTCACGACAGCGAATGCTGAAGCCTTTAATTGATATATTACAACTATAATATGTATGTATTTAGAAATATATAACGCCGATGAAGAGTCAATAAATAATAACTGCAAAAACACAACTTTACAGGAGGCGAAAAAACGTTTCAAGTCCGTTTAATTATTTTTTAGTATATTTGATTTTTTAAATGTTTTATGTAAACTGACTGCAATATTATGCAATTAATGATTTTATTAAAACATTACTGGTTTTTATATAAATAAAAATAATATAACATTGCCATCGTAAATGACGTAACACCACTTAGTATATATTGCAATAATTGTTTATCTTGCAAAATTAATAACAAACAGACCTAAGATCTTTGTCAGCATGTGTATTACTCTATTCTACAACAAATAATGCAATAAAACAAAAATGGCCAAAATGTTAGATATTATATATTGACTCTTCATCGTCGATAAGTATGTTTATCAGTTGTCTTGTACCCATAACACAAGCTCTGCTTAGCTTGGGACTAGACGGCGTTGTGTGATAGTTGTGGAATATTATTAGTACTTAAACTTTATTCAACTGTCTACCATTTTTTATTGTGCACTTTTTTGGTTACTCTTCAAACAAATGTTAAAATAAAGACGTTACTTTTGTTTTAATTTAATGTAGTTTTTAAACATAGGTACTCCAAACTTGGTACTACAGATTTGTATAAAACATAGTAAATACCTATATAATATTAGTTTTAGTGCATGCAAAAACCGAAACACGTGTCTAGTATTTTTATATTCAAAATACATGTACCAAATGTCATAACAGTAACAAGAATAATCACAAAGTTTGTTATGTCAGCAAAAATACATAGTCACTGAGCCATCCAGGTGATTGAGGGATTTTTTGCACTTGCACCCAGCTCTCAGCTGTGTTTAGCTGTTTACTGACGCTTAATAGTGTCAGTAGTGACCAACTTGTAATCTTTTTTTAAATTAAAAAAAAAAAATTAACATGGTGTAAAAACTATTTGAATCCATCATTACTGATTCTAAACAAACGATATTCAGGTTTTGCATAAACTAAATATAATGTTGTATAAAGGGTTTTTCAACAATAACTTTGTTTTTCAATAGAAGCTCAAAAGACACAAATTTTCACAAAGTTACAATCAATTCAATTTCGCTCGAAAATCGCAATAAAATAATAAAAATCCACACGGAAATGGTGAATCTGTAAAAGTTACAATCTGTAAAAAATTCATACGAAAAAAACAACTATTATATTGATAATCTCGTACCTGAATCCATAATAAACATAGTTTTTAATCAAACCTATCGACTTTGCCGATACAGAGGATTCAGAAAGTCCCTGTTTTATGGCACTGCACGGGAGTTAGCCCCATTTTGATGAAAAGTGATTGAAAACTGTTAAGAAAGAATCGACATCTGTAAGCTTGGTCATGGTGGATATTTTTCCGATACGATTTTTTATTTATAATTGCCAAACCTTTCCTCTTTCTAATGCAATAAAACATTGAAATGGTTTTATTTCAACCTTTTGTTTTAAAAAACAAAGTTCTTCATGAAAAACCCTATCCTTAAGCAAAGTAATTATGGCTTTAACTTGTAATCATACAAAACAAGCTAAGCTTGGCGTAATGTATTATAGATTAATGGCGATACAACGATAAAGTGCGTAGGTGAAGATATTAATTGTAACAAGTCCTGTGGTTAAGCCACGGATGAGATGTGATCTAGAACAGCCCCCAAGCCAAGTTACAACCGTTTCGCTTGCGTCGAGCGCTTCGAGTTGACTTTGCCGCCAATTCTTTTGTTCTGACCACGTGACTGAGCGTTGAGAGCACGTCATTCCCGTACATTTGAAGCTTTCTACAAGCGTTAACTATTGCAGATTAGCAATTTGGCTAGGGGTACTGGAGTAGAATTAAATATATTTACGACACCACTAAATGTAAAAGCTCTTCACTGTGTACTTCGGGCATTCAAATTGATCCACTCTAAATAGAGATTTACGAATAGTCTGTCTAAAAAGCCAAACAACTTGGGTAATTGTTAGGGTAAAATGAAATGTGATGTAGTCAACACTGGTTCAGTAATCAAGGTTGATTAAGAGATCTTGATCATTGTATACTAATAGAGGAACCTAATAGAAAGTATCGAATATGAGTATTTTCTAAATGATTTAATATTATTAGGGGGCTTTTCAACAATAAAAAAATGCAAAAGATTTTCATTTAGGATATACATATTTCAGTCTCTTTAATGATAGTTTTATTACAAAAGTAGGATTTGCGAAATAGTGTCATAAGAAAATATAAAGTAATAGCATAAATCTGGAATCGAAAGAGAAATTTGATTCTAAATATTCTACTCAGTTTATTGATTCATCATCACTAGCCGTATTACGATCATCATCTGTTGTAGAGCTATCATCATCTCAAAAAACAAGTGAATAACAACTGAAATTCTTGTTGCCAACATCAGATTTTATATTTCCTTCAAAAATTCCCAAGTCGTTTGACTTTTTAGATAAACTTTATGGGTATATATTTGAATGTCGAATTATAAGGTAAATTTTCGATGTTTTAAACGTTGACATTTTACTCGTTAATACCCGACATTCAACTACGTACCCATACTTATGGATCTCATCTTTCTTCTGTTTCGCAGTTACCCATATTATTTTTTATTTATCTTTCTTTCGTGATACTTTAATGCATTCGAATGTAAAAATTATATTGTTTTCTATGCATTTACACCATTATTTTCTTGAATTGTTTTTATTAATATTAATGTGTGAACGCGACACCATACTAATTAGATGCATTGTGATAGCGATATGACTGCTTTGCATGAATACCACTGTATTTTATAAATAAAGAAAATATAGTGAATTACTGAAACAAGTCGTTTTTTTTTACATGATTTATTTACAAACCTATACAAAGTATTGCACTTAAACAATGACATTAACTCTCTAATAAGAGTTGATATCTCTAATAGTTAATACCGTTGTTTTGTTTGCAATATAAGGAGCCTTGGGCTGCTGGAGTAACCTTTTTTGCATTATCTTTTTTATTCTGAGAAGCTTACTCTGTTTCCGTTCTGTCCGCGTCTTCAACTTGTGACTTTGTTAACTAATGTCTTTACGTCTATTATCACTAAAGAATGGGGAAATGGGGATGAAATTTCGCCCTTACTATTAAAAAACTCTAAAAATGTGTTAGTTCCTCTCATGACTTATATTTTTAATTGCTGTCTACAAAATGGTGTATTTCCGGAAGCCTTAAAAAAAGCTATAGTGCACCCAATTTATAAGGGAGGAGACAGGAACTGTGTTAATAATTACAGGCCTATTTCAGTGCTACCGGTACTCTCTAAAATTCTCGAACGGATACTTAACAACCGCCTCAAAAATTTTCTGGAAAAATATAAAATAATCGCTGAGAATCAGTACGGCTTCCGAAAAAAAATATCAACGGAAGACGCAGTACTTGACTTGACGCAACATGTAGCGAAGAACCTGGACCACAATACCAAGTGCCTTGGTATATTTCTAGACCTGACCAAGGCCTTTGACACAGTTTCTGTTTCCTTACTGATAAATAAGCTGGAGTTACTTGGTGTGAGAGGAATTGCTCTGGAAATATTTAAAGACTACCTAAATAACCGCACACAACGTGTTAAAATCAATTCTTACCTCAGTGACGAAGAACTTGTCTCCTTCGGTATTCCACAGGGTAGCATTTTGGGGCCTAGTTTATTCCAAATTTATATAAATGACCTATGCAATCTAAAGCTTCCGCAGTGTAAAATATTTACTTACGCTGACAATACTGCGATAATAGTACATGGACCTACATGGGATAGTGTTAAAACTACGGCAGAGTCTGCATTGAGTTCCATAATGGCCTGGCTAAATTCAAACCTACTTACACTCAATTTACTCAAATCTAATTACGTACCTTTTGCTATAAGACGCAATAACTCGCCCTCAGATACTTTTTTGATTACTGCTCACTCATGTGGGGTCCCATCTACTTCGCTAACGTTATGTTCCTGTCCTAATCTTACCAGAGCAATCAGCGTAAAATATCTAGGTGTACAAATAGATAGTGAACTAAAATGGGATAAACAAATTGACGCTATCACCACCAGAACCCTCCGTCTCTTACAAATTTTTAGGTCCTTGAGAGAATCAGCATCTCTCAACACTTTAAAGATGGTGTACTTTGGCCTGTGTCAATCTGTGCTAGGATATTGCATTACAGTATGGGGAGGGGCGAGTAAAACATCCATTCTCAAACTAGAGAGAGCACAGAGAGCTATACTAAAAGTTATGACCAAAAAACCTTTCAGATTCCCAACTACTCAACTGTATTCAGACTGTAAAGTTCTCACAGTACGTCAACTCTTTGTGCTCAACTCAGTCCTCAAAAAACATCCATCCCTTCCCCCCTCCAACCCAAAAAAACGCACCTTCATCCCCCCAAGTACTCCTCATAGAACTGCTTTTGCCAAACATCAGTATAATATTCTGAGCTCTCACATTTACAGAAAAATTCATAATCACCTAAACATACTTGATCTCACAAAAAGGGATATTAAAAAGAAACTTACTGAGTGGCTACTTCAACAAGACTATGAATTCACAGAATCACTTTTAACTTACATAACATAGCACATGTATACACATTCATGCTCACACTTACACATTCACACATTACACGCTATACACCACACACATAAACATACTTTTCACATTCACAAAAAATGAGTCTATAAATTAATTTTGAGTTGATTTGATTTAATTTCATTATAATTCAAATTTGTTGTTATTATTATTATTATATTGAGTTAATTTTGTTTTTATTTTGATTTCATTTTAATTTAGTTAAATTTGATTTAATTCACTTAATTTTTTGATTTATTTAATGTAAATTAATTAATTCCAATCTGAAAATTGTTAAATTGTGGCTAGATCGACAGGGTCCTCACTTAATATTTAACTTAAGCTAAACCTTATGGCCGTTCACTGCCTCTTAAGATACAGGTATACCCTAGTTTAAGAGACAGGGAAACGCAACATGTAAACAGATGTACCATGTATTTCCTCCAATATATTCTCCCACATAATGTAGTAAAACATCCATCTAGTATAACTTGATTGTGAGTAGTTTAAGTTTGGTTTTTCCTAGACATCTGTACCCTTTTTGGTCAATAAACAATTATTATTATTATTATTAAAGAAGCCTCCCTTATTTTCTCTCATCACTGTAGTAACCTCCACTGCGGATTTCATTGCTGCTTCCACCACCAACGCCGGGGTAACAATCGTTACCACCTTTAACTATTTCCACTACACATTCTAGGTCGTGTTAACCGAATTTCTTTATCTATCTTTATATCGCCCAGACCTTCAGGACCGATTGATCCTAACTAGATCCAGCAAAGTTACCATCACCAACTTGGTAGTAGTTACTGCCGGAACCGCCTTGAGGACGGCTTTGATTTCCACCTTGTGATTCTTTGCCGCCTTTAAAACAATACTTTATTTGATTAATGATTTATTAAGTACATTTACATTCTTATTCCATTTAGTTATCAAAAAATAAAACTATATTATTTAGTTATAAATATATATATATATTATGAGAAGGTTGTTATGGAAAAAAGGTAGTGTAGGATAGAGTAGGGTATTGTAGGGTAGTGTAGGGCAGAGTAGGGTAGAATAAGGTAGAGTAAGGCATAGTAGGGTGGACTAGGGTACAGCGGGAGCGAAACCGCGGGGGTACAGCTAGTTATTAATAAAATAAACAACAATCATTAAATACGAATTTGGACCAGCCAGTAGATTCATCTACCAACAGCTTTGTTTAGGTAATGTGGAGATTAGTTCGCAGTAACTTTGCAACTAAAATGCCTCATTTGTTTGGACACCCATTTTCCTGCTAAAGTGAAATCTGAATCCAGATTAAGTAATAGTCTAATATAAAAAATACTAACAAAGGAGGCGGCAGCACGCGTGAGGGACGCCTCCTCACCCCCTAGCCGCCAGGATTCCGGCCCCGACTCTAAGTGACCGTAAGCGTGGGCTTGCGGACGACGATCAATTGGTAGCTCACCGTCCGGCCGTCCGGTGACCATCTGGACCGAACCCGTGTCGTCGCGGTGACTACTGTTCCACACGCGCCTCAAAGAGATGTCAGTTAAACTGTAGGGGCCCAGTAGGGCCAAATCTTGCTGGGGCCATTGGTAAAAGGAAATCCTGTGCTCCTGAAACGCAGGCAAAGAAGGAACATAGGTGATTCTCTCTCTTGCTACATACAGAGTAGAAGGAGTTATTTGATAATTTCTCTTAAAAAAGGATTTATTCACATAATAAAAAAAAAAAGTTATTGTTAAAAACTGTATAAATTTAAAACTAATAATACAAGGTAGTTATCTACCTACCAGAACTGTCTTTAGTTATATAATTCAGCAAATGTTTTCATTAGATTATTCGTAATTAAAACATTTAAATTATCGCGGATGATACTTGTTTCACTGTGACCTTTTGCTGAGATACATTTAAAAACGGTACAAGTTTCTACAGTATAAAACTCACTTCAGGTCTATAATTTAAATATTGATTACAAACATTGATGAAAAGAGTATTATTTGGCTTTGATATTTTTATTTAAGTACAAACAAAATTGGAATTTTTGATAACCTTTGATCCAGCACCAACTAAAGTCAAAATAATATACTCTTAATCCAGCTGTCAGAATATCGTGAAGTGCGCGCGTATTTAGAAGAGACAGAGCCGAGAATACTATTCCAAGATGTTTGGCAGGACGATTCTCTTGTTGTTGTTGTTGTTGTGGACGCAAGGTAATGTACTCCAGTGCAATCATTATACTTTAATTTTAACTGTCTTGCGAAGTGTATACTCTTAACTACTAAGTTGAGAGTACACACCACGTGGACACCGCGGGTCCATCAGAATTACTATTAGATTTAGATAATAACTGTATTAAAGTTTGTTCATAATTGTGTTCTGTTTCTGTAAATCAGTCATCTCAGTGTCAAAAATGTCTGTAATTATTAGTTTAGTTTAGTTTATTAATAATCAAGTACATTATACATGGTTGTTAGAACGGTGATCCCCAAACTAGACGTTAATCTGTATCTTGGGGATCAGAAATATTCAAGTATTCTATGGATATATACTTTATTATATCTTCAACCCTGTTCTGCTGATATTGGTGTTGGAGTTTTGGTTCTATATTTCGATGTAAAAGAAGCCCGAGGAGTTTCCGGTCCTGGGTTTTTCTAGAATTTTCTTATGATTTTTTTTTAACTTCAACACTAAAAATATTCATGAGTTTTTACCTTCAGCCATGCTTTGCTATATTTTAAAATTTACTGGTAATTATCAAACAAACCCAGTTAAACTGTGATAAGTGTAAAGTCACATTTAAATGCAAATGGAAATTGAAAAAACTTATAAATTCTCGCCCGTCATTCAACAAGTCTATTAGATATCTACCTGTGAACTATTTCAATTGTGCAGGTTTTGCTTATACCGTTTTTTAATTGGGCTTATACCGTATTTTAATGTATTTCAGATTTAGTAACGAGCCTACGTTTGGTACACTTTCGAGCTCCTTCTCATAAGCGCGAAGGTGGGAAGGTCCTCCTCACTTGCCAATACGACCTGGAAGGGGATGCCCTGTATTCCGTCAAGTGGTACAAAGATGGACTGGAGTTTTTTCGCTACGTGCCTTCAAACCAACCCCCTCTATATAATTTCCCTTTACGTGGAGTTAATATTGACGTAAGTGAAAAATACGTTAATTTTTTCATTGACTAACAAGTTATGGTTAACATCTATGTAGCACCCACTCCTATCAAGATCCGAGACTCTTCACTCGAATCTGTGGACGATTACGTCTACCTGGGACAGTCGGCCCAGTTGAGTAGGTCTATTTTCGAGAAAGAGGTCAATCGTCGAATCCGACTCTACTAGGCGCGGTGTCTTCTCGTCCAATATACCAGTTCGTGTTGCCAGTGATGAGACATATGGCTCCGAAACGTGGTCGATGGAAAAGACTATGCACAGAGTTTCCTTGCGTGATCACATCAGATATTAAGATATCCGTAGAAGAACCAAGGTTACCGACATAGCTCGTAGAATCGCCAAACTGAAATGCACGCAGAACGTCGTTCGATGGGGTCAATGGGGACGAAAGGTTCTGGAGTGGCGACCATATACCGGATGACGCAGCGTTGGAAAGCCTCCAACAAGGTGGACCAATGACCTGGTCAGGATTGCGAGAATCCGACGGATGCGCGACGTACAAGACCAGTCGTTGTGGCGACGCTTGGGAGAGGCCTATTTCCAAGAGACGTCTTTCGGCTGAAATGATGATGATGATGACTTCATCTTGTTTAGCTCTTCAAACCCCATAGGTTACTGAAGAGCGGACGAAATGGAGTATTTCGTCGTAGATGTAGATCCTTGGCGAAACAAACGCGAGAATATTTGTCGGATATATTAGATGTAGGGAGTTAAAAGTTTTAAAATATTATGCTAGAGTTTATCTGTAAACCATTTTTAGTTATCTCTCAACTTGTGTCGAACACAAACACAATTAAGCAGTTTTATTATTTTATAAATAACAGCAGATTGTTATATAACCCTCCTGTCTGAATTTCGATCATGGCGGACAATTTCAACGGAGATTAGTCAGGTACTCAAGGGATTTTAGTGCTCAAACGTGCGCGTAAAATCAGGTTAGCTACAATCCAATACGTGCGGAAAGAGAACAGGTGCAGGACCAACGGTCTTTCCGAGCTCTGACGGTATCACACCACCAACTTATAAACTCTGAGAGTATAGAGTATTTCTCATTCAATAATACATATAGCCTGACCTGAGGATCGAATCTAGACCCACACACTCAGCTACGCTTGTGACCATAAGATCAAGGAAGTAGTTGAAATGTTACACACTAATTTAACGATTGATTTTTAGCATAATTTTGACAATCTACAAAGTTAACTGAAACTGAAGTTACTTTGAAACTACACAAGATGTAAGGGACAGCCCTCCGCAAACTTTAAGGGCTTGTACAGTAGACGATACTAAAAGACCATATCTCCAGAATGGCATAGAAAAAACATTATGGTCTTGTATAAAGGTTTCATATAAATACGATTTTACCAACACATTAATCGAAGAACACAAGAACGATTCTGATCTATTTTATAAGTCTAAACAATCGTCAAAAAATTATAACGTCTTTAGTGAAAAGGAAAAGTGTTAAGACGCAATGTATTTGTTTTAAATTATACTATGTGTTTTTTCTTCCGATTGCAGATAAAACGTTCTTCAGGCAATGCTGTGGCGCTGGTGGACCTGACGCAAGAGTCAGCAGGAAACTATAGTTGTGAAGTGAATGGCGACGCGCCGAGTTTTTACACTGTAACTGGACATAAATATCTTGATGTATACTGTAAGTTTGTCATTAAGCCTAATTCGTGATGTTTCCCCTACAACCACTCTTACTTGATTATGTTATTTGTTGTTTATGTTTATTGTTTCACGTCTTAAAGATATTTTGAAAACACATATATCTTGTGACTAGGTTTCTATTGAAAACAAAAGATAAAGTGTAAAGCTAATAGAGTAATATCTCTAAAATTCTATATTTTTTTTTACTTTTTTTTTATTATTTCTATTTATTATTTTTTCTATTTTATTCTTTGACCCTTCATAATATAGTATAGTTATGAAGGGCCAAAGTTCACTTACGCAAAATAGCAGAATATTAGTAAATTTATAGGTACATTACAAACTTAAAGATGCGTGTTAACCCTTCAGATACCGTCAATTAGAGACACAATAGTAAGACGATAGATGCGCGGCCACCGGTGGTCGCTTGGGGATTCATGAATTAAATCGAGTTTCAATATCACGGAAACTGATTTCCAAAAACTTATACTCTCTTATTACAAAAAGATTCTTTATTACTAGCTTTAGTACAAGAATTGTGGCGAGTCTAATGTGTGTTGTTGCCTAGCAATGGGTTTTGTTTTTGTCAATAATTAAAATTACATTTCAATATAACACAAAATGCATGTATTTGAAATATTCAAATCTTCCAAATATAAATATCCATTTCATTTTTTACATTTTTTATTAAAGTTTCTAACCTAACCTAACCTTAAATAAAGATAAACATGTATTGAAGTTGGTACCATAGTAAAAATAGGAGTTTCGTTTCATAGAGAAACTAGTGATAAACTTCCATAACCTACACGACATTTAGATCGCATTTAGGAATAAGGCGGATAAGGTTTTTAAAAAAATGGGTACAAATTTCATGGAATGAGCGAGTGAGGAGCAACAGAAGTTACCGAATTCCAACCGGGTAGTCAAGATCTCTTTTTTTCGCGTTGCCTCTTTATCAAACATTACGTTGCATAAAACAAAAAGCCGTTCAACCCTGCTCACATTGACCATAGATAGTTCGAGAAGGACATTAATCTTAAATGAGAAGTTGTTTGTTATATTTCTTTCATCACTCTTTCCTATAAGATCATTTAGAAAGAAAGAAAGAAAGAAAAGAAAGAAAAACCGTTTATTCGAACCTCACACATATTAAAAATATAAATTAAAAAATAGGTACAATAAACACAGAAGAATTTGTGCAAGGCATTTGAAGTTTAGAAAGAAAATCTTTACTCTCACTCTATCGAACCTTAATTTTTATGGGACAATATGCCATTGAAACCGTGCGACAGAAACGTTTGTTTTTATTAGGATTTTTTTATTCTTTGGCGCGACCTGCGAGGACTGCAAGATTATAGATATTTGTTGATTTAAAAAAAAAACACACACAAAATAAAACAAATTGTTTATTAGGAATAAAACTGTAGAGCAGCCATCAACGCCCAACTCCAGTGATGGTTATGCCAGAACAATGAAGTAACAAGTACTTAATAATGGTATGAGAAAAAATTAAATACAAAAAAAATAATTACTAATATGTGCCGAGTGTGTGAGTGAGTGTGGGAGAGAGTGAATGTATGTTTGTTTGTTGGTTTTGAATGTAATTTTTAAAATTAAACTCTACAAGTTTCTCAGTGGCATAGGAAACATTTTTTAAATTTATTTATTTTAACCATATTACGAGTTTTTTTATTGCATTCAACTCTTGTTCGAAAAAGATACAGCAGTCCTAGAAATCAAAGGGCAACTGAAGGACCACAAGTAGATTTTAGTCAGTTAAAGACTGACATTCTCTTTCGCTTAAACCAGGGGCTCTCAATCAGGTGTAAAATTTTGCAAATAATGTTATAATTTAACAAATATTTTTATATTCCCCTTCTTATTTAAATAATAATTATTAGATATATACGTAAATTATTATACATTAACTACAAATTATAAAATTAATTCTGAATTCAATTTATAGGTTTTGTCATCATTATCATTGCATTAATTTTGAAATACCTGCAAATAAGCGTTTACCTCTCGCATGATTAATATATTTTTCTCTATGCCTGCAACCATATTTGTACGCCTCTAGGCATAACATCTGTATTCACTACCTGTGTTAAACAAATAATAAATGATTTTTGATTATAATTAATGATTATTCTTGATAAATTATAAATAAAAAAATTAATAAAATCACATTATTCCTCGTAATTAAAATTTCTCAACATTAGAAAAATAATCTATTCGCTTTCGGAAATAGCGAGACAACAGCAACATAAAAGTATTTTAAAACTTACTGGGGTTACCTCTAAATCTATAATGCAGTTTATTGTATGAGAAACCATAAACAATTTGATTTGATTTTTTTTTATTCCAGTACTTCCAAAGAGCGATCCCCGCGTGGAGGGTCTTCAAGAGCAGTATAACTTGAATGATTTGGTGGTCGCAAACTGTTCTCTGGCACCATCACGGCCGAAGCCACTTTTGATATGGTTCATCAACAACAAGGTTGCGCCCTCTTCCTACGTAACAGGCCCATGGTACCGGGTGTCGGCCGAAAGACCTGATGCTGCAGAAAGTATTTTGCAGCTTAGTTTCACAGCAACCGAAGCAGATTTCATAAATGGAACCATCAAATTAAAAGTAAGTGTGTTGCCAGTTGAGCATAACATTTTATTAACACCATTGATTAAATATATTATTAAAGAATTCGATTACTTAAGAATATGGCTAAGTAGCCTAGCAAAACTAACTTTACTTGTGATAATGCGAATTCAGTTCCTTCGAAACAAGCTCTTTAGTCCTTCAATGACTTTTCTGCATATTTCCTATTTTAGTTTTCCGTGCAATCCAATTCAAAATTAACTGTATGTTCATGTACTCGTATCAATCTTTGTTTTAGTGCCAAGCTACGATAGCACCGATGTACTACAAAGTAAAAGAGTCCACCCATTACATAACGCCTTCTAATGAGGAAAATGGAATCGAACGTCAATAAAGATTACTTTAAAATGACAAAAATTATAAAAATATCATAAGTTTAATTTACAAAGAGATTTAGATAGTCAAAGCTCCATGGGATATCGCAATGGAAGACCCAGTGGAAACGAAAATGGCAGTGATAAAGGAAAGAACCAAGAAGAGACGCAGGCTTAAAGATTATAACTTCAGAAACCTGCTAGGCAAATAGGTTAGTCTCAAATTGTTGTACATTGGAACAAATTTTGCACATATCTTTACTGTCCTCTCGTTTGTTTAAATCCCGGGCAATTTGTTCCTTATTTGGAGTTTACATACAGCTGGCCAAATGTGATGCCATGATTTTAATGGATGACTTTTAAATCATCTCCATTGCATCATCTGCATCCGTGAACAACTCGTTAAAATCTAAATTTGAACGATACAACGGCCAAAGAGCATGGAAATAGTTGTCAGTGTAGTTGATCTAGACCTAAAGTAGAATCCATATAAAATTCAGAAATTATTTCTGCTTATGTCTTTTATACACTTTTAAAAATTACCAAACCAATGTTTTTTTGTTCATAACACTTCGATGCATTTAATGTAATTACTATAGGGTTTTTATACATACCATTATTATGCTTGGATGGTTTTTGATAATATTAATGTTTTAACGATGCTATACTAATTAGAAGCATTGTAATTGATATCTGACTGCTTTGCATGATACCGATTGTACTTCATAAATAAAGAAAATATAGTGAGTGCATAAGTCGTTTCATTTAACATAATTTACTAAAATCAACAATTCATTTAAATTCAAGCGTTTCATGTCTATCGTGTGTATATATGTCGTTATTTAGTTTTAATGTCTTAAACCCCAAGAGTCCTTAAATCCACCGCTAGAGTAAACTTATTCTCATTTGTATCCACGAATCTAAGATGCTACGCATCTTCTGTTATCTCCACCTCTACCTTCATTCGGTCCTCCACTTTAATAGCCACTACCATTCTCTCAATTACTACAAGGGTAACCTCCATAGTTTCCTTCAGGCCCACCATTGGAATAGCCTTAGCATAGATAGTGGTGCGATATTAAATATAAATACATAAAGTTTATTTGTTCACACAGGTACAATTTAGATGTAACAAATATTTGTATAGGTGTCTCTGTGTTAAGTTTAAATCCGCTTAGATTTAAACAAGCTTTTAGTATACTCGTATCAGCGTTTCTATTTAGACATAAATATATTTTTTTACCGAATGTGTATAAAAGCGCACATTCGGTTAATTCTTTTGTTATTGCATTCGTGTTTGTCAGAACAGTTTCCGTGAAAGAAAATTGGAAGAAATTAAAAAAATTGCACACGAGGGAAGCCAGGTGGCAGCTAGTTTTTTATGTAATTTTAGAACACTATTTGGTTTATCCCTATGCTAGGAATCGGCCACTTGAAACAAGTTTATAACAAAGTTATTGTTGCAAAATTTGCCAAATTAAATTAAAAATATAAATTAGTAACAGTATCAAATATAGTTTTTAGTTAATAATTTATCAAACGTTTTCATAACAATCTTTATTAGCTGAGGTACAATTAAAAACGGTAACAGTATCTACAGTGAAATCAGTTTAGATGTAGAATTGGGACTTTTATTTGGTAATCTCTCTTTGTTTTTTTTCTGTAATTGAAAATATCCCGGTAGATCGATGTCTACTAGAGCTGTAAGGAGGTTTGAAAGAGTGACTGTGGTCCTGAAACGCAAAGAGCAACTGAAAGGAACAAGTCGGGTTTTTGTCTAAACCGCCTAGGAGAAAATTGGAAAGCATAGTGTCTTGGTGTATTAATACAAATTGCCACACTCAGAGATGCTGCTGTAAAACCGATCACACATATATTCGTTCTCAACGTTGATAAAAAAAAATCAAATACAGATACAAGAGTATAAAGTTATTACTTATTTCAAATAAAATTTCTTCCAGCAGACCTGCGACAGGAGAGATGTAGACACGGTGTATGTAAATAATATTACATTGTTAATAAAACTACTGTGATTATCTGATTACGCAATATAATTAATCAGAAATGCATTTCCGATGAGTGGACGTTTCAGATTTTGGTTGACAAAATCTACTTTGTCCCTTCAGAAAATTCTCCTTTTCGATGATGCCCTAGAGAATAATTATATACTTTTTAGGGAGAGCTAATTACCCAATAAGTATCATGGTGTGGTCTTTAATCTCAGACAAGGGTATAGGGTGCCCATATACCGTGGGATCGTGAGGCAAGACCAGTACAAGCGGGTACTTGAAAAAGAACTAAAAAAATAAAAAAATAAATGAAATATTTGTCCTTTATTAAATTAAGGTGTGCAATAAAGTTATGTAATAATAATAATAAAGCCAGAAGACCATGAAGAGCTTCTTTTATGCACGAATTTGCATTGTGCTACAAAACCAGGACTGTTACTGCATACCTGGCTGAAATAATATTAATGTTTTGTTCTAGCCAAGTATTCACCAGACATGAACCCTATTGAAAACATGTGGGAGCTCACCAAGCCGGTGATCGCTTAGCAAGTAATCACCACCAAGTTAATAAGTTATGTATTATTTTATTATTAAGCACTGGCTGATTACAGCTCTTATTAAAGCGTAGTATTATAACACAACCTTGTAACTTGCATAGAGAGCATTCTACGATGAATGGAAACTGTCACAAAATACTAGTAATATTTGTCTAAATTATGACGTATCTTCTTTTTTTTCAAAAATATATGAATGATATTGCTTTCAAATTTGTTGTACTTATTATCTCAATCAAAATACCAGACGAACTAACAGCCAACCATTTGCTTGCAAAATTCAGTTAAAGAAGATACTATAAAAATCTAGGTGCTGTCCCTTATAAAATGGCCACCTTCTGTGAGTTTGGCGATTCTTTAGGCTATGTCTGAAGCCTTGGTTCTCCCACTGATATCTTCATTTCTAATGTGATCACGCAAGAAAACTCCGAGCATAGCCCTTTCCTACCCTTTAGGAGACTGCGTTATTCAAGGTCATTAAGTTGTGCAGACGTACATACAATGGGTGCTCCAGGGGATAAGCTTTCTGATGAGGCCCAATGTAAGCGACTACATTTTGGAGTCATATGCCATCACTGGCAACACGCACTTATCATAGACTTTCGTCTTGAGACACTGTGGTATATTGGACGAGAAGATACCGCATAGCTTCTTGACCGCTGCTAAACTGAGTCGGACTCGACAATTGACCTCTTTCACGAAGTTAGACCTACCAAACTGGACTGCCTGTCCCAGGTAAACGTAGTCGTCCACAACTTTGACTGTAGAGTCTTAGGATCTTGATAAGAGCGGGTGCTACATGGATGCTTACCATGACTTTAGTTTTGTCCATGTTCACTTTAAGTTCTACTTTTTCGGAGGCTCTACTGAGTTCACCGAGTTTTTTACTGAACTCCTCCTTGCTACAGCTATGACTACTATATAGTCGTATAAGGTGTATGATGTACGCGTCATTGATATTAATGCCTAGCCCTCTCCATTCCAGAACCTTGAAGACATCCTCCATTACTTGCTTAGTAAGAACAAATTCAAAATGTTGTCAAAAATGTACCAAACTCAATTTAAGCCACATTATTGAGGGACCTCCCAGATATGTCTTTAGTTTCACGTTAGTAAATGTTCGATTTGTAATGTAAACATTTATATTATCGCGGAAGATAACTTGTTCCTCTCTGACCTTTAGCTGAGGTTCAATTAAAAACGTATGGCTGACACTGGCTTGACCATTGTCATGGATTTTAAATTTGATAACATGAAAATTTGGTCAAGTTTCTACAGTAAAGTCATTTCAGGTCTATACTATACAATTTAAATAACTACTACAAACATCATTGTCTAGCCATTATTCGGCAGTCAATCTCAATTTTAATATGTTTTAGTTACCAAAAAAAAAAACTAAAATGTCGTAGGTGTTATTCATGACTAGCTTCTACTACTACGACTAGGGTTTACCCGTGTGGAAATATAAAATATATAGTCTAAGTGACATGCTACTGATGAAGGAATTTTTAAAATAGGTCTAGTAGTTTTAGAATTTATTAAATACAAACAATAATAAAAAAAAAATCTTATTTATAATATTATAATATAGATAAAGGATAGCCTTTGATCCCGCACACAATAATGTCACAGCAACTCCTTCAGCTGTTGAAGTAAGTACCGTGTAGTGCGCGCGTGGTTATGAGACAGAGCTGAGAGTATTGTACCAAGATGTTTGGCAGGACGACTCTCTTGTGGTTGTTGTTGTCGTGGACGCAAGGTATTGTACTTTAGTGCACTCATTATACCATTATTTTTAAACGATTTCACAACCCTGCTCAACGTCAGCTGAGCGAGTCCAATGACCTGTAGGTAGTTAGTACGCAACGCCGACTACTACCTACAGGTCATTGGACTCGCTCAGCTGACGTTTTCTTAAATAAATTAATTTCATACATGCGTAAATTAATACGAGTTTAAAAAAGGGTACTTTATTTTTTAATTTTATCGTTACAAATCGATAGTGTTTCATGTATTGGATCGACCCTCCACAGGATTAAAACGATCAAAATTTAGCGATGAATAGGTAAAATTGTGATGACATAAAGTACCTAGTTTTTATACTGATTTATTTTGACCCCAATCAACGAATTGGTGATTAAAACAATCAGCGCAGCCAAACCATTAAAAAAAATGAACAACTCAATATTGATTAGCAAAATGAATTATACAAATATTTATGATCGTCAAATCGAAGTAATGGTGAGAATCCACGTAAATAATGCAAATGGGAATCGAACTTACGAATGCTCGGCGGATTGCCGAGAAACAATTCAACGTCCGTTGAACTATTACCATATTTTTAAGCATATTTTCTGTTTTAGGTACTCATTCTTAAATCGTATATCTCAATGTGTTTTAGAGTCAGTGCACGGCCTTCGTTTGGTACGGGTCCGTGTACCCACTCTTGAGCGCGAAGGTGGGACGGCACTCCTCGGCTGCCAGTACGACCTGCAAGATGACACCTTGTATTCTATCAAGTGGTACAAAGATTTAGAAGAGTTCTATCGCTATGACCCTAAAAATATACCTAATTTATATTATTTCCCAGTAGATGGCGTTACAGTTGATGTGAGTAAAGAAATGCATTCTTTTGTTCATAGACTAACAAATGTATTATACAACATTATTTTTAGTATATGCAAAACCTGGATATAGTTTATTCAGAATCAGACACTGGATCGATTCCAATAATTTTAATTTTATTCAAAAATTATTTAAAAAAAAGGCCGACACCACTAACACTTGTTACAAGTACAACACAGGTCACGGCAGGTTATAGCAGACATAAAAAAACTAGCGCACATCTGGATGCAGAAGTAAAACCACCCCTCGGTCGCCCGGGTGGCCCGGTGATCATGTATTTGTGCGTACAGTTATGACATTTTGTACACAGATCCTTTACATAAAAATACTAGACACGTGTTTCGGGTTTCGCATATACTAAAATTAATATCGTATGTATTACATTCAGCAAGATCATTTTTCGATAAACCGCAATTCATAGAATAGAATAGAATTTTATTTTGTAAATACATAATAGTTCTTAAGATTGCCGAAAAGTAAAATGTGGCTGACCTGACCTATAATCTCAGCCACATTTTAAGCCGAACCGAACGACCGGTCCGATTGAAGGCTGCTTTATTCCTGACTGACATAGGTTTTATGTATGCAGGCGAAGTCGCGGGCAAAAGCTAGTTTTAAAGAACTGGGGCCATGTAATAAACGCTCTTACGCATTTAAGTGTTTCGACATGATATAATTTACATAGTTTCATGAAAATTAATATAAAATACACAGATAGGTATGTATATTTTAATATCAGAGTTTATCTGTACTTAGACTATTTTTGGATATCTCTCAACTCGTGTCGAACACAATCAGTTTTTTTTATAACATACGAGTGTGGTCATAATATAAGATTATTCTTTTTTTATTAATGATAGGTTTGCGCTTGACCGCTATCTCACCTGATGGAAAGCGACGATGCGGTCGACGATGTTTTTTTTCGTTCTTAATAATATAATAAGAACTTTAATTCAAGCCATTTTGATCTTTAAGATCTAAATCTATAAGCGGCGAGCATTCTGGCTGGCCTACCACCATGGGATATGGAGGCTAGAGTCCTTGCACACATGCACGATATGCGCGTCGAGATGCAACACCGGGGTGAAAGTCCGCTGCCGCGACAGGTCAAGGCATGCCGGACTCTCCGCTCGGCTCCGGCGGGATCTCATGGTGAAATGGCGTCAGCGACTCGCAACCCTGTGTTGGGCACGCTACGATTATGGCGGTAAGTCCCCTCTTTGAGGCGTGGCTGGAAAGACCTCACGGCGTTCTTACCTTCTGCATGACGCAGGTCCTCACCGGACATGGCACGTTCGGGAGGTTCCTGTATCGGATTAAAGCGGAAGAGACGCCCGGGTGTCACCACTATGCGGAACGCCCGGAGGACACGGTGGAGCACACAGTCGAGGTGTGCCCTGCCTGGGCGGAGCATCGCCATGCCCTCGTGAGGGCGACCGGCGGCGGAGACCTCTCGCGCCGTTTCTGGTCGAGGCCATGGTCCGGAGCGAGGAGAAATGGCAGGCGGAGGCCTCCTTCTGCGAAGCAGTAATGCTAGTAAAGGAGGAGGCCGACCGCATCAGGCTACGGCGCCCTCGCCGCCGCCGCCGGGATTCTGATCCCGATTTCCGGTCACGGTAGACGCGGGCTCGCGGACGGCGAGCCATGGGTAGCTCGCTATCCGACCGACTAGTAACTGTCCGGACCGAGCCCAAGACGTCGACGGTGCGCACTGTTCCCTCGCGCCTCAAGGAGTTGTCAGCAACAAGAGGGGCTCAGCTGGGTTGAAGCCTACTGGGGCCAGGGTTATCCGAAAGGAAACTCGTGCCCCGGTATGAAGAGGCTAGAAGGAACGGGGTAGGTTTTTAGTCAGTATGAGTCTGACACTATCTCCCGCTCCACCCAAGAGCGGGGGTTGTCATAATGATTGACATAAATGATTTTTGCCCTACGTAAAAAAAGATCTAAATCCATATTTATGGTCCATATTTTTATTTATGAATGTTAGATGGCGTTTAACTTTTTTCACCTTAATAAATCAGGTAAAACCGATATAGATACTTTTAAATTATCGTATTTACCCAAAACAGTGTAACAAATTAAGAAATGTCATATAAAATAATTCCGTTGATAGAGAGTTACATTTACAAAATATTATAATTACATGGAAATAATTACTACCATTATATCATGTATGTACAACTTATACGCAAATTAATTAACTTAACCTTACTTAAATCTGACGATAGTTTTTTTTAATCATGTCAATACGAGTAATAAACAACTATTATTAACTATGTGTCTAGATTGTTTTACAAGCTTTTATTTAGTTTCATCTGTCCCGATATTTGTCTGTCATCAAATCTTGTAAATTAAATTTGACCCACTTTCCGGTTACCAATTGAGCTGAAATTTTGCATGCATGTGTAAATCAGATGACAATGCAAAATGATTATGACAATGCAAAATTATTATGACAAGGAGCAGATCTGATGATGGAACCGGAAGGTGGCTATAGGAACTTGGTAGTTAAACAACACAACCCTATCGAGTTTGGGCTTGTAAGATTCGTCTTGACGAGTATTAATTATGCAGGTATACCGAGCTATAAAAGCTTGGTATGAAAAAAATATATTCATTAAAAATTTGTTTATTTTTTCTTGACATTGCATACTTCTCTTTAGATCAATAATCCTGTTGTAGGCATCTAAGCAAAAATGTATCAACTATCTACTATATAATATGATTTTTGTATTTTATCGAATAAGTTACAAACAAACTTCGGAGTCGTCGTCATGGAAAAAGCTGTCTATAACTTTTGGACAACTATTCGGAATATCAGCAATACTTGGAAGAGCTGCGAACTCACTAAGTAGTTGCTCCTTACGTCAAAAGTATGAATACTTAGACTTTTTTTTTCTGTCGACGGGGAAAATCATCATTGACGAAACCCGCTCTTGGGTGGAGCGGGAGACAGTGTCAGAGTCTTACTGGCTAAAAACCCCGCGCCGTTCCTTCTAGCCTTCATACCGGGGCTCTAGTTTCCTTTCGGATAACCCCGACCCCGGTAGGCTTCGACCCAGATGGGCCCCTCCTGTTGCTGACAACTCCTTGAGGCGCGCGGGAACAGTGCGCGCCGTCGACGTCTTGGATGAATACTTAAACTTGCTTCAGCTTGGATGTCACTAGTTCTATAACTAGTGACATCCAAGCTGAAGCAAGTTTAAGTATTACTTAACCAAAAACATGAATTATTGTACCTATGTACAATAATTCATGTTTTTGGTTAAGTACTTATTTGGCAGTTGAGAGTTTTTGATTGATTAAAAAATCAAAATTTTTGCTTCAGATTGGATCAATTGAGGCAAATAGTCCCTTGAACATCTGGGCGGAGTTAAATGCACACATACTCGTACTGTCGCCTGCGCCCACATAGAGCCCCGCTGACCTTCGAAACCATTTTCTTTACGAAATATTGATTGATTTACATACTCGTATTATGCTATGTACAATTTTTAAGACTTAACCAGCAATTTTTTTGTGTAAACATATTTTTAAAAATCAAAGCCGTTTTAAAGGAAGGGAAAACCAGCGAAAAATATCATGTCGTTAAATTTTTTTTGGCAAAAGTTTAGTCATACGTAAAATCATGGGTTATTAATGTTGTAAATACATGAATCTCATCATCATCATCATCATATCAGCCGAAAGACGTCCACTGCTGGACATAGGCCTCCCCAAGCGTCGCCACAACGACCGGTCCTGTGCGTCACGCATCCATCGGATTCCCGCGACCCCGACCAGGTCGTCGGTCCACCTTGTTGGAGGCCTTCCAACGCTGCGTCTTCCGGTACGTAGTCGCCACTCCAGAACCTTTCGTCCCCATCGACCATCTGTTCTGCGTGCAATGTGCCCTGCCCATTGCCACTTAAGTTTGGCGACTCTTCGAGCTACGTCGGCAACCTTAGTTCTCCTGCGGATATCTTCATTTCTGATGCGATCACGCAGGGAAACTCCGAGCATAGCCCTTTCCATCGCCCTTTGGGTGACTTTGAGTCTTTTTATAAGGCCCATTGTAAGCGACCACGTTTCGGAGCCATAAGTCATCACTGGCAACACGCACTGGTCATAAGACTTTCGTCTTGAGACACTGTGGTATATTAGACGAGAAGACACCGTGCAACTTCCCAAACGCTGCCCAGCCGAGTCGGATTCGACGATTGAACTCTTTCTCGAAGGAATTACATGAATCTATAATAAAAATTTTTTTTCAAACCTATTGACCTAGCCGTTCCGAGGAGTAAGCCTCAGAAAGTCACTGTTTTATGACACCGCTCAGGAGCATGGCAGGCAATATCTTTCTATTATATTATTATGACTTTCCAGATGTATTAAACGACTTTTTCAATATACCTACTTACGAAGAAAAAAAAGAGGGCTGCCCGGCAAACCTGATACGATAAATACAAAAAAATATGGCGGGCAAGCTGGCGCATTTTTCCACACTAGCGCGGAAATCAATAGGAATAGAAGTGGGTTTTTGAGTAAGCGTAAACTATATAATGTAATTATCTTTCAATTACAGATGAGACGTTCTTCATCCGATGCTGTGGTACTGGTGAACCTGACTCGGGAGTCAGCAGGAAACTATAATTGTGAAGTGACCGCCGATGCGCCGAGTTTTATGATTGTGCAAGATCAAAAATACATGAATATATACTGTAAGTGTGTCTTTAAGACCGTTTTATATCTAACACGTATTAGAGGTCAGTGTAAACTTTCGAGATAATTAAGTGTCCCTGCAGACGAGCCTCAAAAAAACGCCGCTACAAGCTTCTGTTTGTGGCTCGTGTGCGGCGGTGCCGCTACAATAAAACGCTTGAAGCCGCTTCAAGCTTCTCGGGCCACCAGCTGTCGGGCGCTTCAGCTGTTTTTTACGGCGACTTCTAGCTGTTTATTCTGGCCGCTTCTAGCGCCTTTTTGTAGCGGCGCTTTTTTGAGGCCGGGGTACACTAAGAGTTTGTTTTTATAATTGTATTTTTCATTTATCATTCCACTTAATGATTTTGTAAGAAAATCTCACTCTAGTCAAACCTTAATGATTTTGTAAGAAAATCTCACTCTAGTCAAACCTTAATGATTTTGTAAGAAAATCTCACTCTAGTCAAACCTTAATGATTTTGTAAGAAAATCTCGTTCTAGTCAACTTAATTACAGCAATTAATTTGTACCGTGCGATAGAAATGTTTGTTTTGATTCAAATTTTTGCAAGACTACCCTATTCTCTGACGGGGCCTTCTAGGGTAATAAGATTTTTCAAAAGAATTATGTAGTCCTGTATCACAAAGGGTAACTGAAGGAACACACTGGGGATTTAGTCAGTTAAAAACTAACACTCCCTTTCGCTTCACCCGGAGTGGGAAAAGTCATGTGATGATTTGCACAATAAGAAGAACTCTACTCCCTGAAGTGAGCTCTCGTTGGAAAGAGCTTATTTGAATAAATTAATTCTCATAATGATGAGTTAAATAGGTCCTTATCTGGTCTAGGTGATTTTTTTTATTTATTTATCTATTTATTTAATCTTCATGCAACACAAAGTACATAGGTGGACTTAATGGCTCAGGCATTCTCTTCCAGTTAACCTAGGGTGGTTTTTTTTTTTGTCGACGGTGAAAATCATCTTTGACGAAACCCGCTCTTGGGTGGAGCGGGAGACAGTGTCAGACTCTTACTGACTAAAAACCCCGCGCCGTTCCTTCTAGCCTTCATACCGGGGCACGAGCTCCCTTTCGGACAACCCTGTCCCCAGTAGGCTTCGACCCAGCTGGGCCCCTCCTGCTGCTGACAACTCCTTGAGGCGCGCGGGAACAGTGCGCGCCGTCGACGTCTTGGACTCGGTCCATTACCGGACGATCGGACAGCGAGCTACCCATGGCTCGCCGTCCGCGAGCCCGCGTCTACGGTGGCCGGAAATCGGGATCGGAATCCCGGCGACGGCGGCGAGGGCGCCGTTGCCTGATGCGGTCGGCCTCCTCCTTTGCAAGCATTACTGCTTCGCAGAAGGAGGCGACCGCCTGCCATTCCTCCTCGCTCCGGACCATGGCCTCGACCAGGGCCCGGCGCGAGAGGTCTCCGCCGCCGATCGCCCCCACGAGAGCACGGCGATGCTCCGCCCAGGCAGGGCACACCTCGACGGTGTGCTCCACCGTGTCCTCCGGGCGTTGCGCACATAACCTAGGGTGGTGAAAAGCAATATGGTAGGCGCACAAAAAAAATTTTGTTTTGAAAACAAGAGTAAAAACATACAGCTAAAATACATATACATATATATTCAATATAATATATATATACTTCATAATTATACATATATATTTATATAATAATTTTTTTTTAAATTATTCATTTATTGGAATTATTATTTATTTAGTATTGAGATTGTAATTATATTTTATTTAATTTTTTTTAATGCGTGTTTTAATCTTAATTTCTTGTAGTGTTTCAATTGATGGAATTTTTCTATTTTGTGCAATAAATCTTTTTAATATTAGATGAGTTCTCAAATATGGGTTTTACCTAAAATAAACGATTTTTTTTTTAATGATAAAACTATTTCTAACTTCCAGTACTTCCAAAAAGCGGTCCACGCGTGGTGGGTCTCAAAGACCAGTACAACTTGAACGACATGGTAGCCGCAAACTGTTCTCTGGCACCATCGCGGCCGTATGCCAAGTTGACGTGGTTCATCAACGATAGGCTTGTGCCCTCTTCCTACGTATCAGGCCCATGGCACCGGGTGTCGGCTGAAAGACCCGATGCAACAGAAAGTATTTTGCAGCTTAGTTTCAAAGCAAATACAACCGATTTCGTAAATGGAGCTATCAAATTAAAAGTGAGTGTGTTTCCAATAGGGTATAACAATTTATTAACATCGTTGAAATAATCACATTAATGATCCCACTCCTAGAGAGGAGGCCTAAGTCCCAGCAGAAAGAACATAAGATAACATAACATAACTTTATTAACATACTTGGGGGTCTTTAAGTCAAGAGTGAATAGGTTACTTCTAAGCAAGCGTGCTCCATCGTCGACCACATCATCGCTTACCATCAGGTGAGATGGTGGTCAAACGAAAGCCTATCAATAATAATAAATAAAAAAAACTTTAATTCATTAAACCCCAAGCGAATCCGGCGTTCACTCTCTCATCGTCTTTCTATTGTGTCTCTAATTACGGAATTCGAACGGTTAAACAAGGAAATCATCACACTAGTAATAGGTATGTATAAAGACGAAAATTTGTGAGTATATGTGTGTGTAATTGTATGTTTGTTATTTCTTGAAGTTCCAACTGCTGGATGGATTTTGCTGAAACTTTGTACCCCGTGTGTAGGCGATACAGGTAAATTTTGAAAAAGTTAAAATAGCACCTAGATGAAGGTGAAGGCCCTGACAGCAGCTAGTCATAAATAATTAAATGTTATTAACGACTGACAACAACTGACTGGATTCTGAACAACAGGAGCCGGCGACGCGGCAGGCCCAGAAGGAGATGGCGTGACGATTTGGACTCCTACCTTAAGAATTGGCCAGAGGTGGCTAAGGACAGAAAAGAGTGGAATAAAGGAAGGGAGGCCTTTGCCCTGCAGTGGGACACAACGGGCTCAAAATAATAATAATAATAACGACTATCTTTTGCCCACGTACATAAAATATAGCCTATGTCACTTAAGAATAAAACAACTTTTTGAAAAAAAAATAGCAATTAGACCAATACTTTCAGAGATTGCCTCCTACAAACAAATAAAAAACTTTACCTATAGATATATTATTATATTTCGTTTATCTAAGAACTCAGCTATTAGCTAGATACTTGATCCTTGCTAAATAGAGTCTACCCACAAAAAATAGCCTAGTAAAACCAATTTTACTTGTGAAAATGCAATATCCGTTTCATTGAAACAAACTCATAAAGTCCTTCAATAATTTTTCTACTCTTCCTAATTTCATTTTTGATGCAGTCCTATATAAAATCCTCCTGTACGTTCATGTATCAATGTTTGTTTTAGTGCCAAGCTACGATATCACCGCTGTACCAAAGAGAAACAGAGTCCACACATTACATAGAGTTGCCTATTGTTGAGGCAAAGGAAATCAAAGGTGGGTAAAGATTAATAGAAATACACAGTACAGTACAGTATTTAAAATAAAGATAAAGTTAAATTGATCATAAGTTTAAATTTAGAAGGACAAAAAGAATCCAGTGGTCAAACCTTCATGGAAAATGGTGATGGTTAATGAAGAAATTACGAAAAGATACCGGCTTAGAGATGTTAATCCACACAATCCTGCTAGACAGATAAATAGGTTAGTCGAAAATGTTTGTACATTAGAGTAAGTAGGCATTTATAGTTTCTTTTATGATACTACGTGTACACAAAAACTGAATGCATTTAATTTTTTTCTCGATGAATAAGGTCGCATTCGCTGTACCTTAATGATCGTAACATACATAACTGCTGTGCTGAGCTAGGTCTTTTTATAGTTCGAGGTGGGAAATCTTTAAAAGACTTCTCTGGCTCCAGGGGGGAGCAAGAGGGCGTGTCAGACTTTTACTGACTAAAATCCACCTATGTTAGCAAAATGCAAAAAGCCTGCCAGGCTCAAATAAATGTTTCTGCACCACCCTATGTTCCCGCGCGCCCCAAGGAGTTGTCAGCAGCAGGAGGGGCCCAGCTGGGTTGAAGCCTACTGGGGACAGGGTTGTCCGAAAGGGAGCTCGTGCCCCGGTATGAAGGCTAGAAGGAACGGGATGAGGTTTTTAGTCAGTAATAGTCTGACACTATCTCCTGCTCCACCCAATGGCAGGGGTTGTCATAAGATGATTTTTGCCCACCGTAAAAAAAAACCTATGTTCTTTCATTTGTACTCGGCATTAAAGGGCCAGTAACTCTTTCAAATGTTCCCACAGCCCTAGAAGGCATCGACTTTACAATACAAGGCCCCTTCGATTTTGCTGATATCTCTTTGAGGCGCGCGTGAAACACTACGCGCGCTCGACTTAGGCTCGGTCCTTTCTGGATGGGCTGACGCGACGCGAACTACCACAAGCCAGACATACATCGGCCGGGAATCACCCTGTGATTCCCAATGCCCAGGGATTCTCTTGTGGTAGAATTTGCGAGTTGGTCCCTATTTGGTTTATTTAGTTATAACTAGCCTTTGAAGGCGTGATTTTTGTTTTGTTGTGTACGATTATTTAAAGTATATTTTATTTTCAGATATGGCCACATCTACATCGCAGAATAATTCGTCAGAATCTTTAATTATATCAATGTGCATGAGTAACTTACATAAAATGTGTCAAATTATTTGTCCAAATTATCCATACTTAAGCATAATAATTATGGCTTTAGTCTTAAAAAGTCTTCCTGTGCTCAAAAGTCCCTAACTTTATAAAAGGATAAAAAAAAA
Organism: Mythimna lalbum; assembly: GCA_949319445.1. Taxonomy (NCBI): domain Eukaryota; kingdom Metazoa; phylum Arthropoda; class Insecta; order Lepidoptera; family Noctuidae; genus Mythimna; species Mythimna lalbum. Next base: position 7,498,905 of record OX439351.1, on the reverse strand, counting down.
AACTTTTAATCATGAAAAACAAGTTAATCATAACGTAATCTAGATTGATGACAACTAAACGGATAAAATGCGTATATGAAAATAATTTCAACAAGCCAGATTTGATTGGATTTGATCTAGACTTAGAGTACCATAGATATATTTCTATAACACTACTGAATGTACAAAACTCCAAACAGAAAATTTAAAAAAAAAATTGACTACTCTAAACAGAGATTTATACAGTATACCTACGATTGAGGAATTATGCATATTTATAAATCTCATCATTCTTCTATTTCGTTCATCATCATTGTTTTCTTATATAAAATGTGTGAATGCGATACCATACTGATTGGAAGCATTGCGACGACGATGTGACTGTTTTGCATGAATAAATATTGTACTTTATAAATAAAGGAACTATAGTGCGTTACTGAAACAGGTCGTTTTTTTTACATAATTTATTTACAAAGCTATAAAATTCATTTAGGTTTGTAAGTATTGCACTTACTGAAGCGTATCATGTCTATCATTAGAGAGTCGATGTCGTTGTTTTGATTTCAATATCCGGAGCCCCGGGGGCCGCTAGGTCCACCGCTGGGGTACCCTTCTCCATTCTCTCCACCATTCTGAAATCCGGGGCGTCCTCTGCCCCCGTTCTGTCCACCTCTACCTCCATTCGGACCTCCACTTGGATAACCACCGCCATTACCTCCATTGCCACTAGGGAAGCCGCCACTATTTCCTCCAGGCCCACCACTGGGGTAACCTCCATTGCCGCCTCCATTGCTTCCTCCACCACCACCGCTGGGGTAACCCCCGCTACCACCCTGTGGGCCTCCGCTCGGGTAACCATTACCACCGCCATTTAAATCTTCTGCACCTCCTTGTGGTCCGCGGGACCCCTTGCCGTTCCTTCCGTTACCACCGCCATTTCCATTTCCACCAGGTCTTCCGCTAGGGTATCCCATGAATCCTTGGCTACCTGAATCTCCCTGTCCATCTTGGTATCTTCCAGGGCTCCCTAATTGATCCTGTCCAGATCCAGGGAAACTGCCATCACCACCTGGGTAGTTACCACCGGAGCCGCCCTGTGGATAGCCTTGACTTCCACCTTGTGATCCTCCACCGCCTGTGAAATAAGTTATTTGATTATTATTGTTTCATTAATTACATTATTTTAAAATCCATTTACCACTTTTGAAAAGTATGACTTTAATACCTCTGTTTAATATGTCTATTATCGTCAAAGTTATACAATCAACACTTTGCCTAGCGTTTTCCTAACTATATTAGGATCGGCTTTAAGTCTAAACGGATGCTGCTGAATACCAGGATCACCACCAGGGCATTTTGCGTGGAGTGACTGCCAATCTGACCTTCACAACCCAAAAGTTAAGAAACACTACCCATTAACAACACTGGGTGCCCAATTTTCTGGTTTCTGTTTATCTTTCTTTCTTCTTCCATTTTTAAAAACCTTTACACCCACACCAGCAATTACTATTTGTTACGGGAATCGAACCCGCAAGACGCAGCATAGCAGCCAAGCCAACCGTGCCGCCTATATCGACTAACAAAGGCCTAGATATGACAGATAAGAACAACAGCTTAAGCTGCTTTCCGAGGTACGGAAGAATCTCAGTATGTTCTGATGGTCACCCATCTATAGACCGACCTCAGCAAGCATTGCTTATCCTTGAAAATCACCCCGTGCGGCTGTTATTATTTCAGCCACAATCTTCATTTCAAAGTCAACACAATATAAATATTTCAACAATTATTACCACGACCAAAACCGTTTCCATTGCCACCGTTACCACCACCTGAACAAAACAAAAAACTTTATAAATAAAATAAACAACACTAATTAAATAGAAATTTGAACTAGCAAGTAAATTCAATTACCAACAGCTTTGTTTAGGTAATGTGCAGATTATTTCGCAGTAATTTTACAACTAAAATAGCTAATTTGAAACAACAACCGTTTTCCTAATAAAGTGGATGATATTATGATAATTAAAAAAAGTGTTTTAAATAAAAACAGTTTCGATTTCGAATCTGGGGCCTTACCATGATTAGTTAAAATATCTAAACGATGGTGCTAGACGCCCTATGACACGGGTAACAGGATAGAATGGTACAAAAAACCGCGCCGACCCCAAGAAATATGGGATAAGAGCAGGAAGAAGAAGGTGCTATACACCCTATGTAGCGCCATAATTTTAACAGTTCAGTTTAGGTCGTCAAATGGATCGTATAGAGAGCTCGTGGTAGGGCCTCAGGTAACGAGTCAATTGCATCGTTATACTAATATTGATTACCAAAGATTCTATGCTAAAGCAATTGATTTCTAACTGAATTTTAAAAAGACTTTCTCCTAAGTTTTGTAGATAACTCGTGGAGCTTTATAGTAGATGAAATATCTATAAATGTAGTCTAATACAAAAGATATACACAGGTGTCGTATCGCCAACCAAGATAATGAACCAACCCTCGTATCGGATCTGAGGCATGTATCCCTGCAGGCCGGCCTCGTACTCGACAACCTGTCTTCTGCCATCGGGCAGCACTACGTTATACTCGCCAGTGGCCAGGTCGCCATCACGCTGCTCAGAATGACCAAATTTAGTACCTGTCTGAGCGTCGTCCACCTCATAGCTAAACTCGTATTTAGCTGGCTCCTGAAACAACATTAGGATATGTTAAACACTTAGTTATACGCGCTCTAACACGGTCTAATCAAAATTTGCATAGCCTCATTCCAGACAGAAAAGAAAATCCCATGTTTTACTTAAAGTTGGGAATGCTTAAGAAGTTTAACACTTACATTAGATTGTCCATCATCATAGCTAGATCCACCTCGGCCATTGCTTCTCCCACCAGCGCCGGGACCGCCAGCACCACCACCAAAACCAGGCGCGCCATACGATGATGACGGTTGACTTCCAAGACCACCGTTGAATCCAGCTTGTGACTGAGCGGAGCTTTGAGAACCAGCACTTGGAGACAAATAACTATTGCCCGGGGTTTGAGATCCTTGACGTTGGTTGCCAGATTGTCCATTGCCTGAACCCGAGAACCCAGTAGGTGGCGGGCCGTAAGAACTGTCTGGTTGATCGAATCCTGGCCCTCCGCCATTTGATCCACCTTGTTGGCTGGGTGGGCCATAAGAGGATTGTGGCCGTCCACCTCTGCCACCAGGGCCTCCTCTTCCTCCTGGTCCCCTTCCATTACCGCCATTACCACGGCCTGGCGGACCGTATTGTGAATCAGGTGCATTGCCTTGATTGAAATTGCCTTGTCCTTGCTGCTGAGGCCCAAAACCTTGAGAGCCTTGTCCTCTTGATGACGGTGGACCGTATTGCGTGTCTACTGATGAACCAGAAGGTCCATTTGAGTAAGAATCTTGAGGTCCAGATGGACTTAAACCACCACCTGGTTGAGATCCGGGCCCTGATCCACCATTACTTCCAGGGGGGCCATACTGCGAAGACGGCCGGCCACCTGAACCAGACGGAGGGAGGTAGCTGTTTACTGGAGGCTCGCATTTGCTTGCCGGCCACGCAAGTGCGCTTATCAAAAATATGTACTGAAAAGTATTAATATTATTATAAAAAGCTCACTGTATAACCCCTGCAACAGTTTAGTGCTACTTACGACACACACAAAACTAATATTAATAGATACAGAAGACTACAGTAAAGTAAAAAAAAATATATTTGCACTAAAATCAACGGATTTTTTTACGCACAAATACAACATGACAACTAGCAAGTATTGACACATAAATCCATATAAACAAACACTTACTAAAATCATCACTGAGGAGCTTTCATGAAACCTTAAAGTATACTGAGCTCTGAAGATGTGTTACTTTACAAAGTTTTAGCTTTTGAATACATTAAATTTGAATAGTCGGTGTTTATATAGGAAAGTTGGTACTGGTGAGCGTGATACCGATACGATGCAAGAGCTCACGCGTGAGTTTGCGTCTAGTTTCGTGCATCAGCCGCGCGGCCGTCACCGCGGCGCCCGCGCTGCGTCACCGTGTCATCGTGGGACTCCCGGACGCCGCAGGCGCATGCAACGACAAATAATGGCGTTACGTGACGAATACATACAATTAATATCGACACAATGATCCCATTTATTTCAAAATAAATACTATTATTAATTTGTCTGTCAGTAGTTCTGTGAGCACTGGATTTATTAGCTGAACAATTTCTTTCAACATTATTGTTGATGTCAACTGCTGTTTATTGGATAAATAAGTCAGCATTCAATTTTTTTACTGTTTCTTCCTCACAGCGGTTTCCTTTTACTGTTTCATTGACATGGATGGGCTGGTCCTCCTATTTCCTCTATTTTTATTATTTTGTATGTTTTCTCTGTACACACATTAAACTGTGCGTATTTTCTGCGTAGTAGAATCAAACCAGGTGGACCATGTGGTTGGATGGATGTACTGCACCTCAAGTTTACTGCTTTCAGAGAGAGTATCGTGTTTGATGACGATGATACACACCACGCCATGTCAGCGGCTACATCAAAACTACAAGCAATGTATGTTCTTTTATTTATTCAATACTAGCTTCTGCCAGCGACTTCGTACGCGGATCCTGTTGCTTATGCCAGCGACATTCAGTATTATAAACGTAAGAGTAGACAAAAAACAGAAAGCTCAGAACTGCTAAGCTATCGGGAGTTACACGGGTTATTGTGAGTTAACCATAAAAGATAGACGTATGCTGTCGTGGGACATTTTTTATATAATTTTGAGGAGAACATTTCCGTCATACATGTTTTCTGTGTAGCTTTAACCATTAAGGCTGCAAACGCGACGGAAGCTTAAAAAATGGAGTAATTTCTCCCGTTTCCCCAACATTTCCCTTCACTGCTCTGCTCCTATTGATCGTAGCGTGATGAAAAGTATACTATAACCTGCCCAGGAGTATGAATAATGATTGTACCAAGTTTCGTTAAAATCCATCGATTAGTTTTTGTTTCTATAAAGAACATACAGACAGACAGACAGACAGACAGACAGACAGACAGACAGATAGACAGACAGACAGACAAAAATTTTACTGTTTGCATTTTTAGCATCAGTATCGATCACTAATCACCCCCTGATAGTTATTTTGGAAATATATTTCATGTACAGAATTGACCTCTCTACAGATTTATTATAAGTATAGATATAGATATAGATATGTAATTATTTTATACTGTTTGGATTCTCATCTAGATTCACTACCTTCATACTGAATTTATTCGTCGATATTTATAAATATATATATAGATATATATATCTATAAGGAATATTTCTGACTTATGTTTAAAACATAGCGACTGCAAAGGTAACAAATTTAAACATTTCCAAATCTGAGAGTGTACATGATACTAGGTAAGGCATGTATGTATACATGCCATCACGCATCGGCTAGAGAGGTCCTAGCAATCCACTACGTTTTTACCTTTCGAAGGCCATATGAGTGACATCGCGGCAGAGAAGCTGTGACTATCACTAAAGTTTAGACTGTGTCGTCTCGTATCTCTCAATAATCATATAATCATTATAAACTGCGTACAATCATATTACAAGTCATAAGACACAAGCGATGATGAGTGAAGACAAAACGTCTTGTCGTCGTTAAGGCGTTGTTTCTGTCAAACTTAAGTGGTGATTATAGCCTTTTGATGACTCCTTGTGGATACTTCGATGGACTATAATCTGCTGCAGTATCACAATATACTTACTACAAGGAAGCGAGTATAGACCGATCCTTCTAATCATAAGAAAATTATGAAAAAGAAAATGGTCTTAATTGTTCATACAGTAAACGTAACGAGGCCGACGGCGATGTGAGTGAATGTTTGAAAATGAACCCCGAGGCCTGGAACAAACGCAGAGGGACAGGAGTAGGTTTTAGTCAGTAAAAGTTTGACATGCCCTCGGGTTCCGATCAAGAGGGTGAACTTCTCGTGAGAAGTTTACGCTCCTGCGCGTGATTCATGTGCTCATTGGATACTGAGGGGCCCAGCTGGGTCGAAGCCTACTGGGGCCAGGTTTATCCGAAAGGGCTCTCGAAACCCGGTATGAAGGCTAGAAGGAACGGGTGGGTTTTTAGTCAGTAACAGTCTGACACTATCTCCCGCTCCACCCAAGAGCGGCGGTTGTCATTGGATGATTTTTGCCCACCAAAAAAAAAATGCGCTCATTGGATGCTTTCCCACCAAAATAAAAAAGTACATTATTGAAAACGTGACGGTCTGTTACAATTTCTTACAAGGTTATATCGATTGGTTTACCTAGATATAGCGAAACTTATTGATCCAGGCAAAGCCAGGCATTCAGTTGTTTATTACTAATATATGCAGTTGTTTATAAATGGAACATTGTATCCGTGATGTCGGGCCGTGCAGTGATCTGTGTCATCCTCGCTAGTTAGGTAGTCGTGAGTGTGGTGTCGCAACAGAGGCAAGCCGCCCCTTACCTGCGCCCGCGCCGTCTCCGCGACACTGCGCGTTGATAACGTGCTGCGAAACTTTACACTTATAATGAGCCTTATGAGTTCACGATTTTTGGAGTCGTTATTATTGTGTCTCGGATCTCATAACAGTGTATTTATGGTTATTACTATTCCACTGACACCTATTTTCGTGAGCAGTTAAGTTTGTTCTACACTCGTATTTTATGAAGCAGAAAATGGTTTCTGTGGTATGTGATATACTTATTGTTTTTTTCTGCTGTTTTAGAACCTATCCTTTAGATTCGTTAGGTCTGGCATCCGATGTGCAATAGTTCTGAAAGTCTGAATGAAAAACAGAACCCGTGTAGTTTAGGATCGCTCATGTGTCGGCCTGTCCATCTTTTAACCAATTTTCTCTAAATCTACTGGACTGAGGTCGTGTACCCGGGAATGCAACGTAAATAAATGAGTTTGTATTGTAGGGGCCATTTTTGCAGTGCAAGGAGAATAATTTAAAAAATGGGGTATCTCAGACTTCATGACATATAAAATGGAAATTAAAAATATTGTAAGGTTCCTTAGATGCACTTTTTATATTTTTAAATAAATTATTTTTAGGTTTCAAACAGTTTCTGGTTTCTGGTTTTTGGTTTCTGGTATATAACTGATACTTGCTATAATCATGTCATTTATGGGATTCACCTCCTCAACCAAGGAAAATAGCACCAACAAGTTCGTCTAATTGTAGGTATTGGTACCAATTTATTGACAAATTACGTTAAACCAGGTGTTGGCCAGAGGCTAATGATGAAGCCAAAAGGTAGCCATAGAAACTACTTATTCAATCAAGCAAAAGCTGAATTACTAACTAAACTAAAACATTGGTGATCAGGGTCTGATGACAGAGACGGAACGTGGCCATAGGATCTTCAATTACGCATAGCAGTATTTGGACTCATAGGATACGAGTTTAAATTTTTCTTAAAAGCATGAGACGTGTTACCCTAATCTTAATCGCGTAATCTCATATTGTCTTTTAAGCATAAGTCTAAAGTTTGATAGCTGTATCTTTACTTCATCATCAGCCTTTTTAATGTTCCCACTGCTGGGACTCAGGCCTCCTCTCTAGAAGAGGGAATGGGCCGTAATCCACCACGCGGGCCCAGTGCGGGTTGGTGAATGTCACATGTCTTCGAATCTATCTATCTTTACTTATCAAAGTTATATTTAGTAATATTTAGTTTTCTTTAAAAAAATCTACTTTTGTGTTGTGTTAAAAAAGAAAATTTAATAAGCTCGGAACTCTTTGTGCGTGAGCACAACTCGTACTTGACCGGTTTTTTGAACTTGTACGTCCGGTTCATTTGATTGGTATGTCCGTGAGAACATCGCATCTCGTGCATCCGATACAATTTAACATTTATCGTACTAGATCTCAGCATGAATTGTTCGCAAGATCGATTGCCAATTTGGACCCTACTGCTGCAGCCACAGTAGCTTCCATTGTACACACGTAATGAGTAGATGTCGGACCTCGAACTGATATGGGCATTACAATGTTCATTCTCTCAAACCAATCTTGACATTAAAACCAACTTCGATATTTGGTACAGGATGCTAAAATAGTATTGCAACATGCTGCATGAATAACTGTCATATTCCATATAACATATAAGGAATATTCAGAGTCTAATGAAGCCATTACAATAGATTCCAACCCGAGACATTAACAACATATTCGTGTGAAAACATGCTCTATATAATATATTTAATTAATTCCACGAAACAGAACTACTTTGGTTCATGTAAGCATTGCCTAATAAACATCCTATTACGATTCGTGAGTTACTCGCGGACTTACCGAGAATCGATGATCCTCATTGTTCATCATTATCAGCTATTCCTAATGCATAAATCCTACGTCGTTATGGTCGAGGCTGGTACAATTGTGTTGCATGCTGTGTCAATACTGGAAAGTGGGTCAGCGAAACAGATTGATGACGTATGCTGGTACATCGCTCCAACTAGCGAACCTTTGTCAATTGTATACGTCCCTGCTGTATGTTCACTTAAATAGATTGAATCGTCCTGCCATGGCTCTTCAGAATATCTGCAGCGAGAGTATTTGCAACTTTGATTGGCGATTAAGTAGATTATTTTATTGTTTCTCGTAAGATTGTAAACTAGACCACGATTAAAATAGATTAATGTTGTGGCTGAGCTCTTATTGCTTAACTATGCATTCTCTTGGTGCTATAATGCTAGATTCTAACATATAAAGGGTCATTTAAAATGAAAAAAGTTCAAGGCCCTGTATAATAAAGCTGACCATTCGACAATAATTATATGTCAAAAACTGACACAATTGTAGAATTTCACGCTTAGACTGTTCAATAAAAGTGACAAATATGTCAAAAAGCAACAGGTGAAACCTTGATATATTTGTCAATGAAACACGTGTTTAAATCATCGTCGTATTTCTTCTAAGTATTCACATTATCATTACTACTCTCACTGCTCGATTTTACAATTTTGTCTCAGCTAGTTTTATGGTAAAACTTACTGTTTTGCTTAAAATCACTCAACACTCTCTCAACTCACAAATCGTTTTTGTGACCTTTAACCCCGAATATTTCTTTTTCCAAGTGTCGGATCGGTGAGGACTTTTTAGATTTTATGTATGATGGTGTTTTGAACAATCCTACCAATTTTCAGCTGGGTGCGAATTATTGTTACTCTAGATTAATTGGTCTAATTTTACTGGACTATATAGTGAATTTTTGCGACAAGGGCGCGGTTTGCGGCGGTGAGGCATTATCGGCAGGTACCTTGACACTTGCACTCAAAGTTACTGTACTTAATTTTATAATATTACTAGCTTTTGCCCGCGCGGCTTCGCTCCCGCTCTTCCCTACTCCACCCTACTCTACCCTACTCTACCGTACTCTACCCTAATTTTATTTTTTTTCCATAAGAACCTTATTCTCACAATAACAATCACAACAAAAAAAAAACAGCCAAATCGGTCAAGCCGTTTTCATGCTATGTCGTGACAACGGAAAACGGGTTTTATTTTTATATATATAGATGGTTTAGTTCACAGATTTTTTTTTACAACAAGGTAGTTATAATTTCCACTAAATTTTCAGATTTAAATGTGTTACTGTAGCTACAAGTACAATTATAGACACCTGATGTTATTGCCCTTTCTCAAAAAATCCAACCTATATAATGCTGTGATATGTTAGATAATACAAGTATTTAATTCAGTAAAGTGTCATGAAAACCAAGTTGCCGACTGTGACGGACACTTTTTTCTACAGAATAGATTACGGTAGAGTTACATCCCTCGCAATACAAGAAACTACGAGACCTTAACAATCAATCTCCGTCCAAAACTTTATAGTTCACTTTGAAACATAGAAGGTAAAGGGCAAAGAGGGAGCAATAAAAATATATCAAGGATTTTATTATATTCTTTTTAATTCTTATTTGTTTTGCGACATAAGGTAACGCTCTTGTCATGATGGTCGAACAATTCAACAGATACGTCAGATATGTCGTGCTTATAAATACTATAACTGATGACATTTGCTTAAAATTAGAATACTTATTTTGATTTTAATTGCATTATTACTTATGCCTTGGTCACACGTACCGAGTAAAAGGGCGAGACCATAGAAATATAAATTGCTATGGGCGAGACAGTACAATGTTGCTAGGCCGAGACAGTGATGTAAGAGAGTTGTAGAGATAAGGGCTTGGCCGCACTCGGTACGTGTAAACAGCGCCGAGTGCTCGACCGAGCGCTGTGTCGCCCGTTTACTCGACGTAATCAAGGCATTACATACTTGTAAAGATTCTTATAGAGTCAGTGATGGGGATTCCACAGAATAAGTTTATGAATGTCAATATTTCATTGTTGTTTTATTTATATTGTATGTCAAAACATGTTCTTAACATTTTAATGCAGTTAACAAACATAAATATAATAACAGAGTATTTATTTACTTATGTTCTTACAGACGACTTCAGTACTCGAAGACTACATGGAGGTGGACTACAAAGATAATTAAAAAAAAAAAACAAACCTTAGCTGTTTTTAGAATTTTAAATACAGACAGAATCAATTGCAATTAGAATAAATATAAATAAAATTCCTTCAAATTTTGCTTAGATCTTTTCCAGGATCTAATAAAATCTTCTAAACTAAAAACTAGATATTTTTGTAAGTGCTGTCCTTGTTTTCAATGTATAAAATGTTTAACATAGCAGAAAGTTGTTTATCGTAGACAACTTTAAAAAACTTGTACAAATATGGGCACGGAATTAGTAGTCTTTTTTTAAATTGAACCTGAAACCTATAATCGGAGTCTGATTTCCGCACTTAGGCAGCCATCTTTTGGCGGGCTTAATAATATACATACTATAGGAGTAAGATATATTTAAACAATCATCAATGTAGTAGCAATTGGACTAAAAATAAATATCTATAAAAAAACATCGTCATACTTATCTACTAATACTATGTTAAATTAATATCACTATGATGCTTACTTTTTACTGCTACCTCGTCTATCACAGTTTAAATGGTACTATCTACATCTACTGTACTAATTATTCTATTTACATAGTTAGTGGTTATCTATTAAAACACATAGAAAAAAAAAAACTATAAAAAAAAATCTTTTTATGAAAAAAAATAACCGACTTCACTAAAAAAATAATAGAATTTGAGGGTTTCCCTCAATTTCGCCAAGATTCCATCATCAGATCCCAACTTGGTGACTATGTGATCATTTGGGAAGTATACCCTTTCCAGCAAAAAAAGATTTTTTCAAATCTGTTGGCAAGCGACGAAGTTATGCGCGAACAAACATAAAAAAAATACAAACATCCGAATTGAGAACCTACTCCTTTTTTGGAAGTCGGTTAAAAAAAAACAACAAAAAAAAAAATCACAATAGCTAGCTTTATTAGAAACGTCAAGGATTGTTTTTAATTAGGTAGGGTAGCCACTGTTAGTTTTATATTTTATTTGTATTTTATTTTTTTAAATTTCTGTTGGGTTGGGATAGATTAGGTTAGGTTACTTTGGCCCTGGTGATGGTGGCATATACACCGGAAAATTACAGACTTCGTACGATTGTAATAATACTTTTTTAGTTTATAATTTCGATAAATCATCAAAAATACATTTTGTATACGATAACTCACATCCAAATGCATTATTTTCCTACATAAAATTATAAAAGTCTTGTTTAGAAAAAAATATTTACAATTTGTCGCGACATTTTACAATCTTACGGAGTTTGCAATTCTCCTGTGACTGAGTGTGACTATAACCTTGGCTCAAGTTTAATAACGGGGCATTGTTTACTTTGTTTCTATTGGTTAACGAGCTTGGGCGAAAGTTATACCTTAGGGCTATAATAACCTGACTTTACGGTGCTGGGTGAAAAAAAAACTATGCAGAACTGCATTAATTTTTACACATAACTGTCTGAACCCGGGAGAGAATGCAACAACCAATTAGAAAGGCACTGGTTAACTTTGGCTTTTTCTAAATATAATAGGTGAAAAAAAATATAATCATTACTTTTATTATTTTTCAAGAAAATAAAAGTAATGACAATATGTCTTGACGTGGTAAAAACAAACAAATATAAAATAATTCTAACAAGTTAACTGTATCTATCAAATAGAGGCTATTCGTAAAATAGATCGAAAAACAAATGTTATCATAGTATTTTTACTACCATCGAATGTCGATGAATCTGCTCTAGCAATAGCAATACGCATCAAAGTCCATTGCGAAGCATTTTTCTACAGGCACAACGATGGCGTTCAATGTTTTGTAACGGTATATACTCTCTCTTTATTGCAAATGAAATAGTAAATAGCATACTTAACAAAATAAACATTCGATGGAAGCTTTAAACTTATTACCTATTAGAACAAGATTATTGTCTGGCACTGTTTTTTACACCTTTACCCAATTTGTTCCCTTTGGTCAAGACTTTCTGCTGATTGCAGAATTAAATCCTGTGCTTATTTTTTTTATTTATTCTGACTAACCCGTCCGATCAAACAACATAGATGTTTGTCTGAATATTTGACATTGTAGTAAAATTTTCTGCCAATTGCCAATAGCTACAACTTGGGGTCTTTAAGCCAAGAGTGAATAGGTTATTTCTAGGCAAGCGTGCTCCATCGTCCACCTCATCATCGCTTACCATCAGGTGAGATGGTGGTCAAACACGAGCGTATCAATAATAAAATATATATATATATATATTGCAAACAGTTTTATCCTTCATAACTTACTTTAACGAATTAACTAAATGAGATTTTCAGAAGAATAAGATATATCATTATTCAGCGAAGAAACTTACACTTATAGATCGACGGGTGCAAAGTAAAAAAAGTTATCTGCAACTGCGATTTTCTGATAGTTGCAGTAACTTAACAAATATTTAATATTCTAAGACATGAGAAACCTTTCAAGTGTCAAAAACGAAAAAATAATAGTTTTAGTTTTAATATTATTTTTGAAAAAAAATAATTACCTACTAAATAACTGCTTATTGTTACTAATTCAATAAAGATGATAGAAAATCACAAAATTGCAGATAACTTTTTTTACTTTGCACCCGTCGAGATGTTTCATCGTTATTCCAACATTTGACCAAACAAAACAAAGTGGGCCCACGACATTCATACAAAAATCCTTAAACCTACAATACTGTTTGCATGTTGACATTTTCAACCTTCTCCTTCTTGCTTTGTCCACGGAAGTGTTGCTCGATCTCTGCGAGAGACTTACCTTTGGTCTCGGGAACCATAAACCAGACGAAGAAGAAGGCGATGGCGCAGAAGCACGAGTACAGCCAGAATGTTCCCGCTGATGTTAGCACGGACTGTGGAGGGGAATAATTGAATCATAGTCTAATAAATATATAAAATTGTCGTGTCACAGTCTTTTTTGCCAAACTCTTCCAAAACTTATTACAAAACTTTTTTTTTTTTTGTGTGTTTAGGAGATCTGCGAATAGTTTGTACTTAGGCTATATTTTACACTTCTATTACCTATTTATTATTAATTTATTTCTTTAATTTTTTATATGGCATAACAGCATTTGCCGAGATAATAATAAGTAATATATAAGCATTTGGATCAGTCCTTTATTCTTTATTGTACACAAAAAAAAACTTAATATAATACCTAGTAGTTTGGCAATTTATGTATAAAGGCGAGCATAACTCAACAATGAGTTTTCTCCCAACAAAGCAGTTTTTCATTTCAGACGAATAGGTATAAATTAAAATTTTGGCGAAAAATTGGGGCGTACACGAAACAAATCAAAAAGACACTAGCGTCAGTTCTCATTGTTACGGACCAAACAGTCTCATTTTACAGATAGAAAACAGTTTGCACGCCACCACTGTTTTCATAGAGCTGTTGTCAGTCTTGGACTTCGGACTGCACACAGTCTTTCCACACACAATAAATGTCTTTAAAAAAATAGATAAGTACACCTTCCCTGCTTTTAATTACTTAACTACTAAGTCCTTTCTATATCCCGTTTGAACAGTACCCTAGCCAAGTTGATAATCTGCAATCGTTAACGCTAGTAGAAAACTTCAAATGTACTGGCGTCTGACGTCCACCAAGTACCGAGGTAGTCTTACTCTTTTGGTTCGGGCACGCTCGGAGCATTCACTTACACACAGTACTTTTGTTTTCTTTTAATTCATGAATCCCCAAGCGACCACCGGTGGCCGCGCATCTATTGTCTTACTATTGTGTTTCTAATTGACGGTATCTGAAGGGTTAATTTGTGTCTGCGGTGCGTCTGTACCAAATAAAAGATTTTCTATTTCTATACAAAACGTAATATTTACTACCTACTTCAAAAATCGGTTGGACAGACTTAATACCCCCACCTCTATTTAAAACACACATAATTATCAGCTGTTAGTGTATCATACTGAATAATAATATTAATTTACTATGTGAAAAAAATTTGAATTACAGAAACAAAATAAATCAGCTGTTCTGTAAGTTCATAAATATATTGAGCATTTTCAAGTTCTTTTTTGCGCTCTCAGGTTACAAAAGCTATTCATAATTTATTAGTAGCAATAGCCCCATTGCAGATTTTGCTTTATTTTTAAGATACCAATGTATACACATGTTAGTTAATATTGTGATCCCACAAATAACTTTGGAACAATGTAAATGTACTACAAAATTACATTTCCAATTCATTGCTTGTTGAAGTTACGCGTTGTTAATATCAAACAACATACCATTATGCATATAATAGATGAAATATCCATATTGTTTCGAAATTATATTTATACATTATGGTGCCAGCAATTATGGTACAATTATTATTACAAACATATTCTGTTTTCAGTAAGTAATTATATTTTGGCTGATAACAGATGCATTGGGCAAAGTAATTACAGTTATATTATTATGTATTATAAAGTACCTGATTCCTGACCTGTCATCACGTTGGTTTTTCGTGATATGAAACTATAGATGAAACAGTCATCGAAAAATAAACTCGATAGTAACACCGTTCAATTATGAATCTAAACCATGGACAACTCAAAGACACAATTTTAATCAAAATTCGTTTAGTCATTTAGGAGGAATTCAGTAACATCTACAGAAGCATGATACAGATATTACGTTGGTGAAGTCAGTAGTGAAGCAAAGAGAAGTAATGCAGACGATGACGACACATGTCACTTTGCCAGAATTTCGACTCAGAGACGCGAGACTCTTTTTCTGTCGGCAGCCGTGTGAACGCAAGGATTTTATATACCATACGTGTGAACATTAATCACAGATTATATGCGACCGTCTTTGTGATTACTACCATAGGTTAGCGTCGCCTTTTTCTTCCGAAGTATTATTTATGTGCATTTTTTCCACATTTCACAAGCTCGCTTTTCCCTTCTGTTTTGGCGACATTTAATAATTAATAATAATTTATTAAAGATAAGACAACAATATGGACCCCGTCTCATTGTATCACTAGCACCGTACAACTACGATACATAGAAACGTCTCACCCAGTTCCAATTAGTTACTGGCCAAGGAAACTAACTACTGGGATGAACAAACTTCATGTGACAAAATTCATCAAAACCTGTTTAGCGCGAGAAAAGTAACAGACAAATACACTTACTTCGCATTTATAATATTAATATACTGAATAGGTACTTACATCAAGGATATGATACGACTTGATGACAGAGAACATACACAACAAGTTGACGGCGCTGGCCATGGCGGAGAGCTGTGAGCGGTACTGCGCCGGGAACAGCTCGCCCAGCAACAAGAAAGGCAGCCCGCCGAACCCGAGTGAGAAGCCCAGCATAAACACTACTAGACTCGCGATGGGGAGGTACCTGTAGAGATTAATGGATAAGTTAGACGTATAATATTTAAAACTGACTTAAATCACGGCAGCCAATGCCAGCAGACGACGGTCCCTACGTATGTAAAGACTTGGCGAAACTACAATGGTTCCTAATTGACTACGGAACCTTAAAAAGAACATTATGATTTCAACAGTCGAACATTAAACTACAAAAGTTTCGAGCTTCTTGGAGGACGTCTGTTAAAATTGTGATGTTTCAAAAGTGCTGATTCTCAACCAAAATTGACCTATCACATTTAATATTGAAAATTCTGCTTTATTCTTGATTGGATTCAAATTACAACTCGTTAACGCTGACTAGGCTTTCTTCCAATAAGCAAAACCTTACTCAATCATAGCCTCCTTAAATCAATATTTTTGTAAAATTAAGATAAATACTAGCTTGAATTTATGGAAAGCGTAAATAATTATCAAGTCTGATATTATTTACTGTTTCAAAATGAGTTGGTAGGTAATTTTATGGTATCTCAAAAAGTTAGTTAATAGTATTAGCACACGCTCGAATTAGGCACGGAGGGAGCACAGATTTGGTCCGCTACATACCAAACCAGTTCGGTTACAGTACTAAATCAGCCCATCTATAGAGAAGCCCGGTGTAACCATATAGTCTGTCTAAAAAGTCAAAAGACTTGGGAATTTTTTATGATAATATTTAATTATTTAAAAAATACTTATATTCTATACTTTTATATAAGGTTCTTTTGTTAGTAAACAATGATCAAGATTTCTTAATCAACCTTGATTATAGAACCAGTATTGACTAAATCAGATTTCATTGTACCCCAATAATTACCCAAGTCCTTTGACTTTTTAGACAGACTCTTACCATTTTTATATTAGTCACCAAAAATGGTCACCTAGATAGGTGCGCTATCACTTCGTACTAAATCAGTGCACCGATTTTTGAATCGAAGTCTAAAGAATCAATTCAGGAATGTCTACTTAGTAAATTGAGTTTTTAAAGAAAAATTTCCTTAAGATCGATCTGTTTGTCACCTTGCAGGTACAGGAGCCTACAAAACATGGTTACAGATAACCCTATAGTGATGCGTTTCATGACTGGTGAGTAACCGGCTGTACAACATTCACATAAAAAATAGTTTGAGGAAAATAGGTGCTTTGAACATTTTTAAATAATCGGAATCAGGAAAAAATCTAATCTGTATTTCAGTTTCAGAGATCATTGTTTAAATCGTCAATTTATTGACCTATAAAATCGATTTTCATTCAAATCAAGATTTCAGATCGCCTACACTTGATGTCGTACGCAAAGCAACAATCCGGTCCGATCGTCAGATTTGGTCCGGTAGATTAGATCCGTCGTACCAAATTCGAGCGTATATTAGCACTATTATTTTTGAAGAAATAAAAAGTGTGAAAACCGTAATGTATTGACAAACGTGCCCAGCCACCTGACCTAACAATTCAATAGGCACGCCGTCTTCAATATTCAATGTTTTCAGAAATTTTGAGTTAAAAACTCCTGGTCCAAAAAATATTAATTGGTTAGTTTAGATTGTTACATTATTTTCCTCAAAGAAAATTATTTCCGCTTGCAGTACATTGACTAAGGAAAATGTAAACGTATTTAGTCATCATATTTCATAATAATCTATGTTAATAACACAAATATAGATTTACCTAGAACATGCAATTAACTGTTTATATTATTGCTTTAACTACGTACTCGACGAAAGATAAGTGCATTTAGGAAAGGTAGACTGGAAGCTATAACTATAGTCAATAGTGCTGGAGCATAGTTTACAACGCCCATGATGGATATGATACTTACCCAAGCCACGGTGACTCCTTCAAGTGAAAATAGAAGGCAGCTCCCATGGATGCCATAGACGCGCACATGATTGCTGCAGATATCAACAGCAATGGTCTGCGACCAACTCGGTCTACCAATAATGTGCTGACTCCGTTGCTGAGTAGTTGCACGACACCAACTATGATGGTAGCTGTCATGGCGTCTAATGTGCTTCCTGAAATAGATTAAGAGTTTTAGGATCAGTCTGTTTTTTGTGGAAATTATTGTACCCAGATAATATACAAGGTGTAACGTTAAATGCGCAAAACCTGAAATTAGTTTCATCAGAATAACTAGCAGAATCAATTAAACCACTTTTTAATATAGATGACATTTTTCAAAAAAATCTTTATTAAAAACTTCGACCTGTCTATTTATGAATAGGTCAAGCCATCACGTGCGCAAACCTGCTGAAATAGGCATACAAACACAAATAGTTGTAATCCAAACAAATTTTCTTATACACGGGATAATAAAAGTTCTTTTTTTTTCAATGCAGATATGAATTTTAAACAAACTAAAACTGCTCATAAAACCTTAAAATTTTTTTAAATGATTTTTTTTCTCACATAGTTAGGTCAATCGAATTAAAAATCATTTGGGGTGTCTGAGGTTTTGCGCATTTAACGTTACACGTTGTATAGTCATCGTTAGATCAAGAACGTTTTATTAGTAAATAAAAGCAGTTGCAGAATTTTTACAGTTGATTTATTTTTGGCATCACTCACTCTAATTCCACGGTTTCAATATTCAGGTAGGCGCTTTACTTGGTGTTAATTATTTAATCACCACAACTCTCTCACAAAACGTGAGGAAAAGGCTTGATCAAGAACCAAAAATTCAAAGATATGTGGCATACACCAATCGGCATCCGTGTAGTTAGTAGCAGCGAAAAAATAAGACTGGTTATCATGCTTATGCAGTTCACTTAGGATTATTTTTTCCTTAAACATTGCTCTTTTTATCAGCATGAACACTCATGAAAAGTACCTACTTTTAAAATTCGTATCCAAAATGCTAGATAACGAGGTTCTAAATAAACTTTAGTTTGAAATAGATTAACAATAAAATTCTTCTTTACTATAGCTATGTTAAAAGAAAAAAAAAAATTTTGTACAGCACAAGGCCAAAACACAATAGTATACAATAACTCGTATCAAAAATAATTGTGTGCCTCATGGCTGCACCAAAATAGGTCCAGTTCAGCATGAAAACCAGACAACTAATGCCTGACGCTGGTTTTCAACTGAACCTGTGGTTGTGACGCAATCGGACGTAAACCCGGTTTTGAAGTGAAAAGAGAGTCTGCCACCAACGATCTGTAACTCACCAGCATTCCTAAAGATCTCAACAGTAAAGAATATAACAGCGTCAATGCCACTGAACTGCTGGAACAACAGCAGAGCGAACCCAATGATCATGGGCTTGATGACCACGGAGGAGAACATCACCTTGCGGGTGAATAGACTCGGAGGACCAGCCGGGGCTTCGACTTTCCTGTGGACAAATTGTGATAAAGGTGAAAATTATTATTGGCGTGTTCAAAATAAACATTGATGAACATAATACGAGTATCGCATAGAAGTTCCATAATAATATCATTATACTTTTGTCACGTTGTCGAAGCAAAGAGGCGAATGTATTAAAAATTTAACAGTAGTATTTCAAATTTTTGGTACAACTAAAAATTAAGTGTGTGATTTGATAATTAAATTAATTCAATTTAAATAAAAGGCATAAAAAATAAAAAAATATATTCATTTTGCATCTTTTTTTTCATTAATCCTGAAAGAAATATCAAAACAAACATAGAGGTTAAAGCTTTTTAAAAGTCTGCACAATAAACATGTAATGGTCAAATCATTTGAGAACCATGCTGATTAGGTAGTTTTTTTAAGGAAAGAACCTTAAAAATTTGAGTGGACCTGTCAAGTCAGTGCAAGCATTGTCAGTATGTGGCACCTGTATCGGCACAAGAAAGACACCATACCTTGAATTCCTATCCCACGTATGTCTAGATGCTGCTGGGGCACTTTCGACAGTTACTGTGGTCCTGAAACGCTAAGAGCAACCGCAGGAAGAAGGAGAAATGAAAAGAGGAAGGTGGGTTTTATTCAGTAATAAAAATAAAACTGATATTCTATGATCTCGCTCCACCTAGAGCGGGAGAAGCTCTTTGATGATTTCCTACCTCAATAAAAAATACATGTCTTGATACTAAAGTTACTCGTGTACCTATAATAAACAAATATGACCTACCTACTACAATAAAACCGCATTTGTGATTAAAATAATATTATGCTCGGGTGATTCCGTCTCGCTAGCACATGAACAATGATATTTATAATGATAATTAATTATTACCATATGTAAGAGTCCGCTGAAATCATGTTTGTTTATTTGGTTATTTTTGAAAAAACCGGACGAGTCATTCAAAGAGTTAGCACCGTTTTTTTTTGTGTCTCCATAAAATCTGTTGAAAAAGTGGTTGAAAATTACTTAATTCTTTAGTGATATGTATCATTGTGATGCCTGTGAAACGGACTAAAGATTGATATAAATAACACACCTGGACTCCATTGCATCAGTGAGTAACAAGTAAAAAACTTTTGAAAAATATTTGCAACGATTTGCGTCCCTGACCTAGGGCAACCCGCAGATCGCCCACTTCTACGCACACATGCTCAACATCTACACGTACACTGAGCGTAATTTTTAACCTCCTGAGCATACGCCACGTTTTTGTAGCAGACTTAGCTCACGCCACGTTTCTAAAGCTGTAAGGAAAATAGCGCATTGGTATTGTTATCCAAAAACATTACTACTAAACACTATGTCGCTAAAACGGACACCACCTAAGGCCACTTCAGAGTCTGGTATCGGCCGTAGCTTGGTTACTTCTCCAAAACCTGAATCCATACCAAACTTGACTATTGCTGCTATTAATAACATACAATCGCGGAAACACAAATATCGTGATGAGGGTTTGGAAGAACTTGGTAAATTACTTAAGTCACATACAGCTCAGACAGATAGCAAGTTGGAGGCTCTGCAAAGTGCAATGGCCGAAATCATTACACAAAATGCCGAAATTAAAACAAGTATAAATTTTATCTCTACTCAATATGATGAAATGGTTTTAAAAACTGAAAAGTTAGAAACAGAGCAAAAATCTAACCGTACATACATTAGTCAACTTGAGGATAGAGTGGAAAATTTAGAAAGAATGCTAAACCTATCAAAAGTAGAAATCCGAAATATTCCAAAAAGGCAAAGTGAATCCAAAGAAGATCTATGCAAGTTGGTCATGAAGGCAGCTAATGTTCTTGAAGTTCCTGTACAACGACAAGATATTAAAGATGTATTCCGCGTCAACAAAAAAGAAGGCATGTCAACAATCATTGTAGACTTTGCCAACACATTTATTAAGGAGAACGTCTTACAAAACGTCCGTAAGTTTAATAAAATGAACAGTGGAAATAAGTTGAACTCATCTCATGTGAAGATGGAAGGCCCACCTAAACCAATTTACCTATCAGAGTTTCTTACTCTAAAAGCCCAGCGATTATATTACATGGCTAGGAACTTTGCTAAGGATAATTCCTATAAATTTTGCTGGACGGCATTTGGCAAAGTTTTTGTAAGAAGAACTGAAGGTGAAAAACAAATATTAATAAAACACGAAGCGGATCTTAATAATCTACGAGTACAACAAGATACCAAATGACTACTTCATTATTTATGTGTTTACTGCATGCTTAAAATCACTATTACTTTTAAAAAAAAATCTATAATATTGTCTAATATAGGCTACTCATTCACGGAAATGAAGAATATTCAAATACAATATACATTACACTATACGACTTACTATACCACCACACACACTAATTTACACACACTAATTTACAATAATAGATACCGATGTGAAATGCTTCACACACTACATAATATACTGTTTGGTTATATCCCAATTATGGAACATTGCTCAGTCCCAGTCAGCATTGTGTTGCAAACTTGCATGGATTTTAATATGTGTCCTAAGATTTTTTTATTTATAAATGGCTCATAAAAATAACAATAATGTTTTGAGCGAGGTTGACAGCATTTCTGCAGCTAATAGTTATTATTGTGACACGGAGTTTTGTAATTCAGAGATAAAAAAATCGAAGACGTCGTTAAATATTATAACGCAGAATATACGTAGTATACAAAAGAACATGTATAATTTTCAAGCACAACTAGCAAGGTTTTCATTTGATTTCGATGTCATTATTCTTACTGAATGCTGGCTTCAGCAAGACAAACCTATTCCAATGGTTGACGGTTATGAACGGTACTCTACAAAAAACTGTCTAAATCAAAATGATGGAATTGTGATATTTGTTAAAAAATGTCTTAAATGTACAGTTGAAGAACCGGAACCTATGGGTGCAAATTTTTTGTTATTAAACATTTACCCGGATACCTGTATTTTGGCTATCTATAGGTCTCCATCTATATATTGTACCGAAAGTTTCCTTAATTCAGTAGACACTGTAATAAGATCGGTTAAAGCAAAACACTCAACATTGACATTAAGGAAAACAATAATGACAGGAATAGTGAAACATATTTAAATATTACTGCAGAACTGGGGCTATTGCCTGGACACACATACCCAACCAGAATGCAAAGTTGCTTAGATCACATGTTACTGAATACGGAACAGCCAGCAACAGTGTTTGTAGTAAATTCTACAGTCACAGATCATGCCTCAGTAATATTGAACCTTTGCCAATCTCGACAAGTAGGAGATAAACTGAACCTATTGACTAAGGTCAATTATGATGCAGTGATTGAACATCTAGAGACTGTTGATTTTTCATTTATTAATGATGAAGCAAATGCAGAAGATGCTGCCACTTTATTTGTTCAGAAAGTTTCCACAGCTATGGAAGCTAATTCAACAAAGTACAAGAGACCTAGTCGAAAAAGAATACTCAAACCTTGGTTGACCCCAGGATTACTCCGCTGCATACGCCATAGAGACCGGCTACATAAAAATTTTTCATTATGTCCAGACAACCATATTCTTGAAATATCGTATAAAAGGTATCGTAATTTTTGCAATACACTGCTTAAAAAATTAAAAAATAACTATGAGCGATCTCTTCTGCGTATCGCAAATAATAATAAAAATAAATGGGAAGCCGTGAAAATCATTACACAGCAGAAGAGACAAAAACCAGTAGCTGATAATCTGATCAATACAAATCAAACTAATTCTATTAATGACATAAACAATTATTTTTCTAACATCGGTAAACAACTAGCAGATAATATAATTAAATCATCAAGTATTAACTTATTACCTTATAAAAATGACATACCCAATAATCTAAATTCAATTGTATTGCTTCCCCCGGATGATGCTGAAATCGAAGCATTAATACTTAACCTAAAAACTGACTGTGCTGTTGGTTGGGACGCCATACCAGCAAAACTTCTTAAAATGGCTAGACATGTGATTGTTCCTCATTTAACGAAGCTTTTAGGGATCTGCATTGCACAGGGTGTTTTCCCGCGAGTTTTCAAAAAGTCTCTAATAACTCCTGTCTACAAGAGTGGGCCGAAGGACGGTGTCGAAAACTACCGACCTATTTCGGTGCTCCCTACACTATCAAAAATTCTGGAAAAGGTACTGAATACTAGGCTAATGAGCTTCTTAGAACGTAATAAGATATTATCGGAATCACAATTTGGTTTTAGGAGAGGGAAAAGCACTGAGGATGCTGTAAGTCAACTAGTAGACCATGTATCATCCTGTGTGGATTCTAATCAAAAATGCATCGGTATCTTCCTTGATTTGGCCAAGGCTTTCGACACCGTCTCGATTCCTTTTCTTGTAGACAAGCTAGAAAGGATTGGTATTCGTGGAAACGCTTTAGAAATTTTCAAAGATTTCCTCCACGACAGGACGCAAAGAGTGAAGATTGGGGATCACATTAGCTCAGATTCTCGTGTTGTATATGGCGTACCACAGGGCAGTATACTCGGTCCAAGTCTTTTCCTTATTTACATAAATGACTTGTGTCAACAATCACTGGAAAAAGGTAAAATATTTACGTATGCTGATGATACAGCTCTTGTTTTTCATGGTGGGACTTGGGACGAGGTCAGACGAAATGCTGAGACGGGTTTGTATAGAGTTAGCCAGTGGCTGAGCGCTAATTTACTGACGCTAAATCTTTCGAAGTCGACACAGATTCAGTTCAGCTTCTCTAGAAGTAAACCCAGACCAATTGAAATCAAACTGCATGTGTGTAACTCAATTCATGGAAATACTCCCTGCTCATGCTTAGTTATAGGGAAATCAGTATCTGTGAAATATCTGGGAGTTACATTAGATGAAAAGCTAAGCTGGCGCCAACACATTGAACTTACCACCTCGCGTATCAGAAAATTGGTCTGGGTTTTCAAAAAACTCAGGGATGTGGCTGATTTCGAGTTGTTACGAACGGTGTATTACGCGTTAGCACAGTCAGTTCTCGGATACTGTATCCGAGTTTGGGGCGGCGCGTGTAAAACGCACATGATACGCCTTGAGAGAGCTCAAAGATCTCTTCTTAAGGTAATGACACGCAGGCCATTCAGGTTCCCGACTACAATTTTATATGAGTCATGTCAAGTTTTGACAGTACGGCAAATGTATATTTTACAAATTGTCTCCAAACAGCACCTTATTACTCCATACAATAAAAGTATTTTAGGAAGGCGCACTATACGGAACGTTTGTCCTTTGTCAAAATGTCGAACGGCATCGGCTAGGAGGCAGCACAAGTATTTGTCCATTAAGTTGTATAATAGAGTGAATAACGAACTTCAGATAAATCCTCTCGCAATCATAGAAGTCAAAAATAAGGTAAAACTGTGGCTTCTGACCCTTGACTACACACGTACTGAACTCTTATTTAAATAGCTTCAAGACAAACGTTATCTATTTATGTATTCTATAATCTACAAATTTTCCACATAAGCACTACATTCACAAACACTACACTACACACCAACATCTACAGCTACATCAACATCACACATACATATTTTTTGTTTTTTACTTCATTTTAATTTTGTATAAATGTATTTTTTATTCCAGTATTTTATTGTTTAAAACGACGCACGTAATTGGTACAAGACACTGGCTCCTGTAACACAGGCACTATGCCTAGCGCAGGAGTCAGGGCCTCACTATTTTTGTAAATGTTTATTATGTCAATAAAAGAAAGAAAAGAATTATTATTATTATTTATTACAAGCTGCTGCCAGTGGCTTCACCCGCGTGATAATAGAAAATTATCACAAGAAATCATACTCCCAGGATAAAAAGTTATATGTGTTTTCCAAGACATATTCTACCCGTGTACCAAGTTTCATCAAAATCGGTTCATCTTTTCAAGCGTTGAGCATACCGAGCGGGATAGGAGGTGACACATATCCTATGAAGGATCCCCATACTGGCACTGTATTTGCGATGGGTCAAGGATGCCTCATTAGGCCAGATTGCTTCTGCAATGGTCAACCTGAGCCCGCAATCGGTTCAAACTCAAATCTACACGCTAACCCTTCTGGAACGCCTGTAGGCATAACATTATGTTGTCTACCTACATATATACGAGTAACATCGTAAATACCAGTATTTTTGTTATGGGGAGGAAACCTTCGAAACCTTCCTTGAGACGCGCACTGTTCCCGCGCGCGTCTCAAGGAGTTGTCAGCATCAACGGAGGCCCAGCTGGGTCGAAGCCTACCGGGGCAAGGGTTATCCGAAAGGGAGCTCGTGCCCTGGTTTGAAGGCTAGAAGGAACGGGGTGGGTTTTTAGTCAGTAAGAGTCTGACAGTATCTGTCGCTTCACCCAAGGGCGGGGGTTGTCATAAGATGATTTTTGCCAAACGTAAAAAAAGAAAATAACCACCTCGAAACCTCCTTTGTACAACGCCTGTTAGGACAAGAACCGTTCTTAATCCAAATCATCACAATAAAAGATGAAGTAGACAACTGTCTACTTCATTTTGGTTTGTAGAAGTGTTAACCTAAACAGAAATGTTAAGATGAAAAGAAAGGATTTCTTGAATGTCATTGTCTAAAAATCTACAACTGCTAATAATCTAGAAGTATCTTCCGTGCTGCAATATTATTATATCGTATTATCGATACCAGTAAGTGAAGCTTGTTAGAAACAAATTAGCTTTTCCAAGTGCTAACAATTTGCGTGTTAAACAGACATTGCACGCCAGTATAATTATTTGGGAAGTTGTCGCATCATCCCATCGATAAGTATTGCATTCGACCTCAGAATATGTAACGCAACGTGACCGGTAGCAATTACTTGATGTCGGTTGCTGTCCTGTTGACCTCAAGCAAGGTGAATACCAGTTGAGACATTTTTTTATGGAGTGTGTATATAGAGGTTTAAAATGTAGGTAAATGATCGTATACTGGCTTTTATTGAGAGTAAAGAGCCGTAAGTAAAGTGGACCGATGACCTAGTCAGGGTCGCGGGAATCCGATGGATGGATGACGCACAGGACCGGTCGTTATGGCAACGCTTGGGGAAGCCCTATGTCCAGCAGTGGACGTCTTTCAGCTGATATGATGATGATGATGACGATAAAAGAGCCAGTTATTATATCTAATCACACAATTCTCATCAAATCTTCTAAACCTATACAAAACATTAATATGTGTGGTAAGTACAATGGTCAAATCTAATGATAGCTTTGTCCAATTTGTAAAGTCGAGAAACAAAAGAGATTCTAACTATAGACATCGTCAAAGAATAAAGATAGTACAGTCAATAGAGCAATAAACTTAATGGTAGAAAACGATATAATAAGATACATTATCCACTTAACTGCACCATGCAACATGATGAAGTAAAAAGGAAATCGATATGTACAAAACATTAGGTACGCTGTTAAGGAAATATAACTTTTTGTTGACAGCAGGATAACCAAAACATAATAGCTATACTTACTGAATTTATTATTTTCCCATGGTTGCTCGTTATTTCAAAGACTTAAGAAATTAACTTAGTTACTTTCAACTCCTCCCGCAGAACTAAATACAGTACCAACACGGCGACGTAACTATTCAGTATAGGTTTAGCTGATTAACTTGAATTCAAACTAAAAAACACAATACGTAGATGTAAAAGTTTAAATGCTGCTATCAAATTCAATAATACATCGTCTTGTCTTATTTATTTATTATACCTATTCTTTATTGTATACCACATAGAGAAACCTGCAATTGTACCTTCAATATATTCTGGATATATAGGCGTATCGAAATAAATACGTAAGCTAGATTATTAGGCTGAAATGCATTAGGTACCTTTTTTTATTATTGATAGGCGCGCGTTTGACCACCATCTCACCTGATGGTAAGCGATGATGAGGTCGATGATGGAGCGCGCGTGCCTAGAAGTAACCTGTTCACTCTTGATTTAAAGACCCCTAAATTGTAGCTATCAGGAAACACAGACTCCGGCAAGAAATTCCACTCCTTGGCTGTCCGCACAATAAATGTGTTTCCAAAACGCTTTGTGCGTATGGGTGGGATGTCTACAGTGTACCCGTGGCGCAACGCCGTACGTCTTGTGGTCCGATGATGAACGGACTTGGTGGAATTAGATCGTGCAATTCCAGTGCACACACCCCGAAATGTAAACGATAGAAAACCGACAGACTAGCAACTCGGCGGCGATGCTAAAGGATATACCTAGAGGCTAGAGATAGAACAGAGCTAATTCTAAATACATCAAAGTATTCTTGTAATTTAAGCCACTAGATAACAAACCTCTACGAACGATAAATCTCAAGAACATTACGGTCAAGTTCGGAGCGGTCAAGATATTTAAGCTGTACTGTTAGTACTTACATTCAGAAAACACTGGGCAATCAAAGCCAGTCACATACCCGCGGACTAGCATACATCTAGTGCATATGGTTGTACAGGCTGCTGGGATATTGATATCCCATCGGTTTTTATCCCAATAAAGGGCCTAGCCACGCTACACACATGGTTATCGTGAAACGGCGCGGCGCCTGACTGTGGCACGTTGCCCCGTCGTTCTAATTACACGGTGAGGTACGGTGCAGCGTCATCCAAATTAGACTATACCCGGTACGGAGCCACGACGTCTAAATACAAGACAAGGCAACGTCACAAAATCCTTTGGTTGAAGCCTAATCGCTAAATTTTAGACGACGCAGCGCCTGTACAACACCAGCTCAAAATATTTGCACCATGTGACAACATGATAATTTGCCAGGCACTTATTTGACACTGGTGCAGCAAGTCTAGTTTTTTCATACTTCTCTATTTGCTCTCTGTTATCTCAATAGTCTACGTAGTTCATCCATCCTTTCTTTAGTCTTTCTCTACCTTTATAACCTTCCACTTTCTTTTTCAAAATTTTCCTCGCCAGTTTACTTACGCGTTGCACACAACTTTTCGACAAGTGACGGCACTTTCAGACTAACTCAGTACAAAATGCTACACTTAGGCTTACACTACACCTGCGGAGACTACTAGAAAGAAGTCAGAATAAAATAGTACTCACTCCTGATTATCTTCCTTAACGGTAGCAGTAGCTCGAGCAGACAAGTGCAGCCACTTGATAGATTCTGAAGCGTCAAGACCCTTAGACTGCAACCACACGGGAGACTCTGGCAGAGGCAGGAGTACCACGAATAATGCCACTGGAAATAAATTAATTGCGGATTACACGTCTACATATAGTAACAGAAATTGTTTCGTAAACTATAATTAACCTCCAGAGTATATTGTTTGATATGACATCAAACACTGTAGTAAGAACTGCAGGCTCTACAGCTAACATAAAATATCTACGATGGAAATTATAATAAAGGTAACAATTTTTTTGATATATTGCATGAAAATATTATACTAGAGCCTGCAATTTGCACTAATTATGGCCATCATTTAATGACTGGACCAGATTTTAAAACTTTCAGTAAAAGCATTGAGAATCAAAATTATATATGTGTTTATACTAAAGAAAGCAAAACAATCTTGAGGCCATAGGTCATAGGCTCCATCGGTTGTCCATAGAGGACGGTAGCCTCGCCTATGGACAAATCTGCAATACCATGGGATACTAATATCATGAAAGGAGCTCCTTGCCCTTTTCAAAAACGTGTCTTAAGTTTTTATATTGTTATATGTATAATATGTATGCAAAATATTCTGATCACAGCACATAATATTATAGGAGTAATATTTACCACAAAACACAGCCGACAGAAAGGCGAGGTATCTCCAGTACAGCCAGTTCCCGGCCACGTACGAGATGAGGATCCCGAGAGACATGGACAGGGTCGGCAGAGAGCCCAGTCGGCCGCGGATCTCAGGGTCACAGCATTCACTCACCTTCAAATATACATAGAGATAATGTACCGAATAAAGAAGTATGCAATAGGCATTATTTTCTTAGTTGATTTATATGACAAAGCAGCTTTTATCGGATAAGCTAGTAATATTTTTTTTTCATCATCATCATCATCATCATTTCAGCCGATATACGTCCACTGTTGGACATAGGCCTTTCCAAGTGTCGCCACAACTAGCGATCATGTGCGTCTCCCATCCATCGGTTTCCCGCAACCTTCACCGGGTTATCAATTCACCTAATTGGGGGAATCTTCCGATACGCGGTCGCCACTCCAGAACCTTTGGGGAGCCCAAAGTGAGGAGTGAGTGGAGAACAGCCATCTGTTCTGCGAGCAATGTGCCCTGCCCATTGCCACTTAAGTTTGGATGTCGGCAACATCATATTACTTTTTACAGTTATTAATTTAACCTTTCAGATACCGTCAATTAGAGACACAATAGTAAGACAATAGATGCGCGGCCACCGGTGGTCGCTTGGGGATTCATGAATTAATCATGAGTGAGACGAGAGTAATGACCGTAAAAATGCATACATAATGCATATCGTAAGCAGAGAGTGTATTACTGAGAAAATGCAAAATGTAAATAGCCTCCTATGATCAAAACAAAGCCAAAGCTTGTTATAACCATTCTGCGGTCGACTAAATACTCTTATGACGATGCTCCGAACACTAGTTAAGGTCACGTGGACACAGAGAACATACATAAATTCATAACACGATTATTATGACCAGACATTAAAGACGTATTATATTTGTGCAGATTATATCATGTGTGTTAAATTATATGATCCGATGAGTTTGATCTGTTATTTCTTGTACTTAATGTTTCCGCCTGTGATGTGGATGAGTGGATTTGCGTATTTCCTGATTAGAACATGAATTAAAGGAGGATGTAAATCCTAGGCGCACTTTCCAAAAGCTGTGTGTTACTTTATTGGATGGGTATTTTTAAATTGAATAAAAGTTACCATGGCACTAAGGTCCAAATCCCCCCCTAAAAAGGTTCCCTTCAAAGTTTAGGCACGCCATAATTATAGCTGTAAGTCCCCTCATTGAGGAGTGGCTGGGAAAACGTTACAGCGTCCTTACTTTCTGCGTGACATAGATCCTCACTGGACATGGTAAGTTAGGAGGGTGCCTGCACCTGATTCGAGCGGAAGAAACGCCCGCCCAGTGGTCTGGTATTGCAAATCGCAATACCTGACCACTACTATATTTATAGCACAATAATAGATCATTTTCCTTGTTATCTCGATTTATTTTATCGTGGCACCAAATAGATACACAGCCGAGAAACTTCCACTGTTGGAGATAGGCATCTCGGCGACATGGCGACACTTGTGGGGACAAGTGTCGAACAGAACAACGAACGGTCCTGTACGTCTCACATCCACCGGATTCCCGCGACTCTGACCAATTGATCGGTCCCCTTTGTAAGAATCCTAGCAACGCTGGCTCTACCAGTAAGCGGTCGTATTTCGGCCCGTTGACATGTGGTCAACGCCCTTTTCATTGCCCTTTGGGTGACTTTAAGCCAGAAGATATAAGAAAACGTGATCGCTCACTATGGGCCTGGATGAAAGGTTCTGGAGTGGTGACTACGTACCTGGAGACGCATCGTTGGAAAGCCTCCAACAAGGTGGACCGATGAACTGATCAGGTTCGCGCAAATCCGATGGATGCGTGGCACACAGGACCGGTCGTTGTGGAGACGCTTAAGAGAGGCCTATATCCAACAGTGGACTGTCCGCTGATAATTATGATGATGATGGTGTATGAATATGAATAATGGAAACTTACGTAGACTTGTGCCGTAGCCAATACGAAACCGACTCCGACACCTGTGATTATTCTGCCCACTAGCAGCAGCGGGTAGTACTTTGCAAAGCCCAGGATCAGCCAGGACGCCACCCAGATGGGTGAGGTCAGCTGGAGAGTACGCTTGCGACCCAGACGTTGCATCAGACCTCCAGATAGCATGCTGCCAAGGAAGGCTCCCAGAGGAGGAATGGCACCTGTAAAATAATAACAATAATAGTAGATTATTAATATAATATTATCTGTAAAAAATATGGACCTGTCCTGGTTATTTTGAAATAGGTACTTTTTATTTAATTTTTTTTTAATTTGCCTTAATATAAAATATTTCAGAAAAAATCAACGAATAACAGCCGCAGACCTACCGCATCAAGGCAAACAGTGTTTTATTTCACTAAACTGTTCCAAAAGGGTTTCAGAAATATATGGAGCTTGGGCCAGCACTTAATGTAAATATTATAAGACAATATAGTTAACGTTTTTTGATGTTAGTTTCATAGAGGAAATTAACATAAAAATACGAAGCCTAAATATATTTTGGCTTCGTTTTTATGTGCGTTCAATTTAAGTCAGTCAAGGAGAGCAACACAACTGATAACTTTAAGGTCTAATCTTTGACATGGTAGATCAGCTGGTTGGACCTTTTTTAAATAAAAGCCTTGGCTGTATGACGAGACTTCAGAATCGACGACCATGACACTATATACTAATGTGTATTTATTTTTTTCATTTGATTATAGGTATATTATCTAATTGTATTGCAGCTATGACTATTTCTACTTATACAGCCTTATTTTTAGAAACAATTGTCTAGTATTTTTAAGTAAAAAATTGATGTACTTTCAAAACTGTATTATGAAAAATCACAAAGTTATACGCCAGTTATGGTACCTGCCCCCCTAGCCAAGTTACCAATCTGCAATAGTTAACGCTAATAGAAAGCTCAAATGTACGGAAATGACGCTCAGTCACGTGGTCAGACAGAACAAAAGAATTGGCGGCAAGGTCAACACGAAACGTTTGACGCAAGCGAAACGGTTGTAACTTAGCTAGGGGGGCTGGTTGGCGACATTAATATATGGTCACCGGGCCACCCGGGTGACTGTGGGGTGGTTTTGCTTCCAAATCCAGCTCTGCGCTGGCACAAAATGCCTGCTATGACCTGTTTTGTATTTAGTGTCGGTGGTGTCCAACTTCTGATCTTTTTTAAATATTTTTGGGAAAGAGTGTAACAAAATAATTTTGTATATTTTCTGGGGTTCTTTTTCTGTTTTAGTGTATCTACCACTATTTTTCTCAGGATCACCCAAAGGTTGACGGGTAGAAAATGCCTAAGGTAATAAATCTACCTCTGTATTTTTGTAAACATAGTAAATAAATGTGTAATTTGTGATAAATTTCTTTCATTTGCTTGACAATAATCTCGATAGCAGCATTTATACAATAATTGTCACTGAACTGCTAATAAACATTATTCGCATTATTAATCAATTCTGACGACCATCGTCCGTTTGAAAAATTATCGCGAACATAAATTTTGTTACGGCGTTTTGAAGTGACGATAGATATTTTCATAACAATCATTCGAAACAAAAATATCGAGCGAGACATCACTGACTGTTCTATGATAATTATTTTGAGCCGAGTATAATTATATTGCTTCTCTCAAAACAAGATCCATCCTCTTATAATTTCAGATTTTTTTGTGGTCCAAAAGAGCAATGGTCCCATTAACCCGTTTATATCCATGAATGATTTATTGTATAAATATGTGATTTACCAATAACAATAAGCAGATAAGCGATGTGACTACAGTAATCCTGGAAAATTGGCTGCCCTTTATTGAATTATTCCATGGCCTATCTCTGAAATTCAGTCCTATTCATCAGTTCTTCATATCTATTTAAATTGATGGTAAAATTCTTCCAATCAAAAAAAAAGAAAGATAAAAATCGGATAACAATTGACGAAGATATCACTGAACACAAATAACATTTGAAACGACCCTTCTTTTTTGTAAGTCAGTAAAAAAGGAGGAAGTATTATTCACATAACAACAATGTAAAAATAGCCGCTAGATTGTGATTGTTCTAAAATGAAGGTGACCACTCTTCCAATTGTCGGCGTGCTCTGCTTTACAACTCCACGTCCGCACGTTCAACAGCGTTTTACTTCCGTCACTAACCGAAACATCATCCTACTGATACTGTTCCAGATAAATACAAATACCTACTACGGATTTTGTACAATATCCCAATAGAATGAATCGTTAGAGTTTCTCTACATTTGAAAATCTGCTTATTGTACCATCCTAGCCAACTGCGTAAGCTGACACCTCTTTCACCCCGCACACACCCACTCACACACACTCACTCTCTCCCATACACACCTACACTGACACATATACGCTCACACACACTCGCATTCACACTCGCACTCACATACTCACGCACATACACGTAATTACTCACTCATTCAAATTAGTTCCTCTCACCCACTTTGTACCCTCATAACAGCAACAATCACACTTCACCTTGTTTAATCCCCCATAATTATTACTTCTCACTGATGTTGTATACAGCCGTCACCTATTTGCCCGAAGTCTGGAGAGGCTGGTAATCTGTCATACAGGTCTCCTAGTACAGAAACCAGTTTTTCACATAGATCACAACAATTATAGCTAATGTTTTTGTTTGTTTGTTTTTTATACTGTTGTAAAATTCTATGTGAGAGAAGAACAAAATAAACTTTATTATTATTATATTATTATTTCTTTACTTAACATAAGATAACACACAAATATTCCTAACTGTCTTTCAGGAATACCTGTTACGACAGAATACCTTAAATTCAAAAGTAACAGGTATTCCTGTATTCACACACCCACTTTTTTCTACAACTGTGTAAATATCTGACTGTCAGACTGGTACTAAGATATTCCTGATAGAAAAACCATTAACTATACCCATTTGGGGGGTTGAACCCAAGACACTATTTTAGTAGCTTGATTAAATCTGCACCTTTCAAGAATGTTTAGTTCTTCTTACCTATCCATGATTTCTGTTCACTGCTTTGTATAATTTCTGGATCTATGGCCTCGATGGACGGGATCGCAGAGGCGGAGTAGCCCCTCACCAAGCCGATGATTAGGAACGACAGCGATGCGCCAAACGTCAGCCATAACTGTAACAAGGATGAATGTCTTAACTGATTTAAACCTAGGTCATTCGGTGTTCCTGAATATTACAACTAGATATGTCTGCTTCAAACCAACTCTATGGCTTGCGGAATCGATTTACCAATATCTTAACTACTTACTAATCGTAACACTACACGTCTAATACGACTATAAATACAAATCGGTATCATAAGTATTAGAAGATCAAACATTTTATAACATTACGTATGTTCAAAAATATTTTACTCGCGATTTAACGTTCATAAAGATTGTGAAATCATGCATTGCAACTTTTTACATAATACTAGACTCTCGTAATCAACAGGTTAAATTGGCACATCATAAGTATACATGGAAAGACGCACCGAACTGAACTATATGTATAGTAAATAGTACTACCAATACTATGCCAAATTCAACTAAATATTTGCCGCTGGAATGTGTCCACATGCTTCCACATAGTTTTTTTTTCGTTTCTATATTCGAAACCAGCAACGGAATACATACAAAAACAAAATATTCGCCACATTTTATTGAATTCGGCGTGTTTCCCTACAGCTATACCGGATGGTTCGAACTGGTAACAGCCAATGTGCAACAACTATAGCCAAAAATATTTTGACAAAACTTGTTGAAACTAGACTATAAAAAGTTTCTGTTCCAATATTTTTTTAATACTGGTTTAGTTTTTTCATCAATTTCAAAGATCAAGTTAATGGCCAAAGTCGACTAAACTGATAAATCTTTTGGACAGTCTGGTAAAAATGTCGCTTGAACGGTTGAAGTACGTCAGGACTCCGGACAGGACCTACCCCGAATCTTTAATGATAAAAATATTTATGCTAATTTAATGCAAAGGTAACATCTCTTATTTACATAACAACAACCTCATTCACATGGCTTTGGATTTCAAGGGGTCCACTTCAAAGGGTCACCTAGAACCTCATTGTTTCAGCACTCAAAATTATAAAAGAAGATTATATATTATTGAATAGGCATTAGATAATTAACCGTTCCCTAACAGCCGGAGACGTGATTACGTGACGTTCCGAGTATTTTTCCCAAGTCTAACCGACTGTGATTGAGAGGCCTGTCATGGAAATGCACTGTGACAATACTGGGAAAGGAAGTATAACTATTACTTCAATGACAGTAGCGGGACTGACGTCATTGGCGTGTTCGTAATTCAAACTCCTTGTTTATGGGGTATATTCTATTCCTACGTTGCAGGACAGTATTGGTACTGGAATTACGCATTTCAAAAACAAATATGGCCTTTTCTGAACCATTAGATATACAAGACAAAGAATAATAATAAAAATAATGAGATCTGCTGATTACTGTTATGTTTCGCTGAGCATCCGCAGTCTGCGAGTCGCGCAACGACCTCCAGTCAAAATAATGGCCGACAAATTACATAAGTTGTTTAATAAATTGATCCATTTGTCATTCATGTCGCTATTTCAGTATTATATACAATTGGGTGCATCTGCCCGTGGCGTGACCGGCGGAAGGGGGCTATCACGCCACGTGATTGCGTTTAAAACGATTCACGTGTACACCAACAGCTGTATCATTCGCGTGACAAACCTTTCACGCTGTCGTTTTCACTTTATTAAAAAAATGTAAATGTCCCCTTAAAGTCATGTAGTTTTTGAGGTTCCTATACTAATAGGTACTACATACGAGAATAGCCTGAATTGAGATATGTATATTGTATATAAAATGAATGGTTAAGTTGCATAAATCGGCATAAAATATGAGAATTTAATCATACTTATATTTTGGTATAATGTTTGGTGCCGAAATGTAACTAAAAGTTAATTTTCTTTCTGTAAATATACACTAGCCAACAAGTGCAAACTCATTTTGTATCCAGGCAATATCTGCCCATTCCAGGTTTCTTCGTCTAAACACGGAATGCGATAAAGCCGCCATCTAATTATAATCTCGATATACAATGAAGTATAAATTAATAAAAGTGGATCTATTAGACTTGATGACTTTTAGAACTGCAACATGAAATACTAGATTTTTAAAACTTGATTTTTTTGCCTTAAATAATATATATAGGTTGTTGACTTTTATAAATTGACCTTTGCATTGTTCATAAAATTTGGTACACACTAAATATTTCGTCAATTCTTATGAAGTATTGAGCATTGTTTGAATGCCAGGATTGCCAGGTGGTACTCGTTTTAAAAGATCACTACAGGAGGTTCGAGATAGATAGTAACTTTTGGTAACTAATAATGCTAATTGATGTTTTTATTATACTTCTCGTTGAGAGGAAATATAATTTACTATTGATAGAGATGAAGACCGCACACACACCAGTGATGTACACTGACCGTTTGACAAGAGTCTCCACAAAGTGGGTACCTGAGGACGGACCACCCCGCCGTGGTCGACCTGAGAAGAGGTGGCGACATGACCTAGAGGCCTACCTTAAAGGCTGATTCGAGGCCTTTGCCCAGCTAATGAAAGTATAGGCTAAATAAAAATAACAAATGAAAGACTAAAAATATTGAGAAAGTACTTTAATGCTTAGCAGCTTTCACCGTAGGTGCGGGCTTGCGGACGGCGAGCAAAGGGTAGCTCGCTGTCCAACCGTCCGGTAGCTGTCCGGACCACCGAGCCCAAGTCGTCGACGGCGCGCACTGTTCCCGCGCACCTCAAGGAGCTGTCAGCAACAGCAGGGGCCTAGCTGGGTCGAAACCTACTGGTGCCAGGGTTAATTCGAAAGATAGCTCAAGCCCTGGTAAGAAAGGCAACGAAGGAACAGGAGTGGCTTTTTAGTCAGTAAAAGTCTGACACTATCTCTCGCTCCGCCCAAGAACGGGGATGTCATAAGATAATTTTCCCAACGCTAAAAAAAGAATGCTTAGCAGCTTAATCTTCACTATCCTCAATAGCAGTTGCTACAACCCAATGCTTTACGTGGTTCACGTGGTTCCACCATGGCCGAACGTGGTTTCAGTAATCACACTCAGTTTTTATAGCCATCGTGTTGGATCTCATAGACCGTCACCACGCGGAATACGACGATGTCTATTGAAAAATTACTTAATGCACTTATTAGCTCTCGTGATGGCCTCGGCGGATTCAAGCACGTAGCAACAGCAGGTTAATAAGTGCCTCTAAACTACACAGTTACATGTAGCAGGTAAAGTAATAACAACAAATTGATGGTTTCGAAATTGAATACATCAAGAAAAGCATGCAAAGTAAGCAATATTTGTTAGCTCAATCTCATTATGTTCTTTATCCGAAGATAAGTGTGGTTGTTGGTTCGTGACTTGGTATATTGACTGGCCTGTTGGTCAATTGGTTAGTGGCCCTGGCTGCTATGCCGGAGGTCGTAGGTTCGATTCCCACCTAGGACAAATGTTTATGTGATGAGCATGATCATTTGTTGTCTGGGTGTAATTTATCTATAATATGTATATATTTAGAAATATATAAGTACGTTTATCAGTTGTATACTACCCATAACACAAGCTCGGGCTATCGGGTATTTACCCGGAAAATACCCGATGGGTTTTTACCCACCGCCCATCTCTAGGCGCAATACGTTTTTTTCTACCATTCTGTTCTGTTAATCACGCTATCACTAACTCCGTTTTCTTTCATATCACTTCTCACTCAATCCATCCATCTTTTCTTTGCACTGCCTCTCCCTCTCCATCCATTGTTGGTCATAAACACTTAAAGTAATTAACTCCAATAGGCAACTAATAACTTTTGTGTTATAATTAGGTACCTAACTCTTCTCTATTTAACTGTACACAATGTTTAAGAGCTTTTATTATCCCTTTATACCAATGCCAACTGATTTAAGTATCTGAAAATACTTCCTAAACCATTAACCACATCGATCACAATTAGAAGTGACGTCAGACCATTGTCGGATATACTCGTAGGTGTCTGTTTCAGTCAAAGAGAAGGTTAGTTTGGTAAGGAGTGCTACAGACATTGTTTTAATCAATAAATAAATTTATTAATCATAATAAAGTTGCAGTTACTCTTTTCTGTTCATATAACTAAATCTTTAGGAGACATGTACCCATAATCTTATATTTAAGTAAAGTGATATAACTCTTTATTTTAGGACAATAATTAAACAAATAAAATTAAAAAATTCACTGTACAAATTAAAGTTAGTTTAGGTTATGTAAGCACTAGTTAGGTACGGATAACAGGTGTGTTGAAAATCAAAAATAAAAACGAGTTATTTGAAAGATATTTACATAGATCATTTAAAAAACAATAGCTTTGCTAGACTAGTTTTTTACGTTTTACGAATAAATTACAGGTAAAGCACTTAATTTATGCAAGCAACACGTATATTATGAACAAACTGACTAAAACAAAAAAAAAATAGTTTCCGTGACTTTTTAGTCATGGAAACAATTTTTTTTTACTACATTATTTTTTAATTACTTCTTAAGTTCAACAAGTAATCGTACATTCACAAGACACCCGGAACAATTGTAGGCCATTTTCCACAACTATCACACAACGCTGTTTAGTCCCAAGCTGAGCAGAACTTGTGTTATGGGTACCCTATAAATATTTGTTCCGTGCGGAAATCGAACCCGGGACGCGCAGCGCACCAGCCAATCTCTGAACCACTGCACCAACCGTGCTAATTGGTTAGTGGAGATCATGATATCGCGCTAGATCTTGTTGCTAACGGAGTTTTTAATTCATTGAATACAACGAGAAAAGTGACAGAAAAATCTATTCCTTTAAAAAAAAAGTTGAATAATGATCTACTGAACAAAAATTTTTTTCGCAGGAAGCAATCAGCCTAAACTAGGAAGTAAATAACAGTTCCTGCATCACTCCCTTCAAGAAAGTCCAGCAACTGCTTCCTACTTTTTTATGCAGGCACATATGTTATAGTAAAAGGGAGATTTTCTTTGACACCA
Organism: Mythimna lalbum; assembly: GCA_949319445.1. Classification (NCBI taxonomy): domain Eukaryota; kingdom Metazoa; phylum Arthropoda; class Insecta; order Lepidoptera; family Noctuidae; genus Mythimna; species Mythimna lalbum. Next base: position 7,459,783 of record OX439351.1, on the reverse strand, counting down.
AGAGAATTTCTCTCGATTTCAAATAGATAAAAAAAAACTTAAATTAAAACAGGAGTGATTGTCTGTTGATACCACGTTCCATAAAAAGTGTTTAAGGGGCCTCTATGTCTTCGCCCCTCAAACACTTCAACAGGTCCACGACCCCAGGGTCCTAATCCTGAGATTAAAAAAAAACATACAAAAAAAAGGTAGGTAATAGAATATTTAGACACTATGGTACAAAACTACAAAGGTAATATTTGTATACATACATTGTTTTCCTTACATGGACATTGGACATTCTGAAAACATTTATTCTTTTTGTGTTTCCTAGTCTACTACCAGATGTATCTTCAAAAAAAAACTTCCCAGAGACCATTGTTCGATAAATTGTCAAGCGTAACACTGTTGACCAAGAAAAAACTGTAGCGAATCCTTCCTGGCCGTTTGGTATGCGTGTGCGCAAAATAACTACTGTGGTATATACACGTGCCTATCGAAATCTCACTCTTAATTCATATAGCTTTATTCGGATTTTATGTATGCAAACAAAAAGAGAATTATCCACGGTAATTATCGTACAATATTTTTTTTTAATACGATCAGTGAATCGTTTTTATTCGTTAACTTAAAAGTTTGATTTTTTCACAGCTTGAAAGGACCGCAGACGTGAGTGTACATTTTCAACTCGATACCTCCAAGCGTTCTCGAGCCTTGACAAACGGGTCTTGACAAACAGACAGACGGACGAATGGACGACAAAATGATCCTATAAGGGATCCGCTTTTTCCTTTTGAGGTACGAAACCCTAAAAATAAGCTAATGTGTACACTTATCTCTCTTTTTGCAATCATCACTGACAAATAGACTAGAAGAAATCTGATACGAGCCAATGATGTAAAAATCTATAGTTCATTATTGATAAGAACTGTGATTTCTTTGAGTGCCTAAATCACGGAGATAATCTTTGACAGCTAATGTCACTTCCTACATCTGGTTCAAAAATAAAATCGATAAGAAAGTGAGCAAAAAAATCAGAGCATCACAATGCGCTGTCCGACCGTCCGGTAACTGTCCGGACCGAGCCCAAGTCGTCGACGGCGCGCACTGTTCCCGCGCGCCACAAGGATTTGTCAGCAGCAGCAGGGGCCTAGCCGGTTCAAAGCAGTAGGCCAGAGCTATCCGAAAGGGAAGCTCGACCCCAGTACGAAAGGCACGAAGGAACGGGGTCGGTTTTTTACACACCAACAAAAATAAATCCCAACCTCTACGACTACTCTGATTCAAGTGTTGTTGACCTTGTGTCTTTCAACAGATAACCATAACTACAATATTACTTAAAGAAGAGCAAGCGAACCATTCGTCTTCTTAATTACCAAACATGAATAACTAATTAGAAACGTAAAACAACTATTCTAAACCTCCCCGCACACGGGCCACAAAAAAAAACGCCGCCACAAAAAAAAAGCTAAAAGCGGCCGCAAAAAACAGCTGAAGCGCGCGATACCTTGTGTCCGGAGAAGCTTGAAGCCGCTTCAAGCATTTAATTGTGGCGGCACCGCCACACACGAGCCACAAAAAAAGGACGCCTCAAAAAGAAGCTTGAAGCAGCGTTTTTATGTTGTAAATACGCTGCTTAATTGAGTATGTTACGCACCTGATATATAGATCGATTTTGTCAACTAAATCTGTTACAAAATTATGTTAAAGTTCCTGTTAAAGTTATACCCTATTCGCGTTAAGATTAGACATTTAAAGAAACCTTTTTACTGTCTGTTCAACCGATTTTAACTTCTATTTCGTAGGCATGAGGATGGTATTAAAAGCAAAAAAGTGGTTACAATACCAACTATTTACTGCATTTGTCATGCCACCAGCGTAATAAAAGTCAAAATTGGTTGAACGGACAGTATTGAAAGGTTTTCATAAATGTCTAATGTTATTTTGGTTAGAGTATAGTTTTATTACAACTTACTTCAGTTTCAAAACATCAAAACTATATTAAATGTGAATGTCGGTTTGTTGTTGTGTATAGAGTACGTATTATCAAGCAAAAAAGTATTGTGCGCAAGAACTCTACATTAACGCGAGCGAAGCCAGAGGCAAAAGCTATGAAACGATAAAAATAGACACCATTTATCATTAACTAGCTGCTCCCAACGGCTTCGCCCGCGTGATAGCAGAAAATTATCCCAAGAGAACATACTCCTGGGATAAAAAGTATCCTATGTCCTATTCCAGGACATGGTCTATCCGTGTACCAAGATTCAACAAAATCGGTTGTGCCATTTAGGCGTGAAGACGTAACAAACAAACAAACTCACTTTCGCTTTTATAATATTAGTAAAGATAGGTAGCGTTGAAAGGAGAGTGTTTAAGTTACAAAACGTCCTCTTGTCACACGCTTACACTTTACGTAATATGTTTGATTTGTTCCCTCGTGTTACTCACACAAGTTTCACCGGGTCAATACCCAATACATAACAAAGTTTCAGTTTCATTTTTACAATTCATTGTTGTTTTGTCAATTTACCATCAAGGGGCAACGAAGTGTAACCCTATACAGCCGACAATAACGACCAACGTTAACTTCAATTAGTTAACAATAAAATCATCCCAGTTAACAATTTAATTGGTTAATTGGTGAAATGGCTTTATTTGACTTTACTTATGCAAATAGTTTTCATTTTTTTAATGAATTGGTAACTCACTATAACTATTCAATATAGTAAGTAAAGTAATTTGGTTTGGTTTCCTCTTATAACTTGATGGTTTTTAAGTCAAAAGTGAATAGGTTACTGACCAAAACCAAAGTGCAGCTGTGGTGGCCAAGTGGTAACAACCCCGACTTACGATTTGTAGGTCACGAGTTCAAACATAGCCAGGCGCATTACTTTGTTTAATTTATTTCATCATCACTGCTCTCAAAACGGTGAAGGAAAACATCGTGAGGAAACCGGCAAAATTCGAAAACATGTGACATCCACCAACACACTGGGCCCGCGTGGTGGATTACGACCCATTCCCTTTCCTAAAGAGGAGGCCTGAGTCCCAACAGTGGGAGCATTATAATGCCGACTATGCTATGCTATGCTATGCAAAACCAAAGTTACCGACATAGCCCGAAGAATCGCCAAACTTAACCCTTCAGATACCGTCAATTAGAGACACAATAGTAAGACAATAGATGCGCGGCCACCGGTGGTCGCTTGGGAATTCATGAATTAAGTGGCAGTGGGAAGGGTATTACTCGCAGAACAGATGGTTGATGGGAACAAAACAACGTTCTGGAGTGACGACCATGTACCGGTAGACTCAGCGTTGGAAAGCCTCCCACAAGGTGGACACATGACCTAGTGAGGGTCGTGGGTATCCGATGGATGCAAGACGTAGAGGACAGGTAGTTATGGCGACACTTGGAGGTGGCCTATGTCCAGCAGTCGACGTCTTTCGGCTGAAATCATGATGATGATGATGAATTTAGATTACCACATCATCGCTTATCATCTGGTGAGATAGTGGTCAAGCGCGAACCTAGCAATAATGTTGAGTAAAAAAACCTTTTTATATAAAAAAAAAATAACCGACTTCACTAAAAAATTTAATTGAATTTGAGGAGTTCCTTCGATTTCGCCAAGATTCCATCTTCAGATCCCAACTTACGTTCGACTATGAAGTTATACCCTTTCCAACAAAAAAAGAATTTTTCAAATCGGTTGTTAAGCGACGAAGTTATGCGCGAACAAACATAAAAAAAAAAATACAAACATCCGAATTGAGTACCTCCTCCTTTTTAGAAGTCGGTTAAAAATCATGTCCGCCTATTTGTAGTCCTTTCTTTTCTTGTTATCTTATTGAATCATGTCGCAATTATTAGACACGTTTTTGTTGCGCTCACTTTATATTTGCAGTCGCCGTCTTTGCTCCGTATTTATTGTAATTTTGAAGCGTGTGATGCCCTAACCGGTTTATTTCTTTTTTCCTGTTGAATATATTATAAAACGTGTCTACTGCTCACATTTAGACATACCTGACTATCTAATGCCTAAATATTTATTATTTCTGAATAATGTAAAAATTTACATAGGTATGTACAAAAAAAAACTTAAACTACTTACTTATACTACACCCTAATGTATAATGTCTAGAATTGTAGATACCTGTATATATAGGTATACTCGTACCTAGTTTAAACAGTAGGCATACTAAATAAATAACTGATAGGTACTGAAAAACTGAAGATTTTTTTTTTAAGTAGTAGTACCAAATGATTTCTCCCGCTCTGGGTGTAGACTTATAAACAGGTTTTTTTTTTCTCGACGGGGAAAATCATCTTTGACGAAACCCGCTCTTGGGTGGAGCGGGAGATAGTGTCAGACTCTTACTGACTAAAAACCCCAAGCCGTTCCTTCTAGCCTTCATACCGGGGCACGAGCTCCCTTTCGGACAACCCTGTCCCCAGTAGGCTTCGACCCAGCTGGGCCCCTCCTGCTGCTGACAACTCCTTGAGGCGCGCGGGAACAGTGCGCGCCGTCGACGTCTTAGACTCGGTCCATTACCGGACGATCGGACAGCAAGCTACCCATAGCTCGCCGTCCGCGAGCCTGCGTCTACGGTGGCCGGAAATCGGGATCGGAATCCCGGCGACGGCGGCGAGGGCGCCGTTGCCTGATGCGGTCGGCCTCCTCCTTTGCAAGCATTACTGCTTCGCAGAAGGAGGCGATCGCCTGCCATTCCTCCTCGCTCCGGACCATGGCCTCGACCAGGGCCCGGCGCGAGAGGTCTCCGCCGCCGATCGCCCCCACGAGGGCACGGCGATGCTCTGCCCAGGCAGGGCACACCTCGACGGTGTGCTTCACCGTGTCCTCCGGGCGTTGCGCACAGTGGCGACACCCGGGCGTCTCTTCCGCCTGAATCCGATGCAGGAACCTCCCGAACTTGCCATGTCCGGTGAGGACCTGCGTCATGCGGAAGGTAAGGACGCCGTGAGGTCTTTCCAGCCACGCCTCAAAGAGGGGACTTACCGCCATAATCGTGGCGTGCCCAAGACTTATAAACAGATGAAGTGTCAGACTTTACTAACTAAAACACGCCTGAGTTCCTTCAGTTGCCCTTTGTGTTGCAGGGCTACGGTAACTCTTTCGAACAATTTCACAGCCCTAACAGGCATAAAATTATTTTCACTGAATCAATTTCGCTTCTAACCCTATTTTAAAAATAACTCTGCTTGATGATACTCATGATTTATCGATCCAACCTAACCTATCTACTTTCTAAAGAAAGTTGCAGCAGAAGTCTAAGCAAACCTTACCAACTTTAAAGCAACGGGATTTGTAGAAAGTAATAAACAAAAAGAGTGTCAACATCGACCACAGTGTAATGATCGATAAATATGTAGTTCTAAAAAAATATTATTAATAAATTCCCACAAACACAATTTCCTAAATCAAAAGGTATATCAATCTTCTAAACATGGCACACTAAGTAAAACAAAAATCACAGTTGCGTTTAAATCACAAATCAATAAACTAGGATCAAAATACTCGTAGCAAAACTAATGTACCTAAGCAAGCACTAATCGCCTTCCTTATCTCAATGCTCAATTAAAAAAACGAATGACTTAAACATAACACTTGCACTGCACCAACGAAATAAACGACTTACCTGCTTCAACAATGCTGGCGATACTTTTGTCATCACGCACCGATACAACCGTGATGCTTTGTAAATACGACTGGTGATAGCAACAATACACCTACTGTTAAACTACTAGCACTGTTCACACAGCCACATAGGAGCGCGATGTAGGTAAGCACCTATATATCGCACATATAGTTCGAACCGACGACCGACTCCTCTTGGCCGTCAAGAATGACTGTACAGAACTACAGATACCAGCCTCCTACCACCTGTTTTGATTACAATCTCTGCTAAGTGCAAACGCCCGATCATGTGAGATGATCCTCCACCGGCTTGATAGTCTCAATGCAGTGACCTCGACACTAAAAAAAAAATTCACAGCTCCAAAAATTTGACATTAAGCATAACAACTGAATAAATAAATGATTAAGTCATACGCGGCTATTAAGGCGAATTTATCCTGATAAAAGGTGTGCAATGTTTACTCATTGATTGATTCATTTGAGACTTCTTACTTGGCCTTATTTACACAAACAGAATAATTAACAATATATTCCAGCAAAAGCAGACACAAGACCAATAAATCAGTTTCTTCTTGATAACGTGGGCATGGAACACTTTTTGCTGTCAGTTAAGCCCCTCGATTGCGGTCACTGTTGGACTGCATACAAGAGAAAGAGGTGTGCAGGGACATAAAACTTGCAATTTATTGCAGAATGTATGCTTGCAATTTATTGCAACAAGCATTTTACTATTTTATTAAAAATTTAAAATATTCAGTATTTGTTATTAATTTTATCAACGTCCGTTGGTAATTACCCTTTTGGATGCAGTAATTAGAGACACAATTAAAAAGCCATTGTGTCCCGCGTAGATCTGCGTTCCGGGTTAATACGGGAATGAAAAAAATGAAACGGCCAAACTGTCAGGTATCTAATTTTTACTAAACATGTTTTGAAAACAATCGAATTCTCGAAAATATAATAATTAATAAAAAATAATTATAATCAATAAATAAAAATAATCAATAGTAAATCAATAAATAATTGATTTACTTTTCGGCCGCCTAAAATTTAATAGCAAATTTGCAATAAAAAAGTAATTTCTGATTTACTGCAAATGACAGCACATTAAACAGTATAGTAATAACATTGACTATTTGCATTTCTCTTAATCAAACAAATGCATTATAGTTAATAATAAATTTTATCTAGCGGGGCGTTAACATTTTTCATTTTATCATAGAATAAAACTTAGAATAGTTTTATAAGAAAGGTTTAAAGCAGTTCACAGTGTTTCACAGATGATGTTTAAAGACATCATGGCCAAATTTAAAAAATACTCTATATTCTAAAGAAGGAATGTTCCTAACCAGGAACTAAATATTCCTAGCCATCGATTAAAAAGAAAATACATATTCTATAGCAGTGATAACATACGGCAAACAATAATATGTACGATTTACTATATATTTTAAAGAAACGAAATTATGCTCAAATTTTTATTTTTACCAAAATCTCTCGCAAAATTTTTTTTTCGTGTAATGGTTAAGCCATAAATTCGTTTAAATTATTTTGAAATTAACGCTTGGAGGAGGCCTATGTCCAGCAGTAGACGTCTTTCGGCTGATATGATAATGATGATTTTGAAATTAGACCACAATTATGGCTTAATTTAAAAAAATAATGTAATAAGCTATCAGTTCCTTAGACTATCTCTCATCGTTGTGGATTTAGCTAGCCAAGAACTAGCTCTTGAGATCACTTGAGCATATCAAAATCCATGTACAACTAAATTTTTAATTTTAATTTTACACGTGTTAGCTTTTCCTTAAGTATATATCGAGGCAATAATAACGCTCTTTGAACAAATATACGAGTTACAAAGGGTCTATTATTAATAGTATACATAATAAATGTGACTCTGCTACGAATTCCTATATATAATTATTACTCAACAATGATAACAAGTATAGAGATGAAACTTGGGAGAGGCCTGTTGTGTCGAGCATAGCAAAGCGGTAAGCTGATGAATGATGATGATGACACAGTAATACCTTCTACTACATTTTCACGATAGCAAAACTCAATTTCCTTTATCGGCCCTACATAAGTTTTGATTGTCTATAAATATGTATTTTGTACGTAATCTTCAATACTTAACTGGGTATCTCCCTACATATCTGAATTTTAGACGCGATATGATGAGTTCATTTTTATCTTAAATGTCCACTGCAACATGATGATTTGATCTTGATATCAGGATAACTATCTGACCAATATATTGTATGTTTACAAAACTTATTCAGTTGCATAGACACTTGTAGAAAAACGTCAATACATGCCTCTGCATAATTATATCTATGTTTTTTGCTACTGCGCGTAACAGCCTACACCGCTGTTATGAATATAAATAAAAACATGGAATTGATTTGTAATAAATGTGTACATTTTAATATTAAACAGTGTTTTTATTTACGCAGCTGAATTTTTTTTAGTAAAAAATATTATTTTATACTTACTAAAAACAATTATTTCCAATGCAAGTATCTATTTTTCACATTTGTAACTTAAATAACTCTATAACATGACCAATCTATTTAAAAAAATAGTTAAACCAACTTTGAACGACGACGTTGAAATAATACCTACTTAGCTAATAGCTAATTACAATCTGTAGTACCGGAAGTCAAACACTAAGCAGGCAAAAGTGTTTAGGTATTAAGTGCGGCCAACGTGCATATATATATATATGTATGTATACTTACTAAAATTTATAATATAAATGGCAAGCTAAGGCTTAACTGAGTGTGTTAAGTGTAGTCAAAAAGTAGTTATTGAGTCAGTAAACGTCACAAAATATGCCGCATTTAGTCAAAGGTATTGTGGTTTCTGTCTGCATAATAATTGTACCAAAAGCCCGACGTTGTGCATATTTATTCTAATGAGTCGTTTCAGGCGCCTTGCTTAAAGTTTGAGTCGAAATCTAATCGACTCTGGCGTCTCTTCTTGAGCAGGTAAATAACGGACAAACATTCAAAAAACTATAATTATTTTATAAATAAACCCGTACCATTGATAAACCATAAGATTTATCTGATCCTTTGATCCACTCTCTCATCTCGATACATAACAAGGCTGATTTGACGACAACTGCACATGATTTTGGTACACTACAGACAGCGAGATAGATAGGTGTTAATCTACGTAAATGCATACACATTTGTTTTTATTTTTCTCTTACCATGTGATGCCTGTACAAGATTTAAATGTTGATCATTCGTATGATAAGATTTAATCAATCTACGAAGATCACTCGATCGATCCATCTTGCATATTTGTCATAACCAATAGGGAAAATATATATGAAAAACTGGCAAATGCGAGTATGGTTCGCATAATTAGGATGACGTACAACAATTTTGTCGAAAATTAAATCATAAATAAAGACTATAAGCTCCTGCCAATTGCTTCACCCGCGTGTAAGAAGATTCCTCTAAATAAACATTGACTTAATATGCCTTTAAGGGGTAAATTTAAAACCTTTCTTACTTTTTGTCGTGGCCAGATCTTAGAAATGGATCACTTCATGATATGGCCAAGTAAAACTGGCCAGATCGTTTTAAACGTTAAAGTGTCATCAACATGTCAATCCTCGTTTAGCCTATTTCTTTTAGACCTTTTATTATCATAGAAATCCTACATCAATGATATGGCCAAAAATTTTGTTTGATAAATATTAATTTATACTACCTAATCTTAGTGTAAATTAATATTTATCAAACAAAATTTTTTCATCTGACTGTACAAAACAGTTATTTTTTTTATCGGTGTCCGAATCGTCACCAAAAAAAATATTCCAATTAAAAAGTGTCAATTGGGACACCGTATCCGAATATATCGTGTCCTGTATGCAAAACTACAGCGTTCTAGGTTTTAATTTGGACCTAGAACATTGCACTGATGAGTCAGTGAGTGAGTCAGGACTTTGCTTTTCATATAATTATGTATACAGATTAGTGTTGGTCACACTAATGTTCTGATATTAACTTTCAAAGATTTTTTTGTTATGTGGTTATTGTAATAATTAATTTACGGATACATGTTTTTTGTTGATTTTGTGGTAAATTATCTTAATAAAGCTGTGAATGATTTGTTTAGATTTTTTTGTCGACCATAATAGTTTCTTTTTTTTTATTTTATGTAAGGTACCCTAAGATTGTGCGTCGTTTTTTAAATTGCCACTAATGGAGGAACAATTCTGATCTTTATTTAAAATTAACGCTTCAAACAGTAGATACCGGCAATTTGTATAATTCAGGTATTCTATACAATACCCAAGCAATGTATAAAATACTTGGGGCATTCTGGCAATGTGTGTTCATTACATACTTTACCTAGGTAATGTATAAAATTCCTAGGGATTGTATAGAGTACCTGCTGGTCCATCGACAACGTATAAAATAAACGAATGTTGGTTTCTATTTACTAATGTTAACCAACCTACCTTTAAAATTACAAAACAGGTTTTATAACTTTAAATCATTGTGTGAGGGAAGGAATTGATGTAATCTTAGAGCACCCCGACACGAACAACCCTAACCTTCTTTTGTGGTTATTTTTCTTAAAACACCCGGTAATAGGAGGCTTAGTTTAAACCCCGCGGACAGAAATAGAACCTGAGTATATAAAAAAACTCAAATCAAATTAATGTGAATTAAAATTCTTCTGGCTATAAATAACAATGTAGTTTGCTTACAACCTAACCTCTCCGTCAGCCTTCTAACCTAACCCCTCCATGTCGCGATGCCCTAACATCACGTCACCTTCATCGCTTCTCTCGTCTTTTACACACATTACCGGCCGCGCAATCAATATTTCACACATTTATTACACGTTTTAGGTATTATATACACCGCTTAGGTGGATATTTTATAGAATACCGGATTATACAAATTGCCGGTAGTAGATATACCTTTTTACGTAAGAAATATTATCATACGATTTCTTTCGCTCTGGGTGAAGTAAGAGGGAGTGTCAGACTTTTCTTAACTAAAGCCCACTTTTTCCTTTAGTTGCCCTTTTCAAGGGCTGCGGTAACCCTTTCCAACAATCCCGTAGCCCTGGTAGGGCATCGGCTCTAACGGACCTCGTTAATCCTTCTGATATCTCTTTTAGAGACGCTTGGAACTCGACGCGTCGTCGATCTGGGCTTGGTTCTTACTTACCGAATGGTGAGCTACCGATTTCGCGAGGTAATGGCGGTATTCCGCTTAATGGAAGAACCTTTATGCTTCTTAAATAGTAGCAGTGGGGGGGTACACCATCTAGCAAAGAATACTCAATACTTTATTGCATTCCATATTTATATAGATGGTATAGCAGCGTTGGAAGGCCTCCAACAAGGTGGACTGATGACCTGGTGAAGGTTGCGGGAAACCGATGGTTGCGAGATGCACAGGAACGTTCGTTGTGGCGACGCTTGGGGGAGACCTATGTCCAACAGTGGACGTGCATCGGCTGATATGATGTGATGATAATATTTGGTATAAAAATATAGTAAGATCAATATGGACCCTGTCGGGCACAGCAAATATGATGATGTCAACCAATATTGAAGACAGAATAACAAGATCTTAGTATATACCTATTATTAAGCAGGAGATAGATGAAACAAGGAAGTCAAAGACTTTACGAACAGCGAACGATTCTTAGAAACATGTTATCACTCGACCTGCGTGCGAACTCTTTACACCGATGCTATAAATACAAATTTGCATTGATAAGTTGCAGCATTGTGGCGGACACTTGGGTAATTGAAAGTGACAAAGAACGTCCAGGTTATCAACGCTAGCTACCTATAGATGCATACTCTACGGCATAATCTACGGGTTTTTCCCAGAGATCTACGAGTCTAAAAAAAAGTCTTGTTCATACTTTACTTTTGAGGAATACGACTCGTGGAGAAGCCCATCCTCCTCCATGAGAATGTTTGGTAAAGTCAATAATAAAACTTTTGAATGAAGAATAAATGTTTATTATTTCATTGAAATAAAACACGCAAACCGTGAACTTGGACTTATCTTCATTCCTGATGCGATCGCGCAAGGAAATTCGAGCGTAGCCCGTTCAGTCGCCCTTTAGGTGACTGTAAGCGTTTTGGTGAGGCCCTTATAAGTGACCATGTAATCTTACACACTCAAATATACACACAAAGTTTCATCCATATCGGTCAAGTCATTTATGAGGAGCTAGGTGACAAACGCACGTACAGAAGAATAGATGAACATGCCGGAGACCAAGATCATGACTAACAGCGTGGCCGGAGAGACACTAATATTATAAAGCTGTAAAGTTTGTTTCTTTGTTTTTATGATTTTTTGTTTGTAGGAGGTATCTCTCTGAAAATACTGCTAAGATTGCAATTTTTTTACCGATAAAAAGCTGCTGCTTTATTCCTGAGTGACATAGGCTATATTTTATGTAAGCGGGTGGAACCACAGGGAAAAGCTAATGTATAATTTATGTCTAAGACCTACTTGGACCAAATAGTGCCTTTCCAGGCCAGGCATTACGAGGAAGAAATCCGTGGAGCTGAAAATAGCCGGGAAGAACAACACTGGTCCATAAAATAACTTTACATATAGAGACGCCTTGCCTGTCATTTAAAGCGAAAGCTAATGGAGATGTGTATTCTACCCATTGTCCCATTCTGACCCAAAGGTACAGCGTAAACTACGTCTATGACTTACATCCAAAAGTTCAAACTTTACTGTCCCCGAACACGGGCCTCAAAAAAAACCCCGCGCCAAAAAAATGCTAGAAGCGGCCACAAAAAAAAGCTAGAAACCGCCGCAAAACAGCTGAAGCGCGCGACAGCGGAGAAGCTTGAAGCGGCTTCAAGCGTTTTTTTGTGACGTCAACACCGCACACGAGCCACGAAAAGACGCCGCCTCAAAATGAAGCTTGAAACGGCGTTTTTTTGAAGCCCGTATGCTGGGACAGTCATGTTTGCCAACGTGCTTTGGAGCACAGTACATATACTAGGTATTAAAAGTGTCATGGTAACTCTTTCAAAAATTCCGGCGGTCCAAGGGAATTGAGCTAACGATAGCATGTTTTTACTAACTATACTTTGGATAAATCTCGTGGACCCTTGGGAATTGATTTAGGAATATTTAATACAATATCAATAAAAATTTCATGGACCCGTTGGGAAAAGAATAACTATTGAATCATGGACCTCTGGGAACAACCCAATCTACCAGGAATACTGGATTATTCGAAAAGAGTTCTGCAGCCTTGAAACTCAAAGGGTATCTGTAGGAATACAGGTAGTTTTAGTCAGTGAAAGCCTGACACTCCTTCTCGCTCCACCCAGAGCGGAAGAAGTAATTAGATACTTAAATGATTCCCCACAAAAAAAAAACTTCCATCATCCACACACAAATTACTGTGAAACATAGAAAAATTCGAAGACGTGATATTCACCAATCCGTCCTGGGCCCGCGTGGTAAATTACGGCCCATTCCCTCTCCTAGAGAGAAGGCCTGAATCCCAACAGTGGGAAAATTAATAAGGCTGATGATGATGATGATGATGATAGAATAGAACAAAAGAGATATTACTGAACTGACGATTGCCAATAATATATTTTGTTTTAAACTAATAAGCTAGGTGTTTTGTTCCGAGTAAACAAACTGTTCTGTGCTATTACTATTGGCACTTTTTTGGAGGTGGTAATTAATATAATACTATAATAATACGGTGGAACGGGAGAGCGTGGCAGACTTTTACTGATAAAAACCGCACCTGAGTACGACGTACTGTTACAAGCTTTTATTTAGTTTCACCTTTCCCGATGTTTGTCTGTCATCAAATCTTGCAAATTAAATTTGACCCACTTCCCGGTTACCGATTGAGCTGAAATTTTGGATGCATGTGTAAATCAGATGACAATACAAAATTATAATGACAAGGAGCTGATCTGATGAAACCGGAAGGTCGCTAAAGGAACTTGGTAGTTAAACGACACAACCCCATCTTTGGACTCGTATGATTCGTCTTGACGAGTATTAATTATATAGGTATACCGAGCTATAAAAGCTTGCTATAAAAAAAAAATATTTTCATTAAAAACTTGTTTTACTGACATCTCTTTGAGATGCATGTAGAACTCTACCCACCGTCGCGCGTCGACTACTCGAGCTCGGTCCTCAGGACGGGCAGACTAACTGCAATAGAATATCTATAGATAATATTAGAGATAAATTGTCAGTAACAGATGTGCTGATCAACGTATTGGTATGACTTGCATACCCTTAGATAGTATAATTCACATCGGTATTAAACATGTATCGTGTATCAAAATCAACAATGGACTGTAGATATCACTCCTTGGCTTGTGATTAAGATAACTACAGATAGGTATTTAAGTAGGTTGTTATCACGGAATCATTAAACATATTGAGCTCGTTCAAAGATTACCAACTAATAGGTACCATAAATATTTCTGCCGTAAAGTAATGCTACTGTGTTTCGGTCAGTAGGTGGTTACTGATCCGCTCTCGTAGGTCGGAGCGTAATCATTATCATTATCATTTCAGCCCAAAGACCTCCAGTTGGACATAGGCCTCCCCCAAGCGTCGAAGCGTAACGCCTATAGCCTTCCTCGATGAATGGGCTATTCAACACAAAATACCAAATTTCAATTCGAACTAGTAGTTCCAGAGATAAACGCGCTCAAACAAACAAGTAAACAAACTCAACAACTTTAAATTATCTATTAAATAATAGGTACAGATTTGCATGATTATATACATATGTTTTCGTTCAGCAAGAAACTTGCACTGCCCAGTTTTTCGTTAAAATCGCCCGTCTTTTGATGTGACCGAAAAATGTCTTAATTTACCTATTGTCAAAACTATAAGTTGAATAATTATGTTGACCTGTCAACTATAAAGATTTTGTGAATATGGATTTTATGGGGCATTAAAGATTTCGAAATCGTTTTCGTAAGGAAGGGCATCCGCCATTGTGCCCATAGATTTAATCCTTCAGATACCGTCAATTAGAGACACAATAGTAAGACAATAGATGCGCGGCCACCGGGTGTCGCTTGGGGATTCATGAATTAAGTTACTTTAAAATGTTTGTTTCTATTTCGGTGTATAATAAAGTTAATTCTATCTATCTATTATGTTCTTTAGACTGACTCGTAGGCCTGCTGTCCACGGACGCGTAACTTCAGACGCGAACAATGGCAAGCAACGACACGACGCGCGACGGCACTACGTTGCCGCTTCGTCGGCAGAGTTTCATAGTTTTGTATGAGCTGTGAGCAGGCGTAAGTACACCAAGTGTATATTGACGAATACACGTCTATGAAGCTAGGCGTCCGTGGTCGGTAGGCCTGTCTGTTTGTCAAAGCTGTAAAGAAATTATAGAGGATACCGAAATTACTGCGTAAAGATAAGCTAATCACTAATTGATATGGAGAATATTGATCCACTTTTAGTGTCTTGAATACTTCAGCGTCATGAAGTGGTTTTATTCCATATTAATTTTAACCTTATCTAGTGATTATGTAGTTGGTAAGTTTAAGTTTGTTATTCAAATTAAGTCTCAATTTATGTGCTCAATTTAATAAATAAACACTGTAATGAGCAAATATGGAAGCACTTAAAACATTATCCGCGAAATCGTGGCCAGAAAAAAAAGGCTTTCGTCTGAACTAGAATTTGTTCCTTTCGCACTTCTAATATATTATATTTATTTACACACATACACAGAAGAATACCTTAATATTATAAAAAATGTTCAAAGATACTGCTTATTTCAAAAAGAAATTTCCTCCAGCAGACCTAAGAAGAGATAAGAAGAAATGTAGACAACAATGTGTAAAAATAAGAAGATTTTCTAAACTCTTAAACTAATAAATACTTATATTTATAACTATATATACCTTATACGAAAAATAAATACATAATATATACATACATATATAATTATCACATATACTATATTTTCCAAATGTACAACAAAAACCTTGTTATTTTGTATAGCATTGACACATTTTAATCTCGGGATCTTCTATTACCAATGTTATGTCCTTATACAATCTAATAAGAAATGCAAATAATTCAAATATCTCGTAATGATTGCTCTAGGTCAATTTGGGCCGTTCAAACAAGACTTCGGATATGTGACTGTGAGAGAAGGTGCTCATATGTTCTACTGGCTGTTTTATACAACTGCTGATGTAGAAAATTACACAGATAGACCCCTTGTAGTCTGGCTACAGGGAGGTCCTGGTGGGTCTTCTACGGCCATTGGAAATTTTGAGATTCTAGGCCCTTTGGACTTGTCCTTGCAAGAAAGAAACACCACTTGGGTAAGAAGTTCAATAAAATCAATGTATTCATTTATCTACAAATGGACAAATACAGAGATGAGCACAAAGGTACTGGTTATTGGGCACGCCACGATTATGGCGGTCAGTCCCCTCTTTGAGGCGTGGCTGGAAAGACCTCACGGCGTCCTTACCTTCCGCATGACGCAGGTCCTCACCGGACATGGCAAGTTCGGGAGGTTCCTGCATCGGATTCAAGCGGAAGAGACGCCCGGGTGTCGCCACTGTGCGCAACGCCCGGAGGACACGGTGGAGCACACCGTCGAGGTGTGCCCTGCCTGGGCGGAGCATCGCCGTGCCCTCGTGGGGGCGATCGGCGGCGGAGACCTCTTGCGCCGGGCCCTGGTCGAAGCCATGGTCCGGAGCGAGGAGGAATGGCAGGCGGTCGCCTCCTTCTGCGAAGCAGTAATGCTAGCAAAGGAGAAGGCCGACCGCATCAGGCAACGGCGCCCTCGCCGCCGTCGCCGGGATTCCGATCCCGATTTCCGGCCACCGTAGACGCGGGCTCGCGGACGGCGAGCCATGGGTAGCTCGCTGTCCGATCACCCGGTAATGGACCGAGTCCAAGACGTCGACGGCACGCACTGTTCCCGCGCGCCTCAAGGAGTTGTCAGCAACAGGAGGGGCCCAGCTGGGTCGAAGCCTACTGGGGACAGGGTTGTCCGAAAGGGAGCTCGCGCCCCGGTATGAAGGCTAGAAGGAACGGCGCGGGGTTTTTAGTCAGTAAGAGTCTGACACTGTCTCCCGCTCCACCCAAGAGCGGGTTTCGTCAAAGATGATTTTCCTCGTCGACAAAAAAAAAAAAAAAAAAAAGGTACTGGTTATTTCAAATGAAATTTCTTCCTGCAGACCTGCGACAGGAGAGTTGGATGAGAGATGTAGACACAGTGCAATTTCAGGCAAAAAAATCAAAGTCATTATACATCCCGGAACGTTAACAGATGACATATATTAAAAAACTAATATTTTTCAGGTTAAGAACTTCAATGTACTTTTTGTAGACAACCCAGTGGGCACTGGTTTTAGTTATGTCGATGACCACAAATTCTTAACTGTTACTAACGATGAAATAGGTAAGTTGAGTTAATATCAACCGAAGTTTTACTAATTTGTTATGAAACCTGATTTGATAAAGATTTTAAATTTCTACAGCCCTAGACTTTGTTGAGCTCATGCGTGGCTTCTACAACAAACACCCTGAGTTTAACGGAGTGCCACTATATATTTACGGTCAATCATACGGTGGAAAAATGGCGATTGACATGGGAATACGTATGAATGAGGTAAGCTAAGCCATATTTTTAAAACGCATACCGTTATTAACGAATCTATGTCATATAGATTACGATTACAGTAGCATTACGATAGAATGATAAAAAACAAAGCTAAACACGCTAAAAAATCATTTTGGAGTTTAGCATCTGTATTAATTATTATTTATGTTTAGGCAGAAAAAAGTGGGACAATCGGTTCTAATTTGAAAGGAATTGCGATGGGCAACGCATGGATATCACCAGTAGATGCCACCCTTACATGGGGCCCGTTGCTTCTGGCAGCTGGACTTGTGGACCAAGAAGGGCATGATGAAATTCAAGCTGCTGCCAAAGAGGCTGAAAGGCTGTTTAATGTAGGCCTCTACTATAATTCAACGTCTCAATGGAGTGCAACTCAGCAGGTAGTGCTACGGCGTGCAGACAATGTCGATTTTTATAACATACTCACAAAAAGGGTGAGCAGAACACCTATTGACACGCTAAGCGAAGCCTTTGGTAGGTAAACTAGAATTATTAATAAAGAAGCTGCACTATAAGCATATTTTTTTGAGAATATACAATTGTTTACAGAATATTCAAGACAAATGATGATCCAGAATGCTGTCCCTGAACCACCTTCAGAGTCTAATCAAAGAATGTTCAATACAAACTACCTAATGAACTCATTAGTCAAACCAGCTCTAAGGATTCCAGAGCACGTGGTATGGGGCTCGCAATCAACCCCAGTGTTTAACTATTTGAGGACAGATTTTATGAAACCCGTTACTGACGGCAGTTAGTATTCATTTAACGTTTATTATTTTTCTCGATAACTGCTCTCAGAGACTTCGTCTGCAAGAATAGTACCTTCTTCCTTCCCCCACTATAAATTATACTGTTTAAAGTTTCATGCAGATCTGTTCAGCCATTTCATCAGACATGAAGAAATAAAAAACTGACCAAAACACATATACATGCAAACTTTCACTTTTACAGATTTCCTCAGAGCAATGTCCTAAATCTATATTTGTGGTACTAAATGAAAGCTTGCTCCTAGTTCCTAGTTCACCTAAAATGTTTCAAACAGAAACTCATTGAGATACTTGTTTTTAATTAAAAAGTCTTTAATAAAATTTCAGTTGAAAAGTTGCTGAACGAAACGGATATTATTTTGACGAAATATAATGGAAATCTTGATTTGATTTGTGATACTCCAGGTAAAATATTTCATTACTTCAGATTCAAACTTAGTTCTCTTTGGAGAATGTCATTAAATTCCATTTTAACTGGAAATCCACCTTGATATTTACGAGTTTAAATTCTATAAAACTAAATATCGCAGTAGCCAATAAACTACAATATAACAAACTTATTTTAAATCTTTGAGTTGTAATTAAAATGAATACTATACTATAATTTCAGGACAATTACTATGGGTAGATCGCCTGAAATGGCCCGGTGCTGAAGGATACAAGAAAGCACCACGTCTTCCAATTTGGGAAAATGATAAGTTAGAAGGTTACTACAAGTCTTATGGAAACTTGAGGTTCTTCTGGATAAACTATGCAGGACATAGTGTAAGTACCTGTTTGTATATTGACTAGCGTCCCGCTTTGGCTTTGTATGGTTACAAATTATTATACAGGGTGTCTCTGACATCTGATACATATACAGATGGTATAGGTACACAAACCTTCCTCGTTTACTGCTTTTTTTCGCATCAAAATCTATTGCGTCGTTTAGGAGCAGCAGTTAAAAATATTTTGGAAATAGCTCTGTGTTATTTTTCACTAGTTTTAATTTAGATTATTATTTAATTTTTTACAGGTACCTAGAGACAATCCAGCTGGAACCAATGCATTCCTTCGCGACATGACATCTTTTGGCTAAAACTTAATACTTAAACTTTAAATATTTATAGAATATACCTTTGACTGAGCCTAGTCATAAACATAAATATCTATAACCTAATAACATATTTGTTTCATTCAACCCCTTTTTTTAAACTAAAATACAAAAATTAAACCCTTGGCAAAACTTTTTGATCATTAGTTTGGTTTACTAATCTATTACAGCCATTCCTATCTATACTCACTATTTTCCTTAAGACTTGTTCCTTGACAGGCATCACATGCGTATATTCCTTGCATCACATGATGACAACCGATTTCCAATGAATTACTTTGTGAACACATCACAATCGATAAGTTGGTTAGCGATGCACCTTCTTTTAGGCGCCACCAATTCCGCTTTTTTTATGGTAGGAAATCATCTAATAACTTCTTCCGTTTTATGGTGGAGCGGGAGTACGTGTCAGACTTGTCACAGGTCCTAACCAGACACGGTTGTTTTGGAACGATTGCGCGGATCGGCTCTTGCGCAAGGGACGTTGGCCCTGGTCCAGACAGTACGGAGTGAGAGAACATGGCAAGCAATCACCTCCTTAATCCTCACGCCTCAGTCATCGAAGGAGACGCCCTAGGCATCAACAAGTCGCACGGTGATTTCCGACCAACGTAGGTGCAATGGGTAGCACAACGTCTAATAAGAACCAGCCACGTTGTGGCCACGCATCAAAGAAATGGCAGCATAATTGTCCCGCTGGGACTGATGCCTGGCAAATCTAAGGGATTGTTCGAAAGAGTTACCGCGTTTCTGGAACACAAATGGCAACTGGACGAATACGAGTGGGTTTTATTAAGTAAAAGTCTGACACCTCTCACGCCACCCAAACTGAGAAAACTTATTTGATGATGTTCCAACCTCAAAGAAAAGGCTGATACTCGTAGGAGCGAATAATTTTGTAAATAATTTAAAAGTAGAAATACATAAGAGCAAATCTTGGTATGTACTCAAGCCCAGACAAGAAAAGACATTCTATCTGCCGCACTCTATGTAATGCTAGACAAAATATACCCAATATGTGAAGATGCCTTGAACTAAAGGCCGACCGATAAAACTCATTTTTATCTTGACTGGACAGTGTGGATTTAAAGAAACCCAATTAGTATGCAATTAGGTATTTATCCACCTAATTAAGAACCTTATCATGTATTTAATCTTGGTATTTCATGCGTACGTGCATATTTAACACTATCAGAAGAAGATTACTAATCAATATAGGTAAATTACAAATCATATCTTTATCATAATATACATAAAGATAATTAGATTACATTGATTCAGAATAATATAGTTAATTTAGTTACTTAATCTAGGTTAGCTTAATCTGGACGTATTTTAAGTTAAAAATGGCAAAGAAGATTGTTATAATCGGGAGTGTCATTGCAGCAGCAGCTGTTCTAGCAGGACTGGGAGTGCTAATATGGTGGTTAGTAACTAGGGATGTGGATAAACCTTTCTCTGTTCGTCGTAAGTACGTTTTTCATCCTGTAAAATTAATCAGGCGAAGACATCATAACCCTTTAGGCGCCCGCATCGAATTGATCCGACCAGTGTTTTCCCGCCAGGGTCGTACGTTTGCGACTGGCCATTCCATCTCGTTTAGCTCTTCAATCCACATAAGTGACAAGAGCTAACGAGATGGAGAATCTCGTCGTGGATATGCGACCTTAGCGGAATAAACTCATTATAACATTACAATGGGTAATGGAACCAAAAACTAATAAAACATAATTCAATCCAAAACATTGAGTTCTCAGCGTCAAAAATTGCCAGTTAATGTCCTCTGTGTGAATGTTACCAACAGTGTGGACAATTATGTTACAACAATGTTGATTACTGCCTTCCGCTTGATTATCATGACATGAATATGTCAAATGTAGCTAGCTATGTTTTATTTACCACAAACATCTTCATGAAATATTTTATTTCAATCACCCATGTTTGATCTTAAATAAACTAAACGGATTTTAGTTATTCATGAGTGTTTAAAGCGCGTCCATTATCAACATCGGCAAGGAAAAGGATTCTTTGGCATCCCTACATGCATGCCAATGCGTAGTTTCCAATGCGCTAACATGTAGGGATATCGAAGCCTTTTTGGCCTTTTAGGGGCAGGCCTTAGTCAAATAAATCTATCTTTTTCAGTCCTGAAAGGTGAAGGCATTGGTGAATATGATTATACCGCAGCGTTTACCGAGATACCACTCGTGGGAGATGTATTCTGGTGGTTTTACCCCACCATAGCAATTGGTAATCGTTACAACCGGCCCATAATATTGTGGTTAGATGGGGTGACGGGCGTTCCACCCAGCCTGTTGGCCAACTTAGGAATGTTTGGCCCCTATGACATCAATTTCAATAGAAGAGAAAACTCTTGGGTAAGGTATATTGCTCTCGCACACAAATATAAATATAAATTATATACAACATCGAATCTATAATCCAATGTTGTATATATTTATGTTTTTATACTAGACTAATAAAGCATGTTTCAATTTCTAGATCAACCGATACAACTTGCTTTTCATTGATGCACCTTTAGGCACCGGTTTTAGTAGTCCCCTAACTAACGATCAAATACCGAAGACTGCTGAAGAAAATGGTAAGAGGTAAAATGATACTTTGAAAATTTTATTAATCACTCGCTATTGCCAATTGCTTAGTCTACATGAAAGTTCTAAATCTCCGGGACATAAGGCCCTATATCCTTAACCAGGCAACAATCTACTCTATTCTAATTTCATTTTAAATTAATGAATTATAACCAACCTTCAGATTGAAATAAACATAGGATAATGTGACGTAACCTTTATTGTTATTTTACAGCTGAACACTTGGCTCTAGCTTTAGAATCCTTCTACACCGTGGATGAAGGATACAGAGACACCCCATTGTTCATCTTCGGGCAGGCACATGGAGCACAGCTGGCCCTGACGCTAGCAGCCAAGCTTCATCATGTAAGCTTATTTGATAGATTCAATCAAATCTTAACTCAAGAGGTAAACATATTTCATAATAAACTGTATTGCAGAACGAAACTAAACACAACCTTCGTGGTGTGGTATTAGGCAATGCTATAATTTCGCCAGCCCTAGCCATGACGAAACTCGGCTTTTACCTCGAGGAGCTTGGTTACATTGATGCTAATGGCCGCGACGCTATAGAAAGTTTATCCAAAGAGACGACGCAGTTGTTTCAAAACGAAGATTTAGAAGATGCGTTCGATAAATTTATTTCTTTGGGACAATTTGTTAACGAAAATGCTGGTGCTACAGCTGTTAATCTTGGAAACATTGTTCAAAAGCTTACTAGGGAACCTACAACGGGAGGTAAGTTAATTGCAACTTATTGGATAAAAAATAATGATCTTCTTACTAAAATAGCGTACTTAGTTCATCCATGTATTTATTTCCTCAATGAAGTAATTTTCACAGTGCATGCGTCTATCAAATTGTTTCAATTAATTTTTCTATAAGAATTTTTATTAATAATCATCATAATAATTTCCAGATTTGTTCGGTCAGAGAGATTATTTGCGACGAATTTTCAAAAATACAGATTTAGATATTATGAACACTGTTGTTGCAACAGCTTTAGGAATTTCAAACGTAACCTACGATTCTGGTCGGGAGGCTGTCATTAAAGCATTTAAGAGCTCTTTTATGACCCCAGCCACGGACAAAGGTAATATAATGCAATACAGTATAATCCGTCTAATATCTATCATGTTAGGTACAGTTAGATATCTACTTCGAGAGAAAAGGTTATGGTATGTTTGGATCTCTTTAAAAACTATACATGTAATGTGTATACTTCCAACCTGGTATATTTTATATTACAATTTCCAACGGCTTCTAAACTTTGTAAATCATCAGTCAACCGTCTAATGTCATGAAGGCCTTATCAATCTCAAACTATTACTATTAGATACTGATTTTCAGTCAGTGATCAGAGGGCAGAGCACCACTTTTATTTTCCCTAGGGCCCAAGGTAATGATAATAGGTATATGGTCTGGGAAAAAACAGTCAAAATTGAATAGGATGGAAAAACAACAACGCTAAATATAACATATAAGTATATTGCAAAGTCAGTAACACAGTTGCACAAACGAGTTCTATTTCCACAATGAGAAAACTTTAGTTGGGGTTGAATGACGTATTTGTCTTGTCACTCAACCCCAATTAAATTGTTTGGACAAAGCATTGTAGTGGTAGCTGGATATTTCGGCCGTCTGGTAGGTATATACCGAACCCGAATCATCGACGGCGTGAAGTGTTCCACGCGCGTCTCAAGCTAGAACTACGTTAGACCGACGCATACGTTTAACACGCTTGATTTGTACCTAGAACAACGTTGCGTGGCGCCTAGCTTGTTGCTAGTTGCGTCTAGCGCGGCGCGGTGGGTTCCTTCTATTTGGCAGAATCTTGATACTCCGAATTTTATTTGGCATAACACACTTGGCATAATCTTCTTTAATCGAATATTTTCAAGGCATAAAAATTATTTAGCATAACTATTGATTGGCAGAATGTTTACATGTCCGAATTTGTAACGGCATACTTTTTTTTTACATGGCAGAAATTTATTTGGCATAATTACGATTGCCATATTTAATATTACACGTAGTTTCGTTTAGCGATTTGAGATCGAATATTTGAGGAGCTGGTATTTTTTTTTTGCTTGAATTTTTTTTTACCGAAACCTTACCTATGACCGACGTCCTTTTTGCTATATACATTACTTGACATATATTACAAAATTGTATCATAAAAAGTCAATATGTTATGCTAAAAAATTTAGTGACAGAAACGAATCGCTGCAAAACCGACTTTACGTAGTCTTGTCTGCCCTACCCCTAGAGTGTAATTTAAAATCGCGTAGGCGCGGAGGGGTAGGGCGGCCCGCGAGTTGAGCAGTTGGTTTGAAGGCCCGCCGCCGCGGCTGAGGGTGGCCGGCGAAGCCGGCCAGCAAGCCGAAGCTGCGGTGGTGAGCGTTGAAACCATCTGCGACGATAAGCTCGCGTGGGGCCGCCTAAACCACGCAGCGCCGGAGCCGTGACAGAACGACGCTTGCTAAATGTCGCAAGCTTGCTGCATGCTGCATGCCTGCTTGCGCGCTACATGCTACATGCCTGATTGCGTGCTGCATGCTGCATGCCTGCTTGCATGCTGCATGCCTGCTTGCATGCTGCATGCCTGCTTGCATGCTGCATACCCGCTGCATGTCGCATGCTTACTGCATGCTGCATGCCTACTTGCGTGCTGCATGTCGCAAGCTTGCTGCATGCTGCATGCCGGCTACATGCTGCATGCTGCATGCCTGCTACATGCTGTATGCCTGCTGCATGTCGAATGTTAATGTTATCGTCGTAAATTCGTGGCGAAAAAAATATAGTGTTAATAAATATCAATTAATATGGACATGAAATGTATGCCTAAAGATGATTCGGACTAACAAAATTATGAGTTTCGAATTTATGATAAGTGAGGGTATGCCAAACAACTTTCTGCGAAATGAAGATTATGCTATGCGTTGCTATGCAAAATAATATTATGACGAAAAAAGTTCTGCTTTAAAAGGTAGACCCCGGCGCGGTAGAATGCGCGAAAGGCACCATTTAGTGTTCATATTTCTTGCTGGTTGGTCTCGCAGATTTTTAAATGTACTTTTCCCGCTCAAAAAAAAAAAGTTTTTCGGCTATTTCTAACAAAACTCAGTTTTTTTTTTGTGGTGTGGTGGCGGCCCAAGGCAACTGCCTATGTTACCTATGCTTAAATCCGACACTGACCTACAAAGAGATGTCAGCAGAACCATAGGAGCCGAGTGGGGTCATTGCCCGCTAGGTCGCGGGAATAACTGCAAGAGTTACTGTGGCCCTGGAACGCAAAGGGCAACTAAACCATACAGGTGGGTTTTATCAGTGAAATTTGACACGCCCTCTCACTCCACACTAAAGCGGGAGAAGACATTTGATAATTTCCTACCACAAAAAAAGGCAGTTGGATTTGTAGTAGGACAGCGCTAAGCTCGATTAGGTACTTAGGTACTTATACATAAAATAGACTTTCGCTAAACCGAAATAATAATGAGAATTATAATTACCTATATTTTTTATTGCAGTGGAATATATTCTCCAAAACACATCTCTTACCGTTGCTATCTATAATGGTAATTTGGACGCGGTATCAAATACACCAGGTAAATAATTATTATGTATCTAAATTTTTACATAATAGGTACGTAATATCAACAAACTGATAAGGCAAACAAACATAGTTAACATCACGGAACAGTTAACATACTAACAAAGTTAAAAGAATGATTTTATATTTTATTTAGCCGCTATTTTCAAAAACTGAATGCCTTGACACTGGGCATAGAGTAATTCAGCTATCTATTTTTTTACTGTGTTTCTGACGTAGCTACCATGGAGGGTGCATATTCGCTACCAACAAATTGTTTTTTTATTTACTTTTGACCACTAATCTAAACACAAGTGGTGACTATTATCTGAGATAGCAAAGATTCTGTTGGACAAAGATCTACCATCGCAGCCTAATTTGCCTTGCACTAATGCGAACAATTTTAATTCAGCAATCGAAGTGACAACGCGGGTAATTCAAGAATACAAACTTGCTCAAAACGCTATTGGTATAATTTCAGGGCAACTAGAATGGGTGGAGAATCTTACATGGACTGGAATGCCTGCTTTCCTAGCCGCACCAAGACATTCAATTGTTGTGAACCGTTTGGTTGAAGGTTACTTCCGGAATGGAACTAGACTTCAATTCTTTTGGGTGAACGCTGCTGGACAATCGGTAATATTTTTTTGTTTCTTTTTTATTAACTGAGCTAAAAACTACAATTATTTTTCTGCCTACCTAGTTAAAAAACGAAACTTTTAAAATGCAACGGTGGGACCTCTTCTTTAAGCTTCATCTTTTGACTTTGCCTTAACGTTGTTTATATCCATGACTAGGTCAATGAAAAATATTGTTGATTTTTTTTTATTTAAGCTCTAAATTCGAAAGACTGCGAATCAGTGATTGATAACCAATAAAAATAAAGCCTCGCATTAGGTACCTACATAGGTAGTACATTAAATTGCCATTTTTATTTATTTTAGTTCTCTAGGGTTTTATTTTTATTTTTTAAGTTAGTTTTAATTAATTTAAGTTTATATCTAGAAATAATTATTTTATTGTTTGAAATAAATAATCCTGTTTCATAGGTACATTGAAATGAAACTACCATAATAGGTAAGTCGTCCACGTAGTACTTAAATAAGTGCTACCTTAGACACTGACGTGCAACCAAATTATTGATGTGATAAGTCGTCAAATACCTTCTCCCGCTCTGATTGAAGTGAGAGGACAGACACAGATATATAGAGGACAGACTTTAATGGTACCAAAAAAAAAACCAAAACTGGAAAAAAGACTATACCGAATAATAATTAAAAAATAACCACTCTGACGTGCAATCTAGGTATTAGGCCTTTCAAAAATAACAATTTACTAAAATAATGTTTATTTTTATTTTTTACAGACTCCTCTGGACAATCCCGCAGCCCTGAATTCTATTATTAATAGAGTTATATTCTAATATCATTCGCGAACAATAAATTTTCAGTACCTTTCTGTATTTTCTACTTAAATTCCTACATAATATTCCCTTTGTACCTACCTAATAAAAACCTGCTAAAGTAGGCACTTTCTGAAGTAATTTGTCGAGTTCCGAAGTCGTATGAATGGCACTTCGGAGAAACGAATTATGGAACTAGACAGGACGACTGGTAAAGCGCAGTGATGTGAGGAGAAGTAAGGCAGTGGCTGAGTAAAACAGAATGAAAGAAGAAATTAACGAGTGCATAATGACCACAATAATTTGTAATCTGGCGAAGAAGACCGTACTCACTGCAGTAGCAAACCAGTACTATGATTTATGAACACCTTATTATTATGTACCTACGTTACAACATATAAGTTTACATGGGCCACCGGGTACCTACCTACCTATTAAAATCGCAGCATGCAAAGGCAGCTCTAGCCTTCAAAGCGCCCGCGTGTAACCCATGTGCTTTCGCTAAAATAAAACTATGAATTTTACTATATAATTGACTACTTCAACGAAGCTTGCCGAAAATGCTGCCTCAATATACCTAATGCCAAATACTGCAGAAATATTGGAACATCTACATTCACTTTAACTGAATTCCGACTCCGAATACAGTACGATTACGATCAAAAGATATGTTGACTGGCACCTCTGAAGTTAGGCATTCCAAACCTATGCGCATACATTGCATCACCGCTTACCATCAAGTGGGATTGCAGTCAAGTACTAGTTTATATCAGATAAAAAATACTCAAAAAATATCCAATATAAATCTGCTAATTGATTCTTATATGAATTGCTGCGCAAGTGCGCAGCCTAGTAGCCTGTTCGTAGTTTAGAACGGTCAAGATATTACATAATTCAGACCAAAGGATCTTTGGTACCTCTCCGGACTTACCATGACGTGTTAAAAATGTTAAAATGTCAGTCGAGCGAGCGAGAAAGAGAGCTATACACCCAATATAACTTAGGAGGAGCCCATCGGGGTCGAAGCCTACCGGGGTCGGGGTTATCCGAAAGGAAACTAGAGCCCCGGTATGAAGGCTAGAAGAAACGGCGCGGGGTTTTTAGTCAGTAAGACTCTGACACTGTCTCCCGCTCCACCCAAGAGCGGGTTTCGTCAATGATGATTTTCCCCGTCGACAGAAAAAAAAAACCCAATATAACTTAATCCCCTAATTTAGATCGTAAAATGAATCGTTTTAAGAGCTTGTGGACGTGGTAAATCTTCTGTAAGTGACTAAAAAAAATAATCTTTCTTCGACACTGGCTAAACACATGCGGTGCTAAAACCAAAAAACTTTTTTTTAATGATTATTTATCTGTCAACAGACAGTGTCACTGTCAATGTCATTTTGGTTGGTTTTGGTTGGCTTGCTGTCAAACGAAATCGTAAAAATTGTAATGATTTGTGTTTATTTCATTCAATTTAACTGTAAATAATTCTATTGCGAGAAATATTTTTTACTTATTAAATACTTACAAAACTTGTAGTGCATAATTATAAGCGTTTACGAAATAAGGTAACTTGTAGCTTGGAGGCCCAGATTGGTCCTTGTAACAAGTGCCCAAAGCAGAGGGTTTATTAGGTTTTAGTGTTAGTTAAAATTAAATAAAATGGCTGATATTCTTGATATATTGGAGCTGGAACAACCAGCTTCTGAGATCAGTAGAGAGAGTATCATACATGGAGACAAGGTGAAGAAGAAGTATGTGACTGCAAAGGCGGTGAAGCGGCCTGAGGGAATGCACAGGGAGGTGTTTGCGTTGCTCTACAATGACAATAAAGATCTCCCACCGCTGTTACCCACTGATACAGGTGAGTTTTAAACCTTAAACATATTTCTTTTAAGATGTTTATATAGAGCAGAATAGTTGTGTTTACATAACAGATTCTATCAATGATCCATAAACCAACTTAGTCCCAAAAGTATTAACCCTTCAGATACCGTCAATTAGAGACACAATAGTAAGACAATAGATGCGCGGCCACCGGGTGTCGCTTGGGGATTCATGAATTAATAAAAAAATCTACCAATGTTCTTAAGTTTAATTCATTAAACCCCAAGTGAACGCCAGCATTCACTTACCATTGTCTTTCTATTGTGTCTTTAATTACGGTATTCGAAGGCTTAATGAAGATACTTACATAACAGTGCTTAATTGCTTACACATTTTATCCTTTACAATTTCTATTGTCAGGAAAAGCCTACAAGCAAACTAAAGCTAAGCTTGGCATGAGAAAAGTGAGGAAATGGGTATGGGCACCATTTACAAATCCTGCTCGTACTGACAATGCTGTCTTCCATCACTGGAAACGAGCTGCTGATGAAGCCAAAGAGTATCCATTTGCACAGTTCAATAAGGTAAGGTATTATTACTCTTTGAGTTTCATATTTTCTAAGCAAACTTAGATCGCAAGACCTTAGTCCTGCACTGCATCCTATTTTGAGTTCAACAACACGAATCTTATATGCAACCCCTGCTGCAATTTGACTGTACTTGACCAAGCTAACTGAATTGTCAATGTATTTCTAAATAAACTGTATATTTTCCTATTCAGCAAGTGACAATACCATCATACTCAGAATCAGAGTACAATCAGTATTTGAAATCAGAAGACTGGAGTCAAGCTGAAACTGATCACCTCATGGACTTATGCCAAAGATTTGATCTGCGTTTCATTGTCATACATGATCGGTGGGACCGAGCTGCTTTCAGGGACCGAAGTGTAGAGGACCTGAAAGAACGCTACTATGGGATCTGTGCTACATTGAGCAAAGTATGTTTTGTACATAAAATATAATTTGGCACCAAATATATTAGTTAGAAGCACTTATAAATGCCTTTATTTTTCAGGTAAAAACTAACCCATGGTCAAATACTGTAACTATGGTAAATGGTGAAAAACGTATTTATCATTATGATGCTGAACATGAGAGAAAGAGGAAGGAACAACTAAGAAGATTGTTTGATAGGACGCAAGATCAGGTAACTACTAAACTTAAACAATTCATGCAATGTGCCTTTTTATTTTCTTTGAAGTAAGGTCAGTTAATCAATATCAACATAAAAGCCACAAAATAAATTTAAGTCTTTACGAAGTTCTTGCAGATTCATAAACTAAAATAAAATTTTTGTAAACAAAATATATATTTTTTCCAGATTGATGAGGAGCAAATGCTGATAACTGAATTAAAGAAAATCGAAGCCAGGAAACGTGAAAGAGAAAGAAAGACTCAAGACTTACAGAAATTGATATCTAGAGCGGACAGTGGCAACTTGCCTCCTATAAGTCAAGTCAACAATAATAACGAGGGTACGAGTACTCCATCAAACACGGCTTCTAGTATAGCCAGGCGCCATGACAGGAAACTACATAAGAAGAAACTTACTGCTCAGCAAAGACCTGTGCGGGCTGTGGAGAGTGTTGTAAGTACTATAGGTTTAAATCATTCTTCTATAAAACTTACAACCGTATAGATGCCACTATTTATCTATGTAACAGAAGAAGATCATTACCTGAAAAATTAGGCTGACCACAAATTGTCAAGTGTGTGTATAATGCTTATTGAAAATTAATTAAACCAATCATAGCTACAATTTTATATCAAATGACAAATAAGTGATTAATGATCTTTAATTTTCAAATAGGTTTCAAATTAAATGAGGCCAGCCAAAAGTTTGCATTTGTCACATTTACGTATATGGTCTGTTTTAATCAACAAACCAGTTAATCTCGCTAACTTTATGGTGTTATATTATTTAAAATTCTCTTTACATTCTTTAATTTCTTCATTAAATCTTCAATATCATAAATCATTTTTGCATGCATTTTTTAATTTCATTATGGTGTAATATACAGACAGTGGAGTGGTCGGGTATCAAGTTCCCCGAAGCGCGCGGCACAGGCGTCTGGCTGCGATCTCAACGTATGAAGCTACCTCCTGGAGTAGGACAGAGGAAGACCAAGGCTATAGAACAGGAGCTGAGACTTATGAATATTGGTTTGTTTATTCTTACACTATATTTACGTTGAGTTATTACGAGCATGGCAGTTGAGAGTTGGTCATGCTCACCCAAATGTCTCGCTGTTGGCATGTGTTATTGGGTCATTCAGTTCACTTCAAAATGGTTGAGCTGAGTGGGGTTGATTCACGCGTCATGCTCGTGAACGAGTGCCGTCAGTTGAGACTGGTCATCTCTTAGCTGCCAGCTAATTCAGTTTTACCTTTTAATTATTTTTATTTTATCATACAAGGTGCTCAGTAGACGAAACTAAACAACCTTCCACAAGATCTTTTTTCAGGAAACGAAAAAAAAATCGGCCTCGCCATACAAACTGTCCAATCAAGATTTATCAAAATACTGTATTCGCCCGCGGGAAGTCAGTCAATTTCTCCCTTTATAAAATACTAGCTGTGCCCGCAACTTCGTTCGCCTGGAATACAGGGTTTAGAATTATTATTTTTTTTAAATAAAAGTAGCCTAAGTTACTCCTCATT
This sequence comes from Mythimna lalbum, assembly GCA_949319445.1. Lineage (NCBI taxonomy): Eukaryota > Metazoa > Arthropoda > Insecta > Lepidoptera > Noctuidae > Mythimna > Mythimna lalbum. The sequence goes on along the minus strand of OX439351.1, from coordinate 7,428,473 downwards.
ACATCAGCTACCTGCCAATAAAAGTCCCGTCAAATATTCATATGCATGTATTAAAAAGCGGTTATTTCAATATTACAAACAGATACTCCAATTTTATTTATAAGTATAGATGTATAGAAGATAGATCACAAATTATAACTAAAAGTCTAATAATTTATTTGTTATTTTTTTTTAATGATCTGCCTAATTTGCTCTTGTAGATATTGCTCCTACGCCAACAGAGTCGATCTGCAAACATTTCAACGAGTTGCGGTCTGATCTGGCTCTAGCCTTGGACTTGAAGAATGCCCTGGCTTCATGTGAATTTGAGTTGCAAGCTCTGAGACATCAATATGAAGCTCTCAATCCTGGAAAGGTATGTAATAAAAAAATTTTTATGTGAAAGTTTCTTATTCTGCAAATACCGTTGAATTACAATAATCTATCTCATGAGATTATTAATTATTGAAATATTGTGAACTATACAATTTAAAACATTATTTTATGATAGATTAAAATAAGGCTTTAAATAATATAAAACTGTTAAATCACAATCTATCTTGTGTTAAATTGTCAACTGTCCAAAGGCTGTTCCTGGTTGGTCAATCTTAAAGTAAGCCGTTTTGTGCTGGCACACCATAACCACTGCTTCATTCAAAAGATTGGACCTTTTTTTTTACAATGGGGAAAATCGTCTTATGACAAAACCCGCTCTTGGGTGGAGCGAGAGATAGTGTCAGACTCTTACTGACTAAATACCCCATCCCGTTCCTTCTAGCCTTCATAACGGGCCACGAGCTTCCTTTCGGACAACCCTGTTCCCAGTAGGCTTCGAACAAACTGGGCCCCTCCTGCTGCTGACAACTCAGTGCGCACCGTCGACGTCTTGGACTCTGTCCATTACCGGACGATCGGACAGCGAGCTACCCATGGCTCGCCGTCCGCGAGCCCGCGTCTGCGATGGCCGGAAATTGGGATCGGAATCCCGGCGGCGGCGGCGAGGGCGCCGTAGCCTGATGCGGTCGGCCTCCTCCTTTACTAACATTACTGCTTCGCAGAAGGAGGCAACCGCCTGCCATTCCTCCTCGCTCCGGACCATGGCCTCGACCAGGGCCCGGCGCGAGAGGTCTCCGCCGCCGATCGCCCCCACGCGGGCACGGTGACGAAAAGATTGGACCTTAGAATAAGCCATATTTATTTATTCTAGTTACATAAAAACGTCAGAAAGGAAAACTTATAAGTATCTAAAACTCGTACAACGGGCGGCCTTATCGCATTCCGCGATCTCTTCCAGGCCATAGCATTTTATTACCTCAGGAGGAGTAGTTTCCTTGAGATAATTCCAATTTTCAGTATCAGACGAAGCCTCAATGGCGAATCGAGAGAACCTGTATAGTAGCAGAAAATCTAAAAAAGATTTGTTAATAACTACGAAATGTTTGTTTCAGACCCTTACAATTCCACCATCAATATGTAATATGGTGACTGACAGTGAAACCAAGCCAGTTGGCGAGATAATTGATGTTGTTGGTTCTCCGAGTGCACACAACACAACCATCTAGCATTACATAGTGTGCAAAGGCTTAAGACCTATGTGAACTAAAATCCTTTTGTGAAGGTGTAAAATAAAACTATACTGCTTATATACTGTATTAATTAAAAATGTTAACTATACACAATTGGGTGAATATTATTGATTGTAGCTTACTTTTTAACTTACCTTGTCCTGTTACATTCATATGGTAGTGAATTACCATAAAATGGAGTGAATAGAAACGCAGTGGTGAAAAGAAAAAAAACTTTGGTTTTGTTTTTCACTTTGAATACCATAATCGGCTTCTAACAAAGCATCGACTTTTTAAAATATCAATTCATTAACAAATTGAAATAGTTAAATGCTGCAAAAAATATTTAAATATCGTGAAAATGCTCTTTGAAGTTTTGTTTCTATTCACTCGATTTTACCGTTAAATAAAGAACAAAATATGTGTAATTCTTCTGGTATCTTCTATACTCACTCGACTAGTGACCCGCCCTGGCTTCGCTCGGGTAACAGTATTTCTCCACTATTTAATGGATGTTATTATACATATAAACCTTCCTCTTGAATCACTATCTATTAAAAACTGCATCAAAATCCGTTGCATAGTTTTAAAGATTTAAGCGTACATAGGGATATAGGGACAGAAAAAGCGACTTTGTTTTATACTATGTAGTGATAAATTAACCATGCTATGATCAACTAGCAGTAATTATCAATTCCATACAACATAGCACATAGAATAATAATAACTTGTCTAGTACCTAAATAGTTTTAGAATGTATTACTTAAACTAATGTGTATTATGTACTAAAATTAAACAACAATTAGGAAAAAACATTTTATTTCGATACTAAATGGCACCTTTGGGTGCTCCATAAGCATCTGGCATTCTCTCTATAGTATATTTGTGTTCAGCGACATACATTATTGGTACACCTGGTATTTTCCTTATTCTCCTTTTCAAATCCTTGTCATTTGTTGCCACTATGTAACACTTGTGCTGTGTTACCCTTTGCACAATACAGTCATCAGCATAAGTTCCTTTATGTAAACAAGTAATTCTTTCAAAACGTGGGTCTTTAATTATTCTTAAAGCTACACGGTATTTTCTACCAAGTTTCTCTAACTCGGCCAGTACGCAATCTGTTATATATGGAATACATTTGGCATATAAACAATCCATCATACTCTGTACTATGTCCAATTTGTTTTTTATTGAGAAGTTGATAAAATTGGTGTCAATGAGGATATGGTAAGGTGGGCCTAGCTGCGTGTTATATTGAAAAAACAGCGCTGAGCTGGCTTGCGGTGCTTCACGTATTTTTAGCTCATTTGGATCAATTTTTTTCTTTTTTGGTTCAACTCTTTCTGTAGGTTTAATCCTGCTGTCACTGAGACTAATAAGTTTTTTCATTTTTGCGAATTTTCTTTCGACAATTTTTCTCGTTTTCTTTTGCTTTCCCTAGAATAAAAAAATGCATAAAAACCAAGTAATATTATGGATTATTTTAATAGAAACTTATAAACTAAGCAAAACTTACCATATTTTCTGGTTTTGGTGTTCTTGCCTGGCTATTTCAAATAAGTTAAATACAAATTTATAAATAATTTGTTGTAAATAATAACCTCAACAACAAACAACATTTACGAACAAAACGAGGTTATTATTTCTATTTATCTTTTGACATACGACATGGCAGTGTTACTCGTGTAAAAAAAGTATTGTTTTTTTTTTTAATCGAGTTATTTATGGTTTCTTAGTCGATTTATTCTCGCAAAAGAATAAGATCTCCGTAAAATAGAGCTGAGAATTGTAGCATAGACTACTTCCACGAAACTTGCCAAAAGGGCTGACTCCAACCAAATGCCCAAAGAAAACAAAAAAAACTAAGCTATATGGTCAAGAGATGGGCCTTCTCTCGGGTAAATAAAAAAATACAACTGACAATGACACTTGATAACTGTCAAACGTTGACAGATAGTCAACTTGATTTCAGTCACGAACTCGCGGTTTTCTCCTACCAAAAAATGGCGAATTCGTCTACTCCAGCCGCGCATTTGTCGGCCCAAGAGCTGCTAAAATTAGGAGACACTGGGAGAGTTCCACCTTTATTGAATAAGGTCTGGCCAGTCGTTATTGGAACATTTTTTGGAGTAGGCTCGGGGGTATTCCTCAACTTCCAAACTAGACGTCCCGTCTTCAGTGGTAAGTCTAAATTACATAACAATAACAGTGAGAAAACATTCATATTATAGTAGTATCACAACAAAGACGTTTAGGTCTACATTCTTCTATGATGAGATGAATCTTTGTTATAAAAATATAGGTTGAATAGTTTTAAGAGTTCTAGATTTGGGGTTATAATTTGTAATGTTTATAAACAGATCTTTTAATTTTTTTTTGCAGGAATCCAGAAACATGTGCTTTTAACTGCTGGATGTATTGGTGTCCTAACTTATATACAGCAACAACGAGACAGTTATTTAGCAGAGAAGGATGCTGTTTACAGACATTATCTTGAATTACACCCTGAAGACTTCCCGGTCCCAGGTAAGTTGATTTAGATTAAAAATTGTCTGAGAGAAAGTTTGAATAACATAAAAGTTTTCAAAGAATATTGAAAATACTACACTAACTAAATACCTGTAAAATGATCAATATTCAGTTTTGTTTACAGAATTTTCTTACTAACTTTACTACTGGCTATTCAACAGACTATCAGCAGCACATGAAGTGATTAATACTACAGACATATAGTAGACATTTTCTTTTTATAATATTTTACCTATTTTCTATATCAGTGCTACAATAATAATTGTAACACATCTTGTACATGTTTTTGTTGCTTAACCCTTCAGATACCGTCAATTAGAGACACAATAGTAAGACAATAGATGCGCGGCCACCGGTGGTCGCTTGGGGATTCATGAATTAAACTCTTCGTTAGTATTCTAGCAGCTGATTAAAAACCTGTATGCAATCAACTTGAAACTTAGAATATACCAAACTATCTTTTTGTTTTCAGAACGTAAGAAGATCGGTGACATCTTTGAACCTTGGGTCCCTGTACGTTGAATGTTAAAGATATTGCTTATTTAGTAAAGTTATTAGATCATGTGAGTGAAAGATATCATTTCATTGAATAAATAATTTATTCCTGAATAATTTTGTTATTACAGCTGTTATATACTGGGATAAAAAAGTTTAAATCAATATTATTTTTGGCCATGTAATAAATAGAATACTATACATTACTACAAATGGAGTTTGTTAACCTTATCCTTTCCACATTTGTCTACTACACTCGTAACATTGTTACACTATATGACAAGGTACCCAAAAGAAATCGAACTGACGTTGTGGTGGGCCGAGTTTCACCATTTTGCTGCTAGGATGTATAGAGCCACCATCTGCGAATCATTAAACCACAGAGTACATTATCAGTAAGCCAAGCATTTTCACTAAAAAGGTTCCATTCAGTTTTTATGAATTTCTTAGTAATAGTTTATGTGTGCTTATTGTTCTCGCTATGGTCGATTCCTGTGAACAGCGCTTGGTATGAAATTTTTGCTTCTTGCTTGGAGAAACTGGCAATAAAACTTGGAATGTCAAAATCGGCTCAAAAAGATGATACCCATTTCAAAAAGACTACTGTGTCAGGCCATAAGTTTTTGTCTGAACAGAATCATGGTCCTTATGCCGATGCAAGTAATGTTGGGCTAAAGCTGTCACATATTCAAAGCTCTCTCCACAAATGGCACAATCATGAACTTCAAACACTTTATTTGGGTACTGGTGAAACATCTCCTTAGCACTTTTCTGTTCATACGGCAACAGTGCTTGGTTGCTTTCAGGAATAACTGGCAGGTTCTGCTGTGGTTTATCATTGATCAGATGTGGTATGAGATGACTGACGTCTTTCATTGGCATTGGAGGATCTTTCCCAACGTCTATTCCTATAATATCTATGTTACCGCTGTTGTTGAAGCCTTCATTTTGAAGTTTGGAATTCTGTTGGACTATTTGATGCTTTTTCAATTTGTGTAGTTTCTGTAACAATTTCATAAGTATAGGATAATACATAGTATTCTTTAACCCTTCAGATACCGTCAATTAGAGACACAATAGTAAGACAATAGATGCGCGGCCACCGGGTGTCGCTTGGGGATTCATGAATTAAGCATTCAAGCAAGACGAGTCGAGAGCGCAGTACATAGAATTAACAACCCCATGTATAGCATTAGATTGTTAACCCTTCAGATACCGTCAATTAGAGACACAATAGTAAGACAATAGATGCGCGGCCACCAGTGGTCGCTTGGGGATTCATGAATTAATCCAATGTACCTATTTGGATTTCGTCGCTGTGGCCAGCGCTGTTTTCTTTAGAGAATAGCACAACTGATTTATTTGCTACAATCGAGCATTCCACTTTATTGAACTAGTCAAATTATTGTCTGAGGATCCACGTAATTTATACATTCGCACTTGAACAATATCTCACCTTTTATATGGTCAACGATAGAGCACGCCTAGAAGTAACCTAATCATCATCATCAATTCAGCCGATAGACGTCCACTGTTGGGCATAGGTCCCCCAAGTGTCGCCACAATGATCGATCCTGTGCGTCCCGCATCCATCCTTTCCTTTAGTTCCTATATCCTACTAATATTATAAATGCGGAAGTTTGTATGTATGGATGGATGTATGGATGTTTGTTACTCTTTTACGCAAAAACTACTGAACGGATCTCGATGAAACTTGGTACACGATTAGACCATATCCCAGAATAATACATAGGATACTTTTCATCCTGGGATTATGTACGCGGGTGAAGCCGCGAGCAAAAGCTAGTGGCGTCATAAATATCGCTAGTCGGGAATTGACATTAAAAACTTACCAGATCTCTCGAGTGCACATAAGCAGCTCCACACAGATCACATTTGAAATTCTTGACTCCTCTGTGTTTACTCATATGACGAGTTAGTTCGCTTGAAGTAATAAATGTCTTATTGCATAGAGAGCATACCTGAAATAATAAAATAAATCTTTAGAGTATGCTGTAAAGTTAGCAGGGATGTGTGTAGTGATGAAAGCGTGCTTTATTACATTTGTCATCTCATCCGAATTCGAGAAATGTCAATTCGAACTTCGAAGTAGCCTTAGGGTTACCTGAAAGATCAATTCCCACTAGCTACCGTCCAAATTCATCAGACCGTTTCCAAATCAAATATATGTCGGAACACGCGAATACGGATTTCGACTGAATGCAACAAGCAGTCTAAAAGGCTTCACCATAGCTCATTACAGCCACCTGGCTCCCCTCCCGACCAGCATTGCCTTGTCACCCAACTAGCATCGACTAGCGTTCAAGCAGAACCTATCAACAATAAAAAAAGGTCAGCGTCACGTGGTCGTCTACGCGTTTTCAACAAGTGAGTCCGATTGAAGGCTGCGTTGTCATCAGTGAAGGACGTCGCATGGTCAACGGGTAAACATATAAGTAATATAATATTGCACAACTATCACACAAAGCACGCCGTCTAGTCCCAAGCTAAGCAGAGCTTGTGATATGAGTACTAGACAACTGATAAACGTAAATTTCTAAATAATTACATAAGTATTAGAGATAAATTACACCCTTTTTTTACGGTGGGCATAAATCATCTTATGACAACTTCCGCTCTTGGGTGGAGCGGGAGATAGTGTCAGACTCTTACTGAATAAAAACCCACCCCGTTCCTTCTAGCCTCTTCATACCGGGACACGAGCTTCCTTTCGGATAACCCTGGCCCCAGTAGGCTTCACAGGAGGGGCTCAGCTGGGTAGCTGGGCCCCTCCTGTTTTTTCATTACACCCAGACACAGAACAAATGATGTCAACGAATGGAGATCGCGTGATGATGATCACTGATGCATGAATTTCCGAGCAGGTAGTCTGTCAGTAATTGGCACTAGCACACGCATCGGCGATGCATCGTTACCACGTGAATTACTCGCGGGCAGCGCGCTGTCTAGTGGAACCCGCGAGTTGGCAATTCGCATTCAACACAAGTCAAGCATGCGAGTAGTGCGTTCTCACCAAGTAGTACACTCGCCGTCAGCGCGTTACTAGCTTGCGAGCGAGGCGATCCGGTGACGCTACGGTGTTGATGTATGTAGTGAGTGGCTACCCCTAGAACCGCCTAGTCCATATATTATAAAGAATTCTAATCACACAATGCAAGGCAATGTGGGTCAGATACCGGGTGGCTCTAGCGAGCTATAAAGAACACGATTTTTCAGTGCTGATAGTCTTTTTCCTACCCTTTCTTTGGTTTTTTTTTTAATTCTTATAAGTTTTTCTATTTAATTTTTTAATTATTTATGTTTTCTTACATGATCTCTTTGCCCAGTATGAATCTTGAGGTGAGCATGAAGGTTTCCTTGAGCTGAGAATCTTTTGCTGAAAATTAAAAAAACAAAAAGTTAGTCTTTAATTCTTTTAAAAAAAAGAACATGTAGTTGTGGAATATTCCCCTGCCATGATAACAATTATGGGATACATTGGATACATAAATATTAAAAAAAATGGATACATTTAGCTTGATCATGAATCAATACTACTTTCAGAAAGAGAAATAAATAATTCTGAATGAAATGTCAGTACAAGACTTTCTTTTTATATTTTCATTTTTACCTACTCATAAACCTCACCATGTATAATAATTGCGAATTACCTGCATACTTCACATTGAAACGGTTTCTCCCCCGTATGAATTCGGAGATGTATAGTCAGGTTGTGCTTTTGCGTGAAACGTCTTGGACAGTACATGCACACAAAGGGTTTGTCTCCAGTATGGGTTCTGAAAAATAAAGCATTATCACACTTATATTATAAAGGCAAAAGATTGTGAATTTGTGCATGTTTGTGACTTCTTTACACTCGAACGGCTGAACAGATTCGGATGAAGCTTGGTACACAGGTAGAAATTTTCCTGGTCACAAGTCTAACTTCTCCCTCATCTTAGACTGTGACATATACAGGGTTATTTGTAAAACACTAACAACCTTGCAGGACTGTATTACTAACATCATACACATCAACTTGTCTTTTATGACTTTTTACAAAACAACACATTTACCCAAAACAAACCCAAGATTTAGTCTTTCTTTCTAACACATTTCAACTCTGAATTTTGTTATATCTACTTACGGCTCCCGCGCTCTGTTCTCGCAATAATAGTAAGCAGGCTTCCGAAACATTGTAATTACACCTAGCAAGCATTCGCACCATTTTCGTATGCTCGACATTAGAATATAAATACACCATCATGTAAAGATAATAACTGCTGAACTGCGACTAGTGAGGGTCGCCCGTGAATTGGTCAAGTTCATGTTCAACTACCCTATACTAACTAACTAACTATCTATATCGTTTGCTTCGCATAGACTTCGTTATATTTAGAACATTAAATTTAAATATTTTAATTTTTGTATGAAAATCTGATGGACTAAAATATGATAATTTTTTAAAAGTTATAGAACAGAAGTTGTTTATGATGTTAGTAAATGTTGTATTGTCCTTAACATAGTTCTAAGAGGTTAGTGTATTATAAATAACCCTGTATTTTTTTTTTTTATAATATAAACTACTGGTGTTTGACTGCACCACATTGCAGTCATTGGCATTTAGCAATAATATAATATATTCCCTCTAGCCTTGAAGACACCCAAATTATAATCAGATAAGAAGACTGCAGCAGGCAAATTATTCCAATATTAGTCCAGATTTTATAGATTTAAAAAAGAAAAGATAATGAAAAATAGACACAAATTCCACAACTATCACACAACGCCGTCTTGTCCCAAGCTAAGCAGAGCTTGTGTTATGGGTACTAGACAACTGATAAACATAATTATATATTTATTTCTAAATACATATATATTATAGATAAATTACACCCAGACAGAACACATGATCATGCTCATCACATAAACATTTGTCTTGGGTGGGAATCGAACCCACAACCTCCGGCATAGCAGTCAGGGCCTTTGCCCACTAGACCAACAGGTCAGTAAAATTACTTACCTGACATGCATTTCTAGTTGTGCCTGGCATCTGAACTGTTTGTCGCACTGATAACATGCATGATCTTGTTTAGGTTTCGGCTTAGGGCCTCGCTTTAGCTTCTCTGATTCTGATTTCTTTTTATAGTTAGTATGCCTTTTGGGTTCTGGTTGCTTACATTTACTGAAATCAAATGGAAAGTTTTACAGTAAAGGGAAATATGGGCTAAATGATACTGAATAAAATTGCTTTATTTATCTTACCATTTCTTAATTATTGTTGCATGAGTTGGCACCTAAAAACATTACATTTACATTTTATTAACCAACTTCCAAAAAGAAGGAGTTTCTCAAGTCATCAGAATTGTATTTGTACAAATAAGAAATTAAATTAACAAATCAGACATTTTAAGACAGTTAAGAGAAAATTTATTTGAGAATACTTACATATGGATCAGTTGCTACACAAGCATCATTGTATCTGTAAAATATTTTCTAAGTTTAATAGAAGTTTTTTTTTGGCCAAGTGTATAAAACTTCTTCCTTACTTTATAAATTTTAGTCAAGTGGTATTATTTTATAGAGGAATAATCATAGGTGTTGTGTAGTCTGCACAGTTATACCTGTCAGGTAAGCTTGTGTGGAAACCTGCAACATACACGCTTCGGTTTACCTGCAAATCTCAACTAAGCAAACCTCTCAGATATAACCTAGCGTGTATGGCTTAGGCTAATAGTTTAAATGAAAAGTGGATGATAATTACTTACTTGCTAGGGATTCTTAGTCCTAAATATTGTCTCAGTCTTATATCTGCACTCTCGCAGGTTTGTTTGAAGTGGTAAGCTATACCAAGCTTGTAAATGCAATTACTGCACATTTGTTCAGGTAAACCATCGTCTTTACTAATCTAGAAATGTATACAAAGGCGCATTATTAGCGGCTAGACGTTTAGATATTTTATCAATGACTACCTACTGATTTATTTTTGCTATATTATTGTGATGTTTTACCTTTATATTGCAACAATACTCCACCATATCACATAACGATATATTATAGTTTTTAGTAAAAACAGATGAAAGTACACCTTCTTCAAGACATATTCTGCATATTTTATTCATAGTGTTCTATTAATTTTATCTTATTTTCTCGAATTTACAATTCGGCAACATACGAATGTAAACAAATAATATAAAACCGTCAATCCATGATCTGTCAATCATTGGTTTTCATCTATGGTTTAACCCTAAAACGCGATACGTCAGTCAGACAGATCACAGATGTTATAAAACCTGTTTATACATTCGCTTGAGTGGCGAGGCAAATGGAGAGCACGTTATACGTATGTCGTGTGTAAACAACTTGTTCGTTTTTCGCCTCGCGCACTTTACATACAAATGTTTTGTCGAGCGAAAAGCGATTGCAGCATTAATTACATCTTTTTAATTCGGCCATTAATGAATGGAATAGAATTAATACTTGTTCAGTTGTTCTATAAATACGTACCTAAGCATACTAATTCTGCTTGTAATGAATGTAATTATATTATAGCTGATTATAACTTTTTAACTAGCCCATAGCTTAATAAATAAATAATAAAGATTGATTTACCTTCTAATTATTGGTGTTGCAACAGAACTCTGTTTCCACTTCCGCTTTTGCAGAACTTCTCTATGATTTTTTACTTTCGTTTCCGTTTCTGGTTCCGTTCCGCTAACTTTTTAGCACAACTAACAGATGAATACAACGAGGACCGCAGACGACTGAACACGACAAAAAAGGCGTAGAGGAGAGAATTTTTTGCACATTTCTGCGCCTCGTGACGTTTAACGTAAGCTTGTAAATCTTCTGTTGTTTTTTCTGTTTTTTTTTTTTCTTATTCTGTTGTCAATAGTTCGCCAATACTTATCAGTCTCCGCTCTCCTTCCAGCAGTTTAGTCAGTGAGCTGCAATTATTTATTGAAGCTGATTTAATATAATGAAGAACACCGACTCGAAGGTGTAAATGCGGCCAAATTAAAATTGAATTTTTTCTTCGGAGTATTAACACTTCCACCAAGATTTAAGTTTGACATCTGTTTCCGTTTCTGCTTCCGTTAAGACACTTCTGTTGTATCACTATACATTATTTAATTAATGTATTCTATATAGATTAAACACTGAAGTCTAAATACGACAGCTCAAAATCGGGGCGTCATCCAGCAATTCGTTCGTGCCCTCTTGAGGACTCGGTCCTAACTGGGCAACTATTGAACTAATTTTACTATCCTAAATGCGAAAAAGCTCTGAATTCAAAGTACCTAAAGTGACTAGGGCCTAATGCCTAAGTCACTGACTCAGAAACAGAAAATTAAATATTAAGAGTTGAATATTAAGAGGTTGGGGTCTAGTTTTAGAGTAAACCTATTCTAGAGTAGCTCTATAGAATAGGTTTACTTGGGGGTCGAGGTGTAGGGGTTGAGTTGTGTCAAATTGACTTGGAATCAAAGATTTTATATATCCTACTAGAGCTTGGAATCGTTGCAGTCGGTGGCATAAGAATCCAGGATCCTCGTTGATTTAGGTACATAATTATTTCATGTTTATTGTCTCATAGTATTTAACCCTTCAGATACCGTCAATTAGAGACACAATAGTAAGACAATAGATGCGCGGCCACCGGTGGTCGCTTGGGGATTCATGAATTAAAAACGAAATAAAACCCAGAACCTACAATATTATTTTTTTATATACCGATTATAAAGTTTACAATAAAATATAACAGCAAATTAGTTATTAAATGTAAAAATAAAATGATTTACCTATAAACAGACATAGAACACAAAAATTACATAAAGCTATACACTGAATAACGCATAACACAAAAATGGTAAAATTATTTGTTACTTACTAGTAGATTACTGTTTACAATTGGTGCAAAAGTAAATGTTTCATATTTTTTCATAGTAGTTATTAGTTGTTAGCATATGTTGCAATAATTAATTAGTATAGGTAAATAGCTACTCTTTATTTTAAATTAATATTTATTTATTGTTGTACCAGTGAAGTTTTTTTTACCCAAAGGTTGACTGTTAAAGAATACCACCACCTGTGTAAACCACCTTTAAATAAATAAGTATTTAAATAGTTCTACATACCTATAATCAGTTATTATCAATACCTTCACTTACTGTTTATTGGTTAATGTTTTTGTTTATCTTGCAAGTCTACTAATATATTATGGATTATTTACATTTATTTTAATCATTGCTTTTTGTATCTCCGCTCTTATAATAATTACTATGATAACAATAACAACTACGGATTTAAATAAGTAATAAAAACAGCGGAGTACCTAATTACGTGACACACTACGTGGCAATGCCTTTCAGGTGGCCCATTTTAATTTTGAGCATTTATCTACTCTTCACGGTGTTTCACATGTAAAGGTTTTTTTGGAAATACATCAACTGATTTTGATTCAATTCGGTATGTATACTAAGGACTAGGTCATAAAAGATTGGGCTATGAGGAATTTCTGAAAAGGAAACCCGTTCTAGAACTACGAAGGGCCACTAAAGGACACAGATGCGGTTTTAGTCAGTAAAAGTCCCGCTGCACCCTAGAGCGTCAGAGGTCGTTGGATGATTTTCTACCTCTCTTCTTCTTGGTCGTTTCACTCTTGCCAGAGTGGTCGTGGTTATCACGAAGGTAGCTCTCCGGAAGCCGTCAGGGTACGCCGCACGATTTCTCGCCACTTTTGCCTGCTGGCAGTCATCCGGGCACACTCGTTCAACGGGCCGCCAACAGCCGTTTTTATTTGGTCAGTCCAACGCATCGGCGATCTGCCACGCGGCCTCGTTCCATCTACCTTTCCTTGTATAACAAGGCGTTCGATGCAGTCACCTCCACGTCGACAAATATGGCCAAAGTATTAAAAAATACGACTGCGCACCAGTGTAGACAAGCGTTCCTTTACACCCAATTCCTCAAGAATGGAAGCGTTTGTTCGAAACTCGGTCCAAGAGATCCCGAGCATTTTTCTCCAGCACCACATTTCCAAAGCGTCAATCTTTTTGGTCTCTGTCTGTCGCAGGGTCCATGTTTCAGCAGCGTATAAAAATATGGGAAACACTAACGTTTTAACGAGCCTGATCTTTGTGGCTTTCGTTATTTTCCTGTTTCTCCATATTTTCTTGAGCTTATCCATTGCAGCTCTGGACTCTGGCTCTTTCTACCTCTAAATAGGTTTAAAAGGTTATTTTTTTTTTTAAATAGTACCGATACGGTTTATACGAAACACCGTGGGAAGTAATCAATTTTAATAAAATTAATTTTTAGTTTAGAAGCTGAACGGACGATTTTTTTTAAAGGTAGGAACTTTTTCAAAATCCTTATGATTGTGAGCAAGTGTGTTACGTAATTGAGGAGCTGATATTTTTTTATTAAAAAGGCACAGATGGTCGCTACATACGATACAATAATTAGAAGACTCTCATAGTCAGCATGGAAGGAAGACTACTACATTATTTTGTTATAAAAATAAATGCAAACATAGAATTTAAACAACACAACAATTTAAACATTGGCAACAGCCGTAAGAAGAGAGACATAAATATCAATGCCTTTCAAAAATACGTCGACTTCAAGGAACTCATCATGATCGTGAAGAAGAACTGGTGTGTTGTTCATCGGAGAAAAACCCAGGGCTGGTATTCCAACATCTCGGACATATCTGCTGTCGGTACCACCAGGGAAAATTCTGCAGTCCAGTTTGAGGTTCCTATTAAGAAAATGTTTACCATTAACAAAAATATTAGCTTAATGATGCATTAGTAACCAATACATTTCAATTAATTAAGCACCCACAAACACTTAGTGACAGTTAATAGAGTAGATGACTCATTTTTTTTTGTTTTTTTTTTTTAAGTATCAAAAAGTTTTAATTATCAAATCAAATCAAATTCGTTTATTTCAAATGGACCATTTGCAGGCACTTTTGAATAGACAAATGTCGGTTAGTCCAAAAAAAGTGAAGCTAATTTGCACCCATATCTATCCAACATCGTAAACGGAAAGCCTTTTTCAAATCCCTCCCATATTAATAAGATAAAAGGGAAAACTGTCAAGTAACCAAATAAAGATGGACACACTGAAATGTGACATCACAACCATTAAATTACATGTGTACAAAACAGATGGCGTGATGTTCCCACTACGCGCCCAATATTTCTCCAACCGAAATTCGAAATACCAATTGTTGCTTCAGAATTTTTATGCCAATTTCAGAAAAATATTTATTTTCAAGTATTTGTTGTTCAGCAAAACTAAACGCTAAATAGTACCTTATTAAAAGCAATTGACCAACAGTGCTTAATTTATTCATAGTCCACAAACCATTACAAAACTATTTAAATGCTTAAACTTAAAACTCAGTCCGACCTGGGTTATTGCAGTGAGCGATGGCAGAAAAAAAGGTACGAGTGCTCCATATATTTTGGTAATTGTCTTTCTTAGTACTCCAGAAGTATACTTACAGCTCATCAGCAGCACCTTTGAATGCTATCCAGAATGGATTGCTTGCGTCCAGTTTTGTAATTTCTACGCAAGGATTTTTCTGTTCGAAATCGAAAGTTACTCCATCACCTGCTTCTTTACACCATTTATTGATCTGAAACAAATAAAGAATAATCATTTGAATTGTCTATGTTAGTTAGTTAAGCATCATTCATTCATTCATCATAAAACCACTAAAATCAATAATCAAATATTTCCGTTGTTTGTTAACTTTGTCTCAATTAAATTGGTAAACTACATTAGCTTCCCTCAACGCGTCACTACTAATTGAGAAACCAATCAATTAGATAAACGGAATAAAATAGCAAATAGATTCCTCAAGCACTGTCATTAATTTCAATTCTACTGGGGATCAAATGATGAGTATCAATGAGCTTTACCATTTTCTCAAACTCTTCGTGATTGACAGTAACAGCCAATCTTATATCAAAAACTGCAGTCAACTTTTCTGGAACCACATTAGATTGCACTCCACCCTGCAAAAAATAAAAAAATCTTGTTTTATAATTTAAAAATTATATCATTAAGCATGTAATTTACTAAATAAATATTTTTATGTAGCTGCATTTTCCTCAGTTGTAATTTTCTCATTCCCATTTTGACTTAAGATTCTAGTCCACTTACCACATATCATATTTAGTGGACAGCTTGAAAATAAAATAAGGCGAAATAAATAAAAAATTATACATAATGTAAATAAGTATGGGCTTACGAAAGAAGTAATATAACTTAATAAAAAACAAAAAATATATATTTAATACGCACATAGGAATCACTTTACTGTAAAATAATACCAATATTCTTTTACCGCAGACTTACGTATATTTGAGTCAAATTGATAGTAGTAACGTCACCAATCGTTAGTTTCGGATTGCTCTCCAATATCGTTTTTTGCTCAGCCCTCAGATCCATGAACTTATCAATAATTGTCCTCAACTGAAAAAGAAAGGTACTTAAATTTAATTCAAGGATGCTTGTATTTTGTTAGTGGAATTAAATAATTGTAATCAGCGTCGTAAAAAATATAACAGTTTCTCAAAATGCATGCATGTACATGCACATTATATGCATTGTTGTATATTAGGCCTGTGTAGAGAGGTACCGGTTAGTAGTGGAAGTTAACAATGATTTAGAAAACGAACCTTTTCACCAGCAGTGTTTGGTAACAATAATGATCCATGGCCAGGCTGTCCAGTGCAGTGTACATGAATTTCTGGAAGAAAAATAAATAGAGCACATTAAATTTTGTTTTACTGTCGGGTGACTACTAAAACTTGTGTACGGAAAATTTCTGGCAAAATCTTGGTAAATCTGGGCCAATATAGCAGAATTAGCTCTAGCAACAATTAGACAGGTCCATAGTTCCATACTTCTCAAAAATCGGGAAGATTGTAAAAGAAATATCTTTAAAAAAAATTTATAGGTCCAAGAACATAAATAAATGAAATTCTAAATGAAATCAAATGAGTACTAGATAGTGTTTGTATGTTTAAATTCAGTTTTGTGTTACTAATCACTTACGCCAAATGCTTCTTTCGCCGTTAAACAAGACAAAGTTCTCATTTGGGCTGGCCATTCCTTCGTCCAAGGCAAACGTTACGTTCAGGTCCTTGAAATCTTTTGTGTGGACGAATTTTTGCATACCGTCATGTCCGCCGATTTCTTCGTCTAAAAGAAAACAGTAGGTAATATTTTTAGGGTAGTATTTAAACGAGTGACTGTAAATTAAAATTTTAAGTGACAAAAATAATTATTTTGGTTTATAGAAATAATCAGTGAGCGACTGACTGCGAGTGGCGAGAAATCTACCGAACAGCGACTTACAAACCTTAATTTGAGTTACTTAAAATACAAAATGAGCAGCTTCATAATATTTGAGCGACCAAATAATTGTTTGAGTGTCAACGTTACGTCCTGCTTTTTTTTTCAATATTTGGCCCATGATTTATTTATACTGAGCGGCATTTTATCTTATAGGTATGAAGTGTTCTGAATATCCTAAATATCGAAGTAGGTACACAGTATCGAATGCCCTAAATATCGATATGTATTATATATGTCACACAAGATAATTTGATAATTCAGTTATTTATTATGTGAAAACCCGGGTAAGGAGTAAATGGTAAAATAAAATCTGCGATCAACTTGGTAGGTCACAGTTCTAACCTAACCTATTTCACCCAGTTCATGATGAATCTGCCTGCGACTAGATAATTAGACAATGGTAAAAATATTTGTTAAAGTTAACTTTTTAGTAGTTCGTTGTGTAAAACCTCAATTTTATTTCTATTCACTCGCTTATTAATATAGTCGCTCACTTATTATTTTAGTCGCTCACTTTATAATTTAATCGTTAACTAGAATTTCAAACAGCCACTTTTAGTAAGCTCGTTCTGGATTTTATTGTTAATCAATATTCGTCGTTAGTTTAGTTAATGTGTCGCTTACTCAAATTCATATCGCTCAAGTTATTAAAACAGTATCTCATCATCAGTAGCTAAGTCTGTTTTTAGTCGCTCGTTTTATAATTCCCCATATTTTTAGCAGTCTTATGTGTTTTCTGAATGTGGGTAATAGATGATGAAAAAAAAATTGAGCATCGAAATGCATCGAAGAAGAAAACATGCTGAACCGACGTCAAATAAATTGGGATTATGACTGGAAGATGTTTCGCAGTAGTAGATATAGAAGGCAAACTCATATACTTATTACCAGGTACAAAACAAACGTGTAGAGTTCTTTTCAATTGCACCCCTGCTGTCTTTAACTTCCTTATAGCTTCAAGGTATTGGATACCCACGCATTTCATGTCTTGTGAGCCACGAGCGAAGATTTTTCCATCCTTATCGACGTGTCCGCTAAATGGAGGATGCGTCCAACTGTTCTGTAATTTCATAAAATTAGTTAAGCCTTTGTTTTTTTCCCTTAAATTTTAGGAGCTGACTTTATCTATTTCAAATTTGCTTAAAAATATTGAAGCGTTAAAGTGTAGATTTAGCTAATTTACAAAGTATCGTCAGTGATAATAAACATTAAACAATCATCGCCTATCTATCGTATTTGCTAAATTACCGTGCTTAAACAATTTACTGAGATATGTATCTCACGTCAGTCTATTGGTATCTTGACATGATAAGCATGATAGCCTACTTATATATTATTATGTGTGATGTTACGTATTATTACCATGCCTAAGATTCATAATATGTTAATGTTAATATTTAAGCCAAGTTCGTTAAGTTAGTTAAGTGGCAACATGAAATGAAGGTTCGGGGCCTACCCTTACTCCTAAGCGTATCTCACTCTCTTGCTTTTCAACTGTCGCGAGACACGAACTAGATTAATTTTCGTTAAGTACTTCATTATGTCTGGGCTAAATATAGTTAGTATTTTAGTATATCTGTTCACTATTGTTTATTACTACCAATTTGCCAATGTGTAGCAAATACATATATTTAACTGCAAGCTGGGATTTGTTTTTTTCCGATTCCAACCGCAAAAAGGAAGACATGTAGAATAACTTCCATCTGTGTCCTCATGTATGTAATTAGTACTTATATGAGTTAGTTAGTTTTATGACAAATTACTTACTTCAAAAACAGGCACGACATCCATATGAGAATTCAGCAAGATTGATCCGACCGATTGATCCTTTCCAGGCCATGTTATAATGACTATGGGCTTGCGTGGCACTACTTCATATACTCTCACGGCAAGGCTAAGCCCATTAGCTTGCTTTTTTAAGAAAGCTACACAGTCGTCTGTAATAATAAAATAAAGCTACATTGTAGTTAAGGCAAGTTTAAAGAAAACTAGGTTCAACGTATGACCTTGACATTTTCATGAATGTCGATGTCCAATGACCGTGAAAATAGTTATTTGTAGAGAGTTTTCTTTTGTAATTTGACAAGATAGCAAAGAAAACTACACGCGCTTTGGTTATTACAAAAGAACTTTTGTTACCAAGCGAAAACCATTAAGGTGGGTGAGTTCTACTAATAATAATTTCGCACCTTTAAAACTAAAGCGGCATGCGGCACTGTACTGAATTTGATTTTTAATTGCCATTTTCAGGTAAACCTTTAACTTTGACTAACAAAACCCATTAATAATCTGATTGTCAGTGCGTGTTCCAATATTTGATATTCCTCAGTAATTGATTCGCAACATCATTTCGAGTAAATGACATAGAAAGCTTTATGACTGCTAAAAAATCAGCTTATTGGTACAGTACCATTTTTGTTTTATGAGTGCGATTTTTTAATTGGGTAAAATACACCCAGTGCGGTTTTCATATAAACATAACACGACGCCAATAACACAACGGAATAGAATAAAACATGTAAGTACATATCCTTGACTGGAAGCCATTAAAATTGAAATAACTACGTCAAGTTGCATGATTGAAGGCTTTGTAATGCAGTTCCCCCTCGGCAATCATCCATTTCGCACTAGAGCAAGTAGGTACATAGTCCGAGGAACGCCGAGGTTTCAAATTATCCAATACCATCAGCTAGGGTAGCTCAATTGAGAGTTCTAGATACGTCAATGATACAATCTGCTGCATCCTGGTCAGGTACCTATACGTAATGTTAGCACTGTAGATGAATTGATCGAGTTAGGTATACACACCTACAATTAATGAAATGGTAGGTAAAGTTATCTGTACAATAATAGAAGCTCCAGAAAGAATTTCTATTATTGTACTATTTTTTCAAATGAAGTTTTGAAAATGTTTCCATGTGGAAATTGTGTTGAACAATTGGTTGGTATAGTTTGGAATTATGAGGGCAACTGGAAAAATGTGTTACATCCGCATTCTGCTGCAAAATATTGTTACTTAGAGTATTTTTTTTAATTGACTGCTACCCAATCGTGACATTGTTTATAGCCAGAAGAAAAAACCACGCGACAACAAAATAATAAAAAAAAAAATTACATATTAGTGATAAAAATAGGTCGGATATCACCACTTGTGGTCTAGTAGAGAATGTCAGATGTCAAAGCTACTTGTAGTTTGCCGTATATAAATTAAATTTTAAATTGCTTATTTGACATCAAATCAAATTATTAATATAAGTACACGTTAAATATTTATTTTCTAGCAATTGTCTTGCATTTATCAGTATGCTCACATTCATTGCTTTCAAATGAAAGTTATCGGTGCATAAAGTTGAGTTAGTTTAAATATGTACATCTATTTCTAATTAGAAAACTTCTCAAAAAAAAGGACACCGTATTAGCGAAATAACATTTTAGTAGTGGAACTCGGTGACTTTATTTGCTTGATATCCAACCTCCGAAACTAAAGTTATTTTCACTTTGGATTATTGAACTGTTTTGAAGTTCATTAACATTTTGTTATTTTTAGCACATTAATTTATTAAGTGAAGGCCACAACATTATAAACATAGATGATCAAACAACATTTGAAGCCAACTCAAAAAAAGCATAGTTAATATTATTTGGTATGGGACCTCACTGCATGCACCTCTATGAAATGAAAGAAAAAAAAATCACGTGAATCAGTCTAAAAATCACAAGAAAAAACAAACTTTGTTTTATTTACACATTATTAGTTTTATTAATTACTTGTACAAAACAATAGAAAACTTACCATAGTTGATGTCGGGCTGCACACTTGGTATTTGTAAATACTCGATGAAATTCGCAACAGCGGGATTGTTCTTGTTAGCAGCCATGGTACGTTTCGCAGCAAACACTGCAGTGGTAATGATCGTTCACATCGGACGGTGAGCGTAGTCGTACCCGTATGATAACAGCTTCAAGTAAATAATACGTACTAGGGCAAACCTACAACGTGCAAATAATACATTAATGGATTGCTCGTAGTAGAGCTATCGTACTTTAATAATCTAAATGTGAATAATGACAAAAAGTGTTTATCTTTTAGGTATGTGTTGGTAAAGTAAGTAAAACAATTCAAGAAGCAATGAATAAATAATAATATGCATATCAATATTGCGAATATAACTTGCGTAAATAAGTATTAATAATTAAATAATTATTAACGCTATATTAACATACGGCTTTAGATTTCCCGCCAAAATAAAAACGTGAACTTGAACCGGTTATGTTTATCTCAATCATTGCACAATAATATAGAATAGCCCTGCGCGCAACTTGGACATGACATTGAAGGTGTAATGACCGTAAAAATATTTGATTCAGATTGGAATCTCCAAAGACCTAAAATGATAAAACAATTTTCTAATGCAATTGGACCAATATTCATAGAAGATATATTTAGAATATTTTACTTGATTCATCTATTTTATGTTTATTTATGTACATTTGTCACCTATTTAATTAAATAAGTTACCTAGTTATATTAAAGATTTAGTCACGGAACTACTACGTTTTTTATACCTAGGTAACCACTGAATGAAAATTTATTTATTTACCACTAGTTTTATCCATCACAGTTTTAGGAAATTAACGCCAGAAGTTTATATAAGTTTAATGTTAAATAACAGTAATCAAATATAATATAACACCTTATGTTTTGGTCTACATTCGTGAATTTATTTTTGTGCTGCTATTTTTCAACCACGCAGTGTAGTATGCCTGGCGCGACTCAATCAGCTGATGTGTCAAAAGAAATAATATAGGTGAATAAAAATCGATAAAACAATCTAATTTTAAAGATAACCTGCGAAAATTATTTAAACATAGTTGAATAATGTTGACAACAAATGTTTTAACATTAAATATTAATGATACATAAATTAAGAGCATTATTACTTTTTAGGCGATTATTGCAAGTAAATGAGTGATTCAATGCTAGAATAGTCTATGGACAGCAAAGAGGGCTATGGGCAAGGAAGAGAATAAATTGTCTGTTGACTACAGTCAAGTGTCAACTGTCAAATGTCGACAAAGAATTCAAGAATTTATTGTCGGTCGTTATTGTCGAAGATATTTAAAAGTTTTAAAACTAATTATTTTTAAGTCTAGTTGGTTTCGTTTATTTACTTTTTATAAAATGGATGATGATTATTACGAGGTGACTGCCGAATTGGATGCGAGAGAGATATTGAGGTATCTCAATAATTTAGGCATTCACAATATTAGTGGAGAAGTCCTCAAATATTTCATAACAGGTTTGTACCTACCTTTTTTAAGTTAGATTACGTATTACAATCGCAAACAACATCAGGTAAGTGGTTACATGTTCATACACTCTCTACCTCTAAAGTTAAATTCCACTGTTGAAATCGTGGTTTTTTTTTTCTTAAGTTTTTAATCCCCACTGCGTGGTGTGAGCTGCGTGTTTCCTGTTTCTGTGGAGGTTGTCGAAAACGTTACCAAAGTTCTTTTCAGAACTGTCAGCTTTATTATTTCTTGATAGAATCGAAAACCTGTTGTAAGTGATGTGCTGTGTAGTGGCTATAAGGCTAACTGAAAGCGAGTTTTAAGCTCATAATTTTTAATTGGAGAAGTTTGTCTTAAAAGTAATTATGCAAAGTCTCAACGTTAGGAAACATAGTTTTTGTGTGTTTGTATAGTACAGTTAAGCCGTTGTTTCTAAATACATACATATTATAGATAATTACACCCAAACTCCGCGTCTGGGTGAAATAACAAATGATCATGCTCATCACACAAACATTTGTTGTAGGCGGGAATCGAACCTAGAACCTCCGGCATATTAGTCACTAACCATTAGACCAACAGGCCAGTCAAATGCTTCTGAAAGGAAGACTTGGGCCTAGTATGAGAGGCAAAGAAGGAAATAGAGTGGGTTTTTAGGCAGTAAAAATCTATCACACCCTCCCGCTCTGCCCAAAAGCAGGAGATGTCATTGGATGATTTTCCCATCTACAAAAAAAGGTTTCATTTAAAAAAGCTGTGAATCAAGTCTATTATTATAATAAAATATTTAAAATTAATTTTCAGATTTAAAGAAGCTGATAAAGTATGATCTTCAACAAAAGAGCCAATCCAGGTCCAACAGCCAGGAAAAGTACGAGGTGCCAGGTCTTGAAAGGCTGCACAGTGCCAGTACTTTCTGTTCCCGCAGTAGATCAAGGAATCAAGATTCAAATTCATTAAAATGTACCAGAGAATGTCAGAAGCCTAGGAAAGGGCTGAACGTAAGGAATGTTCATTCGGCTCCTAACTTGGGGCTGCCTAAAACAGAAGAAAAACCTCTCAGAAGAGCCTGCTCTTGTGTTCGAGTTGAGAAGAAACCTGAAACTGTGAAAGAAAAAACTGCTTCTTGTACACCTAGTAATAATTGTAAGTGATGAATTTAATTAACACCTTGAAACTGCTAAAATTATGGTGGTCATTAAATTTCAACATCATTACCTTATACACTTTTTGATTTAGTAGATTGACCTGTATTGAAATGTCAAAACATTGTCTTTGTTTAAATTCTTTAACATCTCATAATTTTTAGTTAAATTACAATGGAGATTATTTTTATACTAGCTTTCCGCCCGTGGCTTCGCCCGCGTGTACTACAGTTTATATCAAGCTGGCAGAGACCCGTGCAGTGGAATTATAGGTAGCCTATGTGTTATTCCAGTGTCTCTTCTACCTACCTACCGAATTTGATCTAAATCCATTCAGTAGTTTTTGCATGAAAGTGTAACAGACATACGGAGTTACTTTCGCATTTATAATATTATAAGTAGGGATTAGTAGGGATTAACAATGTTCCAGTGATAACAATGAACATTATTCCTATATTAACACTGTTCTAGTAATAAAAAATAACATTATTCCTATATTAACATTGTTCTAGTAATAAAAAATAACATTATTCCTATATTAACAATGATTACTTTTTTTTTTCAGTAATAAAAGTTCCTATTCAACCTGCAAAGAAGAAATGTGACCCTGTCACTCTTTATCACTATTATACAACTTTATGGAACAAGTACAAATCTAATGTACCAGGTGAAAATGACTGGTCAGACTTGAGATGGAGTATCAGACAGAAAATGGCTGGAAATATTGTTAAACAGACATCATCCAATAAGGTAAAATATATTATTCTTTGTCCTATTGTAGGGCAAAAGCCTTCCTTTCTTATCCACTGGAATGGAAACTCTTTAGTTGGTTTCAGTAAGTCATAATATTCACTTACTAGTAACATGCCCCAGCTTCATATGCGTGTTACAAATTAATGAAATTCACAATTTTTGCTCTACATTTACATACTACTTCTCAACCTTTGTCATGAATCAATCTATTAGTAAAAATGGCATGATATAAACTAAAACAAAACTACTAACATAAACTTAAAAACTACTGAACAGTTTTCTGTACAGTACTTTTTAAGTTTATTGTGAATAGACAGACAGAGGCAGTGGGGGATTATTTTATAAAATGTAGGGAAGATACAGTACATAAGCTATTACATTGATATTATTTTACACCAATCTTTTTAAACCCAAAGGTTGACTGGTAGAGAATGCTTTGTTGCACTAAATTCACTTGTTTTTTTTTCATCTACTGTACTATTAGGTAAAAAACACATATTTAAGCATTAATTAGTTTTAAATAAATAAATCCAACAACATGCAACATGAAGGTGGACATTAATCCCTTAGGCAATCTTTACCAGCCAGCCTAGCGTGGTGAAAATTATAATATGGCAGAACCATTAAAAAAAAATTGTTATATTGTTGTGAATTTTCCTTGCTCCAAAATGATTAAATTAAAAGACTATGTTAATTCTATTTCTAACAGCTTTCATTTTCTATTTACAGATTCCCGAATCACACAGAGACAAAGAACGGGGATCAACCAGATCCTGACAATGATATTGTGTTATAATTTCTTTTCCTCAATCAACTTATTCTGTGGTCCATATTTTTAGAGGCATTATTTTAAATAAAATGACAAGTATTTTTTCAATGTTGTCTATATTTTTACACTACTAACAAGTATACAGTTACATAATTCATCTTTTTAGATGCTTAAATAAATAGAGAAAAACAGTTTTATTTAGACGATTTTATGGAGGTCTTTGATTGAAGAAGGTAACAAGAGGGTAGCAAATATTGAAATGAATAAAGAAAATACTTCTTTGTCTGCATATTATTAAGGTCCAATATTTAGGCAGTAACTAGCATCTAATGCCTTAGTTATAGCATTTAACGCTTTCAACACCACAGCATGATATAGGAGACATTTTATCAATTTCGTGTCCGAAATCGCGGCATGCTAGTAGACAATAATATAGCAAGGAACATAATATAGCCTATGTTACTCAGAGAAGATTTCACTATACATAATAGCTACATCTTCACTTTATACAGATTTATTTGTAAAACACTAACAACCTTTCAGGACTATTACTGACATCATAAACAACATTCATTTATTAACATATCAGCCGAAAGACGTCCACTGTTGGACATAGGCCTCCCCCAAGTGTCGAATTCATTTATTAAAAACAAACCTTCAAAAGTTCTTGTTCTATCTAATACATTTCAACTCTGTATTTTGCTAATGACACGACGCAAGCGCTATCTTCGCATACACGTCGTAATTTAAATATTTTTACTTTTGTATGAAAATCTGTTATTTAAAATTTTATGATTGACATTATAGGTTTGCTGTAAGAAAATTCAATTTTTGGGTTATGCTCGCCTGTGTACATTGGCTGTCTTACTGTGTTTATTTTGTAAAATTTATGTACAATAATGAATATAATAATATATAAAAATTAGTTTATAAAACTCATGAAACAAAAGTTCTTGTTTATGATGGAAATAACATAGTCCTGAGAGGTTGCCAGTGTTTTATAAATAACCTTAATAGCCTTCTCTAATGGTAAAAGAATTTTTATCAATAATATTATTAATAATACATTTTTGGATTGTGGTGTTTAGTGAGCTTTTTGTTATCAAAATCAGTGGAGTGGTGTTGAAAGGGTTAACTTGGTATTAATTATTTAGGGACTCCTGTAGCAATCAATAAACCGAGTTAGCATTAAACTTGATTTACTTTGAATTCTTGTGACTGTGCTCTTGTATTAGAATGAAGCCAGTGTAGAATCCTCTCTTCAATCTTTTCTGCCGCTGATAGAGTTAGAACAAGAGTATCATGTTTCAGCATAGAGTAGACGTTCAGGCCATATACTGGCATGATGTTGATGTGAGCAAGGCTGTCCGTAGCTGCTGTTATGTTCCTTGGTGCATAGTCAGTGCTGGAAATATATTGAAGAACTTTTAGTAATAGTTTAAAGACATTATAAATAAAAAAAAACCCTATCAATGGCTTTTTAAGGTAGGAATAGAATAAACCATTTTATAATAACCAAATTGCAATAGTGCAATGTACTATATACATAGATTGAACTATGTAGGTTGCTTTCAAATAGACCAAAAAGGCCTATTCTTAGAGCTATATTTACCATGGTGAAATATAGCTCTAAGCTACCCAACTAGATACCAGTCTCCACACGTCTAAGCTGGTTATGCGGCCATGGTATCTTGGTGAAATATAGCCCTTATAGCAAAGAAAGTTTGTATGTATTGTAATTTTTTTATACTGTAATATACATATTACTTCACTTACTCGTCAACAATCAGCACTGAAGGTCCCCAGTTCCTTTTCTCAACTAGTTCAGCTAAAAATTCTGGTTCGTCTGTTGGCAGCTCCAAGTCTTTTACAATGTGAAGGTCATCTTGAGCTAGCTTTGATGATAAGGTTGTCGTTAGACCATGTATTCTAACATGGAAGGGTAACATGAAGAAGTGGGATTTGCCGGAGCGAGGGCCGTGCGCTATGCCACCGCCGCGCCATAGTGGCGAACGAATGGACCCATGACGAGCGCGACCTGTACCTTTCTGAGGCCAGGGTTTCCTACCACCGCCTCGCACTTCGGCTCTAGTCTTAGTATGTGCCCATGACACAAACCTTATCTTTCGCTGCCATATAACATTCTGATTTATAATATCTAACCGAGGAGGAGCGGCATACACAGAAGGATGCAGCTCAAATAACCCCAATTTTTGCTCCTCTATCGTATCTATGTTCTCAATCCATACTTCGCGAGGCTTAGTGTACTGAGGTTGGAAGGCCCACTCCTTTTTTGTGATAGATAAACTGTTCGAGCCTGCAGAAGTGGCAGCAGCGACGTTCGATGAATATACTCTTACTTGAGGCGTTACAGAAATGTGCAGTCTTCTGATAGCACTTATTAATGCCGACGTCATGTTAGTAATATTTTGTGGCAACTCTTTCAACTAGAAATGCTTATGGAAACGAAATTAGGAGATAACCTTATTCTAAAAATCAAAACATTTTCTAATTATCTGTCACTTTTGTTAGGTTAGGTTGTTTTCTTTTGACATTTCGAATGGTGGATGACGGAGTTTTCACTATTCTGCCAACGGCTTAAAACGTAGACAGGTTAAAAAAGTACAAAGTACAATATTATTTTTAAGTTTATTACTTATTTTCAACACCGGAGCAGAGAAAAAAAAAATTGTTTGTGGATATAAAAAAAAAATATGCCTATAAAAAATTTAATATCACATATTTCACTTCGTGCTTTAAGGGGCGAGGCGAGATGGGGATTTTGGGGGATAAGTGCTCGAGCGCGTCAGAAAATCGTATGGAGAGAAAACTGGCACCTTGTAATGTACCCCTACTACATATGAACCCTTCGTTGAGGGTAGCCCGTCAGCTTTTTTAGTAAAAAAAAATGATCCTCGGAAAAACTTAATCTGACGCGCTCGCGTCAGATTAAGTTAATTTAAGTAACTACTGTAGAAAAGTGTATATTTCAGTAGACTGACAAGTTGAGTGTGGCGTATATGCAAATGGGCGAGTCATAAAGACAGTTAGATTGTGAGGTTCCTGTTAATTTAATATTATTTTTATAAGTTTTTTGTTTTTACCACAGTTTGCCATGATTATTTTGTTAGGAACGTTAAAAATATTAGGTACACTTATTGCTTGTTTTAGCTACATCGCCCCATAAAAACCGACAGATTCTATAATGTGGCCGTTTTCATTTGTCGATCTCTAACAATTGATTCACACGAATTCACGTTGGACCTAAAAAGTACATCGATCGACGGGATGCATCCAAATTGGCACCTAATTTTTGTTTCACATTCCGATTGCTATGCCTTAGTACCTGCGTTTGAATAAGGTAGATGACATGCCCTCCATTGTGCACTATGCAATGTGCATTGTCCATCATACAAGTTTCCCGCCCGTGTCAATGCCAGTGTCGTCCAGGATAAAGGCAATATATTTGGTAAGTTAACTGTCAAACTTTCGTCGTCTTTATCTTCGGAAAAAGTTAATAGGTATAGTTAGGTCAGAAGTACTCATTCCTGTGTGAATAAAGAGTAAGTATGTATGTATGATGTATGTACTATGACTTCGACAGACCTGTTGGTTTAGTGGTTAGTGCCCCTGACTACTATGCCGTGGGTTCGATTCCCACCCAGGACAAATGTTTGGGTGATGAGCACGATTTTTTGTTCTGTGTCTGGGTGTAATTTATCTATATTATGTATGTATTTAGAAATATATAAGTATGTTTACCACTTGTCTAGTACCTACTCATAACACAAGCTCTGCTTAGCTTGAGACTAGACGACGTTGTGTGATAGTTGTGGAAAAATATACCTATTATATATGCGTAACGTTTTATTTATTACAGAATTTTATTACAGTCAGTATATTCTGTTAATTTTCTGTTAAAATGATTCCTAGTGGATATTGTGATGTAAGTACCTAAAATTGGTGTAGTTATGTATCTGAAGTGTCTCCACTCCACCTGGACAATAATATAATTATGTGGAATCATTCAATCAATCAGGTGATAACCTTTCAATACAAAACAAAACACGAAACATACCACCCGGTTTATGAGTGTACTATGAAAGCTCGAAATTGGATGTCCAATTAACGCTTGTACACTTCAGGCTAATATCATATAGGTATAAGCAATGGCACAAATTGAAAGTGCAGGTTTGTGGCAATTTTCTCTTGGCGGGGTATTAATTACGCTACAGAGCTGCCGAGAGCAAGGAGCTCGTTCGGATCACTATATAGCACCATTACACAGCCCAATCTCAATTTCAATTTCATCTCGCCGATTTGGCTCTGAATTAGGAGCGATTTATTTTCATTCGTAACATTCTCTCGCGCGTCGTGGAAGGTAAATGTTAAGGCTTGCACAGATTTATTGCCTTTCATGTGAAACTTGACAGCTTCATTGTTACAATAGGTGGGGGTACTCGTTCAAACTAGACTTCTAATCTCGCTGCGTTCTATCTTTGAATTTTTAACGGTCCCTAAAGTCTGGGAGAAAAAATACCCGAACGGGTAGTGTACCGTCATCGTGTATGAAAACGCTTTGCTAGGTATTAGGTAACTTGTTTTGACATTCTCGGGGCCCGGGGAGTTACTCACTTTTAGCTAAAGTTAATAAGACATAAGATAGATACTATTTAAGTTAGCAGTCGGGGAATATTGACGTACTGAATGAACGTCAAAAGTTGGATGCATTATTTATATTGGCGTGTAGCTACAGAATCTATCTATTAAATTATATACTTAATTATATTATTATTACATTATATTATATAATAAATGCGAAATTAATTCTGTGACAAATTGGCCCATGAAGACAGAATAGGATACATTTAATCAAAGAGTACGTTCTTGTTGGATATATTCCGACGTTTGCGCGCGTAAAGCCATTATCTGAAGCCAATAGATGATGATTTGAGGGCACATTGCTTGTAAAATAGATGACCGTTGGGGCCGAAAGGTTCTGGAGTAGCGACCGTGTACTGGAAGACGCAGCATTGGAAGACCTCTTACAAGGTGGACCGATGACCTGGACTGTTAATTATGGCAACACTACGGCCTATGTCCAGCAGTGGACGTCTCGCGCCTGACATGATGATGATGATTAGATGGTAGCCTTGATGCAAGAAAATAATTAGGTACCTACCTATTGAGTTCACTCACTTAAACACTGCGTTACATGTAACAAATTGAGCTAGATTATTCAAGGCCATCCTATGAGTCTGTGTGTAGTGTACAAGTCCGGAATCCATCGAATCACTCACTGCCAAGCGTCGCCCTGTGAGGTTGAGGACGATGACAGGTCACCTCGCTCGCTGAGCTCAGCTCGGCCCCTAATTTCCGGTGTAACGAGAATAACTCGATTCATTGACGATCGGCGTGTATGACAATGACATGTTCAAATGTTCTTACATATTCCTTACATTTTATAAAACAAGTGCGTCCCCTACTGCGTCAGTCTGTCTGTTCGTTATAAAGTCAAAAAGTATCTACTAAACGGATCTTCATGCGGTTTTCACCAAACTTGGAATAGATAAAGTGATTTATGAGAAAGATTTAGGTATACATCAGGTATAAACGAACGATCTCATTAATTGTGTATTTTACTGATCGGCCTGCCAGTCTCAGCCAGATGCGGTCGCAGTCTGAGGGGGTCAAATAAATAAAAAAATTAATCTTTATTGCACAATGCACAATTTTAGTGTACAAATTATATAATAGATGGAAGTGTTATATTATCTTATATTACCTAATTATTAATTAATATTAAGTCTGGCAAATTGGTGAATAATATTTTAAACGTCTGGAGCAATCTCTGGATGAATATTAGCGGTTGGGGGAAATGTTATTTTTTTTATTTAGTGAATTTTTAGATGTTTTTTTTTTTAATTTGCCGTATACGACTTTGGGGGCCTGATCTCAGCTGATGATGGCGGGTGAGATACGAGTTACGAAGTCACCTGAAGTCAAACAAACAACCATTGACTTCAGCTGATGGCAAAGTTTCGATACGGCCGAAGGTTCGGTAGGTTCTGTCGAAGACGAAACAATTTTTTTTTTGCTGACGCTTGCCGAAACCGAACTTTCGGTCGGACACTTGTAATAGGGTACCATTGGTTACTTTTAGGGTACGCACCCCTAAAAAGTATCCAATCCTAATCCAGTATAGGGTCTATCCGTGTTCCAGTTTAGCATTTCAACTATTAATGCGTGATTGATTAACACTCATCTGAACTCATCTTAGTAGGAAAGTAAAACTATATTATTACAGTATTTCACGAAGGGTAAAACAGAAGTAGGTGTGGTAAGTTTATATTTTAGGGTATTTCCCTATTAATTAATTAATTCCAATATTCTTAATCGGGTACTGAGACTGATTCTAATTTGCTACTGCAAAAAGCCAAATTGCCAACCTGACCCTTCTTTAGAGACAGGAAGTCTTAAAATAACTCCTCCCCTCTGTGAGGTGAGGGAGAGTTAGAGACGAATTACTGAATAAAAGCCATTTGTGATTTTACAGTTGACCTTCAAGTTCCAAGGCCGCAGTAAGTCTTTCGAACAGCAGCCAAATCTGATGACCCTGGGAACAGAATACAAGATTAAAAAGACAGTTTATTAACTTACACTAGTCAATTCGTAGGGGCCCAGCAGGGTCGAAGCCTACTGGGGTCAAGGGTCTGCTTCTGCAGGGAAGGCTCGGCCCCGGTATGAAAGCCAACGAAGGAACGAGTTGGGTTTTTTAGCCAGTAAAAGTCGGACTCTATCTACCAGTCCGCCCAAGAATGGAGGGTGCTTTTTACCCACCAAAAAAAAGACCAGTCAATTAGATGATTGTAATTATAAGTTGGAAAACAACAATAAAGTGTATGATTTTGTCTGCGCCAGCCGTGACAACAATTTATTCAGAACTTGGAGAAAAGACTCAATTTCCGTCACTTTCTAAATGAGCTTTCAACGAAGACTTTATTTCAATGAAATTCACTGGAAACACAACAATGTATTCAAATATAGCTACATCCTTAGAGATATTTTAAATAATTACACATACATAAGTATTGTACGAAGTTTGAAGTTTAATTAAAAGCCTTGGGGGCGTTACTGTTAATTTCGGATTTCTCCGGTGTTTTCGCCGTACCTTCTATTTTGTTTCTATCGAACGTGATTAGTTTTGCCGATGGGCGATGCGAATTCCACGACGGAGTTTAGGTAGCCGTGTTTTTGTGAAATAAGCTTGCTTTAAGAAAGTCGGAAATTTCATAAAGTTTTTAATGTGGGTAGATGAAAGTTTGCGCGGTATGCTAAAGGGTAAATTACAACTTTTTGTAACTACATAGGTAGATGTTATGGTAACAGAACAGGTTGTTGTAATGACATCCCCCGCTCTTGGGTGGAGCGGGAGATAGTGTCAGACTTTTACTGACTGAAAACGCACTCCTGTTCCTTCGATGCCTTTCGTACCGGGGGCTAAGCTAATGTTAATTAAACACGGAAGTGTGGGCAAAAATAAGTAGCTAAGAATTTGCATCGGTACCTACTTAGGTGTTTTAGAATGGTTTTATTGGTCAAAAAACTTTTTTATATTGTGAGTTTTTTCCGAAATCAATTTGCCACTTATCATCGTATCTTCTTCTTTTTCTTCCTTCCCTGGCCCTATTGTTTGGGTTCCGGTCTCCTCACTTTCCTGCGCCAAGTGACTCTATCTTGGGTGGTCAATTTTGGCAACTGGGCTGGCTGGGTCATCAAATGACCACTATTTTTACAAGCTTTCATTTAGTTTCACCTGTTCCGATTTTGTCTGTAATCAAATTTTGCAAATTAAAGACCCACTTTCCGGTTACCGATTGAGCTGAAATTTTGCGTGTACATGTAAATTAGATGACAATGCATAATTATTATGACATGGAGCTGATCCGATGATGGAACCGTAAGGTGGATATAGGAACTTAGTAGATAGTTAAACGACCCATTCAACCCCATCGAGTTTGGGCTCGTCTTGACGAGTATTAATTATATAGGTACACCGAGCTATAAAAGCTTGCTATGAAAAAAATATTTTCATCGTGCGCCGCCCTTAGGAAATGTCCCAAACGTCGAGTCGAGAGGTTCATTAGGGTTGATGCTTGCTAGGGTTGCGGGATTGTTCGTAAGAGTTACCATGACCCTGAAGCGCAAAGGGCAACTGAAGAAGCACATGTGTGGTTTTAGTTAGTAAAAGTCTGTCAGTCCCTCTCGCTCCTACCTAGAACGGGAGGATTTATTTGATGATTTCCAGCCCTAAAATAGCAAACAGGCTCCAAGCAATTTTGTAATATGTAATGTAAATGAGGACGTTTATAGAAATAAATCACAAATCTAAGTATAACGCTTTTACACTTTTTCATAATCTCCGGACCTACAGTATTTAGGCACAGATCTAAATACACTGGGTATATATGTATAGATTAGGTACCTAATGTTGAGCTTTGTCTCAAGAGTTTCTGAAGCCTCTTTCGAGATACAATTTAAAATTGTGTTTCTATATTTCACAAGCTGGCTTTTACGTGATTTATGAACATTAAAAATTCAAAACAAGAGTTTCTTAAATATGAATGTAAATAATGTACGTACTTATTTACCAAATACTTTTATTTAAAGTGAAATACAAAAATCCAACGTAGGTAGTATTTTTTTATTATTTATAGACTCGTGCTTGACCATTATCCCACATCATGATAAGCGATGATTTGATCATGCGTTTTCGTAGATTAAAAACAGTAACAAATACCTTGCACTAAATAATAGTAGGTAAGTCTCTACAATGTTAAAAAAATAGCTCTCCAAAAAACTGAATCCTATACGGTTCTTTTTTGCAAAGAAAAGATTGCAGCAAAGACCCCGAACCATAGATACCCCGAACCAATATTGAACAAAAATGTGAAACCAGTATTTGGTTAGTCAATATGTCATACTTCACCACACGTGTACATTCAATGCGTCAGGCTTTTAGGATGAAGCTAAGCCGGAAAACCTAAAAATGTTCAATCTTTCGCCGGTGCCTATTACAAAAAAAAAAAAAAAAACGAAACGAAAAATAAAAATCAATTCCGTTCGTTCTCTTTTCGATTTCAATCTGTTTTTATCAGATATTCAAATGGTTTTTATTTGCATTTTAATACATGCCTAGTGTTGATCGCTAGATAGAGTTTTATCGGTATATTATGGAAACGACAAAAATCTATCTGTTGATTATATAGCTCTGTTCGTAGAGACTCGGCTACCTACTAAGGTATTTTTGATTGTAAAAGTTGAATAGTTGATATAGTTTATATTTTCTTATTGTGGTTAATATAATAATAATATTCCACAACTATCACAATGGGGACTAAACAACTGATAACTATACTTATATATTTCTAAATACATACATATCACTACATAGTATAAAACAAAGTCGCTTTTTCTTTCCCTATATCCCTATGTACGCTTAAATTTTTAAAACTACGCAACGGATTTTGATGCGGTTTTTTGGAATAGATAGAGTGATTCAAGAGGAAGGTTTATATGGATAATATTGCACCTGAGTAAAGCCGGGGCGGGTCGCTAGTTATAGATAAATTACACCCAGACATAAACAAATGATCATGCTCATGATCTCCGGCATAGCAGTCAGGGCCACTAACCACTACATCAACAGGTCAATTATTGTGGTTCCTTGTTGCATGTGCTATTTTTGAAAATTAAATCATCATTTCAAATCAAAGAAAAAATGTATGGAAGCCACCCAATAGTTACTTAAAGTACATAGAAATGCTCTGCAATGTTACGTCGCATGTTGTTATTGATTGCTCGGCTAGTTTTGTTTTGAGCTGGGAAATCATCAAATGACTCTCTCTCGCTCCGGGTGGAGCGAAATGGGGTGTTAGACTTTTTCTGACTAAAACCCCCTTACTGCCATTGATTCTGGTTCTCAATTGACGAATTTTAATACAGGTAATCGTTGCAGGTACGGGATAGGCCGACAATCTACGACTGACTTCTGGAGGTCACTGTCGTTCCATGTAATTAGCTGGTAACAGGATTAGCTGGATCCGGTTAAACTGACTGTCGACCTTAATATTCTTATAGGGTTCGTGCTTGATGATACCTTCTTATCACAACCACAACTCATTCGATTGCGTGTAGTGTTCCACGCGCCAGCAAAACTAGGAACCCAGCAGGGCCGATGCCCGCAAGGGTCACAGGGAATTTCTGAAAGGGAATCTGTGGTCCTAGTACGCCAAGGGTAACCGAAGGACACAGGACGGTTTTAGTCAATAAAATCTGACATGCCTTCGCACTAAAAAGAACCAAACAGAACACTCTTCCCTTCTGTTCTTATTTCTGTAAAACTTTATGCACTAATGAAACTCTGTATAAAGGCGGCCTTAATGCCTTAGGCATTTTCTACTAGTCGACTTTAGAATGGTGCAGAGACATAACACGGTATTGCATGGCATTTTGTCTAATTATGTCTTAGTCAGATTTTACCCGGTGACATGTTTTGTGAAGAAAAAATGCATAATATATGATTTTCCTTACTGAATGTCAAAATGTCCTTCTGATTGTATCTCATATAATCAGAAACTAGAATTTGACGTTAAAACGGTTTTCCTGGGGATTACGCTTGACTCAAGGCTTCAATGGCGTTAAAAAAATCCGCCAATTTACGGATGTTTATACCGCTAGACTAGTCTATTTCAGTTATTTTCATAGTATCATGTCATACGGTATCTTACTATTGGGACGGGCTGCAGTTATCGACTCAATTTTTATACCACAAAAAAGCCATCAAAGCCATTTACAATGTCTTTAATTATATTTAAAGATATAAACGTCATGAAAACATATACACGTTAGAAAAATCATCATCTTATTCACAAAAAAGGCCATACTCATAATTTTGTTACAAGAAATAGTAACAAATTAGTTCAACCAGGTTTTAGACTGGCTAAAGTGGCCTCTTCTTTCAGGGGGTACTGTTTGAAATGTTATAATAAAATACCTCCCCAAATATTAGAACTCAATGAAATGAAATCTTACACTAAACGCACACTATGCAGGGGACAAGCACGCGCACTTTTCTGTACTAGTGCGGAGAACGGTTAATTGCATGTCGGGTTTGCGAGTGTATTGAAAAAAAATATTATTTATTACTTACTACGATACCTGTTATGATGTACAAGTTCAGTTCCCAGAATACAAAAAGACATATAATAATAAGACGAGACAATATATATATATATCTATATTTAGCTAGAATAATCGGTAATCTATCGTAACAATCTTTGACGAGGAAAACGGAAAGGACAGCCGTGATTTATTTATAGCATGGACGAAGGAAGTAGGAACTATTTAAAGAAATTGTCGTTACCATCATAAATCAGTATTGTGTGTGAGTTATGCTGTGGATCTTATATTCCAAGAACAGATTGCTTTGTATATAATTTGTAATTTTTTGGAATCCACGACGCGTTTTTTTAAGTATTTGGTGTCTTGTCTCTCGTGTTCTAAGAATTCATTAAGAAAAATTGAGGCAAAAAAGAAAAAAAACAGTTCTAAAAAGGATATCTAAATGGTGTCAACACATTTTGTATTTCTTACAATTTTCTCAAGATTTCGCCGAGATATGTAGCAATGTTTTTTTAGTTTTTTATCTTATCTTGAATCAGTAAAAAATATTCGTAAAGCCGTTTTATTTCTTGTTTTATTTAAGTCGTCATCCACATTTCACGCCGCCTTGATACATTATCATCACATTTGTATTTTTCTACTATCAACCCGCCCCAGTTTTACACGAGTGTTATAAATCTCTGAAATTCTCGGGTTTTCTCAACTAATAAGCATGCATTATAAGTACAAACCTTCTTCATGAATCATTCTGTTCATTTATAGAAAACCAGTAGGGAATTCCACTCCGTAGCTAGAATGTGTTCCCAAAATTTTTATAAGAACTATGAAAACTTTTTTGAAAGATTTCCTTTTCCATGAATTTGATAACATTTACTACCTATAGTAAAAAGCTATAGCTTTAGAGGCAGGAGAAGATTGTCTGAAAGGACATGGGGAGGCCTTTGCTCAGCTGTGGGACAGCAATGGCAAGGAAAAAAGGCTTTACTATAAAAGTTTTGTCAATTTTCAACGTTTACTACATTTTCTTGTCAAATAACCATTCGGAACTTTAAATCAAATTGTGACATATTCTGTGTAGAAGAGCCCGTTTAAATAATGCGAGCTGTCCACCACCTTACATAACTTTCATCTATCACGAGCCGCATCAACATGCATCAACAAAAATACAATTTCAACAGCAAAAAGAAATAAAGAAAGAAATGGCCGCGCAGTGGAGAGTTCATTGAAAGGGCCTGCGTCCCCGGGCGGACCGGCCTTGTCCCAAGCTCCGCCATCTTGCTTATTTACGAGACGCGCCGACTCACGACTATGTTTTGTTTATGTGAAAACTTTCCAGGTGCATTGTGTTCTCTCAATGGGGATAAAGTTACGATTTCTGGGAAATATATAAGTATTTGACGTTGCGACACTTCGAAACTTGAATTTTACCCGTATTTTATTTGTTTTTGAAAGTTTTTCCTAAATGTTTTCAACTTGTTGCTTCTCATTTGTTTTGGTTTTTTATTGTGTATTGTTACAAGCTTTTATTTAGTTTCACCAGTCCCGGTGTTTGTCTGTAATCAAATCTTGCTGGTCTACTTCCCGATTACCGATTGAACTGAAATTCTACATACCTGTCTGTCTGTATCAGATGCCATCAAAAACATAGCTTGTATAAAAACCAAGTCTTGCAACTCAGATCTTTTACCGTAAAAAGCTGTGAGATCCATGTAATACAAAGTCGGTTACGACGACATCTCTTACGTCTTTTGCGACATCTTAGGGGCCGTCCATTAATCGCGTGATCTTTTTTTATCATTTTTATGGTAGGGGCCCAGCTGGGTCGAAGCCTACTGGGGCCAGGATCCTCCGAAAGGTAACTCAGGCCCGATATGAAAGGCAAGAAGGAATGGGGTGTGTTTTTTAGTGAGTAAGAGTCTGACACTATCTTCCCTACCCTCGTCCCCGTGATACATTGTGAGGTTTAAAACTACCCCTTCCCCCTCCCAAATATCACGTGTATTTTTAGCACCTACAATGAATCTTTAATTTTTTAGCATAATATCTTTAAATACAGTTTTATAGTATTATCTTATTTTATTCTGAAATTAAAGACCATGATAGAAATGTCTAGACATAAAGGTTGAAAGTGGTTTGTGATAGGCATAAGAATAATATTTTCGGTTTAAAAATCGCGCGTTTGTCGAAAAAATTAATACACATGAAATCTTACTACAACCCCTTGTGATATTCCGTGATTTTTGACAAACGCACAAAACTTCTGGCGGCTAAGGAAATGTGGTAAAACTGAATTATTATTTACAGCAATAGCCTCATCATCATCATCATCATATTAACCGACAGACGTACACTGTTACTGTTCTGGACATAGGCCTCCCCCAATGTCGCCACAATGAACGATCCAACGCGTCCCGCATCTATCGGATTCCCGCAACCTTCACCAGGTCATCGGTCCACAGCAATAGACTATTGATTATCGAGAGTGAATAGGTTTCTTCTAGGACAGCACGTCGCTTTCTATCAGGTGAGATAGCGGTCAAGCGCGACCCTATCAACAATAAAAAAAAAAAACAGTGAAATTACATTCACATATTTCGCGCCCGACACGCATCAAGTGCTGCACTGGTGTGCAATCAATAAACTGTACAGATCATTTGTCAGTGCTCTCCGACTCGAACGAATGTAACATCATTTTTTACAGTCCGCTGACTAAACATTTAATCCATTTTCAGTGGAATAAACTAAACTGTTTGATGTATAGAGATGGACGGATTGTAAAAGCAGTATTTGTTATCGACATATATTTTACGTGAATTGCTTTTCCTTTGTGACAAACCGCTCTAGGCCCCGTGGTGGATTACGGCCCACTGCCTCTCTTAGAAATGAGGCCTTTTTTTTACGGTGGGCAAAAATCATCTTATGACAAACCCCGCTCTTGGGTGGAGCGGGATATACTGGCAGACTCTTACTGACTAAAAACCCACACCGTTCCTTTTAGCCACTTCATATCGGGGCTCCAGTTTCCTTTCGGATAACCCTGGCCCCAGTAGGCTTCGACCCAGCTGAGCCCCTCCTGCTGCTGAAATTTTCTTGAGGCGCGTGGGAACAGTGCGCTCCGTCTAGAAATGAGGCCTGAGTTCTAGTTGTGGGAATATTAAAGCCTGACTCATCATCATTTCGGCCGACAGACGTCCACTGTTCGACATAGGCCTCCCCTCATGAATCCAGAATCATGTACTGGATCCATGGTATTCGTTTGTGCGTCGATGTCAAAGACACCCTGTATACCAAATCCATTCCATGCCTTCATGCTTGCATGCCTTCTACATTTAATTTAAATTTAAGCACTGAAATTTGCATTTAATTTAAATTCTAGTGCTTAAATTATGATTGAAAAAACAAATAACGAAGAGAAAGTTGATAACTTAATTTTCTAATTTGCGTGTGCATTATTCCAATTACATTTTGTGTATTTATCACGCCAAAAGTCGTCCTACTAGGGCCAAGATTCATTTCTAGAAGAAAAACTCGGCCCTGAAATGCAAGGTAACGAAGGAACATAGGTTTTTAGTCAGTAAAAGTCTGACACGCTTTCACGGTCCACCCAAGTTTGAGAGATGTCATTGGATGGTTTCTGATCTAAAAACGGCAAAAGTGGTAAAATCAAATCTTTAATTCATGAATCCCCAAGCGACCACCGGTGGCCGCGCATCTATTGTCTTACTATTGTGTCTCTAATTGACGGTATCTGAAGGGTTAATAATAATTACGGCTCTAGATTAGTGATTTAAGAATTCAACGCTAGTTTACGTGTAGTTGACATTTTGTAAGCTTTGGTAAGGACCACGAGGAGGTCTACGTCCAGCAGTGGAAGTCTTTTGGCTGAAGTGACGATTATGAAATAACTATGTTAAGCCCCTAGCCAAGTTGTTAATCTGCAATAGTTAATGCAAGTAGAAAGCATCAAATGTACGGGATTGACGTCACCTCAACGCTCAGTCACGTGGTCAGAACAAAAGAATTGGCGGCAAGGTCAACTCGAAGCGTTCGGCGCAAGCGAAAAGGTTGTAACTTGGCTAGGCTAGCTAGCTGTTCAGATTTTTTGAAAGAGGTACTGGGGCCCTAGAACGCAAAGCGCAATTGAAAGAATACTGGTTGGCTTTAACCAGTAAAAGTCTGTCACTCCCTCTCGATCAATCCTGATAAGGAGAAGACAACCCTATTCATCTTTGAGATAATCAGCCAAAAATATATTTTTACACCACCTGCTCGAAAATGTCAAATTATAAAATTCAAAAAATTCAAAATTCAAAATCATTTATTTCAAATAGACCAAATGTAGGCACTTTTGAATAGTCAAATGTCAGTCAGTCCAAGAAAAGTGAAGCTAAATTGCACGTTCCAAAGCGTAGATCTCTATGGAGAAGAACGTGCAAGAAACTCCATGGACACTCTTTTAAATCATATTATGTGTTACATATAATGTTTGTTTACATTATTTCATGTTGATTCAATTATGTGAGCACAATGTAGATAATAAAATTAAAATAAAAAATATATTAAAAGATAAAAACTGAATTAAGCTACTGGCAGTTAAGAGATGACCAGTCTCAACTGACGGCACCCGTTCACGAGCATGACGCGTGCATCAGCCCCACTCAGCTCAACCATTTTCAAGGGAACCGAATGACCCAATACACGCGCCACCAGCAGCGAGACATTTAAGTGAGCATGACAAACTCCTA
Source organism: Mythimna lalbum (assembly GCA_949319445.1). Taxonomy (NCBI): domain Eukaryota; kingdom Metazoa; phylum Arthropoda; class Insecta; order Lepidoptera; family Noctuidae; genus Mythimna; species Mythimna lalbum. Next base: position 7,387,633 of record OX439351.1, on the reverse strand, counting down.
ACTGCCATGCTCGTAATGTCAAAAACAAAGAGAATAAAAGTCGTAACCCAATAAAAAATGCTTCATGGTACCTCACATTCACAAATAGGAAAAAAAAAGTGCTTCTACATTAAACAATGCTATGGTTTTCAAAAACAAAAGTAATAAATGATCACAAGTTTAAACTATATTTTCAAATTACAAAAAAATAAAAATAATTATAGTTCCCAAGCTAATCAATACACCCTAGTGTGGTAGTGGAGCTGGACCAGCATTGAGCCAAGCATTTTTATCTTGTATATAATCCTCCAACTTATAATATGCCTGCCTGCATAGTGTGCGTTTAATACAAGATTTAAATTTTGTTTCATTGAGTTCTAAAATTTGGGGAGGTATTTTATTATAGCATTTTAAACAGTACCCCATGAAAGAAGAGGCCACTTTTGCCAATCTGAAGCCTGGTTGAACTAACTGGCCCCTATGTCTTGTAACATAGTTATGTCTATCGCCTCTTTTGCTGAAGAGATGAAGATTTTTTCTAACGTACATGATGTTTTCATAGATATATTGACAAGGCACCGTCATGATGTTAATATCCTTAAACAGCTGTCTTAGAGAATCGCACCGGCGGAGATTGTAAATAGCTCTGATGGCTCTTTTCTGTAGTATAAAGATTGAGTCAATGTCTGCAGCCCGTCCCCATAGTAAGATACCGTATGACATGATACTATGAAAATAACTAAAATAGACTAGTCTAGCGGTATCAACATCCGTAAATTGGCGGATTTTTCTAACAGCAAATGCAGCCGAGCTAAGCCGTCCTGCAAGAGATGTTAAATGAGGACCCCATTGTAGCCTTGAGTCAAGCGTAATCCCCAAGAAAACCGTTTTTTCGACAAATTCTAATTTCTCATATATGTCAAGCAACCTTAACCTAAAGTGAGTCATTAGTGGCCGGGGCATAGAAATATATTATATCTATGGGCCGGGGGCACAGCCGGTCAATAATGTTGTACTGGATTTCATTATGGCCCGCTGGTCAATAATGTGACTATTATTTTCTCACAGTAGGTGTAAAAAGTAGAGTATCCTCCTCTGGGCTAAAGGTGTCTTTGCCTTGGGCTAGCTTGAATCCCTCGCTGCATTCAGGATTCTTGTATTAACTCCCTCGCTTTGCTCGTGAGTTAAATCCCGAATCCTTCATTGCGCTCGAGATTCAATATGACGCCCGTGACATAAGACACAACTTTAGCCCCTCGGTGCATAATCTACTATTATTTGCTTATTTTTTTACCTATCGTATAATATAACTTAATATACCTATAGCAACGTTCATCTCTAGGACTGTCTAAAAATCAAACGACTTGGGTAATTATTAGGGCAAAATGAAATCTGATGTAGTCAACGCTGGTTCAATAATCAAGCTTATAAAAAGTAACGAACATATTTTTTTTTTAAATGATTTAATATTATACAAAATTCCCAAGTCGTTTGACTTTTTAGACAGACTATAAGGTCTGAATTTAGTCAAGAAAATAACTTTACAGAACACATTTTATATTTTATTCTCTTTACTGTGTAAAATATTGTTATTGTGTGCTGTTTTCTTTCAAAGGTTTAGAAAAGGTCCTGAATTCCCTAAGCGACGTCAACAATGAATGCACAGCACTGTTTGAATTAAAAAATATACTGGTTTTAATATTTATGTTAGTTTAAAAACTTTAATATGCAATAATATTATAAATTAAGTTTTATGGACTCAATAACAGAATAAAGTTCTGCTTATTGTAACATTTGGAAAAAATGGCCTGTATTTTCGTTAAGTTTTTATTAAGAATTATTAAGTTTTTATTAAGGTATATGAAACTACCCGCGCCCTCCGAGTAAACATTGGCTCCGCTTAAATATTTAGTTTAAAATTGTATATTTAGTCCAAATATCTTCAATTTGTGTTTATTAGTTATATTTCAACAAACAGTATATGCATAAGTGTTATCCTACGTTAAAAGTGTGTAGTGACTAAGTTTAAACACAACAGTGAAAAACGTGAACAACCACTATAACTTGAATAATTGCAGTGAAAACTATCAGTTGCTTCGGTTTTTATCACCATATGACAGTAAATATACCTAATTGAACAGTGATTAAACATTATGAACCCTATAAATGTTAAATTAAAACATAAGTGAAATAGAACTTGTACATTATTAGTAAGTGACGACGGTAGATGTAAACAACAATATCTGGCGAACCGTAGACACTAATCATTCATTCTTTTACAATCTAACGGCGTGTTTCGTCAACTTGGAGTAAGAACAAATAGCGAGTCAGGTTCGCCTCCGACCGGCGTTCAAAAGAGCCCGAGTTCGAATCCCACGAACTATAATTATTTTTGTGAATAAAAAGTTCTTCAAGATGATAAACATTAAACGAACGCCACCTCAAACGAGCAAATCGAGTGACTTGGACTTAAAATCGGGAACTAACGTTACAACACGTCATAACAAGCGACCTAGAAAAAATAGTCCAAAGAGCTCGGTTGATACATCGCCCGAACAAACCAATGACAAAATGGCTCCTCAGGCTATAACACCCGAGTTGATTCGAGATATCGTACGCACTGAACTACGTAGCCTCCTGAGCACCGAGGTTCGAAAAGTGGTGCAGGAGATCGTTAGACTGGAACTAAAAGATATCAGCGCGGAACTTTGCTTGATGAAAGATTCCCTCGATTTTATAAGCAAGCAATACGATGACATGCAAAGTAAACTTGATGATAAGTCTAAGCAAATAGATCAGTTACAAAAAGAAAACAACAGCATGATACCTACTATAAAAGACCTGACTACAAGATTGACGCAGATGGAACAGCAAGCCCGATCTTGTAACTTGGAAATTCTATCTGTGCCCGAGTACAAATCTGAAAACCTCAATGTTGCAATAACGCAGTTATGTAAAGTCGTAGCATGTCCCTTGAAAGAAAATGACGTCGTTATGTGCACTAGGATTTCCAAGCAAAATCCAGACAGCACACGTCCTAGGTCTATTATAGTCAAACTTACCTCGCCGGCGGTACGTGATGAAATTTTAGCAGCTGTGATCAAGTTTAACAAAGCCAACCAGATGAATAAGCTTAGCACTGCCCACCTGGGAATAGGGGGAGTTAAAAAGCCTATATATGTAGCTGAACACCTATGCCCATATAATAGATCCTTACATCATGCAACGAGGATGGCTGCCAAAGAGAAGGACTACAAGTTTGTCTGGGTGCGTAACGGTCGCATATTTGCAAAGAAAAGCGAAAACTCCGAACGGCTCCTAATAAAAGACATGGACTCTCTTATTAAGTTAGTGTGATTTGGTTTAATTTGGTTTAATTTTCTTCTTTGAATGATTATTGTATAAATACTATAAAATTCTCTGACTTTCAAATATATTACCAAAATACCAGAGGGTTAAAGACTAAAACTCATGATTTTTATCACAATATTTTAATTAATGAATACGATGTTGTTATTCTCACTGAAACTTGGCTTAACAGTGATATCTCAAGTTCAGAATTATTTGATGACCGATATAATGTATATAGAAGAGACCGCGAACTCAATGAACTCTGCAGGAAGATGACTGGTGGCGGGGTTCTGATCGCTATTTTAAAAAAACATAACTCTGTCGAATTAGCATCTCACAACAGCTTGTGTGAAGATTTGTGGGTTAAAGTTCGCGTTAAAACCATACATGGAGTATTAAGTCTATGTTTTTGTGCGGTCTATATTCCGTCGCCAGTTAAAATCGACGTTTTGGAGCATTACTTTGAGAATGCGGGACGAGTCATCAGCACAGAAGGTGAAACTTTTATAGCGGGTGACTTTAACCTAACCAACATCAACTGGCTCAGCAGTGGCAATGGTAACTGTCTAGTCCCTGAAATTAGTAATTGTTCTATTCATCACCTGTTTGCTGAGTTCATTGCGCTTAATGGCTTGGAACAGTTTAATTGTGTCCGGAATGATAAATCAAGGGTTCTTGACCTAATTTTAGCTAATATTAATAATGTTAACGTGTCCATTTGCAACGACCCCCTTTCGAGGGTAGACACACATCACCCCCCTCTGAAGATTTTGCTTAACATACATCCTGAAAAAACTCTTAGCTGCGGGATGTCGCCTACCCGTAACTATCACAAGGCTGATTTTGATGCTATAGCACATGATCTTGACTCTGTTGACTGGACTATAACATTTGAAACCTGTGAAACCATAGACGAAATGGTGGAAATATTTTATGAAAAGGTTACAGCAGCTATAAGCAAACACGTTCCATTTTCATACAAGGCAAAATACAACAAACAGCCGCCATGGTTTACAAAAGATCTCAACAAATTACTAAAGCAAACATACAATCTTAGAATTAGAGTGAAAAAATATAATAACGCTATGGATAAAATTAGTTTATCTTTGCATAAGGAGAGATGCCGGGTTATTAAATAAATCAGCTTACACCGCCTACATTGAGACAATAGAAACTAGGATAAAAGCAAACTCGAAATACTTCTGGACTTATATTAAACACAAGCGTAAAAATAGAAGTACAGTTCCGGAACAAATGCACCTGAATGATGAAATAGCCGACAATAGCACTGGCATCTGTCAATTATACGCAAAAAATTTCTCGTCCGTATATAATCATAATAACCATCCTGCTTCTGCTTCATCACTAGCTAGCAATTTGAGAGAGAGTTTATCGAGCTCTGTAGAATTGAATGTTTTGGGTTGCATATCACTGACAGAGGATGTGGTTGCTAGCAAACTAAAGTGTCTGGACATACACAAAGGACCGGGTCCTGATGGGCTTCCCCCTATTCTAATTGCTAGATGTTCTACGTCTTTCTCCAGACCTTTAACTCTTTTATTTAACCACTCTCTTAAATCAGGCTGTTTCCCATCCGAGTGGAAGAAATCTAAGATAGTCCCTGTTTTTAAAAACGGTAGTAAGAATGATATAAAAAACTACAGACCAATTTCGATCATATCAATTATCCCTAAAGTGTTCGAGCTATTGGTATATCCTTGTCTGTATAACCACTTGCAAAATCACATAGCAGGCAACCAGCACGGTTTTATGCGGGGAAGGTCAACACACTCCAACTTGGTGGCTTATTCGGAGAATGTTATCGAGTTTGTGGACCAACGGGTTCAGGTTGACGCAGTTTACACTGATTTCAGTAAAGCGTTCGACAAAGTGGACCATCAACTTTTATTACAAAAACTTGAGAAGTACGGAATCTATGGTTCACTACTGAAATGGTTTCAATCTTACCTTATTGATCGTGTATCATTCGTTGTTTTGAATGGTATGAGATCTGAGGACTTCCGTGTGACCTCTGGGGTACCACAAGGCTCCCACCTAGGACCTTTGTTGTTCAATATTTTCATTAATAGCATTATACATTGTTTTCATCATTCACAGTCTTATTTATTTGCAGATGATCTCAAACTGACCTTGCCTATAAAATCTATTGAAGATTCGTATCTGCTGCAAGCTGACTTGGATAGACTGGTAGAATGGTGCAACATTAACAGGATGAGCCTAAATTTTGACAAATGTTTGCATATCAAATTTTGTCGAAATAAGAAAGCTCATAACACCAAATATACTATTTTAGGCAAAACACTAAAGGAAGTTTATAGTATCCGGGATTTGGGAGTAGTAATGGACAGTAAATTGAGTTACTATGCTCATTTAGACAAAATAATAGCTAATGCTAACAAAATGCTGGGCTTTGTAATGAGGACCTCTAAGCCATTTAACAACCCAAAGACCAAAATTATTCTTTATGAGACGTTGGTCCGTAGTAATTTAGAATACTGCTCTCAGGTATGGTCACCTTATTACAATGTTCACAAACAGCGAATTGAGCGGGTCCAAAGAAGATTTTTGTGTCATTTATCCCTTCGGGATAAAACCGCGAATCAACTGAAATCTTATAAAGACCGTATTGTACATTATAAGTTTCAAACCCTCACCAACCGTAGAAAAGTTCAGGATCTTTGTTTCCTTCATAAAGTGATGTCTTCTAAGCTAAATACTGACCTTCTATCAAGGGTGGCCATTAATGTCCCTAGTAGATTACCACGGTCCCGTACCTATGATTTATTCAAACAAATTCCGCGTAAAACGAACCTGGGTGACAACTCTCCTCTTGTACGCGCTACCAAACTGTACAACGCTATATGCCGCAAAGCTGACATAGACATAAATCACGACACTCTGAACTCATTTAAAAGAAAATTGTACAAATTCTTTAAGGCGGAATACCTTTGATTTATCACTCCAACAATATAATTAATTGATTTATTAGAGAAACAAATTGTAATAAAGTATAGTCTTTTAATTTTATTTTATATAATGTGACTTATTTCTGGACATTTTATTTAATTAATTCGGAATGTATATCTAATCCAATTCTATTATAATATAATCTATTTGACATGCGAATTGTAATTAAGTTTAATTTTGACATTAATTTTGACATTACTTTTATTTTATTTATTATTTAATCTTTAATATGAATTATTTTTAACTCATTTTTATTTATAATAATTTGAAGCCATGTTTACTCATTCATGCATAAGTTGTGGTTGCCTATAATTGAGTGTTCATTATAGGACCAGGCTACGTGTACCATTTTTTTTTATTCTTAAGTTTTTTTATTTTGTAACACTCGTTGGTGATCCTTAAATAAATAAATAAATAAATAAATAAGAATTTGAATTTCGAGCTGAAAACTTGGCTAAAGTTGATTTACATTTACGATAACAGAGAATTATTCAACACAGACCATTCTTCACCCACTGGAGACGGTCCACTCCTGACTTACAACTTCTCCTTTTTGCTAAGCGTTTTTGCATTTATAATTCAAAATCGTTAGTTCGTTTTCGCTTAACCCATGGCCCCAGTAGGTTTCGACCCTGCTGGGCCCCTACGAATTGCTGACATCTCCCTGAGGTGTGCGTGGCACACTACGCGCCGTCGACGATTTGGGCTCGGTCTGGATGGTTACCGGACGGTCGGACGGCGTGCTACTGATTGCTCGCCGATCACAAGCTTACGCCTAAGGCAGCTGGAATTCGGGATGGAGATCCTAGCGGCTGGAGTGTGAGAGCCGTTCCCTCGTGCGTGCGGGCGCCTCCTTTGCTAGCATTAGTGTTTCGAAGAAGGAGGCGCCCGCCTGCCTGATCGTCGCTCCGCACCACGGCCTGTACCATTAATGGCATGGCATGTACATTAGTTCGACCCTCGTTGGAGATAGAATAGTATTCAAAAGCAGCTTTATATCATCCCACGCATCTTAAAAAGGCCAGTTTGAAGAGCTCTGAGTAGCTTTACCTACAGTTTTTATGAAAGTTAAATATGTACTACACTCTCCTCTGTGTATTCTTATTTTGAATTATAAATGCAAATATTTTCTTTTCATGTTTTATTGAGCAGTTCCAAAGCGTGTTCTTAAAAATAAATCATGTGTAGGAGACAACTTATAAATTTACTTATGTTGTAGGTACATGACATAAGATGTAGTCAGTCTAAAAACTCTAACAACTTGGGTAATTATAAGGGTATAATGAAATCTGACAGTCAACACTGATTCTATAATAAAGGTTGATTAAGAGATCTTGATCATTGATTACTAATAGAAAAACCTTATAAAGAGAATATAAGTATTTTTTAAATGATTTAAAATTATTAGGGGACTTTTTAACAATAAAAATGCAAAAGGTTTTGGTTTAGAATATACTTATTTCAGTCTCTTTGTTGATATTCTTATTACAAAAGTACATAGTTGCAAAGATATAATAGTGTCATAAGTAAGTATAATATATGAATAACTAGCTTTCCGCCCGCAGCCTCGCCCGCGTGGACTACAGTTTATATCGCGCGGGCAGAGACCCGTGCTCAGCAGTGGAATTATAGGTAGCCTATGTGTTATTCCAGTGTCTCTTCTACCTACCTACCAAATTTGATCTAAATCCGTTCAGTAGTTTTTGCGTGAAAGCGTAACAGACAGACAGACGAAGCGCGGCCATCAACGCGCTATTTATAGGCGCGGCGCCGCAACAACTACGTCCCTGTATTTTAAATTTGTTATATCTTCCGAAATATTCACTTAAATTACATGCTGTAAAAAGCATATTGATCTATAATAAATGCACAATTTATTTAAAGTACTTAATTGGATAAGGATTAATGCTGTATTGTTTAAAATCACTTCGTAAATAACCATTTTTTAATAAAGGATAAAAAATGGTTATGGTGGGTTATCTCTAAGAGATAGACATATACCATCGCGGACTTTTTTGTTGAACTTTTTAAGGTGGACAATACTGTAGTACATTATTTTGGTCTATCTCGTAGGGTACAGCCAGCGTTTGCAATATAAGCGCAAAAAAAACGTGCTTATTTACGACATCACATTAGAAAACTCTAAATTTATCAGTGTTTCTCTACTATATTATGCATGTATTATACATATAAACCTTCCTTAAGAATCACTCTATCTATTAAAAAAAACCGCATCAAAATCTGTTGCGTAGTTTTAAAGATCTAAGCATACATAGGGACAGACAGACGGCGGGTAGCGACTTTGTTTTATACTATGTAGTGATAACATAAATCTGGAATTGTAAGAGTAATCTGTTTATATATATTCTACTCCGCTTATTGATTCATCATCACTAGCCATATTACGGTCAACATATGTTGTAGAACTATCATCATCTCAAGAAACATGTGAATGGCAAGTAAAATTCGCATTTTATTTTTTATTAAAAAACTCCCAAGTCGTTTGACTTTTTAGTCCGATTATATCAACAATGAGCGAGCCTTGTACTATCTACTTTCAGAGATTTTGTATATCCTGCGTATGGTCTACCTTATAATAAGGCATGCAAACATAAATGAAACCTCATTCATGTTAACTAAATTGAGAATATGTAATCTATAGGTACTTATAATAAATCTGTAGAAGTGAAAATTCTGTACATTGAAAATATCAAAAAAATAAAAGGTAGGGGGTGTTACTGTACTAGACCAACACCGGACACAAAAATTTTTTGTCTGTCTGTTTGTTCAGGCATCAAGCAAAAACTACCGCTTCGATTACGATGAAACTTGGTATAATTATTCTTTAAATTACATAATTTAAAAAATCTGTTACAGAATAATAACATCTTTCATCCCATATAAAAAACAATGGAAAAGAAATTCCGGGTTCGACTACATAACTAACCCTAAAATTTATGTATTTTAAAGGTTGAGGAAAAGGTATATAAGTACGTTGTAATAGGCACAAATTGAATTAATTTCGGGTCATTGCGCGGTGAAATATTTTGTACGTAAATTACATTTAGGTGAAGTAATTTTAATTCAATCTTCGGGAACCATTTAGCGGTACGAAACGAGAGGAAATTAGAGAATACCTACTTATAACGTTATTGATACGAATCTCTGTGCGAGTGTGAAATCAATTATGTCTTTATTACGCCCCTTGCTCATATTTCATGAAAATCTTAATTACGTTCATTTTACGAAGTTATATTGCTATACATCTTCTGTGTTACTATATTATGTAAATCTATGTGATGGAGGGTGTCATGTTTTCTACTTATTCATATAGTAATAGAAATTTTTCGACGAAGTTAACAAAGAAAAGTTTCGGTACTGAAAATTAAACATTTTCAAAGTGGAAATGTCGAAGTTAATAAGCTGTTAAAGAGCAGTGATGGCCGAGAAGTATCGGCCCGACTTACGAGTTGTAGGTTGCAGGTTCAAAGCCAGCCAGGCGCATTGGCGGTGAAGGAAAATAAATACATAGTCTGTAAAAAAAAACTCTACTTCTCACAGTTTATCAGTAGGTACAGACAGACGTATGGGCAGACGGATGGACAGACGTACGGACATCAGAGGTTTAATGATAACACCCTTCGGTTACGGAACCCTGAAAATCAGCCTATAGAAAATCCTTGCTGTTTTTGCCCTGTTATTTATTTATGAACATATAAATACTTAAAAATTAAAACAAACAAATATAGACGAGAGACGAGATAAAAAAGTTTTAAATTTATTTAGATATTTATAGGTATTTTTTTGACAGTAAAACGTACGTTGCAATCAAGTAAATGTACCATATATAGACCACCTGCTCCACAACATATAATCAAAAAAATCTTTGTTCGGTTACGAGTATGAGTGACGTAATCCCCACCTGTTATGCGGCAGTATTTTCATATCTTACGAGATAAAAACGAAACAAAGTATATTCAGTTCTGTCAGAAACTTTGAGGTGACTATAAATAGAGTATCGTGTCAATCCTCGAGGGTGTCATAATATGCGACGTTGCCATTCTGTAAACAGATAAAGAAAGAAAGAAAATAATATAAAGTTTTATTATGGCTACGATCTTTATTCTCGCTTTTAGATCTTCAGAAGAAAACAATACATTTGAGAACCACATTTATAAGTAAACTAGCATCTGCCAGCCGCTTCGCCCGCCTGAAATTAGGTTTGTCTATACAATTTTTGGACTACCCGTTTTTTTTTTCGTTGGGAAAATCATCTAATAACATCGCCCGCTCTTGGGCGGAGCGGGAGATAGAGTCAGACTTTTACTGACTAAAAATTCACTCCAGTTCCTTCGTTGTCTTCCGAACTGGGGGCTGAGCTACCTCTCGGAGCTAACCCTGGCCTCAGTAGGCTTCGACCCAGCTGGGCCCCTGCCATTGCTGACAACTGAGGCGCGCGAGAAGAGTGCGCGCCGTCGACGACTTGGGCTCGGTCCGGACAGTTACCGGACAGTCGGACAGCAAGCTATAGACCCCCCGTTTCAAACTCCCAAGGGGTGAATTTTGTAAAATCTTATGTTGTTCACCTAGGTCATAACAGGAAGCCTTGTGTAAAATTTTACGTAGGACCGTGAAATTTTGTAGCCCTGTAGTTTTGACTGTGCGTTTATATGTCAGTAAGTCTGACGGTTTCACCTTTTATATTTGACTGGCCTGTAACTGTTAGTCTAGTGGTTTGTCGCCCTGACTGTTATGCTAGAGGTCGTGGGTTCGATTCCCACCCAGGAGAAATGAGAAAGAGGTGTTTGTGTGATGGGCATGATCATTTGTTCTGTGTCTGGGTGTAATTTATCTGTAATATGTATGTATTTAGAAATATATAAGACATCAGTTGTCTAGTACCCATAACACAAGCTCTGCTTAGCGTGAGACTAGACGGCGTTGTGTGATAGTTGTGGAATATTATTATATTTATAGACTACATTACCAGCGGCTTCGCCTACTTGAAAGTAGATTCTCCATACAATCTTTGGTGTGTTTCACCCACTCTAAAATCCTTTCTTAGTGCTTGCTCTGACTGCGTTGATTATGTCATTTAATTAGTTTCTTCTTCTATATGTACAGATTTATTCTTAGTAACTATCAAATATATCTCGTTGGTGATGAGGATATGGTTGAAATATCTTAGGGTAGATAGAAAAACATCTCACACCATGTAACCATAGCAACCTATGAAAAAACATTTCTTGTTAAGGTATTTTTGACGAACAAGTTATCGAAAGAAAACAACAAAATCGTACCTCAGACGGAGAAAATGGCGCTCTGAAGAAAAGCTAACGATACCTACTTTGAAGAAAGTATCACGTTTTATTTTGTAACTCCTGCAAGCTGTCTTTTTGTTTACAACCGAGCGACGCCTGGTTGATAACTCTAGTTTGTCCATGCTGTGTCTAGGGTACCTAGAAAAATTTAGAAACAGCAGTTGTTCACGAAATATACTCTGCTTTAGTTGTATGCTGACTGCTCAAGAAAGTTTTATATGCTTCCAGTAATCCGACTTAACAGGTCTGAGAAACAACTTTGGCAAAGTTTTGATAAATTCTTCGCACACTATTTTCGATCGCTGCGGGTTAGAAAGATTTCATTTAACATTTATCGACTTACGTCTTTTGTATTAGGCTGAGATTTTCAACTTTGGCAATACTCTCAAGCCCCAGCCGCCACAGATGATGCCAGGGACGGCGGGTCGCAGGAAGGCTCCCGGCCATCGTAGATATTGACTTGCGAACGGCGAGTAACAGGTAGCTCACCGTCGAATTAGGACCAAACCCGGGTCAACGTTACGTTTATATATATATATATAAATACATGTATAAATAAAATACTGTATTTCACGAATTCGTTATCTGGACTTGTGTAAAAATACTGTTGACCAAAAAACTGATAGAGTCTAAATTAGCTCTCGAACCATTTACATTTCGTGCCTATGAATAAACTGAATGATGTGCTGAAAAATATAGTGTTACATTTTGATGGAGTATGTAGGCGTGGGTATCAAGTAAATGTTTTTATCGTTACCAGCATAGAACCGGAAACTATCTATAGACCAGGTATTCGTTCAATATTTTTGTTCTGGGTAAAAAAGGGTAACAAGCTCTGTAAGGTTTTGTGTCTATATGCAAAATTGATTGTTTGAATGAATCGTGCATTGGACACGCCATAAACGCGGTTGTAACTCTCTTCTTTGAGGAGTGGTTGGAGAGGCATTACGTCGTCCTCAATTTTCACCTGACGCAGGTCCCCACTGGGCACGGTGGTGTCAAGTGGTTCTTCTTTCAGATTCGGCAGAAAGAAACGTCCGGGTGTTACCATTGTGTGGATCGTCCTGGAAGAACAGCGGAGCATATGGAATACTTCGATCCTGATTACTGACGTAGCATTGGAAGGTCTCCTACACTTACTTAATTGAAATAATAAAGAAACAACTGTTTTTTATCGATAAGTTTTATTTAAGAGCTTTGTGCATGTGTGTGTGTTTGAGGATGTGTACATCCCATCACTAAAAACTCTCGGTGGTGCCGAATGAGTGATAAAATTTAATATTTATTTTGCATTCCACATTCAGCACCAAGTCAAAATACCTTTTGGTGCTGAATCAGGAATGCTTCAATATGGTCGAAGTCTACACCACTTGGGCGGAGCACTGCAGTGTCCTTGTGAAGGCGATCGGTGACGGTGACCTCTCGTGACTACAACCTGTCCTCACTCAGGCCAAGGTGTAGAGCAAACAGCTATGATAAACAGTCAACACTCCTCAGCCGCTGCAAAAGAGAAACAGCCTAGGCATCTGATGTCGCAGTGCGACTCCCGGCCAGGAGCGAGTACTGGTGCTCACTCCACCCAGATTAAAAGCTGTAATCTCCGTAGGCGATAAATTTCAAAATGCTTAGGCAAGAAGTGATCGCCTGTCATGCTATATCTACGGTATCAAAAACAAAATTCCAAATCACAAATAGCCCCTGTGAAGAAGAATGGAAAAAAATAAACGAAATTTGCGTAAACTTCAGAAGTAGTAAAATGTTGAAATATTTTCGTATGAGTGATCATCTTCGTGAAGGCCTCCTACAAGGTGGACCGATGACCTGGTGAAGGTTGCGGGAAACCGATGGATGCGAGACGCACAGGAACGTTCGTTGTGGCGACGCTTGGGGGAGGCCTATGTCCAACAGTGGACGCATATTGGCTGAAATGATGATTATGAATGATGATCATCTTCATTTTCCGAATGAATACTTTTTGGAAAAGTTTCCAATCAACTTACCGCTTATACTTCCTGGAATTACATTCCAGTGATAAATTCCAAAAAATAACCTTACTTTGCGTGGCTCTTCAAACGCCATAACTACACAGAGTGAGAAAACTTACCTTTTTGACAGAAATGAAGCTGCGTATTTAATGAATAAAATCCCACATTTTCAGGGAGATAAACCATTCACCGTCCATCATTTAACTTGTAAACTGGCAACATTTTAACAAGGCACGTCAAGTAAATGTGTCCGTGTATACTGAGTATTCACGTGTAGCAACACTTGACCTAGCTGGCTTCAATAGGTTGAATGCGGCGATAGGTAGGTGCCGCTGTTAATCTCTGCTAGACTTTTGTCTTGCGAAACGTGGGTGCGATCTATTTGGGTATACGCTGTAGTAGGTAACAAACTTACAGAAATAGAGAATTAATTTAGTTTTAGCTTTTAAAACATTCACTGTGGAACGAGGTCGAATACGCCTCGTACGTATAAAGAAAAACATTTTTCTCTGCTGTATGGAGACTATAAAAGAGATAAATATATAATTTTGATGTCCTATTAAAATAGACTGCAGTGGTGTATCTACTTAAATACGGGTTTGATCTCATATCGCATTTAGCAAAAAAGCTGTTAGTTTCTTAAACGTTGGGGGTACGTCGTACGGGGTCTAACAAACGAGGTCTTAAACGCCCCGTACCACAGTACCACAGAAATGGAAATAATACAAACATGGATGTTACTGTGGTAAAACTAAGCTGACATAGGTAAGTAATTACGTAATGGAGTATTTATGGCAGGATTTTTTTGCGAATGAATTTTAGCGGCTAATTTTAATTATTCGTAGTGAATATTTGTGATGTAAAATTTTGGTATTCTACTGCATTTGGTTAGGCTGAAAGGCAGGTGATGACGCTGTGATAGGCAGGAAATAAATTACAAAATTAATAGTCCGAAATCAACTATTGGGTAGGTGCTCGGACCAGACACAACACCCGCCTAGTTGAAGGATGGTACTTTTTCAACGGAGACTAACCATCTGGTTCCTTCTACATATCTCTATATCGCTTCGATAAGATTGATTGACAGGTACCTAACGCTGTATGGCATTAAAGTATTACTGGTACATAAAGATAAAGTAAATAAAAGTTTGATGCGGGAAAAACACAAAAGCCTTTTTAAGCTGACTTTGAGCTACACGATCGAAGATTGTGAGAGTGAAATAAAAATATATATTTTATTTTCACAATAAAACCTTACCTATTGAAGATTTATATTACCAGTTGAAGAAGGCAAAAGATACACGGAAGGAATTGCAAATATATGTGTTTACTTGTAACAAGCCTTATTGAAACGATGTTTGCATTTCGGGGCTATCCATAAATTATATTAAACTTTAAGGGGAGGGGAGAGCCGACGAAGTGTGAAGTGACATTGTATGTCTAGGGGTGAAGACTCATTTGTTTCGTGACGTATTGACTATTCTTCTCTTCGTCTTTATTTCGTACAGATGTTTCCTAATTTTTAAACAAATAAATATTTTATTTATTTATTTATTTATTTAAACTTCATGTACAGTAGTGGTACATAGGCGGACTTAATGCAACAAGGCATTCTCTACCAGTCAACCTTTGGGTTAAAAAAAGACAACACTGTGGTAGGTTTGCACAATAAACAAATAACAGATACTACAAACGGAAAAATATAAAATAAGTTATTTATAATAATAAAATACATAAATACGCTATATTAATAAACTAATAAATACTATGAAAATTATCAAATCATTACGATAACTCAATAATAACAATTCTGACGAAGACCGAACTAAAGTTGAGAGGACTTCAAGTAGTAGTTCCGAATTTTACGTTTGAAGGATAATTTACTTTCAGATTTTTTGATGTCAAGGGGAAGCACATTCCAGAGTTTTATGGTGGAAATAGCGTAAGAGTTGGACAAAAAGCCAGTACGATGAGATGGAATATGAAGAAGCATGTTTTTGGATGCTCGAAGGTTAAGATTATGAGAACTGCCCAACACTTTAAAATATTGTTTTAAATAATCAGGAGCACAAGGATCGTTCATTATGGTGAAAAGCGTGCAGAGGGATCTGAGGGATCTCCTTTGACGTATAGGCAGCCATTTAAGCTGAGAACGGAAGGAAGAAATGTGATCATATTTACGAAGGCCAAATATGAAACGAATGCAGTTATTGAGAAGTCGATCCAATTTGTTAAGAAGTTCTTGGGAAAGATCAGAGTAACAAACATCAGCATAGTCAATTATAGGCAACACAAGCGACTGTCCCAAAGTAGTTTTAGTGTAGTCTGCAGACTAATAAATATTTTCAACTCTATCTGTGAATTGACAAATTTATCAAGCATCTGACTTTAAGTTGATTATAAGAAACTAATTTCGGAACTGCTAATTTAATTGTTAATATACTTCATTCAAAATAAAATAAGATATTTAAATAAACCTTTTTAACTATCAATTCGACCGAGTTTGACTTCTATTCCGTAAATAAAAGCAAAAAAGTGGTTACAATACCAACTATGTACTGCATCAGCCATTTATCATACCATCAACGCAATAAAAGTCAAAATCGTTTGAACGGACAGTAAAAATAATTTGTTTAAATGTTTGCGAATGGAGTATAGATGTAACATTGCAAAACATGTGATGTCACACTAGGGAGGGGGAGTCTCATGAATGTAATTAGCTGTGACAAGGACGAGAGTGTGTAGAAAAATTATGAAATTGGGACGTAATTTATGAACCGTCCTTTTTCAACAATTGAAATATCGGAAGGCTCATACGACATAGAGACGATACAAGTACGTTACATTTTCCTATGAGTATTTGAATGAAGACTACATTTTGTATTTTAACTGCGAAAGTTCACAATTTAGATAACATTTTTAAATTATGACTAGGTACAACATGTAATAATTTATGCACTACTTTCATAATGTACTGAGAAAGAAAGAAAGAAAGAAAGAAAGAAAGAAAAACATTTTATTTGCCGGAATGGCCAAAAAGTATTTACAATTTTTTTTTTAAGTGCATTTAAAAAAGCATGCGCCACTTCCGAGCAAAAGGGCCAATCACACAATTGATCAATCTTCAATCATTTAAAAAAACACTTAACTAGCTATAATAATAAGTATTTATGTTACCGCTAGTGTGCGTTGATCAGTTAGAGTGCAGATTAACTTGTTAAGCTGCAGATTATCTGATCGAGTCCGTTAAAATGGAAAAATAGTTTTAAGTTCTTACACTAATTAAATAATCTGCAGACTAATAAATCTTGATTGGAACAGAAAAACATTTACAAATTGTTTGAAAACCTAGATAATCTGCAGTCTTATGGCCAGGCATTTTTTTTAAGGCGGGAAATCATCCAATGACTTCTACCGCTCTGAGTGAAGCAGGAACGCGTTACCGAGATTTACTGACTAAAACCACACCTTTGTCCTTCAATTGCTCTTAGCACTTGATGTTCTAGGACTACGGGTTTCCTTTTCAGAAAATCCCAGCGGTCCTAGCGGGCACCAGGCCAGCTGGGCCCTACGATTTGCTGACATCTCTTTGTGGAGCGCGTGGATCACTACGCGCTGTTGACGACTGGGTTTGGTACGTTCGATTACCGGACGGCCACACAACGAGCTACCCATTGCTCGACGTTCGCAAGCTCGGATCTATTGTGTCTGGTAGTCGGAGTTGGAATCTCGGTGGCTGGGGGGCGAGGACGTTTTGTTACCTCACGCGACGGAGGAGGCCGCCCTCCGTCGCTAGCATTACTGCTGCCCAGAAGGAGGCGACTGCCTGCCATTTATCTTCGCTCCGGATCATAACCCAAACCAGGGCCTGGCGCAAGAGGTCGCTACCGCCGATTGCCTCCACGAAAACACAGCGGTGCTCCGCCCAAGCGAGGCTCGCCTCTGCCATATGCTCCACCATGTCCTCCGGGCGGTCCACACAGTGGTGACAACCGGGTTTTTCTTCTGCCTGAATCCGATGCAGGCTGCCATCCGAACTTATCATGTCTTGTGAGGACCTGCGTCGTATGGAAGGTGAGCACGCTGTGTTGCTGCTTCAGCCACTCCTTTTCTCCTATTCGAACCCAGCCAGGCGTATTACTTTGTGTAATTTATTTCATCACCCACCACTGCTCTCAAAACGGTGAAGCAAAACATCGTGAGGAAACCCGCATGTCCTATAACCAAAAATTCGAAGACATGTGACATTCACCAACCCGCACTGGGCCCGCGTGGTGGATTACGGGCCGTTACCTCTCCTAGAGAGGAGGCCTGAATCCCAGCAGTGGGAACATTAAAAAGGCTGATGATGATGACGAAAAATTCTTTACTGAAACAAGACTTCATTGAAGAGGTGACAATTACAACTTCCAACCAAATGCAGGTTGTAACCTCTTCAAAAATAATACACATCGATGCAAACAAGAAGTACACGTAAAAATCGGAATTCGCTCTCGTTTGGCACGAGAAGTGGAACTGGCCCACTGAACGACGTAGTTATAAAAGACATAGGTACCCAAAGAAATAGGTCACCACAGCAAGCAAATTCAGTTTCTGTTCCCATTTTTGTGCTCGTACTTTTCTGATTGCATTGGACTTCGAGATTATTTGAAAGGGAACATCTGCTTGCTATATTGTTATGTTAGTACACGGCTTTACAACTTTTAAGTTTAACAGTTATTGTGAATTTTGACAATACAGTTTTAAATCTTTTTATCAAAACAAGCGTTATGATAATTATATTATATTATGATAATTTGACTGGCCTGTTGGTCTAGTGGTTAGTGGCCCTGACTGCTATGCCAGAGGTCGTGGGTTCGATTCCCACCCAGGACAAATGTTTATGTGATGAGCTTGATCATTTGTTCTGTGTCTGGGTGTGATTTTATCTATTATATGTATGTATTTAGATATATATAAGTATGTTTATCAATTGTCTAGTACCCATAACACAAGCTCTGCTTAGCTTGGGACTAGACGGCGTTGTGTGATAGTTGTGGAATATATTATTATTATTATTATTTTTATACGTATATTTATCTCAGGACCCTGAGGTCCTGGACCTTTGGGAGGCGTACGAGGGGCCGAAACCAGCTCGAAGAGGCCTTTTTTGTGCGTTTAATGGAACGTGGTATCAACCGGCGATTATCCCTGTACGCGCTATGCTAGTACATCCAAGGACAAACCCCGGTTTGAAAAACTATTGCGACATAATATGGAAAACAAAATAATAGGGCTATGGTTTTTGGAGTCATAAGTGGACTGGTAACATGGAACTATCTTAAGACTATGGCCCCTGCCTGAACAATGTTATTAATATCCATCGGTAAAAGGCAGGGGGTGACTCGCACACTCAATAAATGGGCCCCCTAAAACGGCCGCTAGCACGAAGTGACGTAACAACAAGGGGGCAACATATCCTGAGGCGCTTGAGGAGTGGAGAGGCATACCACGGCTATCAGGACAATCCCGGAAGTACGGTCAAGATCCCTACCAGCACCTTACTGGATTATGCATCCATCTCCCGAGCATGTTTGCTCTTGCGACTCTCCACTCAAGCCAGCCAATAAAGGCAAGAGAGAGGTGGGAGCTCTGTTCCTCGTCAGTGTTCACTACGGCCGGCCAATAAAGGCAAGCCGCAGATGAAGAACAGGAATTCTCCCGGGAGATCGGGTCCGTGGGGTCGCTAATACCCAACAGTTCGCCACAAAACTGCCCTGCGGATTGTATCTCTCTTAGTCTGGCCCCTCACCCTAGGTATGTTACGGTAAAGAAAATTCTACCGATACAGACCCAGGGCATGTTGGAGCACACAAGCCCCACCACGACGTCAACGTAGAGATACGACGATGGGGTTATTATTATTATTATTATAATTTTCATATATCGTTATTAGCCGTCAGTACTCACTTAATTTTAAACATGACTTTGGACGATCGAGCTTGGGCTCAAGTTACCCTTCCCATCCGTATGGGAGGCCTCGGCGTCCGCAAAATTACCAGTATTAGTTTACCGGCATTCATATCTTCGGTCCACGGCACTGATAAATTAATCAGGAACATTCTAACTTCCACACTGATTCCTTTAGAAGTGCCGTGTTTCACCGAGGCTATGGATGCATGGAGACTCGCTTGCCCGAATACAAATCCACCTAACAACCCAACTTCCCAGAGACGGTGGGATGAGCCGCTCTGCAAAGTAGTTCAGGAAAACCTAATCCTAACATCTGCTACTACTGCGGAGCGTGCGCGCCTGCTGGCTGTGGGAAATTGGGAGTCAGGTCTTTGGCTTCACGCACTGCCGTCGTCGAATATTGGCACCTTGTTCGATGATACCACTTTCCGCTTAGCTGTTGCCCTACGTCTAGGTGCGCCTTGCTGTTCTCCTCATCGCTGCCACTGTGGCGAAGTTGTCAACAGCCTCGGTCACCACGGCCTGTCATGCAGTCGAAGTGCGGGACGCATAGCGCGGCACGCGAACCTTAACGACATCATCCGACGAGCCCTTGTCACCGTCGGCGTTCCGGCTGTTTTGGAACCTCATGGCCTGGCACGCGACGATGGTAAGAGACCAGACGGTATGTCTTTATTTCCTTGGAAGATGGGTAGGCCTTTAGTGTGGGACGCTACCTGTGTCGATACTCTTGCGCCATCCCATCTTCCTAGCTCATCGTGCTACCTCAAGCGGCGGAAATATAACAGCCTCGTTGGCAGTTATATTTTTGAGCCGTTTGGGGTTGAAACTCTTGGGCCGTGGGGTCCGAGTGCTCATATGCTGTTTAAAGATTTATCTAAACGCTTAGTTGACTCTTCGCGTGACCCAAGGGCTGGCTTCTACCTCGGTCAGAGATTAAGCATTGCCATACAACGTGGCAATGCCGCCAGCCTTTTGGGCACACTTCCAGTCGACAGCGATGCGGAGGAGTTTTTTGACGTCATATTTAGTTAGGCCTTTAGTGTATATATTATTTTTAATTATTTAAGTTTATTTTATAATTTAATTTTCTCTAGTACCTGTAAATAAATAGTACTCACTCGAGTTTAATTGCGTGATCACATCAGGAATGAAGATATCCGCAAGAGAACCAAAGTCGTCTACTTAGCCCGAAGAATCGCCAAACTAAAGTGGCAGTGGACAGGGTACATTGCTCGTAGAACGGATGGTCGATAGGGCCGAAATAAAAAAACCCAGCGGTCGAAGGCCTCCCACAGGGTGGACCGAAGGTTTGGTGAGAGTCGCAGTGGTGGATGCGAGACGCAGAAGATCGGTCGTTGTGTTGCTTGGGGCAGGCCTGTGTCCAACAGCTCCAATAACCCTAAAAACGAGTTCTCTTTTTCTTTTCAATTTCGGGGACTGTCGCATAAATACATGAGTCAATATTTCTTCGGACAAAATTAAGAAAAGTTATTTTTGATAATACCCAAAAGAGCTGCTTTCGAAGAGTTTTCATATATATCTTTCTGGTTTCCATCATCAGACCCAGATACTAACTACGATAAATAGTAGGTATTATCAATAAATACCAGGACAATTCAAAGAGGCCATGAAACGATTGATTTGCAAGAGCCTTACTACAAAAAGGTTCATTATATACCTTTCTGCTTCAGTCATCAGGATGACAATGTCAGCAAAACCTTAGGAGCCCAGCAGAGCCAATGACCGTTAGGGCCACGGGAGTGAAACGAAATCCGCGGTCCTAGAACGCAAATGGTAACTAAAAGACACAGGTCGCCCTCTTCTTGCTTCACCCCAAAGCGAGAGAAGTCATTAAAAGATTTCCCACCTCAAAAAAAAAATCAAGATGATGCTATTATCATAATCCAAATACGGTGCTTACATTTAGATTGAACCAAGAGATACATAATTCACTTTCTGGTCTCCATCATCCCTTGTAATAAACTCCGACAAATAGTACACTCACAGTCTTTATCAAGATATCTCTCACAATTCACAGAGAAAGTAAGACG
Organism: Mythimna lalbum; assembly: GCA_949319445.1. Lineage (NCBI taxonomy): Eukaryota > Metazoa > Arthropoda > Insecta > Lepidoptera > Noctuidae > Mythimna > Mythimna lalbum. The sequence continues at coordinate 7,366,003 of OX439351.1, read as the reverse complement.
GCATTTAATAAAACATCACACACCGATATGAAGCGGCATTCTTGGGATGCCATGCCATCGATACCCGCACCCGTGGCCCCGAAGCCCCGAGGCCGCGAGACGCTAGCGATCCCCGACCACAATTTATGGACATTTCTGATCAAATACCGTCGCGAGGCAGACTTTTCTCAATCAATAATGCATTAAGTTTAGATATAGGCTTCTCAGTATAGGGATATCTTGATGTGACCTCTATTGGAGTCGAATGGGAAGGTATGTACGTTTATTTGTGACTGGCAGCGCGGTGCGGGTGCTGGGACGCGTGCGATTTGCTCGGTCACACTGGTAGCGTGGTGTGGAGAGCGGCGCGGGTGTGGAGTAAGGTTTGTCGCTTGTTGGGCACGCCACAATTATGGCGGCATCAATATACGGGCTGTGGCATAAATAATGGATAACCCTGAAACTGTCGATTGGCCAGATTATCATGTATCATCTATTCCACTTATATAACCATATGCCTATGGATGTCCAAATTATTGATATTTTACAGTTTAGGGGGTATAAATGATCTTTATTTTGTAAATAGGTTTTCAAAAAACACTTTTACACGTCAATTTTGTTTACAGTCAGTTTTAACGAGATGCGGCCGTCCAACATGAGGAATGTCCTCCAACAACATAGGCAAATCATTTTACTTTTTATTAAAAAAAAAATGACCAACTTCACAAAAAAATTGAATTGAATTTGGGGAGTTCCCTTGATATCGCCAAGATTCCATCTTCAGATTCCAACTTGGTGACTATGGGAATATACCCTTTCTAACAAAACAAGAATTTTTCAAATCGGTTGGCAAGCGACGAAGTTAGGCGCGAACAAACATAAAAAAAAATACCAACATCCGAATTGAGAACCTCCTGCTTTTTTAGAAGTCGGTTAAAAAAAATTCAAATGTATGTCAGAGTTGCGTCAATTTGCGCGCCGCTTGAAACGGTCTTTCATATGAAGGTGTAGAGCACCTACCGGCTTCAATTGTATTCTCAAATCATCAGAGATCCAAATCGGTCAAGCCGTTTATGAGGTGATGACAAACACGTACAGAAAAAGTTTATATACATAAATTATTATTAATAGGGAGTTTTAATCATTTAAGTTTCTCTTTTACAAACATGATACTTTACAACAGTGTCTACCTATTTTACGTATGAATAGATTTTTTCTATAAAAGGTAATTAATGAATTAAGTAGGAATGAAGTATTTATAGCCGAATTTGGTTGTCATGTCAATAGTCACGAGGAAGTAATTGGGGAAATAGATTCAAATGCTACCTTTGAATTATTTATAAAACAGGTCACGGTATTTTCGTGTCCAGAAAAATTATTTTCCTTGTTTATGTACTGTATAAACAAACCTAGGCCGGAAAGCGGATTAAATATAACCATTTTTTTTTTAAATGGCATTCAGCGAGATGTCGAGATTGATGTTACGCAAAATTTTAAACCGTACCGTTGGTCATCTAGTGGTAAATATAACACTCGTTTTAGTTTCGACACATGACATTATCAGATTTTAATAGAAGAATCTAAGTAAAAAAAAATTGTACAGACTGTATCATAAAAATCACAATGTCATAAGCTTGTTATGTCAACTATAATACATAGTCACCGGGCCATCCAGGAGACTGAGTGATTGCACCTAGCTGTTTGCTGGCGCCTAATGCCCGTTATGCCCTGTGTTGTACTTAGTGGGTACAATTTGTGACCTTTTTAAAAACATTTGGGAATAAATATAACATGGTGCAAAAACTATTGAAATCCATTCAGTTACTGAGTCTGAACAAACTACAGTCAGGTTTCGCATAAAAAACTAAAAATAATGTTGAATATGTTATTGGCCAAACCCAAGATTAGGCGTGCCAGCAGGGCCGAAGCCTACTGGGGCCATGGGTCCGCTTCTGAAAGGAAGACCTAGCCCTGGAATGAAAGGCAACGAAGGAACTAGGGGTGCGGTTTAGTCAGTAAAAGTCTGACACACCTTCCCGTCCCGCCTAATGGCGGGAGATGTCATTGGATAATTTCCTACCTTAAAAAGGGTGTGTGTATTCCAAACATGTGCGGAAAACGCGCTGTTTCGTCTACACAGATGCCATATTTTTATCTTATATAGCCATCTGGTGTTCTAGGATGATACTCCATTTACATGACCAAAACGACGCCTGCATTTCCTTCATTTCCTAGAATTAGGTTTCTAGGGAAGACACCCCCCACATATGGTATGAGTTTTCGGTAATTCAAATTCACTGCAGGTAACATAACAATGCTGCAACTTTAAGCCGTTGCTCTGCGAAATCATGGCACAGACGCCTGCAATCCTGCTGTAATTAGTAACCCTCACTTATCTACCGTCTTTTGATATGTAGGTGCCCCTATTTATGTAGTTGGTTTAACCTAACTACGTAGTATAAGCGTGATTCTAGTAATTATGTAGTTTTTGTTTTTACTGAATAGAGGGATATAATAAACATTTATGTTCTTTTTTAGGGTTTCCTACCAAATAGGTACAACAGGAACCTATAGTAATAGGGTCCCGGACGCGTCCGTAGCGTCCCGATGGATGGAAGACGCACAGGACCATTCACTGTGGCGAAACTTGGAGGAGGCCTATGTCCAACAATGGACGTCTTTCGGCTGAAAAGATGATGACGATGAAGTAAACTATAGTAAATTACACAGTTTCCAACATTCTCTCTCCGGACAAAGAGTTATTTGATTAACGAAACGTTGAAGCTTTGAGAAACGAGAAATAGGTCATTGCGATACACGCCGTGCTAGCTATGGGTCTTACCTGCGATGCACTTAGCATGTTTACAACTGTTTTATGTTGAAAAACACTGCGGAGCGAGGTAGTATACAGAAGCACAGTTACTATGAAGATGTAAATAATAATGTGGAATATCGCTAGAATTTCGCATAGGGTTAAGCTGAGATAGATAACTGATGGCGTCAGGACCTTTGGCCCAGTGGTTGAGCCATTAACTGCTGCGCTGCGTTTCACGCGTCTGATTTCCTTATAGAATAAATATTTAATATGGCCTACAGATAATTGTTTCAGGTCTGAGTGTCGGGCCGTCGCTAGGATTCTGATCCCGATCCCAATTTCCGGCCATCGTAGACGCGGGCTAGCGGACGGCAAGCCATGGGTAGCTCGTTGTTCGACCATCCGGTAAATTTCCGGACCGAGCCCAAGACGTCGACGGATCACACTGTTCCCGCGCGCTTCAAGGAGTTGTCAGCAACAGCAACAGCTGGGTCGAAGCCTACTGGGGCCAGGGTTATCCGAAAGGGAGCTCGAGCCCCGGTATGAAGGCTAGAAGGAACGGGGTGGGTTTTCGTCAGTAAGAGTTCAGACTCTTACTCTCTTACACTCTCTCCCGCTCCGCTCAATAGCGGGGGCTTCACCCGCATACATACAATATAGCTTATTCACTCAGGAATAAAGCAGCTTTCTATTGGTGAAAATTTTTCCAGAGATTACCTCCTACAACACAAAAAAAAACTTTACCTCTTTACAATATTAGTGTAGATAGTCTAGATATAGATAAAAATGACACACAACATATGACGCAGAGAAACACCCATATTTCGCCACGCGTTATAATAAGGAGCCAACCGGGTTTTGTGATTATCTAGCAACAACACAGATACGACAGTAATATTTCTGGTTAACACAGACGGGTAAAAATTTCCCTACATCCCTCTTCACCGGGCATCCATTGTTCTGTGCTGTAGACAAATAAATCACAATAGGACCTACTTTCGCTCATTTTCCCATGAATACAGACAAAATAAATGAAAATGGCGAAGGGTTCGCGGTACCTTTCTGTCTGTTCGACAAAGGATGTGGCCGACGTTAAAATTGCGTCTCCTGTGTTCCTTATTATGCTGTATAAAAGTTGATGAAGATTTACCGGCTATTGTTGTTTATGGGTTTGGTTTGTTGATGAGCTAGTCACAAGATTTTAGGTTTAAGTATTTAATAATATTGTTAGGTGCACTGTCACATTAGGTTAAGGCCTGTAAAGATGGGCAATTTATCCAAAGAGGCCATATCCTTACTAATATTACAAAAGCGAAAGTGAGTTTGTTTGTTACGTCTTCAAGCCTAAATGGCAAAACCGATTTTAATGAATTTTGGTACAGAGATAGTTGGGGCTTGGAGACGGATATAGGCTAATTTTAAACATTCACCATTAAAGAACGCGGGCGAAGCCGCGGGTAAAAGCTAGTTTTTTTTATAATCATGCTTACAGCTGTGCGTACAGCTAAGGAGTAGAATTCCCTGCTGGAGTCTGTGTTTCCTGATAGCTACAAACTTTAAGTCAAGAGTTACTACTTCAAGGGTTACTTTTCGGCAAGCGTGCTCCATCGTCGGCCACATCATCGCTTACTATCAAGTGAGATAGTGGTCAAGTGCGAGCCTATCAATAATAATAAAAAAATCTCTAACTGTTAAAGCTTCGAACTAGTACAGTCAAGCGAAACGTTGCCATGTTTGGTGGAAATGGCGTCAACATCAATCGAACGCAGATATGGACGTCATCAGCTGCGCCCATCAATCCGTAGGGCTCAGCAGAGCAGGTGTCCGCTAGCTAGGACTGCGGGGAATTTCTGAAAAGGAACCCCGTAGTCCCAGAACGCAAAGCGCATATTACTAAAAGAGTTCTGAGCATACATGTAGATGGATGGAGAGGGAGAGGAAGGCCGAAGAAAAGATGGATAGATTGTGTGAGGAGTGATATGAAAAAAAAGGGAGTTAGTGATAGTTTGACAGGTGACAGGACAGAATGGAAGAAAAAAAACGTGTTGCGCCGACCCCAAGTAATATGGGATAAGGGCAGGAAGAAGAAGAGTCCCAGAACGAAAAGTCTGATACGCCCTCTCGCCCCAGAAGTGAGAGAAGTTATTTGATATAATCTCCACCCTTAAAAAAAAATTGAGGAATTCTGATCCCGGTTTCTGGCCATCGTAGGTGCGGGCTTGCGGATAGCGAGCAATGGGCAGCGTGCTGTCCGACCGTCCGGTAAACGTCCGGACTGAGCCCAAGTTGTCGACGGCGCGTACTGTTCCGGTGCTCCTCAAGGAGTTGTCAGAAACTGTAGGGCCCCAGCAGGGTCGAAGCCTACTGGGGCCGAGGGTCTGCTTCTGATAGGAAGGCTCGGCCCCGGCATGAAAGGCAATGAAGGAACGGGGTGGGTTCTTTAGTCAGTAAAAGTCTGACACTATCTCCCGCTCGACCCAAGGTCGGGGAATATCATCAGGATGATTTTTACCCACCGTAAAAAACATCCTTAAAAAAAACCACTCCAATAAAATCGTAAGTCGTCCTTTCAACTGACTCTTTAAGTCCTTTTCGAACTTTATGAAAGAAAACAATATCGTTTTCAGACAATATTTTCGTTTTTCTTTGTATTTTATTAATAACCCAAAAGAGCTTACTAAGAACTTGTTTGTCGTGCTCATTAATTCGGTTTCACACGAATTTCGGACAAAGTTGGTGAGTTTCATAGTTACTAGAAAAGTTTTCCATTGAAAAGCTGATGAGAAACATTTAAGTGAAGGTAGAGGTAGATTGTCCAGACAACTTTCTTTTGTAATTTCAGTAGCTTCAATAGAACCGAAGACAGAACCCATAATAATGGGTTCTATCTTTTATATTCTTTGTACCGAATTTATCACACGGATGTTGGTGAAAATGTGATTTCCATTGAGAAAGGTCGGAACCAGTCGGGTGGTGCTCGTGTAGGTCGTGATGAATCAGAATGAGGCGAAATTATATTAATTTTAAAACGGGGAAAGTTTGTGAGATGGTGTGTGTATTAAATCTTCACGCTCGAATGGTTTAACGGAATCCAAATAAAACTAGGTATATTGGTCGCTGATAGACGATTCAATGGTGAAATTCAGGTTATTTTTTTATTTTATGAATAAGAGCATCGATTAAAACTAGATGCGTAGTCAGAATGTGAGAGCAGTGGTGGTTGTGAGAGAGTGGTTTCGGCCCCGACTTACGAGTTCAGGTCGCGTTTTCAAACCCTGCTAGGCATTGCATTACTTTGTGTAATTTATTTCATTACCACTGCTCTCTAAACGGTGAAGGAAAAGATCGTGAGGAAACCGTCATGTCCTAGAATCAAAAATTCGAAGACATGTGAGATTCACCAATCCGCACTGGGTCCGTGAGCTACTTTACAGCCCATTCCTTCTCCTAAGGCCTTTTTATAATTTCGGTGGGCAAAAATCATCTTATGACAACCCCCGCTCTTTGGTGGAGCGGGAGATAGTGTCAGACTCTTACTGACTAAAAACCCGCCCCGTTCCTTCTAGCCTCTTCATACCGGGGCACGAACTTCTTTTCGGATAACCCTGGCCCCAGTAGGCTTCGACCCAGCTGAGTCTTTCCTGTTGCTGACAACTCCTTGAGGCGCGCGGGAATAGTGCGCGCCGTCGACGTCTTGGGCTCGATCCGGACAGTTACCGGACGATCGAACAGCGAGCTACCAATGGCTCGCCGTCCGCGAGCCCGCGTCTACGGCCGCTCCTAAGGCCTGAGTCCCAACAGTGGAAACATTGAGAGGCTAATTATGCTATGATTCTGCTAGTCAGAATGTCTGTGGTATCTAATTCATTGCTCCTTTCGCCCCTTCGAGTAAAAGGTCACCTTTAACCATTTAATATTCCGTCGTTAGGGATAGAAATAGACATAGTTACATAGATTTATACCTTTTTCTACGATGTGTCACTAAAATAGCTCTACGAGTTTTATATACTGCCAGTGACTTCGCCCACGTGATAGAAAATTATTCCTAGAGAACATAAATTTATATTTATAAATTTACCAGAGTGTATGAGTACAAAGTAGTATGATCTCGATATAAATTGGGGCTATTTACATCCAACTATTACATGTGGTGAGCAAATATTTAATTCCAATATAAATTGAACCTTTCGAATACCGTAATTTTTTTTTTATTGTTGATAGGTTCGTGCTTGACTGCTATCTCACCTGATGGAAAACGACGATGCGGTCGATGATGGAACGCGCTTACCTAGAAGAAACCTATTCACTCTCGACTTAAAGGTTTCCGGGTTGTAGCTATCAGGAAACACAGACTCCGGCAAGGAATTTCACTCCTCTTAAGGAACTCCACTCCAATTAGAGACACAACAGAAAGACAATGAGAGAGTGAACGCCGGCGTTCAATGTCACAATACTACTTTAGTTACACAAAATTGGTGTGGTTAAAATTGGGAGCTGGAACGTATGATTACCCACCTCCAAAAACAATTCACATTTCATTGGCAAACTCCGACAAGATCTGCCTTTATGTAAACACATTTATTATTTTATGTTAAAATTATTTAAATTTTATTTCCGTTCCGTTTCCATACTTATTTTTATGGTATCGCTCGTTCGCTTTGATATCATAAAATATTTCGTTAAGAAAATAATATTAACGTAGCATTGTCATCTCATCAGGTAAACAGAAAATTTAATGCAGGTTTTTAATTATGAAAAGAGGTAAGTACAAATATCTTGTCAGTATCTTGAACTAGAGTCCAGCAAGAGAGGTCGTTGATATACTCGTAATATAGGTGAAATTCAGATTATTTTTCATTTTATGAATAAGAACATCGATTGAGAGCAGTGGTGGCCGAGTGGTAATGGCCCCGACTTATGAGTTGTAGGTCGCGGGTTCAAACCCAGCCAGGTGCAATACTGTGTGTAATCTATTTCATCATCACTACTCTGAAAACGGTGAAAGAAAACATCGTGAGGAAACCGACATGTCCTTATAGGACCAAAAATTCGTTTTATACGTGTGCGCTAGTCTAATGTAATTCTAGCTTTATTATTTAAACTATTTGCCGAGGTATATAGACATATTCCACCTTCACGGTAATATGAAAATATCAAATAGTATATTTTGGAATATAACGTTTTATTGATTTTCCCTTGAGATAGAAAACGTGTGCGTACGTAGATTATAAGTAGTCATATAAAACTTTGCCTGCGTCCATTATTGCTTGGGTCTTTAATATCTGGCTATTTACTTCAAAGCGTTTGTAGACCTTTGATAGCGTACGAAGAATCCCTCATTTTTTACGAATAGTGATGTCAAAAAAAATCAACATTGCCATTATCATCAGATCACAGAGACAGAGACACGTTATCTCGGTAGCGTCTCGGCCCACTCGTTGAACAGTTTCAGCTCAAACGCTCATTAGTGTGCGTCCACCGAGCCGTGTTCTGTACCTATCTATTTTAATATATAATAATATAATATTCCACAACTATCACACAACGCCGTCTAGTCCCAAGCTAAGCAGAGCTTGTGTTATGGGTACTAGACAACTGATAAACATACTTATATATTACTAAATACATACATATTATAGATAAATAACACCCAGACACAGAACAAATGATCATGCTCATCACATAAACATTTGTCCTGGGTGGGAATCGAACCCACGACCTCCAGCATAGCAGTCAGGGCCACTAACCACTAGACCAACAGGCCAGGTTTGTGGTAATATAGAGTTGCAACCCAGGTTAACCTAACTGTACTGAGCAGGGTAGGTAGGAGTAAGCGGCCAAATGCTTGACATTGACAGTTGAACTCGTTTGCGTTCAAAAATGCCAGGGTAGTGTACATCACCCTATGACATTAGAGTTAACTCAAACTGGCCCCCATAAAACGCTGCCACAAAAAAAAGGTAAAAGTGGCCACAAGAAAAAAGTTAGAAGCCGCCGATAAAAACAGCTGAAGCCCGCGACAGCTTGTGGCCGAAGAAGCTTGTAGCGGCTTCAAGCATTTTTTTTTGTGGCGGCACCGTCGCACATGAGCCACAAAAAAAGCTTGAAGCGGCGTTTTTTTGAGGCCCGTGTGCGGAGACACTTAACTAAAAGAACGCAGTGCTGTGTAATTACTTCTAAATACGCGGTTGGTCAATACAGGCGGAGTCATAATAAACGGATTATACTGTAAATCAACAAATGTTATTTGCAGCATATCTTTACTTCGCGTTTCTTAAGACTGTTTCCTTCCTTCTCCTCCAAATTCCTTTATCCATTAATTTAACGTCGGTACCCTTTTACATATTCCTGCCTCGATTTCCTCTTAACTAAATACATTCCAGTGATTTTGTAATGAATTTTACGATACTAATTAAAACGTTGCTTCAATTAATTTTTGTTCAACTGAAGAATATTTTGCTTTAATGTTAAATATAAATATAATTATTTAACGTTTAGGAATATAATCCTGTAACAGGAAGAGTGGAAGTTAAAGAATGAAATTTCCTGCTGGAGTCTTGAAATTTGTTTCTTGGAGTCTTTTTTAAGTGATGAGTTTTCTTCCAGCAAACCTTTGAGCGATAGAGAGAGATGCCCTTCCTGTTTGGGGCTGAGTTTCGTCACTTACTTCCGCCAAGTGTTTCTGTCAATTGGGCTTGCTCGAGATCTTCCTTCATACTAACTAGTATAATAAAAATACAGGTACACACAACAATATGCCCCTGTTTTGTCTAGGAATGACTCCTGTATCGTGGGTGCGTTCACAAACACGCCCCCCCTGACCCCTGAGTTTTTTTTTTTTTTTTTTTTTTTCTGGCAACACTGCCCAAGTGACATGTCTAATTTGTATTCCGTATTTTAAAATATAATTTAAATAGTATTTAAGTATAATTAATGTATAGTTGTTTGTGTATTCGTAATATAAGTGCATAAAACACCGGGATTATCGTTTTCCTGGAAAAATATTAAGTAAAACACAAGTTCTTGGAGCCAACCGGTTGTCACCGGTAACCTAAAAAACGAACAGCTGACGTTTGAAGTTTGGAGCACGGAATTTTTCCCGGGGAGTATTGTTTACTTATTTCTTATTTTATAATAGCACACTCGTCACTTTAAGTTAAAACTCGATCTTTTACTAGTTTGTTCTTTTCAATTTAATTTACTTAGCACTCGGCGTGTTGTGTCGAAATAGTTTTGTTTTCTTTGTAAGAAACGAAACATTAACATTTTATTCATAATTTGACGAAATTAAACTTATCCCCGTAATATTATACTGGTCAACAACGCTTCTGGTCTTTTTTTGCATTATATTATTGATAATTAAACTAAATTTTTACTCTAATCAACTTACCCACATTATGTAAAAGTAATATCATAGGGCAATGAAAAGCAAGAAAACTCAATAATTATATTAGCTTTTCAAACCAATTCAGCAGTCTACCTCATTTCTTTACTGAACAGCATTTTCGTGTTCTTTTTTTCCCATTAAGTAATTTCCAACTTTACTTCTTTTAATTTTTCTCATCTTTTTGTTTCTCACTGTTTCTTTTTTCTTTCTCTTTATAGTACCTTATTTTTGAACCATGCCTACGATGACCCGAAAGGCAACAGCTCAGGATATGGAGCTTAAATTGAAAGCTGCCCTACAGGAGCTCAAGGAATCAAAACTTCAATGCCAGCAAATACTGCAGGAAAATGAGGAAAGTGAGAGGGAAATAAGGAATATAGTATTAAAAAATACAAGCCTGAAACGAGAGTTGGTAGGGCTTAGTCAGCAATACCAAGATGTTGTTGATGAACGCAACCAACTGCAAGTGGTCACGGATGGTTTCAAAAACTGTAGCGACTTGTATGAGGGAGCTTTGTGTAAGGTTAGGGATCTTGAGGACGAATTAGTTCATGCTAATAGTATTATTCTTAAATTGCAGAAGGAAAAGGAATGTATTCAGACTGAAAAGACAAACCATTTGTATGATGAATTACTAAATTCAAAATGTAACCCTTATTCCTTGGTAACAATTGATCTTACAGAAGATTCTATATTAAAAGACAATATTAATTACAAGCTTAGTCACAATAAAATTAAAAAATATGCAAGACTTAATAAAATAATTAAAAAATGTAAAAACCACAAGCGGCAACAAAAACACTTTTTCAAAAATATTCAACTGCGGAAAGAACGTGTTGACCTTATTAAGCAATTAAATAACTATCAGATTAAGTTGGAAGATAGTATAAATATTTATCAAATTGACACTCAGCGCCTACAGTCTGAAATTCAAGATCTTGATAAGTCTCTAAAATCAATTCATAACAAATATGTTTGTTCAAAGAAACAAATAAACGAACATATTCTTGCAACAAATGAGTTAGTGGACAAAGTGGACTCTCTTAGAAACAACAGATGTACTTGTCAGAGAGAATCTAACCAGGCTGGCCTCCAACCTGTGGTAACGGAGAACTCATCCCAGGTCATCAGTGCTCAGGACTGTATTCCCAACCAGGTTCCCCCCATTCAGCAAGCATTAACTCAAGGGGTAGATTCAGAAAATTGTAATTTTTCCTCTCAAAACAGCGGGAATTATCAATCAATCATTTTTTCAGACAGTATAGCAAGAGGATTAGGGCAATTAGTTAGTAAAAAACTCCCTTTTCCTTCTCAAAATTATTGCACACCTCAAGCTTCCTACCATCACATAATGTCATTGGTAAATAAGCAAGTATATGATCCCAATACTATTCTAACTATATTTGTGGGTAATAGTTTAAACGTGAAGAAAGACGACATCACCAATAGTGTCACTGAACTGTTAAGGATAAATTGTAGGAAGATTATTTTGTGTGCTTTTCCTTACTTTGAGCACATGTCAGACAGACAAAATAAGTACATACATATGCTAAATATGCATATGCATTTTTTAAGTAGCCATCATAGTGATAAGTTTTTATTTTTTGACATCAACAATTTTGTTGATAAACTTTTTTCGACCAGGTATACTGTGTACCTGCCTATTATTTTAAGACGTCAAATAGCAAAGCTATTAGCATTTAATATTTACTCAGACATAAGTAGTATGTCGACGTACCCGGTAATTAGTCCCACCATTAGTAATAGTACTGATCATAGCTTAATTGCTATTAATTCTTTTGTAAACTGTACGAAGGAGGTTCCATGTATCACTATGGAAAATTCTTTTGTAACTCCGGATAGTAGTTTAAACTAATTTATAGGACAACAGAGGGTACCAGTAACACCATAGTTATACCAAGTAATAACGAGGTACCTTCTTGCTTTCAAAAAGTTAAAATCCAAAAAGGGGCTCAGCAGCATGTCTTGAAGTTATTTCATCAAAATATTCAGGGTATCTCTTCCAAATTATTAGAAATTGAAATGTTTTTAGAAAAAACAATGTTTGATGTCATATGTTTTACTGAACATTGGTTGAAAGATTACCAAATGCTACTTAGTTATGAAAATTATAGTGTAGGCAGTTGTTTTAACCGTAAATCTATGCTGCGGGGTGGTTCCCTGATCTTAATAAAAAAATGCTTAAAATTTAAACAACGTAATGATATAGTTAGCTTGTCAAATGAACATTGCATTGAACTGTCCTGTGTTGAGCTAGATGAGCATGTTGTAGTGTGCGTGTACAGACCCCCGGACCCTCAAAACTTAAGTTTATTTGAAGCAACAATGGAAGATATTCTAACAAAACTTGCAGACAGTAAGAAATCCATAATTATTTGTGGAGATTTTAATATCAATATTTTAGAAAATAATTCAAATAGCTGCAGATTTTTAAGCCTTTTTAAATCATTTAATCTGTCTAATGTTTTTACAGAACCAACTAGAGTAACTCCAACCTCTGCAACTTGTATTGATAATATTTTCTGTGATTGTGATTATTTAGATAAAGCCATAGTGAATTATCTTCCGTCTGATCATAGTGGACAAACGGTGTCTTTTAAGTCTAAAGCAACTTTGGAAAAAACTCAAATTCAATTTAGGCCAATTACACTTAGCAAATTAATAAAATTTAATAGTAACATACAAAATAAGTTAAATGTTCTGGGCCATAGTATTGATGATGCTAATAAATTTTATAATAATTTCTTTTCAGTAATACTTAATGAATTTAATAAAAGTTTTGAAAAGAAATCAAAAAATGTTTTCCCTAAGTTTGTATTTAGTGACTGGGCGACTAAAGGTATAAGGATAAGTAGGGAAAAACTATATGAACTATATGGCCTTAAGCCATTTTTTAACTCTGAAAGCTTTAACAAGTATGTAAATAAATATTCTAAACTCTTTAGAAAAATTTGCAAAGTAGCGAAGGCCCTTTTCATTAGCACAAAAATCAAATCGGCAGACAATAAAATAAAGACCGTTTGGAAAATTATTAATAATGAAACGGGTAGAAATAAGGTACGAAACACGGATTTTTTATTGGAAACTTCACATGGTCCCATAAATTCTAACATAGAAGTAGCCCAAGAGTTTGTGAATTTTTTTACCAACATACCTCTTAAGACAACGGAAGCTTTAAATTCCTCGCCAGAGGCCTCAATTGCTTTATTGAAAGAAAACGTGCCAGGCTGTCCGGTTGAATTTCAATTCAAACATATAAACCCCATGACAGTCATAAAGGCTTTCCGGCAAATAAAAATAAAATTAACCGAGGACCTATGGGGAATGTCTGTTAAAGTTTGTACATCTATAATCGAGACCGTAGCACCATACTTGGCTTTAATTTTTAATTTGTGTGCGGACCAAGGAGTCTTTCCAGATGTAATGAAATTCAGTAAAGTTATACCTCTTTTTAAATCTGGCGACCATAATGACACCAATAATTATAGACCTGTATCCGTGTTGCCGGTTTTCAGTAAGGTCTTTGAAAAAGTTATGCTCAATCAAATGCTTATTCATTTTAACAGTAATAAAATCTTACACGAACAGCAGTATGGTTTCACCAAAGGACGTTGTACGACTGATGCTGGTGTCTCCTTATTAAAACACATATTTGCAGCGTGGGAGGAAGCCCAAGATGCTATTGGAATCTTCTGTGACCTCTCAAAGGCTTTTGATTGTGTTAATCATGAAACCTTGCTTTTAAAGCTAGAACATTACGGATTAGGTAAACTTGCACTAAGCCTAGTGAAATCTTATTTAAATGACAGGCAACAGCAAGTTCAGATAAATGGTGTAAATTCAGGGGGCTTAAAAATAAAAATGGGGGTACCACAGGGCTCTATATTGGGTCCTTTCCTCTTTCTGGTGTACATAAATGATCTACCGCATTTATTGAAAATACAACCACATATAGTATTGTTTGCTGACGATACATCCTTAATATTTAAAATTAATAGACGTTCCACACGTATTGACGACGTAAACAACGCTCTACAGCAGGTCCAAAACTGGTTTACTGTTAATAATTTAGTACTAAATGGAAAAAAAACGAAGTGCATAAGATTTGCGTTGCCGAATGTTAAAAGTAATGACTTGGAAATAATATTGAACAAGGAGAAACTAGAAATCGTCGAAAACACGGTTTTCCTGGGAATCACGCTCGACTCGAGGCTACAATGGGGCCCTCATTTAACATCTCTGGCAGGACGGCTTAGTTCAGCAGCATATGCTGTCAGAAAAATCCGTCAATTTACTGATGTACATACCGCGAGGCTGGTCTATTTTAGTTACTTTCATAGTATCATGTCTTACGGTATTTTGCTATGGGGACGGGCTGCAGACATAGAGTCTATTTTTATTCTGCAGAAAAGAGCTATCAGAGCCATATACAATCTTCGCAGGCGCGATTCTCTTAGGGAATTATTTAAAGATATAAACATCATGACGGTACCTTGTCAATACATTTATGAAAATATAATGTATGTCCGGAAAAATATTCATCTTTTTACTAAAATAAGTGATAGGCACAATTTTAATACTAGAAATAAGGACAAGTTAGATCAACCTCGATTCAGGTTAGCTAAAGTAGCTAGTTCTTTTATGGGGTACTGTGTAAAATTTTATAATAAAATTCCACTAGAAATTCTCCAATTAAACGAGTCAAAATTTAAAACCTGCATTAAACGCACACTATGTAGACAAGCATATTATAAATTGGAAGATTATCTCCTTGATAAAAATGCTTGGCTAAATGCCGGTCCTGCTCCACAGCCACATACTTTTGTAGCTACAAATTAGTCTTTATATATATATTCGAAGAGATGCTGCTGCCCTTTTCGTATTGTTGTTTTCAGTATTTTATTTTTATTTGATTAGTTTATTTCAATAGGACTTAGGATTCTTTACATGTTATATCTAAAAATAATAGCATTGTATAATGTAGAAGCACTTTTTTTCCAAATTTGTGAATGTGAAGTACCATGGAGCATTTTTGTTAGGTTACAACTTTTTATTATTTTATTTTTTTGACATTGCGAGCATGGCAGTTGAGAGTTTGACATGCTCACTCAAATGTCTCGCTGTCGGTGGCGCGTGTTATTGGGTCATTCGGTTCCCTTCAAAGTGGTTGAGCTGAGTGGGGCTGATGCACGCGTCATGCTCGTGAACGGGTGCCGTCAGATGAGACTGGTCATCTCTTAGCTGCCAGTGGCTTAATTCAGTTTTTATCTTTTAATATTTTTTTAATTTTATCTACATTGTGCTCACATAATAGAAGCAACAAGAAATATGTAACCAAACACTATATGTAACACATATGATTTAAAAGAGTGTCCATGGAGTTTCTTGCACGTTCTTCTCCATAGAGATCTACTCTTTGGAACGTGCAATTTAGCTTCACTTGTTTGTTTGACTGACCGACATTTTGACAATTCAAAAGTGCCTGTAATTGGTCTATTTGAAATAAACGTTTTTGATTTTGATTTGATTTTGATTTGATTTTGATTTGATTTTGTTTGTTTCATGCCTCGTCGAGAACTTTTTTTATACTTATCAGTTTTATCATAATAACAAAACAGCTATTCGCGCCCACCGCGGTCACCCATCGGTTCACGCTCGCTTTTCACGAATGTCGATGGGTTTGCATGCGGCGCGGGTACTCTATCACTATTGTAGGTAAGGTTCATGAAACAAATGCGTTACGTAGCTTCAGCTGTTAGCCGCAAACTAATGAGAATCAAAAATTTTTTTTTTGGGAAAGCTGTTTGTAATCTTGAGTACAATCACGTGTATAAGTATTGTTCACTAATTCCCAGTCACCCTATATAGTTGATAGACTCGCGCTTGACCGCTATTTCACGTGATGTGGTCGAATACTCACCCCGTCTGGCGGTATATGTTTTCTTTACCTACTTCCTAACACCACGTGGTCTTGACTACGTCTCTTGACGTGTTCATAAATAACATATAAGGTCAGATTAAAACGTATATACTCGTAATTATGATCACACGTTAAAGAAACATTTCCACAAAGTTCAAGTTGTTTTGTTTGTTTAAAGTAAACGGGAGTTTAGGCGGATGTTTGACAATGGTGCGTTACCCGAAGATGTTTGATTAATTAGAGTAAACTTCCTTAGACTTTGATCTTAAATACAGTCTTACATAAGTATAGTCTCAAGTTGAAAGATGTACTATACGATAAGTAAGACTGTCGGCTTCTGAAGTGAAAGTAATAGATCCAAAAATAGAGTAGCAAAATTAAACGCGGATAGAAATTATGAAATAATTTATACCGAATGTACTCTTTTTCAACCTGAAGGTTGACTAGTAGAGAGTGCCTAGTTGAACTAAGTCTTCCTGTATACTTCTATTGTACGTATACCATTGTAGACGATTATACTACACTATTCCGACAAACGAAATCCCGACGAACACCATCCCGACCTGCAGAAGATACTAGATCGATAGATCGACAAGACACTAAGTCGATGAAGTTTATCTTGACTGAACGACACAATCCCGACAGTCATTTGGTCGACAAAACACTAGATCGACTAACTGTTGGCCGACTGAATGCCATCCTGACGTTCAGTAGCCCGACAGCACACAATGCCGAAATGATTTATCTCTATCAAACAGATAAACGGGAGGTCAAGACACAACAGCAACAAGCGCAATTACCTAGAATTTAGAAAAATAAGGATGTCAATGAGAGAATTCTTCAACAAAAACTTGAATGAATGACAAAAAAGTTCTTTGGCCCGCTCTGTTGGCTGACTCCTAAGCCAACCGTACCGTCAATAAATAAGGCCTTCTTGATCTAACTCTTCACAATTTTTCTCCTGATTAACAATCCTACTAATATTATAAATGCGAAAGTTTGTATGTATGGATGGATGTATGGATGGATGTATGGATGGACGTATGGATGGATGTATGGATGGACGTATGGATGGATGTACGGATGTTTGTTACTCTTTCACGCAAAAACTATTGAACGGATCTCGATGAAACTTGGTACACAAGTAGACCATATCCCAGAATAACACATAGGATACTTTTTATCCTGGGATTATGTACGCGGGTGAAGCCGCGGGCAAAAGCTAGTATCTAAATAATTTAGCCTAAAAAAACTTGCGTTATACAACATTAAAAAAAAACATATCGTGCGCCGGAGCGACTGCACGCGTCAGCATGTCAGGATGAGTGAAGGCTGGCTGAGCACGAACAAGGCTTTGGAATATAACAGTATAGAAATCACGCACGTGATAGCTCACGTTGGAACGCATCTAAAAGCTTCGAGGATACGTTTTAAAATACAACTGGTTCATAAAATCCGGTTGAATAATTTGAATTTATAAGGCCAGTTACTGATTTGAAAATTTGGAGATATGAACGTAACAAACACAACTTATATGTCAGTGTTGATTTTTTATTATTGATAGGTTCGTGCTTAACCACTATGTGTCCTGATGGTGAGCAATGATGTGGTCAACGATGGAGCATGTTTGCCTTGAAGAAGTTCCCAAAAAAAAACTCCAGCAGGGAATTCCACTCCTTAGTTGTTCGCTAATGAATGTGTTCCACGTTCCCTTTTGTGCGTATGTGTGGTATACCTACCATACATAATGTAATGGTAGCGCATCACCGTACCAGGTTCGAGAATTCCCAAAATGCTAGTAAACCGATAACCTTTCGGTTTTCTCAGTGCAGCAGCAACTCGGCGTCGGTGCTCAAGACTCTGAAGCTTCGCCTCGACGAGTGCATCGTTAAATTATTATTGATTTTCTTGGGTCCTTTACCAAGTATCCCTCGTTTAAAAAAAATCTTGATCGACTTAAAAATATACACACATACAAGCACAATCAGCCTTTTAATGATCCCACTGCTGGGACTCAGGTCTCGTCTCTGGGAGAAGGAATGGGCCGTAATCCACCACGCGGGCCCAGTGCAGGTTGGTGAATGTTACATGTCTTCGAATTTTTAGTTCTAGGACATGCCAGTTTCCTCACAATGTTTTCCATCACCGTTTTGAGAGCGGTGGTGATAAAGTGTAAAAAGATAAATAGACTTTAATCCACACAATAGACTATTCAGGAAGCGGCTGAAACAGTATAATCATCTCAAAATCCCAAAATTACGGCTTCATTGAATTATAAACAGAAATCGGATTAACAATATTTCGTCCAATCGGCACAGCTGCTGTGATTTCAGTTAGGCAACATGGATCTTAACGAGCCGCATTGTTTTTCTGTGCGCCCAATGATTACAAATCAGGCAACGGCCCTTTGGTAAACTACTGGCTGTCAAATTCAATTTAACTTCGGTCAACATTGTTTTATTGAGGGATTGTGTGGATTTAAATTTTATATCAAATGTCGGTAAAAATGGATACTGAAAAAATTTACATTGACGTTTGCATCCCGCTGAGTCCTTGGAAGCGTTTGGATATGGTTCAAGCCATGATACGGGGTGGGAGAGAATAGGGAGCAGTCACCTCATTCTGTAAAGCATTAATGCTAGCGAAGGAGGTCTGAAACCGTGACAGAATAAACAGCCTCACTCTCCAGTCACCAAGCAGAAGGCGCGATGTTTTTCACGCGCTTCTCAAAGAGATATCATCGAAACTGAAGGGGCCTAAGAGAGTCGATGTCTAAAGAGTTACCATAGGCCTTGCAACAGAAGGAACAGCCAAGTTACAACAGTTTCTCTTGTGTCGAACGCCTCGAGTTAGCTACGCCCCCGATTCTTTTGTTCTGACCACGTGACTGGGCATTGAGATGACATCATTCCCTTACATTTGAAGTTTTCTACATGCGTTAACGATAACAGATTATTAACTGGGCTAGGGGTACAGAGGTAGGAAAAATAGTGACACGCCCACCCAGAGTGGGGGAGAAGTTATTTGATAATTTGACACATCAAAAATAAACAAGTTTCAAACCACTGAACGTCACCTGTTATGACCTACTCCTTTTGCTTCGTATATAGTAAAAAATATGCTCAAACACACACACAAAATAAAAAATTAAACAAATTCAAATTTCACCATCAACGATTGCATCAGGTGGTATCGCTGTCAAGTACTAGTCCATATCCTTAAAAAAATTATTATAATCATAAAATACGTGAGGCAAAAAAGGCTCATGCTTCATCTTAATTATGCTGCCGCATTAAAAAACATAACGCAGCGCAGGCATTCTGACAGGTGTCAAAGGTTTTAAACAAAACAAACACTGTCAGTAAACCAAACATGAGAGCCACAACAGACGAGCATGCCTAATGTCTTCTGTCATTTAACAGAAGTTAATGTAATAAAAATTTAATTCCTCAGCCCTCGCATGAGAGGAAACACGATAATTATCAAAATTGTGTTTGTTCATTCCAAAACAACGGACTGAAAGATTAAAGCTGCTGTCCCTGTGTTTATGAAGGCTTGCAAAGTTATTTACGACGGTGACTTCGCATTATTCTGTGATCACAAACCGTCACTTCACTCTAGCAAGTAGGTCAAGGAATTTGTAACAGATATGTTCCTACAACTTCCGACTATGTGACATGACGTAATATAAATTTAAACTGAAGTATTAACACAGAAATCTGGGAAGACGTTGTAAATGTACGAACTTCATTCGTCAGGAAGGTTTGTTTAATTAAAGCAACATTTTGCGGGATTAAAAACTTGTGTTTGGCAAATTAGTAGTTTGTTATTAACATCATAAAGTCGTAAACTCAACTTTGCTAAAGATATTTTATAACTCTCGTTCTATGAGGCGACTACAGGTTGAGCTACGACAGCGTAGCATCTGCTACGTCGTAGCACACAGCTACGATGTAACACACTACGACGATTATTATAACAAAAATGTCTATTCATTGCAACTGATTTGTTATATAAGCTGTAAATTTTTAAATGTGTATCGTTAAGGGGGATGTGGCAGGTGAGCTCGTTAAATTTCACACACAGGTTTTATGTTAATTATAATATGATTAGTGACCGTAACAAATATGGCTTTACTGAGTTAAAATCATTAAAATATCAAGTTTTGTGAGTTTTGTTGTTTTTTGAAGATTTCCTTTTACTTTCTCTAGTTGTAATGGGGTTTATATTAAAGTTAGTGTTTATTTTATTGTGAATGTGTTGTCGTAGTACCAGTAATCATATGGAATGAATGCCTATCTGACTTCTACTACTCCATGACTACAACGCGAAACTTATGCACCTGACATAGTTAAACTATATTTCTCATGCTATTGCACTACTTTTACGAAAAAAGTTATACTCAGAATTGAGTTTGAAAGTTACAGTATTAAACTTCATCCGTGAAAAGCTCGGATATTTTTTTCATAACAAGATTTCTATTACAATGTTCCGTAAGTTCCCTTTATTATTATGATTCAAAAAGCTTCTACAGCTTTTTGAATCATAATAGTATGTTGAACTTTGTCTAATTAATATATCCTTGTTATCTACACTAATATTTTAAAGAGATAAAGTTAATTTTATATTTATTTTTCTGACAGCATATGCTGCTGAACTAAGCCGTCTTGCCAGAAATGTTAAATGAGGACCCCATTGTAGCCTCGAGTCGAGCGTGATTCCCAGGACAACTGTGTTATGGATAAATTTAAGTTTCTCTTTGTTCAATACTCACAAACAACCCCATCGAGTTTGGGCTCGTATGATTCGTTTTGACGAGTATTAATTATCAATTTCAAGTTGTTGTATTATGTTTGTTACCTAGTTATAAGATTGCGTCTTTTTCGCATATATAAACTGTTTTTCTTTCTTTCTTTCATATAGTAAAAGAAAGAAAGAAAAACAGTTTTTGAGAAAAAATATAACATGGTGTAAAAATGATTGAAATCGATTCAGTTACTGGTTC
This sequence comes from Mythimna lalbum, assembly GCA_949319445.1. Lineage (NCBI taxonomy): Eukaryota > Metazoa > Arthropoda > Insecta > Lepidoptera > Noctuidae > Mythimna > Mythimna lalbum. The sequence continues at coordinate 7,344,876 of OX439351.1, read as the reverse complement.
TGATCAAACTTTAGGCAGGTTTCGCATATACTAAAAATAATTTTGTATACCCGACAGCAGATTTCTATCACTACATTCAAAACTGTGTAGGTATAGTTTTAAGTTGGTTTTTTGATAGTAGTTTGTATTTTTGGATCGAGTCCAAGAATAAGTACCTACTCATCGTTAGCTGTTAACATGTATTTGTTGGATATATCTTGTCTTCAGTCTGACACGTATTTCCATGTTAGGTCGTTGACCTCAAGTTCAGGGTTGTCTAATAACGTCAGCCGGGATTACATCTAAGTTCATTATGTATTTAGATCCGGATATGTTCTGTCTGATAACTGTGACGCATAACGACATACAGCATATATATCAACTCATGTTATGTGTGTACATATCTACAAGTCTGACCCTAAAATGGCATCAAACTTCGAGTTGTAGGTCGCAAGTTCAAACTTAGTCAAGCATATTACCTTCAGAATCTTATTTCATCAATATTGCTCTTAAAACGGTGGAAGTAAACATCGTGACATCAGCATGTCCTAGAACCGAAAATTCGAAGACATGTAAAATTCACCAACCAACTCTCGGCCCACGTGTTGGATTACGGACCATTCCTTCTCCTAGAGAGGAGGCCTGAGTCCCAGCAAAGGGGATTATTACTTATAGTAGATTATTCTAATCTTTAACATTATAAAGGCGAAGCCTGTACGTATGTGTATAATGGTGTATTTTTGTTTCTTAATTTATTTAATTTACATAAAGGATTACGAAAATTTCGTCCAAATCTGATCAGCCGTTTAAGCGTGAAGGCGTAAATAATACACACGCACACAAATACATACGTATTTCGGATTTTTATTATTACTATGATATTTTTGTAACCTAAGAAGTGGGTCTTATAAAGATGTATTTTTTTTTAACCGACTTATAAAAAAGGCGGAGGTTCTCAATTCGGATATTTGTATTTTTTTTTATGTTTGTTCGCGACGAAGTTATGCAACTTAATCGTTTGCCAACCAATTTGAAAAATTCTTGTTTTGTTGGAAAGGGTATACTTCTCAAATGGTCCCATAGTCACCAAGTTGGTATCTGATGACGGAATCTTGGTGAAACCGAGAGAACTCTTCAAATTCAATTACATTTTTTAGTGAAGTCGGTTATTTTTTTTTTTATAAAAAAGGTTTTTTTAAATCAAAATATTGATTGATATACATATGTTACGAGTATATATATTCTGAAGAACACATTTTTCTAATGATCAAAGCCGTTTTAAAAAGACGTGGTTATTCCATTAAAAAATTCGATTCTTATTTTGTAATAGGAAAATAACAGTCGCGAACCGAGTGGTGCTTTTAACCAACCCTGTGTTATAAATATAAAGTCCTCGTAACGCCATTAATACCCTTTGTCCGTCACAAAGAGAATTATTTGTCGGAATATTCATAATTGTTTTTGTTACCTTTGTTATAACAATGAGGAACATTTAATGTATTCTGCTTAATGTAAAGACTTATGGCGAACTGTACTAATTGTACCTACGACTGTTGAGCCGGTTGGTTATTAAGATAAAATTATAAGTATAAGCGTAATCGGCTTAATAATGTTGCTTGCTGAGACTCAAACCTTGTGTCGAAGTGTGAGGCAATTGGCCTTTGGAGGTAGGCGGAACAGAGAGTAAACTCCCACATACCTCCGTTGAAAAGAGAGGATCCTCCGACCAGACAGGTGTTAATGGTCTGGTGGGCTACTGCCCGATAGTTGATTTCGGGCTGTCGTATATATTCAAATCGCGCGGAGATTTGGTTGCGCGATGCAGGATTTCGTATTTTCTTCGCAGTTCTTATGTAGCGTGTCGTTACAGGCCTTAGCCTAGCATAGGTTGGTGGAGCTGGGCCGATGTCCGCTAGGAACGCGGGTAATTTCTTAAAAGGAAACTTGTAGTCCTAGAATGCAAAGGGCCACTGAAGGACATAGATTTTAGTTCACAAAAGTTTGACATGCCTTCCCGTTCCTCCCAGAACGGACGGGATGATTTCCCACCATAAAAAAGAACAGGTTGGATGTTCCATATCGTCTACATTTCGGTTGTAGGGCTTGGCAATTTCCTCACGATTTTTTCAGATAAAATATAATTTTAACTCAATCTGTTACGAGTATACACGGCTGAAATACGATAATACCGACGTATAGCCCGATTGACTTCAGCGTTGATGAGGATAGGTAGGCATTAAGATGAACCGAAAGACACCTACTGCTGAATATACCTAAGTCTTCTCCAAGTTTCACCACATCGAGTTGTCACGTTTCGTATCCATCGAATTACTATGGCCCTCATCGAACATAACCTTCTATAGTTTCGTAACTATTTTTCCAAGCTTCTAGCCCAATTCAATCAGCATAATTAGCTTTATAATGTTCCCACTGCTGGGATTCAAGCCTCTTCTTTATGAGAAGGAATGGGCCATACCACGCCTAGTGCTGTTTGGTGGATGTCTTCGAATTTTTGGTTCTAGAACGTTTCCTCAAAATGGTTTTCCTTCACTGTTTTGAGAGTAGTGGTAGTGGTGATAATATAAATTAAACAAAGTAATGCGCCTAGCTATTACTAAAAGAGTTCTGAGTATACATGTAGATGGATGGACCCTCTCCATCCATCTACATGTATACTCCTATTCCTCTCCCTAGAGGAAGGCCGAAGTAAAGATGGATAGATTGTGTGAGGAGTGATATGAAAGAAAACGGAGTTAGTGATAGTTTGACGGGTGACAGGACAGAATGGAAAAAAAAACGTGTTGCACCGACCCCAAGTAATATGGGATAAGGGCAGGAAGAAGAAAAAGAATACGCCTAGCTGGGTCGTTACCACTGGGATATCACTATTCACTCATTACTCTACACTAATTATAATTATTATGAAGAGGTTTGTTTTTTGTTTGTAGGAGGTAATCTCTGAAAGTACCTACTGGTTCGATTGCTAAAAAATTTTCACCGATAGAAAGCTGCTTTATTCCTGAGTGTTAAAGGCTATATTGTATGTACGCGGGCGAAGCTGCGGGCAAAAGCTCATCGTTAATAAATTACTGTCGCAACAAAGACTTTGTAAAAATAACCATAATACTATATGTATCTTAGACACACACAATATTGGTTTTTCCAATCCTTCATAAGCCAAATTATTCTACATAACAGCAGCCAGTATTACAACGTTCTGAAATAATAAATCTCACATTTCTTCATTGTAACAATACAAAATCGAAGTACAATAGCTTGGAACTGACACGCACGCGGTAGGAAATATCAGAAATGAAATACGTAAATACAAAAATTTTGTTTCTATTTTTTTAATATAAGGAAAATTTTGTGTTGCATGAAAGAACAACGACGAGGAAATTGTTGATGAAATTATTAAGTGTCTACTTATATAAGTCCTTACTTGTATAAGTTACCATGATAAAAGCTAACAAAATAATTGACTTCGTTTTATCTAATAAAGATCATGGCCAGTTTATGGACTGCAAAAAAATCGTCATAATTGGAAACTGAATTGAATAGATTTTTTACGACAGTAAATAATCATGGCTTATTTTTTTTTATTTCTTGGCTACATTGTCTTTTGGCTAAACTAAACTCTTAATGTTGCCACTAATATAAATCTTGGTCAAGTAACATAATATTATGCTTTGCTTTATGTTTTGATAATTAATACTTAGGAAATACATTTCCGCATTAGAAAATAAACATAAAATAAAAATAACTGTTTGTGCTTAGAATATAGTGGCTAAAATGGCACACTATATGATGTTGGCACACCAATAAATACAATATCGAGAATTATATCACCAGAAAAAGCTTGGCATTAGACATTTCTACAGCCATCCAGCCTAATAACATAAAGAATAAGAAAACATAACATTTGACATGACATCTTTTCGTTTGTTCAAAAATGTGTTTTTAAAATTCATAAGAAGGTCAAAATTGTTTAGAAATTTAATCTGTATACTTTTGTATATTTTTCATCACAAGACGCTAAAAAATATGCCAGCAAAATTTTGTTCGGGACTTAGCCATAATCCTTTACCATTTAACTTCTGATGTAAAACTATGTGATGTTCCCACTGTTGGGATTTGGAACTCCTCTCTAGAAAAGTGGGCCGTAATCCATAATCCACCACACTGGCCTAGTGTGCTGGTGGATGTCACATATTGTGTCTTTGATTTTTTTTTTGTTCTAGTATGGTACATGCTGGTTTTCTCATGATGTTTTCCCTCACGATAAAGGAAAACGCCGTTTTGAGAGCCGTACTGATAAAATAAATTATCCAAAGTAATGTACCTGATTGGGTTTGAACCAACTGATCGTAAGTTCGCGCTGTTACCACTGAGCTACCACTGCCCGTATTTCAATACCAATATTTTTTTCATAGCTACCTTGTATATACCTACTCTTCAAGACCATTCCAAAAATCTCAAATACAATAGGGATATCTGAGTTCCTATGGCCAACTTCCGGTTCCATTATCAGATCAGCTCCATGTCATAACAATTTTGCATTGTCATCTGATTTACACATGCATGCGAAATTTCAGCTCAATCGGAATCGAGGATGTGAATCAAATTTAATTTGCAAGATTTGATTACGGACAAACATTGATATAAGTGATACTAAATAAAAAAGCTTGTAAAAACAAATGCTATTTAGCAATATCTAGTACTGGAAACAGATAAATTATTAAGAATAGGGTAAGTAATCCCCCTGCCTCATATCTCTTTGTAAAAACACTCAGACACTAAAATATCGTGTCGTTTATTACTAGTAAAAAAATGTTGAGGATCACAATAAATATACATACAGGTCGCCTTTTTTTGGGCTGCGAGAAAGTTTTAAAAGAGTTACCGTGGCCCTAGATCGCAAAAGAGCAAAAGATGGAACATAGAAGGGTTTTAATCAGCATGAAACTGACAAGCCCTCTCGCTCCACGCTATCTAGATTACGACCCCAAAAAAGAGTCGCCTTTTGCCTTTATTTCCGCACTTAAAATAAAGAACATAAATAAATGAAATTGATTTAATGCTGTTACAATAATCCAAACAATAATCCACATATAATATAATATAATATAATATAATATAATATAATATAATATAATATAATATAATATAATATAATATAATATAATATAATATAATATAATATAATATAATATAATATAATATAACATACTCAAGAGGTAAAGTTTGTTTTTGTTTTTTTGTTTGTAGGAGGTAATATCTGGAATTACTGGTCCGATTGCTAAAATTCTTTCACCGATAGAAAGCTGCTTTATTCCTGAGTGACATAGGCTATATTTTATGTACGCGGACAAAACCTAGTAAGTTATATTCTATAGACCAATCCTGATAAAGTCTTGAAGATTAACCCCAAATTCAATAGAGCGTATACTATAGCACTAGGTGGCACTATACATGTCAATATCACTTAGCCATGTGAATATTGAAGGCCTAATACTAGATCGAAGATATATACTACCAATACCATATTCTCGATGTATGGAGGCGTGTATTTGAATTCATAGTCAGTGAAGACTACCTACACTTTGATGGATGAGGGTGCTGAGAGGTAATCTGATGGATGGCACTCCACATTAGGAAACTCTGTAGTTTTGGAGAAAATACTAAAGGTTTGTTCAGTTCACAGTTGTGAGCATCGATCATAACACTTTATCTTATTGTAGGAGTTTCGAGACTCATTTTATACGAGTAGGAGATATATTTACTCAATATTGATGTATTTTAGTTTTCTTTTCCTAGCTAAACAAAAACTGGATGGAGGTTTAAGTTCATACTAATGTTACAGAGGCGAAAGTTTGTAAACAGGGTTGTTTGTAAAACATTGTTAATGTTTTCCTTGCAGGACTGTATTACTAACATCATAAACAACTATTTTTGTTCTATGACTTTTCACAAAACATAATTCATTTTCCAAAAACAAGATTTCGTTGTTCTATATAACACATTTCAATTCTGTATTTTTCAAAGATATTTCATATTTCAAGAAGAAGCTCGGGCATGCGAAAGATGGAAGGAGTGGAGGGAGGCCTTTGCCCAGTGTGACAGAGTGGGCCAGAACAAGCTAACAAAAAAAAATCTATATTTTATATAGATTAAAAGCGTTGCTTTCAGAATTACCCTTCGTGACTTTAAATGCTGAAACTACCTAAAATAAGACCGTTTTTCTTATTCTCCTTCATCCATTTTAACACAAGTTACGATTACAGTTTTTTCACACATTTCATGTTCTATGATTGTATAAATCCAAGAAAAAAAACTACTTTTCTGTTTACGACTAATGAAATGTGTTATTTTCCCACATAAACTCAATTTTATTTAGCAATAGTTTACCTGGAAATCGAGCCTAAGTCTGCTAAAGCTTTTGTACGTAACAATTTCCAGAATAATTCACCAAAACCTAATTAGCTTCTACCTCGATGTAATAAAAACCCTACTACGGTTTGCCGTGCGTAGTTACAGCAGGAAAAAACGAAAAGAAACAAAATGGACTAGTTTTTATTTAGTGTCGCTTTGATTAACCAATGTTCTTTGTGGCCCGCCCCGACAAATGTCGGCTGGACATGAAAAACCTTTGTTTCCTTACAACGAGGATTGCCGCTAATTGTATATTATTTCATGTTCATAAAGTTTTGCCGTATAATTAATTTTTGTACGGCTTTTTATGTTCTTTGAGATTTTTCCTAATGTCATTTCTTTTTATTGTTTTCACGGCCGTTTGAGGACTCTTTTTTGTGTTCAACTAAAAGTGGTTGTACGCAAATGAGACGTTGAAAAGTTGTTTTTTTGAGGGATATTCTTTTAAGGAGCCGTGAGCGAAAAATATGCTAGTATGAAATGTTTTTATGGGAGAGTTGCGGTAGGTAAGGGGACTGCGCTTGCATCGTTCTGTGAAATGAAATTTAGATAGCTCATGCGGGCTGAGCCGCGGGTAGAAGCTACTTTTAAATACATGTCTTTATTAAGACGTAAATTTTCTTTTTTTGTTCTCTAAACTGACTATGATTGAGTTACCGATGTTTAGCTTTCGAGGTTGTGTAGCGTTGGTATTTGCTGTGTTAACTTACGACTAAAAATAAACCGGGCAAGTACGAGTCGGACTCGCGTACGGAAGGTTCCGTACAAACTTACCTAGGAAAACAGTTCGATTCCCGAATTGAGTTACAAAGATTTTTCCGAAATGCAAATAAGTTTTTTTTGTGACGTAACAACAAATTTGTACTTTTGAGATTTTTTCCTATACCTGTGCTATTAATATATAAGACGTTGCTTTATGCCAAATTTCAGGATTATAGGTCAATAGGAAGCACCCTATGAATTTTGATTCCTTTGAGAGTGTCGAAATTTAGGTTTTTTGCGTCATAAACTACCGTATATTTATTTTTCGTTGACTCAGAATTTATTTTTTCACAGCTTCAAGCAACCGCAAGCCTGAGTATATTTTTTCAATTTCAACTCGATACCACCACGCGTTCCCGAGTTAAAGGGTTTTGACAGACAGACAGACGGACGGACAACAAAGTGATCCTATAAGGGTTCCGTTTTTTTTTCTTTTGAGGTACGGAACCCTAAAACACCAGCTTGTTTCTGTGTCTGTCGGGTAAAGTTCGGGTACTAGTCGTAGGGTTGTGTACATACAGGGTGTAACGGAAATAAATAGTTGTATTTTTACCCCAAGCGAATGCGCGCTGCTATTGTGAACTATTGTGTATCAGATTGACGGTATCTGAAAGGTTAAAGAAAATTTGTCTGCCCGTAGAAATTAATCATCTTCTTCAAAGAAGTCTTAGGAACTCTAAAAAAAAATATACCTCCCATTTCATCAATTGATGATAACTTTGTACGGAAAGTAATTAATTCCATTTCAAAGCTGACTCGGTATGACTTCTTTAAGAAAGTTGGTCATATTTTTATATTTGTTTTTAAATCGTTACCCCGCACAAAAAAAAAATAATGTTCAAATGACTTCTCCCGCTTTGGGTGAAGGAAGGGAGAGTCAGACTTTACCGACTAAAACTCGCCTGTGTTCCTTCACTTGAACTTTGCGTTTTCGAACGTTGAATTTAGGTTGCTTCGCATAGACTTCGTAATATTTAGAAAGTTCACTTTAAATATTTTTATTTTTGTATGAAAATCTGATGAACTAAAACATGATAATTTTTTAAAAGTCATAGAACAAAAGTTGTTGTTTATGATGTTAGTACATAGTCCTGAGAGGTAGCTAGTGTTTTACAAATAAACCTGTATAGGACAAAAGTTAATTCCAGTAAAAAATATGTGTTTGCAGTTTGTTTTTTTATTGATGACGAAAGTACCATAACAATGTTTACGAATCCCAAAACAAAGATCTCATATACAATGGTAACTCTATCCAACAATTCCGCAGACTTTCTTAGGCTTTCCATCTAAATATTCATACACATTTACGCAAGGTAAGTAATTAGAACATAATTAAGCCTAATCTTATTAACGAATTTCAAGTAAAGCCATCTTCGGTTGCTACTTTTCTCTGTACTTCATTCACTTGCTACTTTCATTGTAACAAGCGTCAACCTCACGGGATATCGCCTTTCCTGCTATCAACAAGCCTATCTTAACAAATTAAATTCTATAACTACATGTTGCTATATATTTCGGATACTAATTGACAACCAATAAGCTGAAATGGACCTTGAAATTTAATCAGTAAGGTTGATATTCGAAAAGTTGTAAGCATGTCTTGAAAAGGGTTAGTTCCCCTACTACAGAGTTTGCATTACAAGGCATGTAGGCAATTTTAATGTCATTAAAGGCTTAAAATCTTAGTTGGTATTACCAAAATGTAAGCGCAGATTAGGTGGGTCACTGATAAGACGTTTACCTGAAGGCTGCGTGTTTATTTTCTACGGCATTAGGTCTATTTTGATAAACAGTAACACCGTAATTGATCTTGTGATTACCTAATTGGTTTGACTTTGTAAGTTAGTAGTGTTGATCTGATATACGTAATGTTTCACCTGACCTCTTTCCTTTATTGATTATAGTAACCCTTATAATTACTTATTCCGAGTCATTTCCTTCACTCAATCAATTTCTCTGATATTATACATTTTATACAGTAGAGTAGCTAGGCGTGGGCAATTGGGCCCACGCCCACGGCCTCGCACAAATAATGGATCTTTAAGAATCATGTTTTTTTTAAAAACATTGTTAGACTCGCGTTTAACCACAATTTCACCTGATGGTAAACGATGATCTGCCTCTCGAGTTGACCTTGCCACCAATTCTTTTGTTCTGATCACGTGACTGAGCGTTGAGACGACGTCATACCCGTACATGCTTTCTTCTAGCGTTAACGATTGCAGATTAGTAACTTGGCTAGGGGTACTGGTAGAACACCGGGTTGCGACAGACGCTGTCTCATCTTCGTATTTATGAAAAAATATGGCCTCGCTAATGTACCTTCTCCCACGTCTAAATTATTCAATGTTTCGCCTATTAGCTGTATTATACATAGCTTGTTGTTTCTTAAATACTCGGGGTGTTTTATTTTTTGTTCGTGTTGAATCGATAGGAGAGGAGAAAGTTTCCATAAAAAGGATTTACGGTTAGCTTTTGGTTTACCTGATACAGATTAACTTTTAAAAAGGTCATATATATATTTTGGAATTTATGTATTATTATTTTTTCCCTATTGTTTGTAGGAGGTAATCTCTGAAAGAACTAGTCCGAAAGCTGCTTTATTCCTGAGTAGCGTAGGCTATGTTTTATGTACGCGGACGAAGCTGCGGGCAAAAGCTAGTATTTAATAAGAAAAATATGCAAATTGTAATGGAAATTCAATCCTAACTTAGAAATTGTGAGTCGTCTAGCGACGCAACCTACTTTGCTCTGTTGACTTTAGGAATTTGGACGCCAAGCTCGTTTTAAGTTAAAACGTTATGTTTTACTTTGATGTCCCTGACTGAGAGGTATACAATAATAAGTTGGACTTAGTTCGTTACTGAGGGACGTTTTGGTGATGGGAAAACGGTATACATATATTGTTAATTCAAGGTTGCCGACGTAGCACGAAGAAGCGTCTGTTCTAGCAAGCATCTTTTCAGAAAGGGGTTTTCTTGTCCTGATTAAAAAGTATTTATAACAATTTGTTAATGCACTCTTCTAATAAATCAGTAGTTGTACGAATATAATTATTATTATTATATCTAGCCTATACTGTCCCACTGCTGGGTAAAGGCCTCCCATGTTCCCGGCTTTGAGGCACTACTTGCTAATTCCAAAGGAAGGCACCTCCTTCTTGGTCTGCCACGACCCCGACGTGTGATTTCAGGGCACCAACTTTGTGTTTAATGGCTCACCTTTCGATCGGCATGCGACAGACATGGCCAGCCCAGTATTAAAAAAAAACCTCTCAAATCGAGACTTGCCAAAATTGGTTACAGAGTTGTTGTTCAATCCTTATCCTTACTAATATTATAAAAGCGAAAGTGTGTTTGTTTGTTACGTCTTCACGCCTAAATAGCAAAACCAATTTTGATGAATTTTGGTACAGAGATAGTTGGGACCCTGGAGACGGACATAGGCTAATTTAAAAGAGAAAGAGGGAAGTCATGTACACATATTATTATTAAATTAAAGTATATTAATAAACGCGGGCGAAGCCGCGGAAAAAAGCTAGTAATTCATAAATTCAGCTACAGAAATCTATTCATGTCTGCAAACACGTGTTTCCATTTACAGAAAATCGAGAACGTTCACTAAACAATAGCCACCCGTTCTCAATCACCCTCCACTACCTTTCTGCGGAAGTTGGATACATAATAAACGCCTCCCTTTCAAACTTGAGTCGTTTAAAACAATACGTTACATCAAACTTACCATTCTAGTACGTAGCTACTCGTATATTGATGTTTGGGTTCCAGTACACAATTAATGCAGAAATGTTACCAACCCTTGAAAGGTAATAGACTAGATAGAGACATAATAATAATAATAATAAACCCTGTTCCCGAAACCGGTGGGACACTATTTTTTATATTTTTAAATGTTTTTTATTTTTTATTTAAATATTTAAAAATTTAATTTATATGTTTGTACAATGAATAAAGGAAATAATAATAAATTTATTAAACCATTGTTACAAATAACATCTTAAATAAAATAATCTTAATGTATTATAGGTATGTAACTATTCGCTGGCTACAGTAATATAATATAAGGTGATCCCCAAACTAGGCGGCGCCCGTATCTTGGGGACCGGAGTTGAAAATGTAAAACTGCTGTTTTCCATTGGAGATAATGTAACAAACGGTAGACATGATAAAATGACAGCTGACATATTTGACAGATGTTCAAACGTCATCTGTCAGGTGTCAAATTCCGCTCGCTTTATATTTCACCGAGTGATACTGACTGACAGCTTGTCTGCAAAATGTAATATCGATAAAAAGTGTACTAGCATTTTGAAGGTGTGAACGAGGGCCGACTGAGAGGTCGTGGGTTCGAATCATACTCATTGAATTTCTAGCACGACTTAGGTAGTTTGAAGCTTCCGTTTTACATTATCCAAGTAGGTAAGTTTTAGTTTATAGCTTAGGTATTGTATAGCGAATGTCGTATTACTTCCGAAACCCGTTTTGTGGGTTGTAAGGAAATCCTTATGCCTGTTAAAGTATTCACGACAGGATACCTAACTAGGACGACTAAAAATAAAAGATCTAATTTAGGTGATTCTGCTTGATAATTATATTACGTAAGAAACGAGAGAAGAGCAATAAACGCCAAGGTCGTGATAATTGTTTAAGTCTTAAGGCCTTTTTTATTTACCACGGCTTGTTCGAAAGAGTCACTGTGCATCTGGAATGCTTTCCAAGGGCAACTGAAGAAACAGGAGTGGGTTTTAGTCATTAAAGCTCTGACATTCCCACTCGCTCCACTGAGAGCGTAATTTAAAGAAGATATTTGACAAATACACAAACTCTTACTTACTTTTCATAACAGCCCATGACAGATTAGACCAGACATATTATAACATTTTTAATCAGTCTCCACTGTCTTCTCCATAGGAAACGTGTGCTCTCTTCTGACGTTTTAAAAGTGAAATGAAATATATTTTTTTCGATTATTTGAATACAATTTGAGTGATTCGTCAACTCGTACGGCCCATGTGGTACGCGTTGCAGAAAATAAAAATAAATTATATTTCATTGGTCTACTCGTCCCACGTCACTATTATGCATAGGTCAAGCCATCACGTGCGCAAACCCGCTGAAACAGGTAAACAAACACAAACGGTTGTAGTCCAATAAAATTTTCTCATACACAGGATAATAAAAGTTCTTATAGCCATGCAGTCATGCAGATATTAATTTTAACCCTTCAGATACCGTCAATTAGAGACACAATAGTAAGACAATAGATGCGCGACCACCGGTGGTCGCTTGGGGATTCATGAATTAAACAAACTAAAATCGCACATAAAACCTTAATTTTTTTTTAAATGTTTTTTTTTCTCGCTGGATTTGGTCAATTAAATTAAAAATCATTTGGGGTGTCTGAGGTTTTGCGCATTCAACGTTACACGTTGTATACAGACAATATTAATCCATCACAAATTTGATATCAATTAACATTAACATACGAGGTAATAAAAAACAGTCATACATGTAGCGTTAACAATAAAAAACGAAATATTCCAAAATAATATAATTTGGATCGGTGGATCTTCTGCACCTATTTACTCCATGGAACCAAGGAATACAGAGCAGGCGGTAATCGATTCCCTGTTGACCATTTCTCAAAAATGTCTTCGAAAAATGAGCGTCAGTCCAGTTCCGGATATTACGTTGATGGTTCAATCAACCGAGCACCCCTTTGAATAGCGGATATCTTCACTCTATGGCTTGACTTCGTGCTTGCTATTTCTGTATATTTTCTTCCTCGCTGAGTAAGATATCCATAAATCTGAATATATTTTCTCAAAGTGTTTTCTACGAGATGATTTTACGTAACACATAAAAAAGTACTACATCAGACAGACGTACAAATATTACCTATGCGTAGGTAGATGGTAGATTTGTGTACCTACACATTTGTCGCATAATGTTCTTATCAAATATTCGTGTCGTCTTTGGTTTTGTACACAAAGACACATTTCAAACAATAAAATGTTTTTCATTTGTGTTACTTATCTACATATATTAATACAACATTATTTTTAGGTTATGCGAAAACTGAATATAGTTTATTCAGAATCAGTAACTGAATGGATTCCAATAGGTTTTACACATCATTATATTTTTTCCCAAGAATATTTAAAAAGGACACCACCGATACTACCAGTCGGCCTTAGGGTGGTGCAGAAACATAACATAACATTTGAGCCTGGCAGACTTTTTGCCCACGTCTATTATGCCCGCTTTGGAGCGCATCGTATCGTTCCATATTAGGTGTGCTTCTTCTTCCTCAAACGGGTAAACAGATTTGGATGAATTTGGCACACGGGCTATAAGTTAGGTATTGTTTTACTGACACACTGGCGAAGCAACTGACAGCAGATATTAGTTGATATCACTAAGTGTTTTCATCACTAGCATTCTACTAGTAAAATAATCTATACTTATAATAAATCTGTAGAGAGGTCAATTCTGTACATGAAATATATTTCCAAAATAACTATCAGGGGGTGATTAGTGATCGATACTGATGCTAAAAATGCAAACAGTAAAATTTTTGTCTGTCTGTCTGTCTGTCTGTCTGTCTGTCGGTCTGTCTGTATGTATGTTCTTTATAGAAACAAAAACTACGCTCTATGGATTTTAACGAAACTTGGTACAATCATTCTTCATACCCCTGGGCAGGTTATAGTATACTTTTCATCACGCTACGATCAATAGGAGCAGAGCAGTGAAGGGAAATGTTGATAGCTTAGCAGTTCGGAGCTTTCTGTTTATTTTTGGTTACTCTTACGTTTATAACACTCTCACTCATCCCTAATTTAAAAAAGTTAACAATATTATCTATTCAATAAAAAAAGAATCATAGAAATCGGTATAGAAACACCAAAGTTATACATGAAATACGCTAATAAGCCATCGCGCGTGAATACTGAATCCAGTCCCCCGGCTCTTAGAATTCGATATCAGACGTTTCAGATCTTTGATTTTGACGACCCCGTTGTCGCTGGCATAAGCAACAGGATCCGCGTACGAAGTCGCTGGCAGAAGCTAGTTTTTAAATAAAAATGAAATAATATTTTTTTCCTCTTTACAATATTACGGTCCCGGCACATGGGCTTCAAAAAAACGCCGCCACTAAAAAACGCTAGTACAGGACAGTTAGTATAGAAGTATGTATCTGTAAAGATCTTACACCCTAGCACACACTCCATCATGCCAAAATCTCCCAAACGAGGATAAGTAACGAACTCAGGACAAAATCTCACAAAAACACTCTAAGTCCAGCACTTATTCCATTCAATCAAACCTGGCTAATTGCCGTCCAGCGAGCGGGCAGCGGTCATTTCACTCCCGACCATCAGCTGGGCACGCGATCGCATGATTAGAACCTTTGAACAATATATTACTTAAGTAAAAAAACCCCCAGCTAATGGACCTAATAGATTTAGAACAAAATGTAGTCGATACGAATCTAACAGCATATAGAACCAATTACGCAAGAATAACTTTGTTGTGTTATGGTTTTTATGAGTTTTGAGAAAACATATTTCTTTACTCTCGATTTTGTGGCTGAATTTTCAGATGATGTGTAATAAAAATGTGTGATTTTAGGCTTACGTCGTAAAAGCAGATAGTAAAGTTTAATTTTATGCATACCTGTTATTTTATCTTATTAATACTATAAAAGCGAAAGTTTTTGAGTGCGTGTGTGATGGTGTGTAGTTATATGTTTATTACTTTCACTGGCCTGTTGGTCTAGTGTTTTTGGCCCTGACTGCTATGCCGGAGGTCGTGGGTTCGATTCCCACCCAGGACAAATGTTTATGTTTTGAGGACGATCATTTGTTTTGTGTCTGTGTGTAATTTATCTATAAAGTATGTATTTAGAAATATATAAATATGTTTATCAGTACCCATAACACAAGCTCTTCTTAGCATGGGGCTAGACGGCGTTGTGTGATAGTTGTGGAATAGTTTTTACTCGTACTCGTTTTTACTTACTTATCGAATTTAAGGCGAAACTTCTTCACGCTTGAACGGCAGAATGGATTTGGATAAAATTACCACATTAAATACTTTTTATCCCGGGAGTAGGATCCATTGGGACCATTTTCTACTAACACGCGAGAGAAGTTAATGGCACCAGGTAGTTATTTAATAAGTTAAGTTGTTGTTATAAATATAATACTTGTATATTTGATGTACCTACACATAACGTCAGTATAAGTTACGTAATTTTTTTGGGGTTTTGGAGATCAAATAACTTTTCTTTGTTTGTTTTTTTCACTCATGTTCCTTCAACTATAACTCTTTCGATAATTCCACATGTTATTAGTAATCTTTAACAGTGTTAGACTAAACAGTCGATGAATGAGCGCACCATCGTCCCCGCACTAGGATCTTTGACATTCGAACAGAGAATTGCGCGCCCTTTTCACGATGTTATACTTTTAGTTGTAATTAAATGTTTTATGTGTTAAAATTGCGTTTATCTCTAATAACAGATAATTCAATTTCCCTACTAGAATTTTGGTTGACGTTGATCATTTAACTGAACTATACCTACATTACGTAGGCACAACAAAGAAAATAAAAATTAGGCTTAATCCAGACAAAACAATACAGAAATCAAGGTTCACCGTGGGTCCTCATAAGTCAACATTATGTCATCATCATCATCATCATCAGCATTTCCCACTGCTGGGACTCAGGCCTCCTCTCTAGAAGAGGGAATGAGCCGTAATCCACTACGCGGGCCCAGTGCGGGTTGGTGAATGTCACATGTCTTCGAATTTTTAGTTCTAGGACATGCCGGTTTCCTCACGATGTTTTCTTTCACTGTGTTGAGAGCAGTGGTGGTGAAATAAATTACACAAAGTAATGCGCCTGGCTGGGTTCGAATCCGCGACCTACAACTCGTAAGTCGGGGTCATTACCACTCGGCCACCACTGCTCAACATTATGTAAAAAGGTCAAATTCTTTACTTTGCGTAATAAAAAGTGTTATTAGTCTCTGCTCTTCCTACGCAGATTTCAATACAATTTAGATGTCCCTCGGAGGTCATAAAGCGCAGAGCATTCTCTGGAGACTACTTTATTGGTCAAACAACAAGAACTTGGAAGCTTGGGGCACGCACCTTGAACTTAAATGAGTTTAGTTTAAAAACATTATTGTCTCTCCGTTGTACTGGATGGTTATTTAGGAAATAATCGGATTCTTATTTCTTTATTGTACACCATAATTTAACATAGTACACACTAGGGTGGAGCACAAATGTATGGCGAAATTTTTTTTTTTATATTTAGGTTTCTAAGTGCAAGGGTTTTATGCCTTATGTAAAAACATAAAAGTATGCCAATTTTCATAAGAATTAAAAATTGTTTTCTACCTCCGAAACCGCATTTAAAATTTAGAAATTCTTGAAATTACTACTCCTTTTCACATATCTATATTTAGTAGAAATTAAAGGTTAATAGGCGCAAAAAAATACACAATATAATGATCACACAAGTAGTAATGTAATGAATGCAAAATATAAGAAAGTTATATAAAAAAACATACATGTTGAAACATCTTTAATTTGATTGGCTTAAAATGACATTTTGTATCGAATTTAGGCATTTTATCTCTTGATTCCAATTTTGCCCTTATGGCACCTAATCGCGATTTTTTAGTACATTGAGAAATAGCTGCTTCTGTTGTAATCTTTACGGCTCGTTCTACTGCCTGCGTATGACACGGAAGACGCAAAAATGTTATCTGATTCTCACCACCAGACTGAACAATATTAGATATTGTCTGTGTTGACAACGTTTGAAAAATTGGTGGTTCAGTTATCTCTTTTTGCCAGTCTATCATGTCGAAATAATTTGACGCATTAAAATTAATTTCTGGTACATCAAAAAGCCTTGGACTTTGTACGGTACTGCTACGAGCCTTCAAAATACGCCGGGCAGCCAGCTCCCGAATGTGTTTTCGTTCATCAGTTATCATAGCTAATAATAAATTTTCGGCATGCGCGAAATAACCATTCCTTTGAATTACAGTATCTACTATGGATTTCAAATTTTCTGGCAAGTACCGTGATGAAGATATAATCTTGAATAAATGACGGGAACCATCTTTACACGATGGATTATTCTTGATTACAAACCAGGATGGCGCGTATACTTTTATAATAAACGTAGCTAAAGTAATCAAGGCAGATGTCGGGTTTTCAGTTGCGACATAAAGACGCAAAAGTCTATTAGCACGCGTAAGCCAGCGAGCATGAGATAATTTTCCTGGTGACTTGTGTCCTAAATCATCAGAAAAAGTGTCTGTAATAACTGCTGTAACAATTCTATGTAAGTACTTTTGGTCTGTACTCAGATCATTGGTCATTTTCGGTAACAAATCCCCTTCAATTTTTTGGAACTTTACTACAGGAAGTGCTTCGCAATTCTCTAATGCTTTGCCTAATGGACCATTGAAAGACTTTGGTCCTGAAGTTGAACCGTCAAGGTGAAAAAATAAATGTCGTAGAGGCAACTCATTCATATGGAGCAAACAAATTATCCACTGAAGTGGTTTACTCAACTGTTTCTCGAGAAGCCTTATAACTCCCCCATTCTTCCCAGTATTGACATTCGTTCCATCACAACCAATTGCCGTAAGTTTGTTTTGGGAAACACTATGCTGTTCAAAAAATGATTTGATAGAAGATACAATTCCTTTCGCCGTTCCAACTTGCGGTACAACGTAACCTAGGTAAGTGGATTCTGGCTCCTGAATGAGTGAAATATGTTCCTCAACTATTACCTTTCTGTAAGTTCTGTTTCCTTTTTTAATAATTTTCAAAGTTCTGTCCTTTCTTCCATCAAAGTAGAGTGCAGAAATATCCTTGAGGCTTACCTGTTCCACTAACTCCTGTCTCGTCTTGTTTTTTTCTCTTCGTAACTTACTTCTGTCTATAACTTCTACCTCCGACCCAATGTCATGTAATACTGATGACACAATTGCAGCAGCAGCCCTGTCAGATACTCCGTATCTATCACATGTTTTCGATACAGTAGGTAAATTAATGCACGACACTTTTTTCCCTTTCTTTACAGGAATGACAGCTTTAGTATTGCTGGCAGAAGATTCGTTTATTGTAGGCTCATCGTTATCGGAAGAAAATGAAGAGGTGCTGCTGTCTAAATTAACAGGCAACGTACTTACACTAGTAGAGTTATTGGAGCAAAGTTTTCGTTTTAACTTCCGTTCCTGATTTATTTGATTTTTTTTGGTAGTGACAACATCAACTCCGCCAATTATCATTTTACGAGCCGTCCTTTGGTCAATTAAAAAGGCTTGTTCCCGTTTTGGGACCTTCTTTTCTCTTGGACAGGTACAATAGTTGAAATCCTTGCATTTGCAAGCCGATATATCAAAAAGTAACATTTTATTTTGTATAAAACGTTCCATCGTTTGCTGAGAGTTCTTTTTTATCGACTTCAAAAGATTTTTTCGCTTCTCGTGATACGCTTTTAACATCTGAACAATCCTGGTACTGGTAACTATTGGCAAAGATGCCGCTTGCCATATACTTTCGATTTCTGGCACGATTTTATCAGCAATTTCTGAAAATCTGGGCTCTTTTTTGCTTGTCTTCATAATGTGCCGCGTCCATTCGTAATGTTTGACAACATCTTCGTAAGTTGGTAAAACATTTCTCTTTAACTCACAACATTCACCAAATATTGGGCATTTAGAAGCACTGCGTGTTTTTTCCATGTTTATCAACAAATAATATTTTTAGGTTATGTTGTTAATATAATTGCGCGCAACAGTTCACCTCGAAAGACAACAGTGCACTGCCCCGGTCGACCCGCGTACTAATTACGAGTACCTGATTGACATCGCCCCCTTTCCCTGTTGGTACTATTGTATGTTGATTTATATTTTATCATTAAAATAGAGTATATTAGCAATATATTAAGATAGTAAAAAGATAAAATATATCACGATTTAATAGAAATATAATTTCGGCAACTCCTGTCTGAAATCCACTTTTTATAAAAGTTCAATGACCTTTCGGAGGTACTTATACTTATTTTTTTTTAATAATATTTTACAGGTGCATGTTTGAGCTTAGAAAGCATAAACTTTTAATACTTAGAATTATGAAATGCGAAAAAAAAATTTTCGCTCCACCCTAGTACACACACAGTGATTAGAAAATGAATGAAATAATAAAAAAAAAAAAACAAGATAGATCGGATTGGAGTACCTTGGACAGGCAGTCAAGTTGGGTAGATGTAACTTCGAGAAAGAGGTCAACCATCGAATCCGTCTCGGCTGGGCAGCGTGGTATCTTCTCGTCCAATATACCAGTGTCTCAAGACGAAAGTCTATGACCAGTCCCAAAACGTGGTCGCTCATAATGGGCTTTTGAGGTATGCGGAACAACTATCGGGCAGTCGCCCACCAGACAGGTGTTATGGTCTGGTGGGCGACTGTCCGATAATTGGGCTGTCGTATATATTCAAATCGCGCGGAGAACTTTGATTGCGCGATGCAGGATTTCGTAGTTCTTATGTGGCGCCATAGATGTCGCTACAGGCCTCATCAGAAGGCTTACAGTCACCCAAAGGACAATGGAAAGGGTAATGCTCGGAGTTTCCTTGCGTGATCGAATCAGAAACTGAAGATATCCACAGGAGAGCCAAGGTTACCGACATACCTCGAGGAATGGTCCATCATTGATTTCATAATTGTTGATTTTGACAAGTTTGGTAATTTACTAATATAATGGTGTCATTATAACTTTCCGATGGTTAACCACTAACACTCCATTGAAAGAAATGGGATAAAATGGTAATCTCGTACTATAATAACAAATGAATGTTTGACGTATGTGGTAATCTGCAAAAAAATTGACAGTTCTTTTGATCAGTGACCTCTATTAGAACGTCATTGTGCAGTCATTGCTTCGATATTGCTAATCTACTACAACTCTATTACGAGACCATTGACAAAACAGTGATCTATCACTATGAATTTGCTAATAATTTTAGGAAAATGACAATGCGATCAAGTTGGAATGATTTATAAAAATAGCAGACTTGGGCCACTGGTAACAGTTCGAATCGAGCTCAAGTCGTCGACAGCGCGTAGTGTTCCACACACTCCTCAAAGAGATGTCAGCAAGACCATTACCTTAAAAAAGAAACTCGTGCTTCTAGAACGCAAAGGGCAACTGAAAGGCACTGGTGTACTTTTAGTCAGATAAAGTTTGACACATCCTCTTGCTCCGCCCAAGAGAGAGTCATTGAATGATTTCCCACATAAAAAAAAAAAATACCTATGATGGACTATTCATATATTTGTTTAAATTATGTTAGGTATCGATACAATTCACATGTCAATAACTAAGGCCGAGATTAGGGTAAATCCGAACAGCTTTAGGCATTAGGGAGTCTGACCTAGCTCAACCTGGACTTGCCGTAATGTAGATATCACTGGATAAATAGGTACTTATCCGGACAAAATATTGTATTGTGTGGGCTTAGTTCAGCCCATCTCTTCTCATCGCAAATGGTGGCTATAAAAGCTAAATTTTCTATTGGCTTATCTATTTTTACTCATATGATAAAGCTGAAAAGTTTATTTGTTTGAACACGCTAATCTCAGGAAGTACCGGTTCGATTTAAAATAGTAAATTTTCATAAAGTAGAGAAAGTTTGTCAGTGTAACAGAAATGAAATTTGCCCGAGCCACAGGTGAGGGTGTTATGAAGCCAAGTGCTGCAGTGATAAAGCATGTGTTTCAATACGCTTAAGAACTTAACTTCGGGCCATACATCGAAGCAAAGGCTTAACTAGGCGCAAAAAAGCTGGGAATTCTCGCAAAAGTCAGACAGTACTTCACGCCAGAACAGCTGCTCAAACTTTATCAAGCGCAAGTTTGATCGTGTATGGAGTATTGCTCTCATCTTTGGGACGGATCTGCCCGATATCAGCTAGATGCACATGAGGCAATTGAGAGGCGAGCTAGAAGGATAATTGGCGATGATACACTCGTCGAGTCGAGGCTTCAAAGTTTTGAGCATCGACGCTGAGTTGCTAGCTTGTCGGTTTTCTACCGGTTAAATTTCAGGGAGTGTGCGTCGGAATTGCATAACCTAATTCCGCCTAGCCCGTCCCATCGTCGGACTACCAGATGTACGGCGATGCGCCACCGGTACATGGTGGACATCCCACCTACGCGCACTAACGTTTTGAGAACACATTCATCGTGCGTGCAGCTAAGCAGTGGAATTCCTTGCTGGAGTCTGTGTTTCCTGATAGCTACAACCCGGGAATATTTAAGTCAAAAGTGAATAGGTTTCTTCTAAGTAAACGCGTTCCATCGTCGACCACATCGTCGCTTTCCATCAGGTGAGATAGTGGTCAAGCGCGAACCTCATCATCATCTTCCTGCCCTTATCCCGTTTTATTTGGGGTCGGCGCAACACGTTTTTTTCTTCCATTCTGTCCTGTCGCTCGTCACGCTATCACTAACTCCCTTTTCATTCATATCACTTCTCACACAATCCGTCCATCTTTTCTTTGGCCTCCCTCTCCCTCTCCATCCATCCACATGTAAATTCATAACTCTTTTAGCAATATGCGTTTCATCTCTCCTTTTTACATGACCATACCAAGACAAACGATTCCCTTTCAACTTTTCAGTCACCGGCGCCACTTTCAAACTTCCCCTAATATACTCATCAAGCGCGAACCTACCAACAATAAAAAGAAGAAGATATAAATATACGGGGGTTGACCGGCAGTTACTTACGTATCCACACACAATCATTGCATATTTGTATTTGTTTTTTATTGATCAAACATAATAATACCAATTATCTAGTACTGCATTGTTATGTCTCTGTTGACCGGGTATTGTTTATTATAACCGGTGATTAACAATCTCAATTACATGGACGTAATCAACACGGTAGCCTACACATTAACATGAACTAATGTAAAATTATGGTGCAGGCAAATTGAAGCAGGAAAAGTGTACATGCGAGGGACCATGTTATGCATGTCATGATTTTATCTACAATGTTATTTTATTTTATTTATTTATATACAATTTAATAGCTACAGTATATGATTTTTGCTTATAAGGCCTGCTTGCATGATAAGGTCTGTTGTACTGTATGGCTCAGAATGTTGGGCTGTGAAAAAGACGGTATGTAGCAAAGGTGAGAATGTTAAGATGGATGTGTGGTGTGACGAGAATGGATAAAGTAAGAAATGAGTATATTAGGGGAAGTTTGAAACTGGCGCCAGTGACTGAAAAGTTGAAAAGGATTCGTTTGTCTTGGTATGGTCATGTAAAGAGGAGAGATGAAACGCATGTTGCTAAAAGAGTTATGAATTTACATGTGATGGATGGAGAGGGAGAGGGAGGCCAAAGAAAAGATGGACGGATTGTGTGAGAAGTGATTTGAATGAAAAGGGAGTTAGTGATAGCGTGACGAGCGACAGGACAAAATGGAAGAAATAGACGTGTTGCGCCGACCCCAAATAAAACGGGATAAGGGCAGGAAGATGATGAGATGATAGGAACAAAAATTAATTCGTCAGTTTTTGCAGCAAACAAAGAACAATTCGCTTGCTAACAGTGCCAGGGACTCGGGAAATCGGCTGAGTCAAAGCCAAAATGAACAATACCATACAGCATAGAGGCTTTCAAGAACATACATGCGTCTGGAGCGCTCTGGAATCTAAGATAATTTACCTATTAGATATTTGCCCAAGAATCTGTATACAGTAGCGATTTAAGTACACATATATATGTGTATTTAAATAAATACATGCCTACAAATCAAATTGAAATGTCTGTTTGTAGTGTCAAAACAATTTTAATCACTAGTAGATATTTAACGTTATGAGGATTAACTTACTTGTATTTTATTTTTTAAATAAAATCGTAAAATGATTATGATGCGCGATAATATGGGCGACGACGAAGAACACGTGCCTAAAAATAATTTATTCACTCTTGACTGAAAAAAAAACTTTGAAATACGCCTAGGTAGTAGGTATAAGAAAACACAGACTCTGATTGGTCCGTTTGGCAATCCGGGAGTTATTTTTTTTTAGAAAAAGCCCATGGCTTGGCGTGGCAGCATTCTGCTGCCCTTTGCGATCCAGGGTTATGGTGTTTCGAATAATCTCGCAGCCTTTTCCACATATCCCTAAAGAGTAGTCGTACTAGCTATTAGGCCTGTATTTAGCCACACTCCAGGCCGTCAAAGTTGGAATATTAATGAGGCTGTGTCACAAATGCAGAGAGTTTGCGAACAATATGCCGCAGGATCACATTAACTATCGATGTTTGTAGGCACACGCGTTTGTAATTAGTACAAGTGCTATCAATCTGTGATTACTGTAGTTTGTGAGAATATTCTGGATGCGGGTTTAATAGGAGTAGTCTTTTACATAAGAGTTATCTGAGTTTGTATTGGAAGAACCTACCTGTAATACTTCCAATACAAACTTACTTGATTCTGATTTACTCGTCTTTCTCTTAGATTAGATTTAATTTAGGTAATGATTTCATATTTAACATAGTATTTATTAGTTTACTAGCTGCTCCCAGCGGCTTCGCCCGCGTAATAGCAAAAAGTTATCCCAAGGGAACATATTTCCGGGATAAAAAGCATCATATGTCCTATTCCTAATTCCTAATTCTAATTGTAATCAAATTTTTATTCAATTTTGAATTAATTATTGTAATCAAATTGCAATTTATTGTGTATTTAATTTTATATATTATATTTTAATATGAAAATTATTGTAAGCAATTTACACTTTCTTGTTTCCAACTCTTTTTTTTTGTATTACTGTTACAAATCTAATTTGTTAATATTGCGCATAATGTAGTGCATGCTGTGCTTTTCTGTAAGTGATGAGGCGCTTAGACCTAACTTATCAATGTACAAATTACAATGTATTAGCGTACTCATTGTTGAGAAGCCGTCAAATAAATAAATAAATAAAAAATAAATAAATAAATTCCAGGACATTGTTTATCCGTGTACCAAGTTTCATCAAAATCGGTTTCGCCATTTAGGCGTGAAGGCGTAACAAACAAACAAACAAACTCACTTTCTCTTTTATAATATTAGTAAGGAAGTAAGGATAATTTAGCATATATATATATGTATGTAAGTATGTATTTTACTATAATAAGCAACTAAATTAAATAATACTTTATTCTATTTTTAATGATGCATCTAGTATTTGTTTATTGTACACACCTACTACAGTGTTCTCTTTTTAACCCAAACGTTGGCTGGTAGAGAATGCTTTGTTTCATTACGTCCGTTATGTATTTTTAAATAAAACTATTCAAATAAAGTTATTTGCAATTCTGTTATTTAGCATGAATTTAACGTGGAATTTGGTCCTTCATAATGTTTTCTTTAAATAAAGAAAATGTATTTATGATGAAATAATGAAACCTTGCACAAAAAGTGACATTCTGATTGTTTATCTAAACAAAAAAAAAAATAGTTTTTTTTTTGTCGACGGGGAAAATCATCTTTGACGAAACCCGCTCTTGGGTGGAGCGGGAGACAGTGTCAGACTCTTACTGACTAAAAACCCCGCGCCGTTCCTTCTAGCCTTCAAACCGGGGCACGAGCTCCCTTTCGGACAACCCTGTCCCCAGTAGGCTTCGACCCATAGTTTTTTTTTTTTTTTTATCTATATAAACTAGTGCTTGACTACGATCTCACCCCCCATAGTTTCTTAACTAAAGCCTGTTGATCAGGATTTGGAATTTCGCAGGACTCGTAGCATGAAGAGGTGTTGTCTAGGCCCAAAACGCACAGTTCCACAATAATGTAACTATCAAAACCTCCAGCCATTCTGTTCCACTTTCTAGGTAATGTTGACTGAATGCTAAACGGTTTGAACTAGTGCTCCATCTCTAATTACGGCACTGTTGCTCTACTTCAACAGACGCAAATCATGCACGGTCGGCCAGTCACAAGTTTTTGAACCAATTGATTGTTCAAAACCAATTTCACCCCTAGCCAAGTTACAACCGTTTCGCTTGCGTCGAACGCTTCGAGTTGACTTTGCCGCCAATTCTTTTGTTCTGACCACGTGACTGAGCTTTGAGATGACGTGATTTTCGTACTTAATTTCGTACATTTGAAGCTTTCTACTAGCCTTAACTATTGCAGATTAGCAACTTGGCTAGGGGTACATGTCTTAATTGTTGTTTTGGAGGTATAATTGATTATAATATTGTTTTTAACGACCTGTTGTGATGTCAAAAAAAGTCTAAAGTAAGCCTAATCGACAAATTCTTGTTGACATAAAAATGACTGAATTGAAGCAATGCAATGAAAATCCGAAGGTTTAAGTTCGTTTAAAATATCATATTTACTGTTTTCAATAAATGTATTTGCTTTTTCACAAACATCCGCCAACATAATAATATTATGAATATCTGACTAACTCTAAACATCTTGCTTTGCGGATGTAAAGTCAGCAAATAACTTCTTCCGTGCTGGCTGAAGCGAGAGAGAGTTTAAACTTTTACTGACCTGCCTTTTTGTTTCAGGGCCACTGTTTCGAATCCTGTAGTACAGGCAAACTCTAAACATCATATCCAACAATTTAAAGTCATCATCATCATTTCAGCCGATACTGTTGGACATAGGCCTCCCCCAAGCGTCGCCACGACGAACGTTCCTGTGCGTCTCGCATCCATCGGCTTCCCGCAACCTTCACCAGGTCATCAGACCACCTTGTTGGAGGCCTTCAAACGTTGCGTCTTCCGGTACGCGGTCGCCGCTCCAGAATCTTTCGGCTCCAACGGCCATCTGTTCTGCAAGCAATGTGCCCTGCCCATTGCCACTTAAGTTTGGCAATTCTTTGCGCTATTTCGGCAACATTAGTTCTCCTGCGGATGTCTTCATTTTTGATTCGATCACGCAAGGTAACCCCGAGCATAGCCCTTTCCATTGCCCTTTGGGTAACTTTAAGCCTTCTGATGAGGCCCATTGTGAGCGACCACGTTTCGGAGCCATATGTCATCACTGGCAACACGCACTGATCATAGAGTTTCGTCTTGAGGCACTGTGGTATGTTGGACGAGAAGACATCGCGTAGCTTCCCGAACTTAAAGTCAAATGTTTACTTATTTGTAAGCTTTATCTATAGCAAAAGTAACCATGTTTTTCTTAACCATAGTTTTTGTAACAGTTCTTTATTCTTTACAGAATAATCCCCTTCAAGATTACTCTATTCCCATAACCACACACTACAGTTTCAACGCAGTCTCCTCAATATGTACCTACACTCTAAGCTAGAGTTGTAGTACACTTACCACTCAATGCACTCAATGCACCTTTTGACTATTCAACCGTAGAATATTAAGATGCCGCGGTACAAGAGTCTTGACCTATATTTTGCCGATGAAAAATGAGAATCGTATGTCTCTGAAATATTGAAATACGGTTTAGTTTTATAATGTGATATAAACTATCGACGACTTGTGTGACTGTAAATGTATTTTGCAATTTTTGGTTGAATGTCATTTTATGGCTTTACATAGCCATGTCGAATGCAAAGTTACTGGTGGGCCAAAATCATGAAGACCATAAACCGTAGATTTCCAAAAATGGGAGTAAGTTTTGTCGCTCCAACCCTTAGTGTCCCCGTAAACGGGCCACAAAAAAACGTCGCTTCAAGCTTCTTTTTGAGGCGGCCTTTTTTGTGGGTCGTGTGCGGTGGGGCCGCCAAAAAAAAAAACGCTTAAAGCCGCTTCAAGCTTCTCCGGCCACAAGCTGTCGCACTCTTCAGCTGTATTTTGCGGCGACTTCTAGCTTTTTTTTGTGGCGGCGCTTTTTTGACGCCCATGTGCGGGTACAGTAAGTCTACTCTTAAGGGAACCTGGTCTAATAGAACCTGGTCTATTAATTTCTTACTTTTTTGAACCTCTGGAAATCCTTAAATATAAAACAACAAATATTCGTAATAAGGTCCCGTTTTACCATTTGTGTACGAAACCCTAAAAGTCAAACTCAAGCTCAAATTATATTTTGTATTTGCCATAGACCTACAAAGGCACTTATACAACGTTAGAAGCCAGTGCACGGTTTTAATTGGAGAAGTACCGGCAAAAAACTCCATGGTTCGCAGAACATACATGGCCCCTAGGTATGAGGAATCATTTTTTTATTTTCATTATTCTGTATCTACTTGTGCCAAATAGTTTCTTTCCAAAACTGACGTAATAAGTATAAAGATTGCCTTATCAGAAATACCTGAAAAGCATTGAAGAGTGATCTGTCGATCTATCTGAAGAGAAAGCAAAAGTTCATCTCCAAGTATCTTGGCCGTCCTAACCTACGGTGTTCAGACTTAGACGCTCACTGAATCGCAAAAGTTCCATTTTGGAGTATACGAAAGAGTGATGGAATGCAGCATAGGAGTTGTCAGCAACAGGAGAGGCCCATCTGGGTCGAAGCCTACCGGGGTCGGGGTTATCCGAAAGGAAACTAGAGCCCCGGTATGAAGGCTAGAAGGAACGGCGCGGGATTTTTAGTCAGTAAGAGTCTGACACTATCTCCCGCTCCACTCAAGAGCGGGTTTTGTCAATGATGATTTTCCCCGTCGACAGAAAAAAAAAACACCACCATACACCACATTCTGGGCTGCTACTGAAAAAAATCATATGGAAAAACTCAACAACACCTTGTTCAACCCAGAAACCGGACCCACGAAGCAGTAGCACTTACGACCACTGTTAAACGATGCAGTCTAACCAAATTGACTTAAGAGACCTTTTCCCACTAATCTGTCGTCAACGTAAGCATGGCTTAAAAGCTTCTTTTTGTTGGCAACGTGACAAAACAGAGGTAAAGCTTGAATGCTCTGTTGGCTTGCGTCAATTCCGACATTTACACGAATATTTCACAAAAGTTGTTCCAGGAAATACGTGTTATTTTAAAAACCTTAATAGTTATTGCGTCAATCAAAATTAACGTTTCCACGGATTTTATATTTTTAATTTATGAGTACAGTATGAATTGCCGAAGTTTATATGAAAAAAAGCTGATTTTCAGAGGTTTTTACTGGGTTTAGTTATACACAAATTTATGTTTTCATTTCCTTAAAAACCTAGATAATATCCACAAGATATCAGTGTTTAAAAATATTGTAATGATCGAGGATCTTGTTCCGTAGTTCAAAAATAGATGGCGTCACTAGGCTCGCCACTTCGTATGAACATCACTTATTAATTGTTTTTTTTTTACCAGTGACGATGGCGGGATATTAGTGAGACCGCGCACAAGATGATGAAAAAGAACAAAGAGACGAACGGTCGGGCAAAGCTGTTCCACGTTATTATTCTATTTTCACTAATTAAATGATTTTATTGCAATATAATATACCTAACGTAGTACATGCTATGCGAGTATCAGTGGTGTATTGAGCAGTTGTAGTACCTTTGAGGCGAAGTGTGAAGAAAGCGGGGTAAGTGTTTGCGTCTATTTTACAAAAATGGTTCTTTTGTGATCGGGCACGGTTCCAAAATGCTGACGCATTCATTATTGTTTTTAGCTTGCGGAAACGCCCCTGTACCTGGACATTGAACAAGGTCTTCGACTCCAAGGCATATTACAACAGACTTGTAGTCCGACTGACAAAGTGGCAAGCTTCATATTGGCCGCAGTTTCAAGGAGCGATCGGCTTCTAGGCAGAGCCTGCGGACTGGCATTCTCTCTGCCACGGGTTCGATCCCGACATACGCTCATGATTAGATCACATTTCTTATTGCTTTAAGGATCCTAATTTTAGTTGATAAACTGTCATTGTTTAGTTTGTTTTAACTTGTAATCTGTGCGTATATTGTTATACCGATCTTGTTCGTCTTTTATTTAGTTTATCTGGAACCCTGAGCATTACAATATCTAGTGAAAGATGCCATAGTCACGTAAAAGCGGTTGTTTGGAAATGTATTTCGTGTTGACCGCTCAAAAGCATTTATACTGTTTTAAAAAAACAATATTTTGTACTAAAAATACAGTAGCACGTAGACCCAGGATCACATAAATGAATCAAATGTAAAGGAGACTTACAACTCTGCTCTCTATGAAGCGATCAGAGCGAGACGCGAGCATCGACACTAATGAAAACAACATCAAAGCGGCACCCATCCCAATACTGAAATTCACAAGGCTGGTCTCAAAGGGTACGAACCGATATTCCTAGTACCAACAAGATTGTCGAATGTTGGCTCTCATATTTTGCTTGTGGTACACACACCACTGCTCTCAAAACGGTAAAGGAAAACATCGTGAGGAAACCGGTATGTCCTAGTACCAAAAAATTCGAAGACATGTGACATTCACCAACCCGCACTGGGCCCGGGTGCTGGATTACGACCCATTCCCTCTCCTAGAGCGGAGGCCTGAGTCTCAGCACTGGGAACATCAAAAAAGCTGATGATGATGATGATAAGACACACATGTATTTATGTACCTAATTTGATAATACTCAAAATTTAAGATTTGGCTCATATGTGACGGCTTGGTTGGTGCAGTGGTTTAGTCATTGGCTGTTGCGTTGCGTGTCGCGAGTTATATTCCCGCATGGAACAAATATTTGTATAGCCTTGAGATAGTTGTTTCTGGTCTGAGTGTCTCGTTTATGTGAGTTTATTTGTGAACGCATTCAGGATGCATGAGTAATTCGTAATCAAGGGTTTCTAAAAATAAATATTATGATAAAGCCCTTTTTTTTTCAGTGGGTACAAATCATCTTATGACAACCCCCGCTCTTGGGTGGAGCGGGAGATAGTGTCAGACTCTTACTGACTAAAAACCCACCCCGTTCCTTCTTCATTCCGGAGCACGAGCTTCCTTTCGGATAACCCTGGCCCCAGTAGGCTTCGACCCAGCTGGGCCCCTCCTGCTGCTGACAACTCCTTGAAGTGCGCGGGAACAGTGCGCGCCGTCGACGTCCTGGGCTCGGTCCGGACAGTTACCGGACGATCGGACAGCGAGCTACCCATGGCTCGACGTCTGCGAGCCCGCGTCCACGGTGGCCGGAAATCGGGATCGGAATCCTGGCGGCGGCGGCCAAGGCCCGGATCATAGAGCCTTTCATCATCATATCAGCCGTAAGACGTCCACTGTTGGACATAGGCCTCCCCCAAGCGTCGCCACAACGACCGGTCCTGTGTGTCATAGAGCCCTTATTCAAGTTTATTTAGATTCAGCGCAGTTAGTCTCCAATACATCTCTGCCGATATCTCACTAGTTACCTTTTCTGTAATCATAAAACTAGAAGACAAACCATCCAAAGTTTCTTGTCTATACGTGAATATGAATAATCAGAACTTTTCTCACGAAATATTTTCAGTTTAAAAACCTTTTTTTTTCGTCGGAAATCGTTAAATAACCTCTAGGCGGCACTGAGGCGAGTTTAATTAAACTTTACTGATTGAAACCCACCTGTGTTTTTTCTGTTGCCGTTACGTCCCACGGCCCCGGTAACTCTTTCGAACAATCCCACATAGATTTAAGACCTAACTTCCTGCTAACATATCGCGAAAGTATGTATGTCTGTGTTTTCGGCAGCGTTCGGGAAGCTACGCAGTATCTGCTCGGGATTTTCTTGCGTGATCGAAACAGAAATTAGGATATTTGCAGGAGAACCAAGGTTGCCGCCAAACTTAAGATGCATTGGGCAGGGCACATTGCTCGCAAAATAGATGTCCCTTGGTGCCGAAAGGTTGCAAGGCCTCCTACAAGGTGGGCGGATGATCTGGTGAAGGTTACGGGAATCCGATGGATGCGAGACGCATAGGATCGTTCGTTGTAGCCACATCTGGGGGTAGGCCTATGTCCAACAGTGGACGCATATTGGCTGAAATGATGATAATGATGATGATGTGTGTATCCGGGTGTTTATTACTCTGACGCAAAAAAAATAATTAGTTAATGAATTTCGATGAAACTTAGTACACAGCTAGACCTAGAATAGCACATAGGTGACTTTTATCCCGAGCGTATGTTCCCTATATCCTACTATGTCGAGGCCGGTGTTTCCTAGCTGACTACCCTGAGAAGAAACACCGAAACAAACTCAGGGGTTAAAGTCTCTTTTAAAGTCCTTACAGTAAATATGTAATGGCCAAATCACATGAGAATCATGCCGATTCGCCTGAGATGGTCTTTTGAAGACAGCAGTGCGATTCTGTAAGACTTCATTCTAAACTTCGCATCTGAATCCGCCGTGAGTTTCTTGATTGGCATTCTGAAACTCGGTTGATAATTCGAATCTACACTAGCGCTGCTCTTGCGAGCGTGTTTGCGAGTTGAACTAAATTGACCGCGTAATTTTGACAGATAAAGTATGAGATGACGTAAGAAGTGGCATTCTATAAGGTAATTCCGCCGTCACTTCGACGCTCACTTCGTACTCGAACCCAAAGATTTTATATATCCTAGTACTAGATTGACTACGACAACCTCAAAAGCGTACCTGAAAAGGAAAGTCAGAAAGAGTCCTGTCATCTCGTTCTACTAGTGTGTCCAAACACTAGCTACATACTACGGGACAATTTTGCTCAAAAGTTAGTTAAAGATATTTTTGATACATCAAAATAGACATGCACTTACCAAAAGGGAACAGAGTTTTCTCTGTAATGACTAGGAAATAGCTAATGTCCGTATATATTATAATAGTAATATCCTCTTATGCGAGTATGAAATACCTATACTGATAAAAAAAATGCCTAATGTGTGTGTACCTACGTAAGAAGACCACTTCTGAACGGCTGCACCTATCAGAATAAGTATGTCTGAAAGAAAAAACTAGTTAGTTTATAATAAAACTAATATTAGTCTTTTATTTTTACTTTATTAAAAATAGACTGATGCGTGACATAAAATTGTACATTTTTTATTACGTCAAATTGCACGTATTAACTAACAAATAAACAATAAATAATACATTAAATAAATGATCCTCGACTGGCTTATAAATTTATTTATACTAACTACTACTACTAATTATTGCCGATGCCCATTAGCGCCACAGGGAATTTCCGAAAGGGAAACCATGGTCCTGGAACACAAAGGGCAACTGATGGACACGGATAGATTTATTTAGTATAAACCTCAAATAACTTGTCCCGCTCTAGAATGGAGCGTAAGGCGCTCTACCTTAGAGCACGATAAGTTATTGGAGATTTTACCACATCAAAAAAAGTCTCCTACTATGTTCGTTTGTCTATATCTGTTTGCAATCAACTCAAAAACTACTAAATGGATTTTTTAAAACGGATGAACTTACAAAAGGGTATATAGATGGAATAGAATTAGGTTTTAGTGTTGATTTAACTTGACATCTTCAGACTTAATGTGGCAACCACAAATAAAACTGTTGCTGAAAATAAAAAAAATTAATGTCACAACTTCAAAGCCACTGTTGCTGATGATTCTCGTTTCTTGGAAATCTACAACAAAACATAAAAATAATATATTACTAGTAGTTAACGGTTAAGCCACATACATGCAGCATTGTGTGTGGCATTTATTAGGGACCTACCTAAGGACTAAAGTTAAAGACAGTAGACTATGATTTAAAATGAATATAATTCTCGAATGTACTATATCGATGTGGGGAAGATTTTGGAGCGCACGCGCGTCGTTTTAACAAGTGGTCACAGATAACTATACACTGAATTGGTCCGAAGACACGTCCCGCATGCCGCACCTCTGGCCGCCACTGCTCGCCGCTTTCCGTAGTGTCATGAGAGCAGCCGAAGATCGCCGAGCGGCCAAAGGCGCCCGATCAAACAGAAAAGATAAAATTAGTAAAATTGGTACGCGCTTGATTAATTAAAAAAAAAAAATTGAGCCTTCTCAGATATTTAGAAATTTGCTTATAATAATATAAAACTTGAACAGTAGACAATCGAATTTTATAAAATTTTGCACCCAGTCAAAAAAAATTCAAAACTATGTTTGTTGTCACCCTACATAAATATTTTGTAAACAAAACAGAAAACTTACCAAAAAAATGAAATTCCACAACCAGGATACCCATCGCTATTGCGAAACTTTACACAGCATCGTTTTGAACATCTTGCACACTTTATACTTTACTAAACATTGAGATAAAAACTTGTAACAATTAAAAATACAAGTTTAGTCTTATGAAGCATCAGCCATATTGTTTATTGATGTCAAATTCTGTCAAATTGAAACCTCCTAAATGTTGCCTTTCATAATTTGAAAATTACTACGAATACCTACTAAATCTAAATGAAATCATCATTAAATACAAGAAGAATGCGTATAAAATTTCAAGAAGCAATATTTAAAATAAAATATTTAGTTGCAATTCATTTTATGTTGCATAAACCTATCAACATGCATGAACACGGACTATTTAACGATAACTGGAACAATCTAAAAACTACCATCTGTTTCTTATTTTTTTCTGGTAGTATGTGAGAAAGGGACAGAGAGGATTTATCTCAGTGTCTTGCTCCAGGCCATTTTTCCCTTTTGCGTGTCAATAACACACATGAACTTAATGCTAATGAGAATAAAGAACACTTTAAAGAGTATCATATTTCTTCGTAGTCAATCTAGTCTACTCTAGTAGAATATATAAAATCTTTGCTCGAACCCGATTCAAAGTGTCAAATTAAAAGCATCTATTTTACGAGTGAAAATAGAAGAAATCATAGTTAAATAGTGTTTAAATAAAGTTTTTAAACACACTTTAAACCAAGATTCGTCGCACATTTTAAGTGGTTTGCTTTAAGGAATGATAAGTGGTTCTAACATATAAAAAAGCACTGCTAATCTTAGTCCACTGTTTGTATGTTTTGATAGTGCCACTTATACTATTTAGGCATAAACTCTACCAGAGTTTCAACCTGAGCCGACGGTCGGTGAGAGGAACGTGTTTCATTTGGACTGAAACGTTGTTGTTGTTTTAGAAAACAAAATAAACACTTCTTTTATTAATATTATTTTTGAACTTTACAACCAGAAATATAAAACTACTTCATGATTATTTCACAATTATTTTTGGCACTGAACGATCAAAAAACAAACAACGTAAACTAAACAAAACAATACAACGCACTACGCATTATACAACTTCAACGCATAAATATTGTCCACAGATTACTAATGATATTATCTGTCAGTATTTTTTTTTAGTAAGGTAAGCATAGATTATATTCACGGCACGAACTTAGAGTTTTCTGTTTTTTTTTTACTTATTAGCTGCCTCAAATTCCTTTAAATAAGATATTTTAGTTTAAACATCTATAATAGCTAAAATTCTGTGTCAAAAACTGGTAAAATAAAAAACCGATAAATCTCAACTTACATTTAGTTGAGTGTGGTAATCACTAGTACAGTAATGGTCGCTTCGGAGCTCACTTCACTTCGCAAGTGCCTAGGTGATGCTTACAGAATGCAAAATCAAGGTCGTTTTGAACCTTATGTGAAGTGAGAGTGAATAGCGAAGTGAAATGCGAGTTGTTGTCTGAATTTTACAGAATCGACGTACAGAACCATTCGGATTTGAGTGGACTTGTCTAGTCAGTGTAAGCATTTGTCAGAATTTGCAAAGCTCAACTCAGGACTACTAAGGGGCTCAACGACTTGACGAACAATATTAAAGAAATGACATTTGGGTAGGCCTTAGACTTTTTATACTTGTTCTTGATTTCGTGATGTTTATGTTATGAAATAAAGAACAATTCTCAGTCAGTGTAAGCATTTGTCAGAATTCGCAATGCTCAACTCAGGACTACTAAAGAGCTCAACGACTTGACGAACAATACCAAAGTAATGACATTTGGGTAGACCTCGGAAAATACTCAAATTGTCAGACATAGCGTTAAAAATAATGAAAAGGAAAAGAAAAAAAAAACAATTAACATAGTCCTCACATTTAAAAT
Source organism: Mythimna lalbum (assembly GCA_949319445.1). Taxonomy (NCBI): domain Eukaryota; kingdom Metazoa; phylum Arthropoda; class Insecta; order Lepidoptera; family Noctuidae; genus Mythimna; species Mythimna lalbum. Next base: position 7,309,680 of record OX439351.1, on the reverse strand, counting down.
AATAAAAGAAAATATATAGTTTACAAAATACTTATTTCGCGAGCGAAGCCACTGGCAGCAGCTAGTAATACTGAAAATACTCGTACGAAAGTAAGTTTGTTACCTATTCACGCCTACACAGCAGTCCGAGCATCATGGAATTTTGAATATACGTTATCAAGGGTATAGAAAAGGTCATCAAGTACCTTTCATCCGGAAAAAGTACCGTTCTCTTGGGAAAGAACAATAACTTTCGACTTTCACGATTACTTTAGGACGCTAGATGGCGCCACGTGTCTTTTAACATCAATTTTTGTTAGTTATAGGTACGTAGCTAGTGTGCTAAAAGGTAATTTGTAAAATCTTTAATCTACACTAATATTTTAAAGAGGGAAAATTTCTATTTTTGTGTGTATGTTTGAAATGAAAAAACTCAAAAACTACTGCGCCGATTTCAAAAATTCTTTCACTATTGGAAAGCTACATTCACCCTGAGTAACATAGGCTATATTTATTGTCCGTGCGAAGCCGGGACGGGCCGCTAATATAATATACAGGGTTATTCGTAAAACACTAGCAACCTCTTAGGACTATATTAAGAACATCATAAACAACAACTTTTGTTCTATGACATTTCAAAAAAGTATCATATTTTAGTTCCTCAGATTTACATACAAAAACATTTAAATTGAACGTTTTAAATGTTACGAAGTCTATGCTATGGTTTATCAATTTTCTAGTGTGATGAGTATACGAAAATGATGCGAATGTTTATATGATAGTTAGGTGTGATGACAATGTTTCGGAAGCCTGCTTACTATTACTACAAGAACAGTGTGGAGGAGACGTAGCTAGGTACAGCAAAATACAGAGTTGAAATGAGTTAGATAGAACAACGAAATCTTGAAGGTTTGTTTTTGGTAAATGTATTATTATATTTTGTAAAAAGTCATAGAACTAAAGTTGTTGTTTATGATGTTCTTAACTAGCACCTAAGAGGTTGCTAGTGATTTACAAATAACCCTGTATAGTATTAAAAAAGTGGTTGTATCCTTTATCAATAATTAAATAATTTACTTACTAAATTTGACACTGGCTAAATGCACAAACTTTGCGAAGCCAAAGAAATAAAATAGAATATATATTTTGAAAGTGGATGGAAAATGTCAAAAGTCAATAAAGAGCATCGTTACAATACGACGGTATCAACGTCATTATCATTAAGAAGGTACGAGGGTCGGCAAAGAGGAATGAAAGCTTTGACACGGTCCACGAGGCTCTTGGCTTTGATATCAAACGCCGGCCCGCAATGGATCACTTGGTCTCGCCTAATATACCTAGGGATATATATTATATCCCTTTTCTTACACTCCATAAAATCGGTCGAGAGTTATATGAATCAAGCTTAAGGTAGGCCGCAGTTACGTTATTTTGATGATGTTAAAATATATTTTTGATAATTACAACATTCGAATGCTATGGCTCGGAGTTTCCTTGCGTAATCATATCAGAAATGAAGATATCCGCAGGAAAACCAAGATTACCCACATATCTCGAAGAACCGCCAAACTTAAGTCCCAATGAGCAGGGCACATTGTATGCAGAACAGAAGGTCGATGGGGACGAAAGGTTCTGGAGTGGCATCGGGTACCAGAAGACGTAGCGTGCTACAAGGTGGAACAATGATCTGGCCAGGGTCGCGGGAATCCGATGGATGCATAATGCTCAGGACCAGTCGTTGTGGCGATGCTTGGGGGAGGCTATGTCCAACAGTGGACGTCTTTGAGCTGATACGATGATCAATAAATGAGATTTTAACAAAATAAATAACTAATTTTAAGGTATGTCGTTGAAGTCTAAATAATTAAAAAAATAATCCAAAAGCAATGTGTTAGAAAAAATGCTTCTATCAAGCATTCCAATCTAAAGCGAGTTCTGAATGCGATGCATTTGACGACCTAAACTGAACTGTTAAAGGGATGGAGCTTTACAGGGTGTATAGCTCGCTCGCATGGCTATACTTACTTCATCATCAGCCTTTTTTAATGTTCCCGCTGCTGGGAATCAGGCCTCCTCTCTAGAAGAGGGAATGGGCCGTAATCTACCACGCGGGCCCTGTGTGGGTTGGTGAATGTCACATGTCTTCGAATTTTTGGTTCTAGGATATGCCGGTTTCCTAATGATGTTTATGTATGTTCGTCAAGTCTATGAACAGTTAACTAAAATAATAAAAACTGATCTCGTAAAAAGTCTTGAAAGATTTTAGTTCGATAAAGTTGAAAAAGTTTCAACGAACGTAGTGCCTGAGGGTTTTTTTGTCGGTATTATATTAGACAAGTTACTATGAATGTTTATAAAACCATTATATGTTTAGCTATAATAATAAGTATATTATAACTATGTAAATTAAACAAACGTACTTAACTAATTAAAGCTATATGTTCATGTAGCATTGCCCTCATCATGAGCCTTTTTAATATTCCCACCGCTGAGACTCAGGTCTCCTCAGCATTGTTTATTTATTTATTTATTTATTTTATTCTTCATGCACAAAAGAGTACAAAGGCGGACTTAATGCCTTAAGGCATTCTCTACCAGTCAACCTTTCGGTGATGCAGAGACAAAGAACCTACTGACATTGCCATACAACGTGGCAATCCCGCCAGTCTTTTAGGCACATTCTAATGTTTTGACGCCATATTTTAGTTAGAGTTTTCACATTACGTTTATGTATCCAAGTCGGCGACAGTGCGTAGGGTTCCACGTGCGGCTTTAAGAGTTGTCAGCAACTGTAGGGGCTCAACAGGCTTGAAACCTGCTGGAGCCATGGGTGATGCGAAAGAGATCCCCGAGGCCCTGGAACAATGGCAAAGAACCAACAGGAGTAGGTTCTTACTCAGTACAAATTTGACACTCCCGCGGGAGAGATGTCATTTAGATAATTTGATTAGTAAAGTGTTTGTATTTTTCTTGTTTTGTCTTTTAATTAAGTAGATACAAAATACATTGAAAAAAAACTTTTTACAAAAAAAATATAACCGACTTCAATGATAAAAAACACTGAAAAGTATCAAATAACTTTAATTTTGGAAGTCGGTGTTTCTGTAATAGTTTAGTCTCTTCGTTATTTAACACCGACTTCCAAAATTAAAGTTATTTGATACTTTTCAGTGTTTTTTATCATTGAAGTCGGTTATATTTTTTTTGTAAAAAGTTTTTTTTATTTTACACTTTTTAGTTATGGTACCACCACTAAAAAGTACCCCTCAGTCAAACTTAAATACCTTATAGTCAGAGCGCATCTCATAACGGTTCTAATAATCCCAAACACGGTTAGATTACATTAATTTACCTTTCGGCTTCATCATCAGATCAGTTCGATATATCCTCTCCCCCTCTTCTTTCAAACAGTCATTAAACTAGATGCTGGAGAGGGAAAGGATATATCGAACTGATCTGATGATGAAGCCGAAAGGTAAATCTTTCAATCAGTCATTAGACTAGATGCTGATAATCCCGGCTGTAGCATCAGGCCAATTTATGTCAACATTGCAATGTACTTAAAATTTAGTCCTGTTTAAAATGAGCCCAAACACGACTACGGTGCTGTAATTTCAAGGTTTGTACTTTTCCTGATGCTCCTGGCTTCAGCATCAGGTCTCTATGTACCTCGGTGTTCTTTATTAGCAGTACGTTTATCCACACATCGAGCCGTTTTCAATGAGCCTAAACTCGATATATCTGCTGTTTGTTGTCGAGGACTTAGGTACTCTGCAGACTATCCTGACTGCAGCATCAGGTCATGACTTGATGATCATGAGACCAAATGTGGCAAATGCCCTATCAAACATCAAAACAATTTACTAAAACAGTCCTTGCCTGTTCGAGTAACTTCTTACTGTTAAGGAGTTGTACCTTCCATCATCAGCCCAGCTACCTGAAATGGTGACGACCATACGCAAATACACAAGATACTTCATAAAATATGCGAAAATCAATAAGTGAGCCTATAAAATTTGAAGGTTGCCCTCGATTTCTCCAAGATCTCATCATCAGATCCTAATTTGGTGATAATGGGACCACCTCAGAACTATCTCCTTTCGAACAAAAAAAGAATTTTGAAAATCCGTCCACATTTGGGGGAGTATTCGACGAACAAACATACAAGAAAAAAAAAAAAAAACATACAAACAGCCGAACGTAGTACCTCCTCCTTTTTGGGAAGTCGGTAAAAATTAAAAGATTAAAATATACATAATAAAAAATAAAATAAAAGTTTATGATCTGTGTGTGTCTACCTTCCCTCGTCGTTTGTCATGATTACGTAGATTTTGGTTTCATTCCTATTGAGGTCAAATTACGTTCAAGTTATGGAAAAGCTAACCAATAATTATGAAAACAGGCCATTTTTATGTTACTAAGAAAACGTTTTTCTTAGTAACTTCTACTAGATTTTCGTTCAACTTTAATCTTCTACTTTCTATGTATTTTTAAGAAACAGATCCTTTGAGGATGAGTTTAGCATGTTAACATAAAACTTAAGAACTTTGTAGCTAAGGAAAATATTAGCCAATTAGGGTTTAGCTTTAGGAAAAAGGCAATTTTTATGTTATTGTAAATATGTTACATTAAGTCTCTGAACACATTGGGTATTTTGTGTTTCTTAAAGTGGTTTTAAATATTACTTCCTACTACAAAGAGAAGCTTAAAATAATAATAATTACAAACGAATAAAAAAGGGCTGAAAAACGGGGAAAACTCAAAGGGCATCAAAAAATTCGTCCACATCGATGTTAATGGGAAACGTGCCCAAGTAAAATATAAAATTCGAGTCTCGTTAAGATAATATTTTGTTGTTAATTAAAAATATATTGCAAATTGCTTGCAGGAAAAGTGGGACTCAAAATAACGAATGTCATTTATAATTTTGACTCATGTAAGATTGACAAACATTTCAGCCACGTGCCTAATAATGATCTGATATAAATATGATAAAATATTCCATTTATACAGTTCTCTCAATCCCTACTTATATAATTCTATACAAAATAATCTACATCCTCGTTCCATGTCACACAGCCCTTTGAAACTCCTCCATGAGGGTTCGAGTTGGAAAACACGACAGAACTTTACTCAAGTATAATTTAAACTATTCCAATATATGCGAACTTACTTCTAACTGTTCTAAGAGAATGGGAATATTTTCCATACGGATGTGCGGAATACAATACGGTTATCTGAGCTTTTCCACATGAGCGGCGCGTTGGCCGGGCCAAAGGGCACAATGGAACTAGGCAACGAGCTACTCCAAGTGGGTATATTTCGCATTTTCTAAGCTCGGTTTGAAAGGGGTTTTAGATTCTGTTCGTTTGTCAGTTGGTTGAGCTATTTAATCATTGTAAAACAAAGTATAATGTTTATTTGTTGGTGCGTTTCTAAGCTGTGAATATTGAGCTTTAATATCTTTACTATACAACTTGTACTCAATGTTGTGATGGCCCAGTGGTAGGGCTTCTTATGAGTGAGGTTGCTGGTTTGAAATCGGGAAAGTACCAATCGTGTATAAATTACTGCTCTCATCTTTGGGATAGGTCTGCAAAATGCCAGCTTGATGTACAAAAATCGATTGAGAAGCGAGCTAAGATGATCATCTGCAACCAATAATGCTTGTCGAGTCAAAACTCCAAAGTCTTGAGCATCGACGCCGAGTCGCTACCCTGTCGGTTTTCTATCGTTTGCATTTCGGGAGTGTGTAAATGAACAATTTAATTACAGGTAGTCAGATGCAAGAAAACTCTGATCATCAGTCTAGCCATCCTTTTGCTCCATGTGTAACAAATAGGTATACAATCGCATCCGGTTAGATTGGAAGCCGACTCCAAGCTAGTTAAAAAAAGAGTAGGAGATGGGTCAATATAGTATTTATGATATGGGTACTGTTTATCTATACTTATAAAAAATCTGTAGAAGTTATTAAAAAGTCGCACATTCAATGTATGAAATGCATCACATGTATGAAATCGACGTAGATAACTAATCTAGCTCAAAGAACTTAAAAGACTCGAAAGGACTCAAGAGGACTCGGGAATCATGTGACTAACGAGTCCTAATCTTGAAACTCTACTAAAGTCTTGAAAAGAAGACTAAATAACTCGAGTTTCTTACAACACGAATTAAAAGTGTGTCTAACTTGATATATATTACTTAGGCTTTGTTTCATAACAATCGATTGAAAATATCGAAAGATATACTCATTGAATGTTAGGCAATACGAAGTTTGCCGGGTCAGCTAGTCTGAAATAATTTTTACTATTATAAATGCTAGGGTGATGATACAACGTGTAGGTATTTATATTAAAGTTGTTTGATAATAACAGCTGCATAAATATGCAAAGCTAAACGATGGTCCGTAGATGTTGATCATTTTAATATAGTGAGAATACTCTTTCCGTCTTATTACAAAAAAAGCCTTAGTATTCAGTACAAGAGTTGTGGCATGTCTAACGTGTCTTGTTTGTGTCAATTATTATAATTATATTTCAGTTTAATACAAAATCCATGTATTAGAAATATTTAAATATTCTAATCTTTCAGCCACGTCGAGTGAATCATAATAATATCCATTTTTAACCATTTTTATATGTTTATGCTTTTGCCCGCGCGGGCAAAAGCTAGCAACAGTAGCTTCGCTCCCGCTCTTCCCTACTCTACCCTACTTTACCCTACTCTACCCTACTCTACCCTACTCTACCCTACTCTACACTACTCTACCCTACTCTACCCTACTCTACCCTACTCTACCCTACTCTACCCTACTCTACCCTACTCTACCCTACTCTACCCTACTCTACCCTACTCTACCTTACTCTACCCTACTCTACCCTACTCTACCCTACTCTACCCTACTACTCTACCCTACTCTACCCTACCCTACCCTACCCTACCCTACTCTACCCTACTCTACCCTACACTACCCTAATTTTATTTTTTTACCATAAGAACTTTATCTTCACAATAACAATCACAACAAAAAAAAAATCAGCCACATCGGTCAAGCCGTTTTCATGCCATGTCGTGACAACGGAAAACGGGGCTCATTTTTATAATATAGAAGAAGACATACATTTTTATACATTTTTATGTATAAACAATAGTATCGAAGTTAGTACTATAGTTAAAGTAGGGGTATCGGCGGTCTAACTTTAATACCTTAGATGGTTCAGAAACTAGGGAAGAAATTCATTACAAATACCTAAATTTAATACCTAAATTCCAAATTAAAAACCTACCTTTTAAATATAGTAACAATCCAGGAACTAGACGACATTTAGACCGCGTTTTGGAATAAGACGGCTTGTGTCGGCAAACACGTTAAATGTTATATTTTTGTCAGTCGTTACGAGTAGTCAGAAGCTAAGAAATCTGTGCCCCTAGCCAAGTTGCTAATCTGCAATAGTTAACGCTTGTAGAAAGCTTCAAATGTACGGGAATAACATCGTCTCAACGCTCAGTCACGTGGTCAGAACAAAAGAATTGGCGGCAAGGTCAACTCGAAACGTTCAACGCAAGCGAAACGGTTGTAACTTGGCTAGGGGGGCTGGTACCAGTCTTGCCGACGGGTATGGTGTTACTTACATAGCCAGTCGCTCCATGTAAATACTCAATAGTATTCCATGTAGAATACGCTTGGTAGAATTGATAAGGCGCTCGGCACTTTTTTTTAATAGCCTATAACTGTCCCACTGCTGGGCAAAAGCCTCCCCCAACTTCTTCCAGGTATTCTTTTTTTGAGCTAACCTCGAACCAGTCCCCGCGGTAGGCATCCAGGTCGTCTCGCCAGCTCTTCCTAGGTCGACCTCGGCGGTGTCATCCATCTTCAGGTACCCACTTTGTGGAAAGTCTTGCCCAACGGTCAGAATGCATGCGACTGATGTGACCCACCCAATCCAATTTTAGCCTAGCAGCCTTTTTTTCTACGTCTATAATACCCTCTTTTGACGCTCGGTACTACGCTCTCTTTTTTAGATATGTAGGTTAGCTAGGTTAAGTCAATAAATGGAAGCATAGGGAAGTATGATTTTAACAAATATAGGTTTACCCTTAAGATTGAATTTGGAGGAACGTAGTTGCTACTTACTACTGAAACATTGAAAATAAGTTCTGGGAAAAGTTTTAGGAAATACATTAATAAGAATGGAATAAAAAGGTAAACTTTCTAACAAAATAATTCTTAGAACTAATTATATTTTTTAATGTATAGATAGTTTTTACTGTAGGTAATTTTTTTTCTACCCACTCTAAGCTCTATTTTATATAACCAGAACCACTTTAATTGTAAGAATTCGAGATTCATTTTATAGGTTTCATGTTCTTCCCTATCTAAGGGTAGCGCTGCACACGGGCCACAAAGGCAGCTGAAGCGCGCGACTGCCACATGTGTCTGGTAGCTACTGCTGTTTTTAACCCACACGAGCAGTATCATAATGGACTCAAACGGTTCAAGAAGGTTTAAATGAGCGAGTGAGGTGTGACGGCGTTTAGTGACCGGTGCGTGCCGGCGTCATCCGTGTGCGGCGAATCCATAAAGGTGAAATATATGGAAATTATAGGAAGTATGTCGGTGGCAGCGTTTTGTGGTTGTGGATGGTGGCTCGTCTGCGGCGATCCTAACGTTTAATGTTGACAAAATACACCCACACTAACACCAACTTAAATAAATATAACTATCCGGTAACTGTCCGGACCGAGCCCAAGACGTCGACGGCGCGCACTGTTCCCGCGCGCCTCAAGGAGTTGTCAGCAACAGGAGGGGCCCAGCTGGGTCGAAGCCTACTAGGGCCAGGGTTATCTGAAAAGAAACTCGAGCCCCGGTATGAAGGCTAGGAGGTACGGGGTGGGTTTTAATCAGTAAGAGTCTGAGGCTATCTCCCGCTCCACCCAAGAGCGAGGTTTGTCATTGGATGATTTTTGCCCACCGTAAAAAAAGAACCTAAATTAATAAAATTTGTTACATAATAAAAGGGACCAAAAACTGCGAGAAAATATCGCATTGTCCTATTCCTACCAAGCCTGCTATGCGGTTGCGTGGTTTCATTTGAAAACTCGCGAGACCACAGATTCGCTCGGTTGGACGCCACAAAAGTCTGCGGGAGATGATCGCATGTAGTAAGGTTTTAAATAGAAAATGTACGAAGCCTCATAGAATTTAGAGTTTTAAATTAAATTTTAATTCTTTTTTTTTGTTCAGATTAAGAAAGGTTTTTTTTATTCATAAGCTTTCAAGCGTAAGAGAACCATCTCACTCGATGAAAAGCAACGAAAGTAGACGACGAAACACGCTTTTTTTTTACGGTGGTCAAAAATCATCTTATGACAACCCCCGCTCTTGGGTGGAGCGGGAGATAGTGTCAGACTCTGACAGACTAAAAACCCACCCCGTTTCTTCTAGCCTCTTCATACCGGGGCTCAAGCTTCTTTTCAGATAACCCTGGCCCTTGTAGGCTTCGACCCAGCTGGGTCCCTCCTGTTGCTGACAACTCCTTGAAGCGCGCGGGAACAGTGCGCGCCGTCGACGTCTTGGGCTCGGTCCGGACAGTTACCGGACGGTCAGACAGTGAGCTACCCGTGGCTCGACGTCCGCGAGCCCGCGTCTACGGTGGCCGGAAATCGGGATCGGAATCCCGGCGACGGCGGCGAGGGCGTCGTTGCCTGATACGGTCGGCCTCCTCTTTTGCTAGCATTACTGCTTCACAGAAGGAGACGACCGTCTGCCATTCCTGACGATGAAACACGCTGGCCTAGAAGTAACCAAATCACTCTAGACTCGAAAGAACCCCAGGTTTAAACTATCAAGAAACATAGACTCCACGCAGAAAAGGGAGGTTTTTTGATGGCGATTGCGTACTGGTAGCTCAAAAGCTTTCGACAACGAGAACGAAAGACCGCGAGAATTTACGGATTGTTAGGAGCACAAGACCATTAAATAGATAACAACACTTGTAGTGGGATTTATTTTTATTTGGGAAGATCATCCAAAGACACATACAGCTTTTGGGCGGAGCCAGCGGTGTCAGACTGACTAAAAGACTTACTGACTAAAATCTCACTCCTGTTCCTTCTTTGCCTTCGTCCCAAGGCCCCAGTGGGCTTCGACGCTGCTGGGCCCCTATGGTTTGCTGACATCTTCTTGAGGCGCGCGTGTACTTGGGGTTGGTCCGGACGGTTACCGGACGGTCGAACGGCGAGCGCCGACGCTTGGAGTGGTCTACCTCTACCAGTCGAACGTCTGATAAGAAGTAAATTAAATTTTCCTAAGAATCTTTGATTATGTTGTGACTCTGTTCTAGCTAACAGAGCGCTAGTAATGGACTGAACAAACGACCTCTTCGTAGTCACTACTTCATCCCAAAGCTGCCTCTACCTACCTACAAACAAAAACCACGCAGTGAATCGTATCCCAAAAACAATAAAACCACTTTTATAACAAAAAATAAAAACAGTTAAAAAGACGATCTCACTTCCACAGTTACCCGGATCCGGAAATAAAGTCCCATACCATAAAAATATTCATTGTTATAGGCGAGTATAAAATGGCTATCCACGGTTCGATTATAGTCCTGACTTGTGTCAGTTATGGTGGCCACGCTCACTGAAGACTAGCCATGAATGCGGAAAATATTGTGTGTGTGTCCGTAAACACAGGTGCACTCTCTTTTCTTTCAGTATTATAGTTAGATGAGACGATCGGAGAGAGACCTGCTTCCTTAGCCAAGATACAACCGTTTCGTGTCGATTCTCTTTCAGCGATCGCCTTGAGTCGGCCACTCCTCCATTACCTTTGTTCTGACTACGTGTCTGAACGTAATGATGGCGTCAGAATAAAAGAATCGGAGGCGTGTCTGACTTGAGGCATTTGACGCAAGAGATTTGAAACGAAACAGTCGCTAGGCCTGAAGATACGGTTTTTTTATTTCGGAGTGGAAATCTTCACGAATGTCGTTCGCTCTGGTGTGGGTGATATTCCCGGATGATTTAATCCGTCGACCTTGAACTCTTTTAGGAGGGTTGGTAGATGGCGTTGTTCGCCTTTCCACTGCGCCTGGTGACTAGGCACTGGATGTTGATCCAGCTACGTTTGTTTTTCAAGCTAATCTGAGGATATCACTTCGTCAACTTCCAAAATTTGAGATGCCACTAAGGAATCCGTAATGAAAAAATAAATATTTGTTTATTGTTTGTTGATTCCATTAAAAAAAAAACAACGTAAAATAGGACCCTATCACAAGGCAACTACGACACTCCCATTCAATCGCATTCTTAATTTAACCTACGGGTTGGTTGGACCGACCAAAGCAGTCAGGGTTGTTGTAACATCATTTGCGAGAAATGGGAAACATTTCGCGGTACAACCGTGCTCATTGGCACATTGACAACCCTTACTTTTTGAGGGTGCAAAATCAACAGTTAATTTCTCCGCTCTGGGTTAGTTAACAGGACTGTCTAAAGCCTACCCACGCCCTGAATTCCAGGGTCACGGCAACATTCAATTAAGCCCTCAGCTCTGGTAGGCCCTGGCATCCCCGTCCCCGTTCATTATATTGACATCCTTTTGAGGCTGACGTGGCGCACAACACGCCGTCAATCCGGATCAGAGGGTCTACTCCCTTTCTCCGAAAAACGAAGTTTCGATTGAAATTTCGCGTGTTTCCTACCACGGTTCTTTTCGCTCCCGAAATTTCGCACGAACGAAAATTGTTTGACGTACCGAATCTCTAAACCTACTCTAATTAGTTATGTTTCGAAAATATAATAATATGATAGAGGATTATTTGCAATTTTAACGTCAAATGAATATCGTTCGTTTACGAAAGTTTCGTTTCGGAGAAAGCAATTAGACCCCCTGGAACATATCGCACGGCGAAATACCAATTGCTCGCCGTCCGCAAGCCGCTACAGTGACCGGAATCGACCTGCTACTCCCGCCAGGGGTGTCTCCTAGTACGTTTTGACCTTGCCGCTCTTTTAAGATTTCCAGGTGGTCTTTGACCTTAAAGTAGGTACGTGAATTTCCACTTCTGTGTAGTTAAATTTTCTTTCCTATTATTTATTATATAAGCCTCTTTTGACAGACAGCGGATGTCGAGTCCTACGCTTGAATAAACACACACCATACAAACAAAAACAACTCATGAATACAATGTTGGTGTTAATTTATTGAGTCTCTGTCTAACTAAGCATTACATAATCTGCCCTCAAGCATGTTACTCTTACATAAATTGTTAGTACAATGAATACAAATATTGTTACCATGTATTTAAGTTTTTTTTTTTATCTTGCGTCGTCTTTTGTGTGTGCAAGAGCGTGGGCATACGATGCGTTGCGGCGCTGGTGCGACGCCGAAGCGGTGTCGCTGCGTCGTTTTACATAGAAATATCTATAGCATGTCACACAGTGCGCTGCGGCGCTGCACCGGTTTTGGAACCACCGAGAGGAGGCGGGGAGGGGTGAATGCGTTGCCACGTCGCGTCGCTGCTTAACCCTTCAGATACCGTCAATTAGAGACACAATAGTAAGACAATAGATGCGCGGCCACCGGTGGTCGCTTGGGGATTCATTAATTAATATAAACTACATAACAACGTTGCGGCACCGCACCGCTCGTGAGCCCGCCGATACGGTGAAATCTTTGCGGTACGGCGTCGCAACGCATCGTGTGCTCCTAGGATAACTTATGATGTGTTGCGTCGCCGCATCGCAAAGATTACACAGTGGCGCCGTCAGAGCCCCAGCAGCATTGGACAGTCTATTAATAATGTTCCCTTGCTTGCGACGTATAAACAATTAAGCGGTGAACTATAAGGCGACGAAGCGACATCGCTCCGGCACCGCACTCCGCCGCCGCAACGCATCGTGTGCCCCTAGGGTCTGGAAGTTTTGACTTTAGGCGGTTATCACACTGCCATGCACCACGCAGCTTAGCGCATGAAAACGCACCTACGCACGAACTTGTGGGTGTGCAGATCTGCATCATCTTGCGGGTTTTTTACGCACTCACGCGCGTAGGTGCGTTTTGTAAATTCGCAGGCACGCACTCATTTCATACAAAATCACGCACAGTACTACGAGACTCAGTGTGGCATACCTTGCGTGTCGCCCCGCACACGTGCCTGAGTGCATGTTTCTCCGCATGTATGTAGGTGCGTGATCTGCATGAACGCGCGTGGATACAGTTTCAGTGTGTTGGACTGTGCGTGTTTTCAATACGAACGGAGATACTTGCAAGCAACGTTAAGACACGCATTCACGCACTACGCTGCTGGAAGCGTGGCAGTGTGATAACCGCCTTATGGTTCGAAATTCAAATCCTAGCTATGACTCCATAAGACACCTTTAAACTTGAAAACTTTGCAGCCGATTTTACAACATTGTCAGAAAAATGACTATAAATCAATTGAATTTACATGGTTTTGATTAATTAATATGGTCAACTGGACTGTAGGTCTAGCGGTTAGTGGCTCTGACTGCTAAGCTAAAGAGGTCGTGGATTTGATTCCCACCCAGGACAAATGTTATGAGCACGATCATTTGTTCTGTGTCTGGGTATAATTTATCTATTAAATGTACGTATTTAGAAATATATAAGTATGTTTATCAGTTGTTTTGTACTCATAGCACAAGCTTTGCTTAGCTTGAGACTAGATGGCGTTGTGTGATAGTTGTGGCATATTATTATTATAAAGGTTTGTGAGTGTGTTACAGTTTCACCGCTCAAACGGCTGAACAAAAATACGCGTAGTAAACACGAAATTGTATTACCCAAATGGAGATTAGTCAAGACCAGCAAGTCATTCCTAGTAAACAGCATACGCTTTTACAACAAGCTGCCAAAGGCGGTAACTGAACTTAGTGAGGGAAAATTCAAAACTCATATTAAGCGTGTCCTAACCAAAAAAGCATTTTACAAGGTTAAAGACTATGTCGAAGACACGCTTGTTTGGCAATGACTACCTCTGCACATGTGGCCCCCTGGTAAATCATCAATATTGTGTCTATTAACTGCTCCACCTTTTTTTAATATACATATATTTATTTTTCCTTTAACGAATTGCTTTTGCAATATTTTTTATTTTTAATATTTAGACTTCAACTGCATTCAATTTTTTAGTAATTTATTTTGTTAACAGTTGTAATTATTTAAATTTTTCCTGCTTTTTTATATAGCCTCTTTTTGGAATGTGAATGTGAGAACACTGTATAATCCACAAACACTTAGATAACTTTCTATTACAACTTACTTTTTTATTTTTTTTAGTTTATTATGATTAATTTTGTGCTTATGTGTAGAGTGTTGACTGGTCTACACTGTTCTTACATAAATCAATCAATATTGTAATAAACACATTTTTTAAAAGAGTAACCATGGAGTTTTTTGCCGGTTCTTCTCCATAGGAAACGACCAATTTGGAACCGTGCACTAGCTTCTGACGTTTTATAAGTGCCCTTGTAGGCTTATATGAAATAAAATATTTTTTATTTCTTTGAACGGATTTGGATGTGGCACACGGGTAGACTATGTCCTGGAATAGCACATAGGATAATTTTACCCTGGGAGTATGTTCCGTTGGGAAAGTTTACTACTTTTGCTCTGACCTAACTCAAAAATGGCAATTTGTAGACACAGGGCAAAAAAGCTCTTTAAAATATGTAAGGGTGCGCAGGCGAAGCCGCTTGCAGCAACTAGTATCCTATAATCTTGTAAGGCGTAGGTTGCCCACTTACACAGCTACCCGGTTTATACAGTTCACCGAAGCTGGCATTCAATTACAGTGATGGCGAGTTGCTATTTGTCAAGCGTTTTAATCAAATGCCTAGATAGACTACGATAATTTAACATTCAGGCTTCGTACCTATTAGTTATGCCACCAACACCTGAACTAAATCAATCTTAGATTCATACCGGAATATCATTTTCCAAACAGACGTGCCTATCTAATTGGCAACTGAAACAACCATAGCCACTGATTATGGCAACAAGGAACTTCCCGCCATTTCTGATAAATAAGACAGCGCAAACAAACCTCATCAAAAGTAGTATTCAGGGTTTTCCACAACTTGCTAATCCTATTCCGCGTACAGCCAATGAAAGAAATAAGTGTACATGCAACTTGAAACTTTGTACTGTACTCGTATCTAATGTAAAAGATTTCTACTGGCTAAACAATCTTATCCATCATTGTAGTGCTAGTCTAGTCGGCAAAAACGGAAACCTTATGGGTTCACATTGTTGTTTGTTTGTCCGTCTGCCAAGACCATGTTTCTCAAGAAGGCCTGGAGGTTTGACGCTGAAATAAATATCAAATACTCAAGTCTGCTACCCTAAGTAGCAGTAAAAATATCAAACTTCTAAGTCAACGCAATCTAAAGATAAATCCGTTGGGCTGCATATTTTGACATTCGCCTGGAAATCAAAACATGTAGGGTACTTCCCGTTGAGTTAGTTCTTAATCTTATTTATCATGAAGTAAGGTTTCATGGAACAAGTATAGAAAAAGTCTGTAAACTGTAAATTTGTAGTAACGTCACAAAAACCTTCTGTTTTTTTTTGCGATTTGGAAAAATATTTGAGACTTGATTCAGGAATTGAACTATTTATTCAGATTGCAATTGACTGGATTTGGTTATGACACGTACCTAATTTGCGCTGGAATCAGTTTCATATTTTGTAAATAGTCGTAAAACCCCATCGGTTTGTGCCAACCAACGAAGTAAAATAAGTGGTCTGTCTATTAAATTTTTTTACAATGTAAATTATCGACATTAAATTCGTATAGCCTCGCTCACAAACAGACTTTAACTTTGCTGTATACCAAACTCTTTAGCCAACTGTACTCCAATCATTGATTACTGGAAGAGGAAACTTGCCCAGCTGTGAAATGGCAGCTTCTTTGTTTTGTTCCAGTGTATCCGCAAGTTTGATACTGTTACTACGAGCAAACTGTAGTCATAATGGCAACTCTTGGACGCTGGTTTCAAACTTTTTGGGGGAACTGAAGTGTGATAGGTCTCAGGAAATGTTTCAAGTGCTTGTGAATTAAACTTTCATCTTTCTCGTAAGTCCCTGTTGTTAATTAGATAGAAATCTTGGACACTTGCTGAGTTTTAAGCAGGTTTAAGTAAGAAATTATATCTTGGCGGTATTTAAATTTTCATTTAACATTTTCAGGGCTTAATTTTATCCTTTTAACCAAAACTAAATTCTGAGTTCATGAACTCGAAAATGTGTTTTGGTAACTATTTGACACAGTTGATCGTGTCCGAGTGAAATAACTAAGTAGTTATGTCCGGAATTTAATGTTATATTTTCACAAAATAACTTGGCTACGGACTAGTGCTAGCCACTTTTCAGTGTCCTAAGCTTTGAAGGGATAGAAAAGTCAAAAACCGAGTCACCACAACATAAATATTCACTCCACAAAGTTAAATATCAAGCAACACTAAGTACATTTATCTCTTATGCATCAAAGACCTCGTTAAGCCGTCCATCCGAAGCTAAGACACAGTTGATCGATGGCGAGCCAGTGGCCCAAAAGAGAGCAATCCGGCATTTAAGTCCGTAAAACTCGCTATAACCCTGTCTTGCCAAAATTGGTGGACAAAAAACTGGTTGGCGAGCAGCCAAGTCTGCAGAGTGGAAAAACTTTTAGTGTTCATATTAACATCATTATAGCAATTACTGTTTCTCTTTTACGCGTTCTAAAAATGTTTTGGAGCATTGAATAATGGCTTAGTGCTTATGTTTGTTTGTGCTTGCAGTTAGGTATTTTTGTTTAAAACTCACGTTTTTGTGTTCGTGTTGGTTATCTTCAGTCTTGTTATTAATGCCATTGTAAGATCTTGTTTCTAACAGTTTGAAAAAAGAGTCTTCTGACCTGTTTCTGCGCCAATTTGTACAAGTTTAAATTACAGGGGAATCAGAGCCGATCAGCCGTTTTTTATTTCCATCGTTAACTTTTCCGTCTATTCATTGAATTCCATTGTCAAAGTTGTGTATTTAAACCTTAACAACAGGTTTTGACAGTTGAACTACGCCGGTTACCTGGGCAGTGACCCAAAAAGTTGTGAACAAATTCTAAACATTCGTCCAACTTACTCTATAGCTTCTGTACAAAATTAACGAATCCTGTTCATGGATTATGACCATAACAATTTCCAATTTCTGACCAACCTGGCAATCAAATTTACATTTTATAGCATTTTATAAAGTGCTAGTCATTTAAATTAATTAAAAGTCGAGAAGTAGCCTAGTGTGCTTGTTATTAGTACACTATTATTCCCAAAGCTCGCAATAAAGGAACCTCTTTTTGGTTGTTAAGTACAATGAAGGTAATTGGCTTAATTGCTAGGCCAGCCCCCATTGTGCCGATTCCGGAGTCGAATCATGTCGAAATAAATTCACCTAATTTCTTTTTGTATGCCTTGCTATGCTGAACCTTTTTTTTTATTTCAGTGTACGATAAATGATTGAAAAGGCTAATTATTGTTATGTTAATGGGAAGACCATTTGTTTCATTGTTTTTCTTGTTTGTGCAAAAATATCTTATTGAAATTCATATGCGTTTATTTTATAGTAGAAGGGAACCAAAATAAATATAAAAATATTTTTTTTAGTTTTTTTTTTCACTGTATAACATCTTATGTGCTTTTGTTGACTGACCTGTTGGTGTAATGGTTAGTGCCTGACTGCTATACCGAAGGTAGTGGGTTCGAAACCCACCCAGGACATATGCTTGTGTGATGAGCATGATCATTTGTTCTGTGGCTGGGTGTAATTTATCGATATATGTATATATTTCTAAATACTGTCTGTACTGTCTTATGTTGAGTCTATCCATCGTTCCAACGTTTGTTGTAAGAAAACTCTGATTTAAGCCCTTGTTACATTTACTATCATTTGTATCAATTTTTATGTTTTTGTATGCAATAAAGAATATACAACGTGTAACGGTAAATGCGCAAAACCCCAGACACCCCAAATGATTTTTAATTCGAATGACTAAATTACGTGAGAAAAAAAAACATTAAAAAAAACTAAAGGTTTTATAAGCAGTTTTAGTTAGTTTAAAATTCATATCTGCTTCGAAATCATCATCATCATCATCTTCCTGCCCTTGTCCCGTTTTATTTTTGCTTCGAAATAAGAACTTTTATTCGTGTTTGTTTACCTATTTCATCAGGTTTGCGCACGTGATGGCTCGATCTATTCATAAATAGACAGGTGGAAGTTTTTAATGAAGATTTATTTGAAAAATGTAACCTATATTAAAAAAGTGGTTTAATTGATTCTGCTCGTTATTCTGGTCAAACTAATTTCAGGTTTTGCGCATTTAACGTTACACCTTGTTTAAAGGCCTGAATGCAGAATTTATTCAAGCATATTCAGTACTTGGGTATAGGTACATAAGACATAAACAAATCATCCATTTCCCGGGTAACACTCATTTGTTAACAATAACACTAATTGAAAAGCGCATTGCGATGTCAACACGGAGTCATTACTTTCTGACATACATGTTGACATGACACGTCATTACGCTATACACTATGGTGTTTTTTTGGAACCGTATGTAACAAAACTTTAGAGCACATATAAGTAAGAACGGTTTGTAGCCCAGTATTTAAGTTATGTCTAAAAAAATATAATCAAAAAGGTCTTAGGTACATTTTCCAAGATTCCCGCCTTGAACTGAGAAAAACAGAACATTTATAAGATTTGTTTGTTCTTTTCAGTTATCTAAAGTTTCTCAATTAAGTCTACTTTAGACTTAGAACCAGACAAACTTCTGCGTTAAAGTAAGGTTTGCACAGTCCTTAACCTCAAATTATTAATTCAGAAACGGCCTTATGACTGTATATCTTATGGGGTATCTTAAAATGAATGAAAACGTTTTGTATTATTTCATCATCATCATTTCAACAATCGCATCCATCGAATTCTAGGAATCCTCACTAAGTCTCACGGTCCACCTTGTAAGAGGATTTCCAACGTTGCGTTTCCCGGTACGCAGTCACCACTCCAGAACCTTTCGGTTCCAACAGCCATCAGTTCTGCGTGCAATGTGTCTTGCTCACTGAATTATTTACTTATCAAATATCTTCAGATTTTTTCAAATTAATGAAAATAAACATAAGTGTTCCTAATATATAGTCTATCTAAAAATTCAAACGACTTGGGTAATCTATTAGGGTAAAATGAAATCTGATGTAGTCAACACTGGTTCAATACTCAAGGTTGATTAAGAGATCTTGATCATTGTTTACTAATAGAACTTTATAAAGTATCGAATATAAGTATTTTTTATATAATTTAATATTATTAGGGGACTTTTTAGCAATAAAAAATGCAAAAGATTTTCGTTTAGAATATACCTATCAGTCTCCTTAATGATATTCTTATCACAAAAGTAGGATACTTTTGCAAAGATATTTTATAATATGTTATTACTTTATACTTAATAATATAAATCTGGGATCGTAAGAGAAATCTAATTCTAAATATTCTACTCCGCTTATTGATTCTTCATTACTGGCCATATTACGATCAAGATCTATTGTTGAACTATCATCATCTCAAGAAACAAGTAAATGACGACTAAGCTTCCCACCGCACACTAGCCTCAAAAAAAAAAAAACGCCGCTTCAAGCTGCTTTTTCAGGCGGCCTTTTTTGTGGCTCGTGTGCGGCGGTGCCGCTTCAAAAAAACGCTTGAAGCCGCTTCAAGCTCCTCTGGCCACAAGCTGTCACGCGTTTCATCTGTTTTTTTTTGTGGCCGCTTCTAGCGTTTTTTTGTGACGGAGTTTTTTTGAGGCCCGTGTGCGGGGACGGTTAAATTCGCGATTTTTTGTTCCCTTAAAAAATTCCCAAGTGGTTCGACCTTTTAGACAGACTATAGTAAGATACTAATCATTCTAAGAACTTATTATTGTGGACCTTTTTTGTGTAAGTAGAGGAGGAAAATGACCGTAATCTGTTGTATGTACTTTTCCGCTGTAGTGGTGGATGTGTGTTTAGTAGTCTGTAAAGAGATGAGATTGGACATGCGCACTCGCTTGGCAAGACACATGGTCCTCACTGTCCACTTCATCTTCTGTTTGTACTTACATCTTTTATGTTTTTCCTCGTTTTCTGTGTGTTACTTGAATGATGTAATCAATACTTAGTAACTACAGTAGGGCCTCGCTAAGCCGGATAGGAAAAAAAGAAAAGCTATGCATTTTAATAGGAATAAAACATATTTTTAACTTAGGTTTCATTTATTTAATAAAGTAAAAATTTTAAGTCCATTTAGACAAGAACATGTATGTACTTTTACACACTTATGAAAAAAAAGGTATCTAAGTTTGCCCTCTTAACATGAAATAAAAAAAAAAACCGGCCAAGAGCGTGTCGGGCCACGCTCAGTTTAGGGTTCCGCAGTTTCCCGCCAGTCATAATAAGTGTCCCCACTTAAGAGTTAAAAAAGCATTGTACTTTTTTAACTCTCCAACCATCTCTCGGGAAATTGGGAAACTAATTTATACAAACTAGACGGGTTATGTATGTTGGGTTTTCGGTGGTAATTTTGAATCGCGTGAACCGATTTTAACCCTTCAGATACCGTCAATTAGAGACACAATAGTAAGACAATAGATGCGCGGCCACCGGTGGTCGCTTGGGGATTCATGAATTAATCATTCCTTTTTTTTTTTAAAAAAAGGGGAGGATAATAAAAATATAAAATATGTTCTGGATACTAAAATATGTAAATTAAGTTAAAAAGTGCGCAAACTTAGTTCAGAAATTATTTTGTACAACGTTTCAAAAACTGTTCAACCCATCAAGTTCAAGATAATTTTCCTAGAAAGTCTTTATAAATTTCTACTTTTGAGATTTTTTTTATAGTTTCTAAACTGAGAGGCCACCAGCCCGAAGCGATACCCAAGCATGTTCATAGAGTTCTACGCGTTTGTACGCAAAAGTAAACTTATTATTATATACACCTTCATTTTTCTTAGAGGTCGATTTCTGACGATTCAAAGGTGCTTATGCGGTAAATGGCTTGATTGAAATTAATGCTTAGATGTTAACTCATCATATGGGTGTGTTGGCACTATAGCTGAGCAATGACTGTTGAGCTGCTGTTGACAGGTTCAGTGTCCGGTTCGAACAAATATTTGTATAGCCTATAGTAGACAGTAAAGTCGGTCTGGCTGTTTGGGTATGTCAGATTTGTGTGTGTAAACGCGAATATGGTGTACAGTAGGTAAATGTTGCCAAAACTGCGCTGCGTTGCAATTTGAAGCTTCTGTGAGTTTTTAACGTAAACGTCAATTTTAACGTTTGCCTTAAGAGGATCCTTCTCCACTCGCTTATCGTAAACGTCGAAAATGGTTTAAAAGCTTGTTACTTCATTTAATGCAATCCAACGCGATGTTTGAAGAAAAGGCAACGCAAAAAAAGAGAGATAACGCCTGGAAACTCTCTTAGTATTCGGTAATTCCGAGAGTTACTCGAAAATTTCACAAAACTTGCGCTAGGCAATAGCTGTTTTTTTTAAACCCTTAAAAGTTTTTGGAAAAAGTTGTCGTCATTTAGAATCTTAATAAATTACTTTTTTGACTTTTTTAATTTTTAGGCAAATTATGAAGTGTCAAAGTTTATACAAAATAGAACATTTTCAGAGGTTTTTACCGGATTAGTTTTACACAAATTTAGAAATTGGTTTCTTTAGAAACCTAGATAATAACCACAAGATACCGTGTTTCCAAAATATCTAATGAAAAATGTGTATTAACGTCATAATCAGCTATGAGCGGTTGTATGAAAAACAGTGAAAATGTGACTCATGATGCACCACCTTAACGCGTCTGAAAGAAAGAATAAAAAAACAGTTTATTTACGCTAAAAAGACGCAATGATGATGTTTGGTGATAATCTCGGAAAATCTTTTTAACCAACTTTTCCAGAAGGATAGTTATGTTTTTGGAGAGTCTGTATGTATGTATATTTTTTTGGCATGGCGTAGGCCTTAAACGGCTTTTTGTGTTTTAGCTTAAAAGGCGTCGTTAGATTCGTCATGTGACACTCGGTAGGTAAATATTTAAGCGGATTTTTGACACCAAGTTATCTTTTTTCGTCACAAAGTTGTGCAGGGTATCAAAATAAAGGGCTCGGGGAGACGACTTCAAAAGTAAAATTCACTAAAATGTAAAAAATAAAAAAGTTGACAGTGTTACAAAAGTGTTTTTGTTTGTAGAAGGTAATCTCTGAAAGTACTGTCCTGATTGCTGCAATTTATCAAGCTGCATGTATTGCATGGAGCTTGAAAGCCGTTCTGATTAAAACGCCTGATTGTGTATGATAATAAAAAAAAAACAAAACATCAGTTCTGTTTTATAAAACCCAGTCAGGTTTTGGAATTTGACTCCTCTTATCCGTTGACTATTAGTATTCAGTCTCCGTTGGCTCTGAAACTTATTTTGTGTGATTGTTTTAATAAAAATGCGAACGCGCCACGCATGTTGGCGGTTGACAAATTCTGTGTGTATTGGGATGCTTACTGATAAGTTAGAAACCGTGTAATTGAAAATCTCTTAGGGTTTGTAAAAGATACTTGTTTGTAGTGAGCTTTGACTGTTGAGAGATGATGGCTACGTGTTCGAATACACCATTACAATATACTGACTAGATGTTGCTAAACTATTGTGCTTTTATAAGAAATTAATTTAGAAAATAAATGGAACAATGAAAGATGGTAGATGGAATGGATCTGTACTCTTGTGTGCATAAAAAATTAAATAATGATATTCCAAAACTTTGACACAACGCCATATAGTCCCGAACTAAACAGAGCTTGTGCTTCGAGTAGTCGACAACTGATAAACATAAAAAAAATATCTAATAACTTCTCTCGCTCAAAGGTGTGTCAGACTTTTACTGACTAAAACCAAACCTATGTTCCTTCAGTTGCCAGGAGATGACGTCAAAAAAGCGCGTTCACTATCACAAATCAGATATCAATAAAATATGTTTTTTGTTTTTCAAGATATTTTGTAAATGGAAATAGATATTATGATGTATTTCTGATCAATTTAGATAGCAACTGAACAACTATCCATAACTGAAAATTGATGGATACAGGAAATATAAAGCGTTTTGCTTCTAACAAATATTTAAAGCTAACAAACCAAATGTAGCTTTAAAACACGATTTCGATTTTGAATTGACATGTACAAAATGGTGTTTGTCAAAAGTTGGAAAATAAAGTTTTGAATCGAAATCATTTTGTTGTGTTTATTGGGGTGACTGTTATGACTATCGGGGCGTAGTCAGGCGTGGGTGAAGTGGGTCCCAGCCCTTTTTTTTCTCTATGCAGAATTTGAAGTAACAATCAGATCTGGTTTTTTTTATACGATCATATAGCTGCTCTGTTCAATTGATCACAAACAATTGACGATCGTACCTATGTCCTTTAGATGAGACGGAGTGTGTCCACTGAGAGTTACCTTCGCCATCGGTCATGAGTTTCTCGCTCAATTTCACTGCATCACTTTCCGATCTTTCTCGCTTCATGTAGCACAGTTTGTCACTATGTTAGTCTGGGATGACCACGCTTGTTCTTTCCTTGGGAGATCCAATTGAATGCCTGCTTATATAAGTTAGTATGTTTTTGTAGGTATTTACCCGTTTCTGTTGTGTAATAGGCGCATGGTGACCGGCAAAGTGGATGGATAAAGGCCTCGCGGGCGCAGCCCTATACGTTGGTCCGACCAGATCCGCACCACTCTTGACTCTTCGATGTACAGTGCCCTTCACATCTCCAGAGACAGAAACAGATGGAAAGAGATCATAAGGGTTAAAGTGATATAGCAGGGAGGTCACGACCCTCAGCATTGAGGAATACGACGCAAGGACGAGGTTGTGTAATAGACTGACTGAAACGATTAAAATAACCAAAATCCTTGTAAACAGCTTGAACATTCAAGTATTTCCAAACGCCTTGATAGTTTGGCTTAACTTAATATTTAAAATGCGATCCAAATAATTCTGTTTGAATTTCGCGATAGTAAAAATATCTGCTATATTATTTTCAGGACGAAATTCTGGTTTTACGAGAAAACACTAAAAGTGTATGTGAAATGCATACCAAACGAAATAAAACAGACGCAACTCGACAAAATATTTATTTTCACTCAAGCTAAAACCACTTCTCGGTGAAATGTTTGTGAATACACATATAGAAATTCAATCGTGTGCGATAGAGTTTGTCTAGCCCAGAATGTATGGAAGTAAAGAAGCTAAGACTCTGCTGATAGAGATGCAGCCTGAGCTACACACACATGAGCTTGTTTGCATTTAACTCAATCGATAGTTGGTGCAACCCCAGCACACGCATGGGACCACAGTGCACTATGCTTCAGTAAGATAACTGATAATTATAATAGTTTTTATATTTTTAAATGTTTTTTATTTTATTTTATTTAAAAATGTATTTAATCATTTTTAATGACAAATAAAGAGATTAATAATAATACTTTATTGTTTTAAGTATAGTAGACTAACTAGTGTTCGTAATCATGACTCATCGTCGCGTGCCGATTTAATTTGCAAACTGAAAACTTAGCTTGACTTTGTGACTTGTAACTGCTTCTGCAAGAATGTTCGAAAGAGTTACCGTAGCCCTGGAACGCAAAGGGTAACTGATAGGACACGTGTGTGTTTTAGGTGGTAAAAGTGTGACATTTTAACCTCCTTTCTGAGTGGGCCACCCAGAGCGAAAACAAAAAGGTTTGATAACAGATTAAACATTTCTTAAAACATATAAAAAATAGTAGTACACAAACATAAAAAAATAGTGTTAGTAGAACATAAACAAAGATACAAAACAAAAACCAGCTACGAATAAGTGACAATCTTCAAAATTTCAGCAATGACGGTAAATCGATACAAGTGACAGATCTTGAAATTAACTTCCTTGTTTCGTGTCAAAAGCAAAACATTTTATTTAGCAGTTTTGATTACTTCTTAATTAGATTTATTGCAATCAATTTCCGTGCATCTATTTATGGAGTTTTAACGAGATTTATATTTTATTACCGCCAAACTAATTAGAACTTCAACAATCAATCACTTTAATCTCCTATTTCTGACGTTGAGTGAAAATTTAATCAAAAGGTACAGACCGAGGATAAGTAACAGGATTCATCTGGGGATAAAGGTGTTAGGGATAAAAATATGACTTTCCTGTCTTATCTTACCTCTTGTTTATATAACGAAAAGGTGTCCCAATATTTATGTTTTGATAAGGAAACCTCTGCGGCTGATAAATGTCAGTTTAATAAGAGCTATCACTTTTTGCTTTTGTAAAAGATTATGAGGACTTTTTAAATTGGATGTTAGGATTGTGGCAGCCTCCATAAAGGTTTGTTTTCACGGCTCGAGTGGTCTGGCGCAATGGAATATTGTTTGTATTGTTTTTGATTGTGAACCGGCAAGGGCACTGACCTCTTAAATAATAGAGGTCAATGGTTAATGGTCAATTATATGTCAGGCATACGAATAAATTATTTCAACTCGAACGCTATATTGCAAAGTACTCTATATATATCACCCAACGACTTATAATGGATGAACCGTGATTCCTGTTAAGAGGTAATTCGAAGAATATTGAGTAGTACTTCTACCTATTATTCTAAGTTCTTTTGAAGAAAGCTTCCTCCATACCACTCGTTAGAGTCACCGTGATAAACCCTCGATTAATGTCAATAGATAACCAACTGTCAATTTGATTGAGAGAGGCTGAGGTAAGGTTGAGCCGAGTGCAGGCAATGGCTTGGAATAAAAGGGTAAGTATCTCATAGATAGGTACCTCCGTCTGGCCCAAGGTGATAACAAATAACTATTATAATTTTCACATGAAAGAAAAGGTCAAGATGTATTTTTTTCTAGCCTAATTTGTATCCCACAGCTGAACAAAGACTTCTCATCTTTCTCTATCTCACCAAAGACCTTTCTCCTTCAATATGTCTTTTGTGTTTTTTTTTTAGGTGGAAAAGTCATCCAATGACAACTTCCGCTCTTGAGTGGATCAGACTTTTACTGACTAAAAACCAACTGCGGTTCTCTGCGGTTCTTATCTTTGCCTTTCAGAGACGAGCTCTTATACCTTTTTATTTTTCTGGAGTTAAAGTTAGTCTACTTTACATTTTGCTCTATGTACTGTGGCATAGATCTGTGCCAGCGACAAGATCGCGCCGTGCGACTGAGTGGCGCCAACCACCCTTCATTCATGGCGCTACCTTCTAGCCGCTGAATCGCTGTAGCGGAAACAGCGCTGTTTGCCCAATTTTATTGTTGGTTTTATTTTATAGTGTTGTTTGTTTCAGGTTAAATTATATTTATAGTGTTTTTTGGTATTACATTATTATAAATGATCCGATTCCGAAACTTTAAATTGCTTCTATCGTTTTTTTCACACTGTTCCATAATGATGTTTGTAGGATAGTTTTGTTTGAATATGAACCGAAATCTCTTATTAACCCTTCAGATACCGTCAATTAGAGACACAATAGTAAGACAATAGATGCGCGGCCACCGGGTGTCGCTTGGGGATTCATGAATTAACCTTTACTGAATTATTATTATAGGTATATCTCATAAGTACTGGCCTGTTTGGTGGACTCTTCTCTCTCCGGCCCACGCTGAAAACCAGAGCGCTGTGAGATCATCGCATTACGCTTGAGGTCAAAGCTTTATGCTGAGCATTCGGCCATTTTGCACGGATATGACGCATATCTTTCCTAGCTATTGATTATGTTTGTTAGCTAGATTGTGACATTTCGCCTAAATAAACTGTTTTTCTTTCTTTACCTTTTCCACGTAAAAATTAAGAACTCAAATAAAATATTGAGTTACCGTAACTGATCAAAGGACATTAATACAATATAAAGCAAAAAAAAAAGGAAAAAAAATGATGTAGCGATATGATACAGCGATGAAATCGCTGGCAGTTTGCCGTCGGATTGTTTGTTCTGGCTGAATAGGTCGTCGCCCCGGGACGGCCACATGGCTGTGACGAGAAGCAGGTATTCAATCGACTCGTTAGTCCCGATAATAACTTTCGGGACAATCTCCGTCACTCTCGAGATTCCGGTACCGATAGTGTCACTGTCCACAATTATCTCTATCGGTTTCCCAGCGAAAATGAAAATTATAAAGGATATTTTCTGATTGGCTTTTGCGTTACAGGTCGAACGTTTGTCTTCCAAGATAAGTACTTGTTTAACAATGTTTATTCTGTAGTTTAAGAAATAATTTTTTTGTATGTCAAAAACATTTAAATAAAGAGTAAATGTAATGAAGTTGGTGTTTTTAGCGTTCTGTTTTTTTGAGTTTATTGAAGTGTATTTCATTGGCACGCTATTGAGTCTAAACGGCTTGTTCGGGTGGGTCGTCGAAGTGACATAATAGACGAGATGGATTAATCTACACAGTTCTCAGTTCAGTTCTGTTGACATTTAGATGTTTACTGTATGGCCTTTAAAAGTAACTGTAATAATAATAACTTATTTCAGATTAGCAGCGAGAGGCGTTTTAGACTTTTACTGACTAAAATCCACCTGTTTTATTTTAGTCGTCGTTTGCATTCTAGGGTCACGGTAATTCTTTTGAACATTTCCGCAAGGCTTAGACCTCAGAGGTTTGTTTCGGTGTTTCTTTTTTGGGGATATGTTTCCTAACTGACTACAGTTATGAAACATCAGCTTAAGGGAATCAAAATTCATAGGGTACTTCCCGTTGACCTAGCAACGTGAAATTTGGCATAAAGCAAGGTCTCATAGCATATAAAACAAAATTTGTATAGGAAACAATCTGAAAAATTTTAATTAGTAGTTTCTTCACAAAAAGTTTTTTTTTTTGTGAAGAAACTACTAATTAACATTTTATACAGAAAAATCTTTGTTACTCGATTCCTCGCGTACTTGTCTAGTATTGTTTTACATTAAGAATTAATCCTGTATTGTGGGTGTATCCACAAACAATTACACCCACATACACAAAACACCCAGACCAGAAACAACTTTCTGTAGGCCATACAAATATTTGATCTTTGCGAGATTCGAAGCCAAAACCTGCAGTGCAGCAACCGACCACTGCGGCACCCATGCCGTCAATCTAAAAGAGCTTTAAACCAGATTTTCCTATTGTCTGTTTCATCACGGAAAATAAAATGCTAAGACACAGGGAAAGCCTTCTGAAACTTATTAATTCAGGAGAAAATACACAGATGATTTCTTTCAATTCTAAGATTACCGCCGAGTCACATTTTAAGACTAACAATAAAAAGTAATCCTGCCTTGTATAACCTATTTCGATGGCTTAAAATTTAAATGGCCTGCTCTTTGGGTTACTTTGAATAATTCTACGAGGTTCAAGTGAAGGCACTCTAATACCAGGTAAGGGGCCGTACTATTTTTTTTTATAAGAGGTGGAAAATTATCTAATGAATTTTCCCGCTCTGGAGTAGAGCGAGAAGGAGTTTTAGATGTTTAGTTCTTCAGTTGCGCTTTATACCATAACGGGCATCGGCCCCACTTGGCCCCTACAGTTTTGCTGACATTTCTCTGAAGCGCGTGTGGAATGCTACGCGCCATCGCTGACTTAAGCTCGGTATTTACCGGACGGTCGGACGGCGAGCTACTCATTGCTCATCTTCCACAAGCTCGCGCCTACGGTGGTTGGATATCTGCGACTTCCGACGCCCGAGGAATCTCCTGTGATAGCGGCTGTTCCCTCACGCACTAATTACTGCTACGCAGAAAGAGGCGACGCTCTCCATTTCCTCTCAGGGGCCGTACTAAGACATTTTAAAATGATCATTATACCGGTATCAGAAAGGGATGGAGCTACAGAGGACGAATAGCACTAGCCTTTTCTTACACCAGAGCAATGATGATTTTAAAACATCATAGTAGGGGCAAGGAAGTGGTTGTTGTTTGAGTGAAGATTATCTACGTAATCTTCACTCGAAAAGCCAGATTTACTGGAAAGTGCTCATAGACCATAAGGTGTTTTTGTAAAAATATAAACAACAGGAAAGTCAATTTAGAAGGCAATTAACTAGCGCTGTCCTGCAACGTTGCTTCTGTGGCCTGTCTTCATTGGTGTATCTAGAGTTTTCTGGAGCTTTGACCCTTGATATGCCTGATTTTTGTATGAACTTATCAGTATTTTGACGTCCATCATAGAATTTTGAAGCGAAAGCCCAACATCCTATGGTGAGCGCTAGACCACACTTGGGTGGTCATTTTTTACCCACTCCTGTCCCTTCTTTGCATTGTCACCGTGAGGACCGGATGGTTCACATAATGGTGACACCCGAGTGTCACTTCCGCATGAATCCGGTGCAGGAACCTCCCAAATTGACCATGTCCGGTGAGGACTTGCGTCATGCGGAATGTGAGAACGCCGTGAGATCTTTCCTGCAATGCCCCAAAGAGGGGACTTACCGCCATAATTATGCCGTGCCCAGCATTGGATTGTGACAGTCGCTGTAGCCATTTCACCATGAGATCCCGCTGGAACTCTGTCCGTCATGCCGCGATTTGGCCCGGCAGTCGAGCTTGAGGCATACTTGGGTGGGTACGGTCCACTTGGCCTCCCCTCTATGTACGCCTTTGCTAATCTGTGGGGTAGCGTTTTCTGAGATTATGGGATAAGGTTTTAGCGGTTAATTGTTAACACCGTTCAGCATCATCTTTTCAGGTAAAGAACGTCCACTGTTTTGCATAGGTCTCCTTCAAGTGCCGCCACAATAGATGGTCCATGAATCTCCAAACTTAAGTGGCAGCGAGCAGGGCACATTGCACGCAGAACAGATGGTCGATGGGGACGAAAGGTTCTGGAGTGGCGACCACGTACCGGAAGACGCAGCGTTGGAAGGTCTCCAACAAGGTGGACCGATGACCTAGTCAGGGTCGCGGGAATCCGGTGGATGCGTGACGCACAGGACCGGTCGTTGTGGCGACGCTTGGGGGAGGCCTATGTCCAGTGGACATCTTTCGGCTGATATGATGAAGACTCTAGTACTATACTATCATCAGTATAGTAATACTTTCATAATAATCAGCGCAAGAATTCATCAGGTAGTAGATACAGCCGAAGATTGTCTCATCTAGAGTCTCACATAATAAAAACAAACGATGTTACCTCTCCATAACATAAGTTTTGTTTTAAAAAAAACCAAGACGTAAGTACTGCCGTTGCAATATATGAGCGTGTTTTATGTGACACATATTAAGTTGCAAGTTGCAAGTCATACACTTTAATGGTGTGTCTACACGGTACAGACAAGTTGCGGAATTGTTCGAAAGAGTTGCCTGCCTGCCTGGTGCCTTAAGGCATTTGTACTCTTTTGTGAAAAGTATGAGTCGTACTCAACTGAGTCGGAGGTCGTGAGTTCGATTCCCACCCAGGACAAATGTTGTGTGAAGACCATTTGTTCTATGATGGGTGTTAATTAAGTATCAGTCTTTAGTATGTAGATATGTATTTAGAAATATATAAGAATATTTATCAGCTGTCTAGTATTCATGACACAAGCTCTGTTTAGCTTGGGACTAGACGGCGTTGTGTGATATTTGTAGGTTATTAGTATTCACTGTATTTGCTTGCACTTCTATGGTGTGCAAACAAAGTTCTGTAGAAATTTACGTAAGGCTGTACGTAGTTTGTACTGTATGGACGCACATTTATTATGTATGAGTGTGTGCATGTTTAATAATTCTTCACGCTGACACGGCTGAATGGTTTTGGAGATCGGTTTACCATGTCTTGGGAGGACATAGGATACCTTTTTTATCCCGGGAGTATGTTCCTTGGGGAAATATTATCTACTGTCACGGGGGCAAAGCTACTAGCAGAAGCTAATCTATACCTACATATAATCAATCTGTAGAAGTTATCAGTTGTATGAAATCGATGTAGATAACTTTTATACATTAAAATTGTTTGTAACTTGATACAATACTTAGGCTTTATTTTATCGTAATCCGTTGACTATATCGCAAGATATATACATTTATTTGAAGTTTGCCGGGTCAGCTAGTTTAGCATAAATGTGGGATGGAAGAATTCGTGGGATGGCTGGAAGAAACACCGTTTTACTATTAAAATTCTTGTATATTTTGCACAACTTTTACCTTTTAACATTATTTTTCTTAAAAAATCTATGATCTTAACTCTCGTTCGGAAACATTCATTTTGTTTGTAAATATGCAGTTTAGGAGGTAATACAATAGACCAGTGGTTCCCAAACTTATTTTGTCTACTGCCCACTTTGAGAATAAATATTTTTTAGCGCCCCCATTTTTTCACCTATTTAAAAACCACTATAACTTCAAATTAAATTAATTAATTATTGTGACCTAGATATGTATATTATGTATATTAACGGGTCTTTCTGGGTCTCTTCCCGCCCCCCTTGTGACCTGCAGCGCCCACAAGGGGGCGTTATCGCCCACTTTGGGAAAGACTGCAATAGACTATAAAAATATTTGTTATCTACACCCATATAATAAAGAGGTAAAGCTTTTTTTCTTGTTTGTAGGAGGTAATCTCTGGAAGTACTGTTCCGGTTGCTAAGATTTTCCACCAATAGAAAGCTGCTTTATTCCTGAGTGACATAGGCTATTCATCGACATCATTATGTACGCAGGCGAAGCTGCGGGCAAAAGCCAGTTCCATATAAATTTGCAATGATTAACGTGCGTTCATTGAATTGAACAATTATTCCTACGATAATTATATTCTTGCAAATAAATATTCCATTCAGTCTTATTGAATCAGATTAATATAGAAGGGAGTCAAACTTAAGATAATAACATCGGTTAACATCGGTTTTCGTCCTCATTATTAGGAAGTTCGGTAAAGTTTGCGCCGCGGTTTCTGAACGCGTCGTTCATTAAAATTCATTATTAAAGCGAAACATGGCTTATTATTTTGTCGGCTTTATGTTATTATGTTGATGAAAGCTGTTACAATGTGCTATGATATATTTTTGAACAGATATTTTGGTACCAATTTTTGTTTTCATATCACATTTCCGGATGACAGCGATGTGGATGTACGAATTTACGATGTAAATAATATGATAATTTATATAAATTTTGATAATTAATATTTGAGGTTTATAATTTATATAATTTTGACAATCACTGTATAATGATTTCCATTACAAAATTAAATAGCCAATATGAGATTTTATGTAACCATATTATTATCATTATAATTTAATGTGTTTTGAGATGAGGATACAATAATTGTATTCAAAGGAATCGGTTTAAAATCAAAGAGTTTACGAGAATGGAGACTTTTATGTAGGTGAACACAGCATACACATTCAAATTACATTTGAATTTTGAAAATAATATCCAATAGGTATTATTAATAATGATTATTATGTAATTGAAAATGTAATTAAAAAATTACTATTAGCTTTACTGGTTGCGATAACAGATCAAATTACTTCAACAAGTGGGAAAAACAGGTACGTGGAGTTTTGCGGTGGAGTGTCACGGCTGTAGCCAAAACTATCAGGTTCGAATCCGACATAGCACGAAGAATCGCCAAACTTAAGTGGCAATGGGCAGGGCATATTGCTCAGATAGATTTTGAACAGATAGCCGTTGGTGCCGAAAGGTTCTCGAATAGCGACAACGTACCTACCAGAAGACGTAGCATTGGAAGGCCGCCTACAAGGTGGACCGATGACCTGGTAAGGGTTGCGGGTATCCAATGGATGCGTGACGAACAGGACCGGCCATTGTCACTGACACTTAGGGGAGGCTTATGTATGACGGCGAGCCATGGGTAGCTCGCTGTCCGATCGTCCGGTAACTGTCCGGACCGAGCCAAGGCGTCGACGGCGCGCACTGTTCCCGCGCGCCTCAAGGAGTTGTCAGCAACAGGAGGGGCCCATCTGGGTCGAAGCCTACCGGGGTCGGGGTTATCCGAAAGGAAACTAGAGCCCCGGTATGAAGGCTAGAAGGAACGGCGCGGGGTTTTTAGTCAGTAAGACTCTGACACTGTCTCCCGCTCCACCCAAGAGTTTTATTATTTTTCCCCGTCGACAAAAAAAAAAAAGCCCTGCGAGTGTACAATCAGGTGAAACAAGCGGGCAACCGTTTGCAACGGTAACGGTATAGTTAGTTGCTTGTAAGTTATATGATTAAGTTTCTAGGGGAGGGAATCGGCCGTATCAAATCCACTACGCGGGCCCAGTACGGGTTAGTGGATATTACATATATTTTAATATTATTTTAGTTCTTGAACATGCTGGTTTTCTGATAAAATTTTTCCTCACCATTTTGAAAGCAGTGGTGATAAAATAAAATACACAAAGTAATGCGCCTGGCTAGGTTTAAAACCATGACCTACAACTCGTAGGTCGGGGCCTTCCTTACACTGAACAACCACTGCTTAATTTTATATGTTAATTGAAGTAATTGAAACGCACTCATAAAATTATACTTAGCCCTCAATTAAACAAAAATACAGTCTACTAATATGCAGCGCTACAAATTGCCATGATAATTAGAGTGAGAGTCGAAATACATTTAACACAGAAAATCACTCCTCAAATTCACAAGCTATAAATTACGTTCCCTATCGTATCTGACTCCATTAAAGTCAAAATGAAGGTGAAAACTCACAAAACTGACGTGTTTAATTAATGAAAATTTTCGTCCCTTTCATTCTGATACTTTTGGACCTTGTTCGGGAAAATTAACTCCGTAGCAAAAGCCTGAATCCGGTAGGTAGGTGATATTTTCATTGCGTAACAGCGTTGAAATATTTTTCCGATACCTAAATCATTGTTTAATTTGTCAGTCTGTGCCGTCCGTGTTCTTATCGTAATCCTGAAATATGTAAATTCAAGACTGGCGACGAATGTATGTAAATAAATGTAATTTATTCAACCCTACAGTCGGTGCCTTTTCAGTCTAAGATCGTGTTTGCTTTTACTTCGAGGTCGGTTGGTACATTTGTTTTAGAAATAATCATACCCTTTACAAGGGATCACTTTTGTAGAACTGCTGATGTTCGTAAATTATTATGAAAACTTGAATTGGGCCGATAACATTTTGTTTAACAATGGAATTCGTTCGAGCGGTTACAGATTAGTAAAAATTTATTGTATATATTTTTTGGACCGTTGTACTCGGTATGTGGTTTGAGGTGATCTTGATACTTTATTTATTTTGCTATCAAACTGAAAAGGGACTTTATTGCATTTTAATAAACAAATACCTAATGCTTACATATAAGATGTATGTACACTTATGCAAACTTCTTGGTTTTATTTTGAGTTTCAACAATATTTAACACATGAAATGGGAACAAAATAAAACTGCAAATAACACTGGTCAAGGGGGTTACGATGCCAAGATGCTGGCTCAGCACACTTGTGAACAAGCGCGAAGCATGAAATTCCATGAGTAGCGCTTCCCACGGTAACGACGATTCCTTGGGCTTTTTCCATCCTAACATCGGTGGGAACAGACACTCGCGCTAATCACGTATAGTTTTGTTATAGTTATTATTAGTATTTCTGTTTTAATTTTGATAACTTTTAATTATTGAAAAATTTGAGATATTTCATTATACTTTTTACTATATGAAACGGACTTTATTCTAAAAGTTTTCCGACACGCCCCCATACGCGTAATTACGGCATAAAGATGTTGATGTGGTGATTATTATGCACATCATAGTAACACAGCGGTACCTTTGTATATAAATATTTAAAATAAAACATTGCTCCTCACTAGAAATTAATCCTGTATTGCGATGCAATTTATAAATACTAAGTAAACACACATAATATGAGTCATAGACCAGGAATAACTTATTTGTCGGCCGGAAAAATATTTCTCGCCGTGTGGGAATCGAAGCAGCGACACCCAACGTAAATAATTACTCAACCACTACACCAACCTTGCCGTCAATATTTCGTAAAAGTGATATATATGCAACTAGTTTCTGGCAGCGGCTTCGCCCACGTGAAAATAGAAAAAAAATGGCCTATAACGTCCAGTGATAAAGTACCTAGTAATTAATTTTAAAGTCGGTATACAAGTTTTGAATTTATTAATTATAAATAAAAAACATCAGTAGCATCAGTATTTTTTGGCTAAATGTTAAAGATTTTTCAGCGATCATATCTACAACGAAACCAAATAGCTCAATATTTTTAAAATTCCAAAAACCAATATCCCACGATAATTTGAAAAGAAATCGTATTTTACAGAATATCCATTCCAACGTAAGTGTGATCTCAAATAATAAGGCTACCACACCAATTATGCGCCGTTCAAACATCGTTAACGAGAGCCATCACTCGACTTCGCAGTCTAATGAAAAAATAACATCTCTGAATAATTAGAGAATTAAACATCTAATTTATTGGAGTGGATCGTGCTCGTCTGTACTTTGACAATGGTATGATGGCATCGGCAATATGGCGTATCGTCACGTACACCCATTCCCGCCAACATTCATATGATTTCTTAATAAAGTGCGACCCAGCCTCGAGCGCCAAGCGCCCATATCAATAAGAGCTCAGGGAATTTAATGAAATTCCCTTTAAGAATTCCTCGCCAGCTCTTAGGTGGGTACATTCCGTATTTCCGCGTCATATTATGTCCTTATTACTTTTAATTGGTTTATGATATTTAATATTGCCATTTTTAAGTTAGGTACCTACATGATGGTCTTATCACAGTTTCCAATGCGTAACAATCATGAGTTGCACAATTTGAACTAAAAAAATACCAAAA
The DNA here is from genome assembly GCA_949319445.1 of Mythimna lalbum. Classification (NCBI taxonomy): domain Eukaryota; kingdom Metazoa; phylum Arthropoda; class Insecta; order Lepidoptera; family Noctuidae; genus Mythimna; species Mythimna lalbum. The sequence goes on along the minus strand of OX439351.1, from coordinate 7,273,828 downwards.
AAATAAGATAATAAGTACACATAAAAAAACAAACCAAAATATAAAATGATATTTTACCTGAAGTAACTTATAAATAAATAAAATAAAATAAAAATCTTATATTTCAGACAAAGTCCATAGTTTGTTAGTATACACAACTTAAAAAACTAGTGTTAGTACTTATAACTACCGGAAACAATTTATTTATTATACGCCACAGGGGCATGCAGGCGTACCCAGTGCTCAAAAATGGGACTGTCCCACCTGTCCGCTATTGTTTTCAGGATGATGTTGGGGCTGGCGCGTACCCTGCGCATGATGGAGGCGCATCGCTTGCGTATAATGGCATGAAAGCCGTCAATTTCTGCCTCTGCAAACATACCAGATGCACTGCAGTAGCGCGGCAACCCCATCAACACCCTAAAGGCATCATTATATTGAACACGCAGAGCACTGTATGCCCTCTGCGTGTAGTTGACCCACAGGCTACATGTATAAAATGACTGACAATACGCTCTAAACAATGTGGCCTTTACGTCAGCCGAGCATCTCGCAAACCTGCGAGCCAACATATTGCAGCGGACAGCCAAAGCTCTGCGCTCCCGCTCAACATCCAGATTATCTCTGAGGTCTTCAGAAACCCAGTGGCCCAGATACTTGAAAGCTGTGACTTGCTTTAAAAGGCTTCCGCAAAGTTTTAAGTAAGGCCCAATTGGGTAGCTTTTAGTTCCTGCCTTAACCCTTCAGATACCGTCAATAAGAGACACAATAGTAAGACAATAGATGCGCGGCCACCGGTGGTCGCTTGGGGATTCATGAATTAAAAACTAGTACCTCACTTTTCTTAACATTGTATCTGAGCCCATGGGTCTCCGCATACCTCTCACATATTGTAAGCAGACTCATCATTGCGTTAATCGAAGGGCTGAGCAACACCATATCATCAGCATAACTTATATTATTGATGCATATGCCGTCAACATAACATCCTTGATACGTGTTGCTGAGCTCGACAATTAGCCGGTTTATATACAGACTGAAGAGGCGAGGGGAGGTCAGGCCACCCTGCCTCACACCGCACTCCAGCCTATACACATCCGACAATGAGCCTGCCCACCTCACATAATTGAGCTGGTTATTATACCAATACCGTAGTATTGATATAACTCCCCTATCCACTGAGGTATCGTTCAATAATTTTTGCCATAACAAATCGTACGACACTAGATCGAACGCTTTGGAAAGGTCGAGGAAACAGGCGTTAACAGGTGTTTTCCTCGACATATAATACTGAACAGTGTGCTTGAGAGACAGTATGGCACTTTCCGTAGAGAGACCCGGGCGGAAGCCGAACTGTGCGTCATGCAAATCGATGCGAGTTGCCATATGCCTATCAAGCAAACTGTCCAGCACCTTGGCTATGACTATAAAGAATACACCTTTGACACTACTGAATGTTCAATCAGTAAATGCTAAAACCAGCATTTCAATAGAAAAACGGGTAAGTGCGAGTCAGAAAAGAGTTTGCATCACAAAAAGATTTCTTCAAAGTTTAATTTTATTTAGGTGCTTTTTACTAGCAACTGCTAGCTGCTTTGCTCACATAAAAGTAAAAAATATATACATATATGTGAAATGTGCAAATATATGCCTATGCTAATATTAGCATCCTTCTCGTGAAAAAAATTTTCAATTCTATCCAGAAGTTTTTCCGCTTATTCATTTTACAAATAAAAAAAAACAAATCTTTATATTATGAGTATAAAAGTATTAATTGGTATGATAACGGCTATATAAATATAAACACACACGCTGTGAAACGGTTTTCCAATTACGGTTCCTCAAATACAGCCCACTGACAGACAGATAGACGGACAGTAGAGGTTTAATAATAGGGTTGCGTTGGTGACCGTTCGGGTGCGGAACCCTGAAAAGAACGAGTTGCGAACTTGCTAATGAGCCGACAAGCAGATCTTCAAGAAAGTCAGATTCAGCGAAAATCCGAGGAATTGCGAGAACGGAGGAGACATCCTTTAATTTCGAAGTTCAGATTAAAGCCAACAGATGTTTTTCAAAGCCAACTTCGAGATAATAAAACGGTTCGAAATAAAACGTCTTCATAATGGACTGAACAGAATAAGATCCGATCTAACGCGATCTCGTTGACGCGACGTAGTGGAGACGATTTGTAATGGGGCTGATAGAAGCATGCGGTCGCCATCTTGTATTTTGTTAAAGGGTGATCAAGAGTATCTGTATTTTATTTCTGTACCTACTGCCTGCGTCGAATAAATGCTATTCTATTTTATTCTTAGTGTGGAAACTTGTTTGGACTAAAATCTATATATACTTTTTTTTATTATAAAGCTGACGAGTTTGTTTGCTAATCTCAGGAACTAGTTTTTTATTCATTTTGAAAAATTTATTCAATTGTTTGATAGCCCCTTTATAGAGGACGGCTATATTACATGACATCACGTTACGATCAATAGGAATATAACAGTAAAGGGCATTTTACACTATGCGTTATTCAGACCGTTTTAGTATGTGGTTCGACGTATTTAGTCTATGTTTCGAAGTATCGTGTAGTGTGATAAGAGTTAGACTGTCTTACTCCGAAAGAAAAATAAGACGAGTCTGAATATCTTGTGCTGAATAACGCGTAGTACGTACTCGTAGTATAGCTACTTTAATAAAGGCGAGAAAAAAGTGTATTACCATAGAATGGAATGGCAATAAATAAGTATAGTTAGGTGGCTTTAAGTAAATTTTTAACTGTCAAGAACTTGTAACACTTTTTAATAAAATTTGTAATAGCTTTTAACTTGCACTCTTTACATATTAAGTGTGAAAACCGTTTAAAATAAACTAAATTCAAAATAAATTCGCACTAACAAGACCTGGGCTCAACGTAAAAATAACGTCTTAATTTCATACAAAAACACGCGTTGGTAGCAGGCACATTTTCAGCTTGTTATTTTTAATTAAAAGAAACTTTCTTCAGCCTCCGCGACATGTAGAGTTTGTGAATTAATTCAAATTAGTTCCCACGCAACAGATACAAAACTTCAAGAACATTCAAACTCGAATCAGAATTAATTCAGAGTAAATAATGCTAATGAAATTACGATAAAACTCATCGTACTCTTTGGCATAATTTTCTTTATGAAACTGATTTGATAATAAAGTTTAGACCAATCTTTTAAGTATTCAAGATCAAACTTAGAAAAGCTTTATTTATAGTTTAGCCTAAGAAAATTGGACGAGAAAGACAAGTTTTGTACTGTAGGGTCTGTACTTTGTTAAAGTTATTATTTTGTTTTAAATATTTCTCTCTATTTATTAAAAAAAAGCTAAAAGAGTTATGAATTTACATGTGGGTGGATGGAGAGGAAGAGGGAGGCCAAAGAAAAGATGGATGGATTGTGTGAGAAGTGATATGAATGAAAAGAGAGTTAGTGATAGCGTGACGAGCGACAGGACAGAATGGAAGAAAAAACATGTGTTGCACCGACCCCAAATAAAACGGGATAAAGGCAAGAAGATGAAGGAAGATGAGAACATAACAGAAAGCTAGAACGTTTATCGTCTCGCATCCATCGGCAAACTACTTTAAATAAAAACACACCTACACTGAATACTAAAGCCGACTCCGAATGAGGTTGAAACACAGAATCAATTCAATTTCACGCTACTTATTTTTTATGCGAGCAAAAACCGAAACCAAACCGTCTTTGCCCGACACGACAGACGTTTGAAAAAGGATGAATATTAAAATTTTCCACAGTCTAGGTTCAAGTTAGATTGACTCGGCTAGCATTGCATTCCTTTGTTATTATATTTTTGTATTCGTTTATGAAATTATGAGCTCTGTGCTTCCACATAACATAATCACAGTCGAAAGCTTTTTGCTTCAACTAAAGGCATCGTGGAAAACCTGGTTATTTAATTATGTTTTACATTCTACATTATTTTGAGACAGATGGTCCATTTTTAGCTTTCCATTGCATAATTCATTTGACACGCTTATGCTATCTGCGGCTGGACAGAGGCTGTATGCGCTTGGTGATTAGGATAGGACTATCGCCGAACATCGCTCCCTAAATAAACCCTTCTATACAATGGGTGTAGCGGATAGTCCTCTGAATAGAAGCTTTAATGCGAGTAGTTTTTACGTTACGTGATCGAAACGTTTACCGCCGCTGATTGGTTTAGAGCTAGGAGTGAGCCAATCAGAGTGCTGAACGTCAAAACTTGTCGACCATGTTAACTTAAAACAAACTCGCACTGCGCTCCGAAAGGGGACAGGGATCAAAGAAACGGTATGTTCTTTTTGTCATTGATATTCATTATCATCATCATCATCCTGCCCTTGTCTCGTTTTATTTTGGGTCAGCGCAACACGTTTTTTTTTCCATTCTATCCTGTCACTCGTTACGCTATCACTAACTAACTTTTCATTCATATCACTTCTCACACAATCCATCCATCTTTTCTTTGGCCTCTTTCTCTCCTTCCATCTATCAACATGCGTTTCGTCCCTTCTTTTCACGTGACCATATGTACCAAGATGCCAAATACCAATAGGCGCCACTTTCAAACTTCCCCTAATATCCTGATTTCTCACTTTGTCCATTCTGGTCACACTACATATCCATCTCTCCGCTACGTGCAATTTTTGCATGCAAAATTTAGGACAACCGAATTCCATAGACACCCTAAATAAACTGGGAGGTCTGTTCTGAGTCTGGAGATTAGTGGGTTTGTTGGAATGAAGACCACTACGTCCTACGTATACCTAACGCTCTGCCATGATTTAAATGCGGAAACCAAATATATGCAAACTAGGGCTACAGGAAAGTTCAAAAAAATTACCGTGATCCTTGCAAAAGGTAACTTAAGGAACGACTAGGTTGTAGCTGGTAAAAGTCCAACACTTCCTCTCTCTCTACCCAGAGTGGGAGATGTCAATTGACATCAAGCATAAGCATAATCAGAATTATAATGTTACCACTTCCGGGACTACTCAGACCTCCTAAAGAGGAGGCCTGAGTAATCTATCACGCGAACCCAGTGCGGGTTGGTGAATGTCACATATCTTCGGATTTTTGGTTTTAGGACAGGTTTCCTCACGATGTTTACCTTCACAGTTTTGAGAAGTGGTGGATGAAATAAATTACGCAATGGGTTTGGAACCCGCGACCTACAACTCGTAAACCCGCCCAGTACCACTCGGCCACCACTGCTTTCATTTGACATCTAACTTCTTCTTCTTCTCCTTCTTCGTCCTGTCTTTATCCCATTATACTTTCTGTCCTGTCACCCGTCAAACTATTACTAACTCCCTTTTCTTTCATATCACTCCTCACACAATCCATCCATCTTTTCTTCGGCCTTCCTCTCCCTCCCCATTCATTTGACATCTAACAAAAAATAAATAAAAATAATCTATATCATGGCTATTCAATTTTGTCTTCCCCTCGTCTTATTTATAACAGCGAATTGCCGGGATAGTTTATAAATTATGCATAGCTTTCCCGTCACATTACCAATTCATTTTATTTATTTCAAATAATTGTGGGGTGTGTTTTTTACTCTCGCCATCGTCTGGATTATTATGGGCTATCGGGCATGTCTTTAAAAATTCAGTAAAGGTTTCGACCTGTTTTTATGGTTATCTGAATTTCTAGAAAATGTACGTACGTTTTCACATTCAAGTTAATGTGGGAGTACGTTCAATATTTTGCTGTCCACGTAAGTTCAACTTACTCACATTTTTGTTTTGGTATCGAAACCAACTTTGTTTTGATTATTTTCCATATTTAATAAGCCTTGAAATAATTGGCGAAAATTAAGGTAAATACAACAACTTATCAATTTTTTTTACAATAGGAATAGACGGCATTAGATATAAAATAGATTGCATTTTCTGAAATAAAATTATTATTATTATAAATGTTGATGTTTGTTCATGATACAAATGTGGCTGACTTTTTTTTATTAAGTCCGCCTTTGTACAGTTATTGTGCATAAAGCTTTAATAAATAAATAATAAAAAGCGAGCATATCGTTTTATTCCACAATGATACTGTTGAAAAACATCTTTAGTCTGTGAAGCATTATAAAAGCGTATATCATAACGAAACAAGTCTAAACGTGTTTTAGAAACATGTTTTGAAACATTCCTTTCTGTGTCTCGGAAAAGTCCATTACACGAGCCACGTTTTAATTACATAGCATGTGCACATTGTGCGCTACCCGGCCGTGAAGATGGCGCATCTAGTTTTACAAAAAGTTCATCTTTGTGGAACGTCTCTCTCATTCTATGATAAACTTTTTCTAAAGCTCCATGTGGCATACGAGTATAATAGCGCGGGCATACATTTTTTTGACGGGATGCTGTTTTTGGTTCGTCTACAAGAAAACTAATCCGGTTATTGAAGTGTCCCAGGAACAGATCAATGAGAAATCGATAAAATGGAAACAGTCACCAATCGTCTGTTTAAGGCATCCATTATTTATTATATTATTTTAATGTGTAATAATAATATACTATAATATAATTATACTTATCTTGTCTTAATCTGACGCGCTCCAGTTTTTCTGAGGATTAATTTATTTTTACTTATCTGACGGTTAGTCCTCAGCAAACCCCACCATATTAATTGTTTACCGGGTTAATTACAAGTAGCTTTTAGCCAATGTCTAGTTTAGAAAGTACTAGCTTTTGCCAGCGGCTTCGCCCGCGTACATAAAGTATAGCCTATGTCACTCAGGAATAAAGCAGCTTTCTATCGATGAAAATTTTAGCAATCGGACCAGTGCTTCCAGAGATTACCCCCTACATACAAACTTACAAATTTTACCTCTTTATAATATTAGTATAGATAAATTACACAAAGTGTAATTTATACTTTCGTTTCGTCGTTTCGTTTGACGTAAGTCGGGGCCATTACCACTCGGCCACCACTGCTCCAACAAGATGGAATCAATTTGCTAATATTTATTGGTAATTAAAGCAATCATTGAACTTCACTTGAAAAAATCGCGACAAAACACTTCAGTTCTGTTACTTTTATGAAACTTATTCTGAACTCAAATGAGTGTTTAAATCAACCAGAGATATTTTTCTGTTAGTTTACCCTACCACCTACTACCTTACCACAGTACTTACGTCTATAGTCTGTCTATAAAGTCAAACGACTTGGGAATTTTGTTTAAAAAAATACTTATATTTGATACTTTTTATAAGGTTCTTCTATTAATAGACAATGATCAAGATCTCTTAATCAACCTTGATTGTTGAACTATTGTTGACTACATCAGATTTCATTTTACTCTAATAATTACCTAAGTCGTTTGACTTTTTTAGACGGACCTTTTTTTTTTGTTTTCGAGGGGAACCTTCAAATGGCGCCCGGACTTTGGGGATAAGTCCGGGGAGTGTGGGATTTTTATCTCTCTAAAACCACCCCGGTGATCACCATCCGCACGTAGAAGGAGCCCCGTTACGTCTCAAAAGACCATTCCGGAACCCCCTCTGTGCAACGCCTGTTAGGGCACAACCCTGAGGAGACTGTACAGTGGTATCCTCTAAGCCTCTTTGTGCACGGCAGCACGTGACAGACAGACCTACACTAAGGTGTTACGTATTTTATACATCAAAAAATCCCTTAACATCTCACCACTTGTAATGAACGTTTCGCCTAATTAGCTAGCACTAATCAATGGACATAACCCAGTGCTGTAAATAGGCCATTGTGTACAAGGTTCATAAAATAACCCTCATCATCATTAACCTGCTCAACGTCCCGTACAAGTTTTAAGCATTAAGTAAGGGAAGTGAGGGCGCTTAAGGTGTTACCCGACCTTCACCTGTCAGGGGTTGTATTGCTTAGTTTTGATTTCCTTATCGAAGGAAGTATTTTGGACGGTTATAGCTACGTTTTTTTTTTGTAACAAAATGTTTTGATTAAAGGTGAAAAATTACACTAATATTTTAAAGGTGAACGTTTGTAGTTTTTTGTGTTAGTAACTCCTTCACACCTATTTCATTAAACGCCAAGTTCGCTCTCCGCCGGCCGGGCGCTATGAGCGTTGTCTCGTGGCGTGCTTCAAACATTTTCATACTTTAAATCTTACCGCTCGCCGCCCCGCGCTTAGCTACCGCTCACAGCGGCAAGGTCATGAACGGACTGTAACGTGTGGCTCATGTTCTGAACAGGGATACCGCACTCACGGTGAGTATCCGATGGGTCTATAAAACCCCATTTCACCATTGTGTTTTCAGCCTACTTGTGTACGAGTGTTAGATATCCAAAACAATTCTATGCGAAGTTTTGGCCGTACCCCCTCAAACGCAGTGCACATAACAAAAAACAACACCTGCGCTTTGAAAACCCTAAGTCACAAACCACAGAACCACTTAACTGCGAGACAGTTCCATTTTGGAACCTCTTCATTTTGAATCACGCAAATTGCACCTGACTAAACACGAACGCCTTTCAAAGGATTCCAATAGGATAGGGTTGCTACATTTATTCATATCGATGTCACCACATCAATTCGTCGCCCTCACCGCTAACTGTCCTATCTTACAAACTGACGCATCTACAGTGATATTACCTACGTGTTTATAACATTATTTAAATTAAGTTTTCTCTAATCGTCGTATCTGTATCGTTTACCGTTTAGAAGATATTCATGTATTTTGTAAAAAGTGAAAAAAAGAAAAAAATATCCTCACTTCCTTCGTACCTAAGAGCCCGTCCCCATCACCACGGCGGCGGCGCGACGCCGCCACCGTAAAACGGCACGGCGCGGCGGCGCTGTGACGTCGCACGGTGCGCAGCGCGCGCGTATTCTCAAATTTATCAGGCGATATATTGCAGTTGGCGTGTGCGCATGTGCGTAAAACAAAATGGTGAAAAATATCGATGTAGACTTCTTGTTTTCTTAATGGAGGCACGTTGAGTCATTCTAAAATATTCAAAAAATATCTCATTCTCAACCAATCGCCCACCGTGCAAAGGCACAGCGCCGTGCCGTTATACAGTGGCGGCGCCGCCACGCCGTGGTGATGGGGACGGGCTCTTAGGGCTTTAAGACCACTATTAACTAAAAGAATATGCCAAGATTAATATAAAGACTTATTAATTCATTATTAAAGCTACAGCTAACGCAACTACAGGAATATGATTTTAACGCCTGACCGAAAAATGGTTGCTCTGAAAAAATATCAATTGCTAGTTAGGACAATTAGCACGGAGGGTGACAAATTTAACGCTAATTAGTATATCAAATTGGTATGTATCGGATTTTCAAGTAATACTATTCGTGTTTGAATGTTTCGTGTTTCACTCAGCTTACTTACAACAACATAAGGTTACCGTATCTCAAACAGGAATTTCGCATTACCAGTAAAAGCTGTTTGCGGGTTGTGTTTATCGAATATTTTTATGTAGCTTTAATAAAATAATCCCTATTTTCTTTCTGTGTAGGTATTAGTTTTGCTTATCTTGTGGTTTTGTTTACATCAAAAAAGTTATCAGTCGTGGCACTCCATATACTAAGATTTGATTGCGGTTTTGGATTAATAATGATTATAAAAAAGAAGAAAAGAGACGAGGAGAAGAAGTAAATAATAATTAAATAATCAAAAAAATATAATTGACAAATTTTGTGATTATTATAAGCATATATAGCATCTATGCAATGGTCATATTAATTAAGTGAAGAAACGATTATACCTACACACGGTATGAGATGAAGTAAAATAAAAGTTAAACTATTATTTTACAAAAAGACAAATAAATAATTAAGCATATTAAATTAAAATTAGAACAATCTACAAAATAGAAGCCATCCATTATAAATGAAGAATGACTAAAGAAAGAAAAATAAAGTATGAAGAATAAAAGTAACAGAGTTTAAATTGCGAAAACTGACTCGAAAGGGTATATAGTCTCAACAGTCCCCAATGACGTTGGAGGCCGCTGCAGAACCTTAGAGGCCGTTAGAGGATTAGAGACCGTCAAAATACTGCATTTTAATAGATGCGAAAAACTAAGTCAAACTTAGGAATAGGCCTAATATGCGAATGGACCTAGAATATTCTGAAAAGAAATAAGCCAGGGTTGAGGAATTTATGGGTCTTAGCGATCCTGGAATGCCAAAAGTGACTGGTGGGGTTAGTCAGTAAAAGCACAAAATATATAGGTACAGAAGTTATACTATACACAGCGTGCTCGAGCAACGCACACATAGACACCGCTCACGGACACGATATCTCGGAGCTCCTTGGCCCGCTCGTCGAATAGTTCCGGCTCAAACGCTCATTAGTGTGCTTCCACCGAGCGTAGGTGTAAAAAGTGAAGCATACATGAGATTGTCTTCTGCACTTCTTCGTCTTCGTCTTCTTCCGATCTATTTTGTGGTAAAAGTCTGACATTCCTTTCCGCTCCATCCACAGCGTGACATTAAAAAAAAGACAAGACACTTATATTATTAGTTTAGGGACCAAATTTTATAGATGACATATCTTCAATATCCCATATTGTCTGATATATAGAGTGGCGGCATGAATCATAATTTCCTTTCCAGAAACTGATTCATTTAAACCGACATTTAATTGTTGCGAACGTAAATTCTCAGTACATTTGTCAGAGCAGAACTTTTTCAACGTTACTTTATCACATCGTTGAAAACAAAAGAGTGTCACAGACGGACAATTTGTCTTCAATGTAAACCTCATTATGTATAGTCGATCCTTTCTCCTTGAGACAATTTCCTCCGCTCCCATTTGACTCTCGGAAACCTTTGGGAGGTTCAATAGATATTAAGATTAAAAAAAATATTTATGTCTACTGAAAAATGTCTACTTCGGGGATGTTTCTGAAGAACTAATCAATTTATTTTGTTATTTAAGATTATGTCAAACTGTAAGATTGGTTCTTGATAGTTTTATTTAAAAACTATATAGTTATACAGGGTGGCCTAATCAGATACATAAAATTTTCAATTTTCTTTTTTATTGAACAAAAAATTGTATGTTCCAATAAAGTAAAATAAAAATAAAACAAAACTTACCAGATTTTGATTCTGGTTTTCACGTACATTTTAATGCCTAAAAATTTCTGTCAAACTGATTGCTTATTGTAAAAACCTCAAGTATTGTTTTAGGTTTAATTATAAACATTATATTTCCGGTTCAGATCCTCATCCTCGTACAAAGACGTCCAACTCCCAGTGTTCTGGTTTTGTGTATATTAAAACTGAGGTTGTATACACTTTCTTCTGGCGCAGTCGGGTAAAACTATGTAATTTTTGTTCGGAAAAAAATCTTAATTTTGAGTTGGCCACCCTGTATAAATGATTGAAGACAGAAAATGGAAATGCGGCAGTGTTTAAATAACTCTTCTTAGAAATTAATAATTTTTCAATGAAAACCCTTTGTCAGAGCCGACATTTGAATCTCTAGGATTTAGTGCTAATCCTAAGTAAGCTCATTGTAAATAATGTTCGTTCTATTATAAGGTTAAATACTCGTATGTTCAACATCATCATATTATTTTTTCCGACGGATTTTCACTACTGGACATAGTCCTCCCAAAAGTCAACACGACCAATCGGTCCACCTTGTGGGAAGCCTTCTAATACTGCGTTTTCTGGTGCGCGGTCGCCTCTTAAGAACCTTTCGGCCGCATCGACCATCCGTTCTACAAGCAACGTGTCCTGCACACTGCCACATAAATTTGGCGATTCTTCGGGCTATGTCGGCGACCTTGGTTCTCCTGCGGATATCTTCATTCCTGATCATCATCATTTCAGCCGATATACGTCCACTTTTGGACAAAAGCTGCATAAGCTATATAATAATAATAATAATGATACCACGTTCCATTAAACGCACAAAAAAGGCCTCTTCGAGCTGGTTTCGACCCCTCGTACGCCTCCCAAAGGTCCAGGACCTCAGGGTCCTGAGATAAATATACGTATAATAATAATAATAATAGGCCTCCCCCAAGTGATCTTGTGCGTCTCGCATCCATCGGATTCATTCCTGATGCTGTCACTTAATAAGTTCAATATACCTTTATACGGTGTGTGTAAAGGTGTATTGAAGTTTCTTTTCTTTCCTTCACACTGAAATTGGTGAAAGACGAAATTATTATTTAGATGAAATTTGGCTCGTAGATAGACCATGTACTGGAATAGCAGATGATACTTTTTATCCTGGAAGTATCTATGTTCTTTTAGGATACTATCAAGCGGGTGGCCCGACTGCCATCAGCTAGTATTTTAATTTTATCAAAGAAAAAAATATTTTGCCGCCAAACGCAATTTTATTGAGTGATTACTAAAACCCGTCCTAGTTTAAGATTTCGTTTTATTTTTCCTTTAATACATTAACCTCCATCAACTAGATTAATTTAAGATTTTACCTATTTGGTATGGAACCGTTAAAACTTCGGTGCCCTTGGAACATTCTGGAAATGGATTGAGACTTAACCCTTACATTTCACCCGTCACTTTTGATAGGGGACGAGGCAAACAGGGGAAGCATAAGGAAATAACTTTGCGCATACCAGTGGAAAAACCGTGTCATTGGCTTAACTTTTTTTAGAAAAAAGATGGGTTAGATAAACAAAAGCCATTTTTTTCAAGTCGAAAAAATAAGTTGCAAATACAAACAAATCACAACTAGATTTATAGCAAAAGGAAATAACGGCAGTTGAAATGCAAAACTTGAGGTAAATCAAAATGTTATATCACTGCGATTCGATAACTGAGAGCAAGCGCACGTTTCCCCCTCGCACTACTTCCAACCACCATTGTCCATCTAGTCACGTGTAAGTCCTAATGGGTACGTACAATCGAACCACCTACTCACCTGAAACGATAGCCTTACCACTAGCACACCCGACGCTCTAACCATTCTCTGCACCATTACACATTTATATGCCGTATTACTAACGTAGTAAAGACGTGAGTCGCTTACAGGATCATCCCTTAGATGGTATCATTAAGTGCGATTGTACAAATTGAGTGGAGTTATGACGCGGCATGAAGATTCGTGGAAGCACCCCCGCGGATCTTGAATTTGTAAGGGCAAGTTGGCAGTCATCGTTGTAATAAATGATCTTGCTGAAACGCTACGCCGCAATGTAGGAGGTCGTTGGCTTACTGAATACTGGCAACCAGTATAATTAACATAACTGCTTTGTACTACTGTGTAAGTATATATTAGCCGCGGCCCGAGATAATATTGCGATTTAAAACTGTCAACCGCAGTCCGCTACAATTCTGATTGCTTCGTTTTCCTTTTCACCCTTCTGATCCCTATCTCCCCAGCCTCCCCTAGGCCTGTTGCATCCCCCTTCTTATTTAAGACCCTTAAACATTCGCAGTCTTAAGAATTTATTGCGAGGAGAAGCTATAAAATTTTACAACATCGCATTTTTCATAGTTTAGAATTTATAAGATTGACGAAACTTAATTAAAATTTAGTTTAATTCATGAATCCCCAAGCGACACCCGGTGGCCGCGCATCTATTGTCTTACTATTGTGTCTCTAATTGACGGTATCTGAAGGGTTAAGAACAGTTATATGAGAAAGGAAATTTTGCGACATCGTTGGAATTAGTAGCCCAGTTCTGCGAAACTATTAAATTCTAAACGAAGGTAATCATTGTTCCAGCATTATCGAGAATGGCTGACAAAGTGAACAAAAGCCGCCTAGGCTAGCAAAATAATATTTTGCTCATTATTAAATGGCAGACAAACCGACTAGCGGTTACAACTCGTTGAGTATTCGCTTCATAGTGTAGATGAAAGGGTCAAAGGCTCCGGTGGCTTTGACGTGGATTCCGGGATCACCGGCGGAATATTTTGTCAGTTCCGTTTTAAGACTCTGCTCAAATTGACTTTGTGTTTGTTTTCCCGGTGAATGGACGTGCCGCTACCGTAATTGAGTCTATAACCGCTTTCTGTTGTTCGATGTTCAAAACGGAACGAAGTATAATTTAAAGTTTTACAATTAAATGAACGAAACCATTTATTTTGAAGGACTTATTTTAAAATGAATTTTAAATAAATGAAATTTCTTTTAAGTTACAGGGACGTTACGCTTGCGGTAAGTCCCCTCTTTGAGGCGTGGCTGGAAAGACCTCACGGCGTCCTTACCTTCCGCATGACGCAGGTCCTCACCGGACATGGCAAGTTCGGGAGGTTCCTGCATCGGATTCAAGCGGAAGAGACGCCCGGGTGTCGCCACTGTGCGCAACGCCCGGAGGACACGGTGGAGCACACCGTCGAGGTGGGCCCTGCCTGGGCGGAGCATCGCCGTGCCCTCGTGGGGGCGATCGGCGGCGGAGACCTCTCGCGCCGGGCCCTGGTCGAGGCCATGGTCCGGAGCGAGGAGGAATGGCAGGCGGTCGCCTCCTTCTGCGAAGCAGTAATGCTTGCAAAGGAGGAGGCTGACCGCATCAGGCAACGGCGCCCTCGCCGCCGTCGCCGGGATTCCGATCCCGATTTCCGGCCACCGTAGACGCGGGCTCGCGGACGGCGAGCCATGGGTAGCTCGCTGTCCGATCGTCCGGTAATGGACCGAGTCCAAGACGTCGACGGCGCGCACTGTTCCCGCGCGCCTCAAGGAGTTGTCAGCAGCAGGAGGGGCCCAGCTGGGTCGAAGCCTACTGGGGACAGGGTTGTCCGAAAAGGAGCTCGTGCCCCGGTATGAAGGCTAGAAGGAACGGCGCGGGGTTTTTAGTCAGTAAGAGTCTGACACTATCTCCCACTCCACCCAAGAGCGGGTTTTGTCAAAGATGATTTTCCCCGTCGACAAAAAAAAAAAAAGTGACGTTACGCTTCTGTTTTTAAGTGGTGTTAATCGATGGCACATGCATACTGTTTACAATCTAAAAAAAAACCTTTTTTTGGGGTGAGAAATCATCGCATGACTTTTCTCACTCTAGGGTGGAGCGAGAGTTCTTCAGCTCATGCATTGATTTTTGTATATCAATGAGCTCATGTCATATCATGGCCACGGTAGCCCCTTCAACGGGCACCGGCTCTACAAGGCCGTGATGGTTTTGCTGATATCTGTTTGAGGCGTGCGAAAATAACTACACGCCAACGACGACTCGGGATTTACCTGGTGGCGTAGCCTGTGGTGACAGGTGGAGCCATCCCCGCTCCGCTCTGGACCATGGCTTGAACCATGCTCTACCGTGTACTCCGATAGGAAGCTACTTCAAACTTTTCCAACTATAACGTCCGAAAAACGTCATAATCTACCAATTTCAATACTTGAGGCATGTATTTTCCCCGTCGAGAAAAAAAAAAAAAAAAGGCATGTACTCGTACTTACCGACAACTTTCTGATAATGTAGATATTGAAAGGGAACATAGGGCACTGGCGGTTCGAAGTAACATGTCGATTCGGAGATTCACTCGTTGTACAGACCGATTCAAAATTACCCTGTTCAAGGCGTATTGTCAGGGTCTGTATGCGGGAGTCTATGGGTTAGCTATAAACAAAATATCACTGTATGTCTTAAGTACCCAATACGGCAAGGTTTCTAGGATGCTGTTTAAACTGCCCCGTTAGTAATGCGTCGGAAATTTTTGCTCAGAATCGAACTGATGGCTTCGATGCTGTGGTTCGCAAGAAGGTCGCATTACTGATGCACAGAAAGCGGCGTTCTGTGTATCAGTGATACAGGGGCAATAGCTTCCTGAAACCAGTGGTTGAGAGCCCTTTTTCTGAGGCCCTATGTGGAGAGAATGGTCAAGAATGGTCAGATGGTTTACTTCTTGCCATATCATTCTCTGCACATCTTGCCTCAGGCATCCACTTTACTGCTTGTTTTTTTTTTATTTCTTTGTTTATGTACTACTAACACTAATTTTAAGATTTATTACTAACAAAGTGAACCATATGTTTTTTTTTTGTCTTAAATAAATTATTCTTATAATTCCAGTGCGAGAGAGAGAGAGAGATGGAGCTATTCAGGATGAATACCATTATCCCTTTCTCACGCCGGAATGCTGAGAACTGAGCAAATAATATTAAACGTATTTATTATCAAACGATACACTAATGTTAAAGGTCACCAAAAACGTGACTCGATAAAGAAAATAAAACAACAGATAGTTGCGAAGAGCAGAAAGGTGACGACATTATTCCGAATGTAAATAATGACGAACATAACAATAATAACTTGGCCTTCATTACCAACATAAACTTGTACCTTTTTTGTATCAAAATTAAATGTATGTGTGATTATGTTCTCTCTCTATAACTCAAAAGGTTGCTGGGAGAAACTCATTATTCAGTTAAACTCGACTTTGTACATGAGTTGTCAAATCACTGAGTACTACGATATGTTTTTGAGTACAATATAAAATTAAAAATATGCGAAATGTGAAAGTTTTCATTGTTATACTAGCTGTGCCCGCGACTTCGTTCGCGTAGACTACAGGATTTTGAATAATTATTTTCTAAAATAAAAGTGCCTAAGTTACTCCTTATTACATCAGCTAACCAATAAAGCTATTCAATTAAAGTCCAGTAAAAATCGATCCAGCCATTTCAGAGATTAGCCGGAATAAACAAACAGACAGACAAAAATTGTAGAAAATGTTAATTTGGTGTATGTACCGTATATATATTCATAAACATGTATTAAAAAGCATAGATTATTATTGTCTTATTTCAGGATCTTGAGGTTTTTGACCTTTTTTTTAGGTGGGGAAATCATCTATGACATACCCCGGTCTTGAGCGGAGCGGGAGATAGTGTCAGAATTTTATTAACTAAAAACCCATTCCTGTTCCTTCTTTGCCTTTCGTTCCAGAGCACCGGGGTTCTCTTTCGCATCACCCATGGCCCCAGTAGGCTTCGCTCTGCTGGGCCGCTAAGATTTGTTGACAGCTCCTTGAAGCGCGTGAGGAACACTTCGCACTGGCGACGACGTTACCGGATGACCGGACGATGTGCTAACCATTGCTCGCCATTAGAATTGTCTAATAAAACATTAGACACTTCTGGAACATATGAATGGGGTATTAGTCAGTAAAAGTCTGAAATCCCACTCTGAAAGCCCTCCCACTCCACAAGACCTGGAGAAGTTATTGGAAGATTTCCTACCTAAAAAAAATCCTATAACGAAGCATTAATCAAATATTGGCATTCAAGTATGGCATCTGTTTAAAACGGATGTATTAATTTTTACACCTTTGCTTACTCATTTGTGGAACATATACGTCTTGATGTGGTTGAGACAAGCGTTTCATCATCATCACCATTTCAGCCGATACACGTCCACTGCTGGACATAGGCCTCCCCCAAGCGTCGCCACAACGAACGCTCCTGCGCGTCTCGCATCCATCGGCTTCCCGCAATCCTCACTAGGTCATCAGGCCTTCCAACGTTGCGTCTTCCGGTACGCGGTCGCCACTCCAGAACCTTTCGGCCCCAACGGCCATCTGTTCTGCGAGCAATGTGCCCTGCCCATTGCCACTTAAGTTTGGCAATTCTTTGCGCTATGTCGGCAACCTTAGTTCTCCTGCGGATGTCTTCATTTTTGATTCGATCACGCGAGGTAGACAAGCGTTTGGTCAAATAATAAAACAAAAATCTCCTAAGTACATAAAATTTTCGTAAAAATAAATTGTTCTTTCTCTTTAGTTCTAAGCTGAAATCTTGATAAATTATTATCAGTTTGAACTTTTTGTAAGTGATTTGACCTTTGTGTAGGAGGTAAAAAACGAGTCTATTTATAAGTAAAGAGAACCTACCTGTAGAGGTCAACTTTACCTCTCATATCATCACAATAGCAATAGAGCAGCATTTAGTAGTTGCTGCTACTGAGGATGCATCAGTTTCTTCTTCTTAAAATATCGATGGCAGAAATAGCATTTTTTTTTTAAATCTAAATGTTTCTTTTTCCGGTCCAATTATCCCTTACAGCTAAGACATCCGCTGATCAGTTAACCCTTCAGATACCGTCAATTAGAGACACAATAGTAAGACAATAGATGCGCGGCCACCGGTGGTCGCTTGGGGATTCATGAATTAATGCTACAAATATTTGTATTTGTATTTTTTAATTACACAACTCTTTAAATATTTATATAGGCTTCTAACAGCGGTTTATCTGTGTCTGAGTGTAATTTATCTATAATATGTATGTATTTAGAAATATATAAGTATGTTTATCAGTTGTCTAGCACCCATAACACAAGCTCTGCTTAGCTTGAGACTAGATGGCGTTGCGTGATAGTTGTGGAGCATTATTATTATTATTATTTATCTCGCAAACCTCATGACATGAAAATAATATATAGCTGGGTCGTGCTGCTTCAAATTAGTCAAAAAATATTGAAATCAATTCAGTAGTTTCAAACATTACCCTGTGCAAAGAAAACCCCGGGGGCTTTGAACGAAAGCAAAGAAGAAATGTAGGAGTGGGTTTTAGTCTGTAAAAGTCTGAAACGCCCTCTCGTTCCACCTTAGGGCGAGAGGAGTCATTGGATGATTTCCTACCTAAAAATTTCCTCTACATACAAACTTACAAATACCTCTTTGTAATATTATTAGGTTGATTAAGTCCAGCAGTCACCATTGGTAGGTAAATATTATTATTCTCGTTTATCTATCAAAATGAAAGTCACATTTTGTCAAAAAAAAAAAAAAAAAATATTCAAATACATTTTTGATTAGTAAAGAAAGATGAGCAACGAATCGCTCATTCTGCTTCAAAACTCTCGATGAAAGATCGATGGATGAATATTAATATTATGTATAACGAGCCAAATTGATATCTAAAGAGTATATTTTTGATAAAGTGAATGTGTACATGACTTGTTATGTACGTAGTTGGTATTTGGTAATCGAAATGATTGATTGCCGTGAGTGTACAATGGGGGGGTCGGATCCATCTCGTTAGAAGGGGAGCCAATGATCGATGCGCGTAGAGCATAGCCAATTATCATAATCCAGTGCTAGCTTTGTATATATATGTGTATACTAGCTTCTGTCAGCGGCTTTATTCGCGTAAAAGTACTCATTCATCATCATTTCTGCCGAATGATATCCACTGTTGGACATAGGGTGCAAACATGAAGATACACATTTTTCGGTCCCGATAAGTCGGTATGGGTCGGTACAGATAGATACCGGTAAAACCACATAAAGATACAGGTAAATCTGTATGAGTAAAACACTACACTGGCCAATGCTTAAACCAGTATGACTCGGTCCAGGTAGTCGGTACCGACAAGTATGAACCTGTTTCTTTATAAATGAGCGCATAAGAGTACACGGGAGAATTGTACCTGTACCGATCGGTACCGACCCGTACAGACTTGCCTGCGCCGGTAACCTGTTTCTTTATGTTTGCACCCATAGGCCTTACCTAAGTGTGCGTCTCATATCTATCGGATTCCCGCGACCCTCATCAGGTCATCGGTCCACCTTGTGGGAGGCCTTCTAGCGCGGCGTCTTCCGTTGCCACTCCAGAACCTTTCGTCCCCATCGACCACCTGTTTTGCGAGCAAAGTGCCCTGCCCCATGTAAAAGTAGGTTTCTCCGTAAAAACTTTGGATCCCCATTTCACGACTTAGGGGATGAGTTTTTGGAAAAAAACCTCTCTTAGTGCTCGCTAAGTTATAAAAGGAAACCTTGTACACTATTTCACACTTCTAGACCCCGTAGGCTGTGCGTTGGTATGTCCATTTATATATATAAGCTTCTGAGGTTTTCCATATGTAAAAGTAAAAAAATCTTAGGGGAATACACTCCCGGAATAAAAAGTATCCTACGTGCTATTCCAAGATCTATTCTACCTGTGTGCCAAATTTCATTAAAATCCGTTCAGTCATTTGAGTGTAAAACACTAACAACCACAAAAAAAGAGAGAGTATTAAAGATGTATTGGACTTATTTAGGCTTATAATAGTAAGCGCATTATTGTCTACAATGAGCTCGATTAGGATTAGAACTAAATCCTATTCAAGTTCAAAATGTCTGCCCCTACAAAGTTCGTTCATTTGAAAATTATTATATTTTTCGAAATAGCGTTATTAATACACTGCTGCATTTTCATTTTCTGTCTTCAATAATTTATCAGGGTCTACACAACTCTAAATCAAGAATTTTTATCGAACGAAAATTACTAGATATTTTTACATTATTATTGTACGACCAATTAATTCTAGTATCAATTTCCAAATAATTAATCTTCCAACAATTAAAGTTTTTGCTTTTTATTTAAATATTTATCTAAACTACATGTACAAAATTTATTGATGTACATAATTATCATCATTTCCGTTTGTAAGTCGTCCACAGTTGGATATAGGCCTCTCCAAGTATCCACCAGCCACAACGAATGAGACTATGCATTTCCATCGGATTCCCGCGACCCTCAATCACACCACTACCGACCACCACATAGTACCAAAATTGCTCCATGCCTCAAAAATCACGTTGAGCTATTGGTTTCGGGTGTAATTTGTAGATCTTTGACAGTAGTTACTGATAGTCAGTAGGCAGAAAATCTCAAACCAGCACCCCTTTGCAAGAACCAAGGCGTGTTATTTAGTTACAGGGTTGTGTAGATCAGATAGGGAGTAACTCTCTTTACTCTGTCGCTATAGGTAGATGCTATCTGACCGTCCGGTAAGAACCAAGCCTCCTTCAAAGAGATGTCAGCCAAATTTAAAGTGCTCAGTAAGGCTGATGCCTCCTAGGGTTACGAAATCGTTTATAAGAGTGAACACCTAGAACGCAAATGGCAACTTAAGGGTACAGGACCGTCCTGTAACTGTCCGGACCGAAGCCAAGTTGTTGACGGCACGCACTGTTCCCGCGCGCCTCAAGGAGTTGTCAGGAACAGCAGGGGCCCAGCTGGGTCGAAGCCTAAACTGGGGCCAGGGTTTGTTCAAAAGATAGCTCAGCCCCGGTACTAAAGACAACGAAGGAACAGGAGTAGGTGTAGTCAGTAAAAGTCTGACACTATCTCCCGCTCCACCCAAGAGCGGGGGTTGTCATTGGATGGTTTTTCCACTGGAAAAAAAGGTGCAGGTGGTTTTCAATTAGTAAATCTTTGACACGTCTTCAAATTCAATCCTAGAGAGGAATAAGTCATTTGATGATTGACTCGAAAAAAAAGTAAAGATTACATACAAAATGAACTGTAGTTATGTCTACGTAAAGTATGTTTATGTATTCCTTCTTATCAGCAAAAAAATGTGTTCAGATTGAAAAAGTTAGAAATAAGACCCTTGAGAGATTATTATGTACAATGGAATCCTCAGAACTCTCTAATGCCGGCTTGATTTTGTTCGTAAATAATTTCATAACGAGAATCCTAATCCGATTGTAACCAAAAGTATCTGGGAAACAATTGAATTTTACCGTAAACTTCGGGTTTCGGGATGTTATAAAGTAAGTAATAAAGTTATCGTATTTTTGCAAATGTGGGGCATTTGGCGGCGTCTCGTATCGTTCGTATATTTGAACAGTCAGCGCAAGGCTCGGTGTAGCCAGGGTACGTAGTGCCCCATCGATTTATTCGAACAAGCATTTTACGGACACACAGAAGCTTCTATCGAAAAAAGGAAATAAATTTTATTGAACGTATCCCATTCATTGCCCCAAAGACAAGCTACACGAAGATAAAAATATTTATAACTTCATTCCATTGCGTTTCTCTGGAGTCTGTTCGCAGTTTATACCGTAACGTTGTAGATACGAGGCGATGGACTTTATTGAACTACAAAAGTTCGTGATTCTGGCTTTTGTGTTACCTGTACATACTTTTCTCGTAGAAGTAAAGTAGAACTCTCAGCTGAGCTTTGTCTAAGATTTATAGAGAAGAAAGAATAGTGTATCTATGAAGAAATGTGTGTCTATGAAGTTAATAAGATACCAGAGAACTGTCTCGATCTATGCATAAAAAAATTGTGTTGATTTGTATTGATATTTAGACCGGGACTCCACCAAAGCAGAGATGTGTCCGGTGTGCTGTGCGAGAGAGAGAGAGAGATGTTTTTCAGCTCGAGGGACTCGAGATGAGAGAGACTCTGATGCGTGCATTTTCGTCGTTCGCTGTGCGTCTTCCGCGCACAGCTCACATCTACGCTTCCATCGCGCCATACAAATATTACACATCTTCGCACAGCGGTCTCCACTGAAGCTGAGCGGAGAGGAGAAGCGTCAATAACACAATTCTATTGGTTGTTTAAAAAACATCTCTCCGCTCATCTCGTCTCCGCTTTGGTGGCGCCCCGGCCTGAATGTGGTAATTAGGGAATGCAAATCTCGCGAGATTGGGGCTTGAGCGAGATCTCGCGAGATTATGAATACAATATCGCGAGATCTCGCCAATTTCGATATCTCGCGAGATTGGCATAAGATAACCATAGGCGCGAGCTTGCGGACGGCGAGCAATGGGTCGTTGGCTGTCCGACCGTCCGGTAACTGTCCGGACCGAGCCCAAGTCGTCGATGGCGCGCACTGGGTCGAAGCCTACTGGGGCCAGGGTCAGTTCCAAAACGTAGCTCAGCCCCGGTATGAAAGGCACGAAGGCAGTAATAGTCTGACACTATCTCCCGCTCCGCCCAAAGGCGGGACATGTCATTTGTATGATTTTTACTCACCAAAAAAAAAGTATTATAAGATAAACATTCGTTTTCACGAACTTTTTCAATACTTTTTTTTGCATTAAACATTGTTTGACGTCTATAATATCTTTCTATAATATTTGAACGTCCGTGTCAATCCACGCTTCGAATAAAACGTTTTTATGCTCAAGTACAATCTCGTTAATCTCGCGAGATCTCGCCCTTTTTTCGTCCGAGATCAATCTCGCTAAAAAAGGCCGAGATCTCGGATCGGCCGAGATTGCATTCCCTAGTGGAAATGCTGCTTGTCGTCTGGGCATATTTCTGGATGACAGCGACGTGGAGAAGGAGTACCTACTTCGGTGCCTGAGTGTATTTGGTTTTGTTGTATATTTTTTCATAGGTTTAGTGTAAATAATTAGTTAATATTTTAGTTTATTATTTATAAACGTATATTGTTATTTACTTTTATTAATAAAAATCAGACGGATAGATAAATAAACTCATTTATTGTACACTATAAAAATTTAGTAGGGGCTTAAAGTTATTGGGGTGTGACAATCGGCGGTCTTATCATTAAAAGCGAGCAATATAAATAGGTACATTTTACATATATTTGATATCACAGAAATATTTATATATACGTTATAATATAATATACATTAGTATATACAATGTACATGTGTAATAATCCTGCGGCTTTGCAATAATCTTCCGCCTGTGTCATATTTTTGCAGACTAAAGCTACACCTATATTTCTTCAGTAGCCCTGTGCGTCCAAGACTACGGGTTACCCTTTCAGAAGTCCATATGGCCCAAATAGGGTTTGACCGTACTGAAATACCCCCCTACGGTTTTGCTGACATCTCTTTGAGGCGCGCGTGGAAAACTACGCTCCTTCGACGACTTAGGCTCGTTCCAGAGGGTAACCAGACGGCCGGACGGCGAGATACCTATTGCTTATCGGTCGCAAGCTCAAGCCTAGGATGACTGATAGTCGGGGTCAGAGTTTCCGGTAGTTGAGGCGTGAGAATGTCCGTTCCCTTACGCTTGCGGTCGTCTCCTTCACTAGCATTACTGGTTCGCAGAAGAAGGGTCCGTCGGCTATTTCTCTTCGGTCTAGGCCAGGCCTGTACCAGGACCCAGCTCGAGGGTTGCTATTGCCGATCACTCCCACGAGAACACGGCGTTGCTCCGCCTAAGCGGGGCATACTTCCACCTTATGGCCCACCGTGTAATCCAAAAAAAATAAAGTCCAATATTGTCAATTATATTCTATTCTATTTTTACACGACATTGATTTTAGTATTGCGAATCCCGAAACACGTATTAAGGTGGTGCATCATGACTCCCATTTTTACTGTTTTTCATACAACCGCTCATAACTGATTATGATGTTATTATACATTTTTCATTAGATATTTTGGAAACACAGTATCTTGTGGATATTATCTAGGTTTCTAAAGAAACCAATTTCTAAATTTGTGTAAAACTAATCCAGTAAAAACCTCTGAAAATGTCCTATTTTGTATGAACTTTGACACTTCATAATTTGCCTAAAAATTAAAAAAGTCAAAAAAGTAATTCTCTAGAGACCTTGCAAATTTTATTAAGATTCTAAATGACGACAACTTTTTCCAAAAACTTTTAAGGGTTTAAAAAAAAAACAGCTATATCCTGGAGCAAGTTTTGCGAAATTTTCGAGTAAATCTCGGAATTACCGAATACTAACAGGGTTTTCAGGTGTTATCTTTCTTTTTTTGCGTTGCCTTTTCGTCAAACATCGCGTTGAATTGCATTAAATGAAGTAACAAGCTTTTAAACCATTTTCGATGTTTACGATAAGCGAGTGGAGAAGGACCCTCTTAAGTATTTTTATGTAAAGAATCTATGTACTCGTACAAAATTACATAACTGTATCATGAAAAATCACAAAGTTATAAGCTTGTTATGTTACCTGGTTTTTTTTTTTTTCTCTCGACGGGGAAAATCATCTTTGACGAAACCCGCTCTTGGGTGGAGCGGGAGACAGTGTCAGACTCTTACTGACTAAAAACCCCGCGCCGTTCCTTCTAGCCTTCATACCGGGGCACGAGCTCCCTTTCGGACAACCCTGTCCCCAGTAGGCTTCGACCCAGCTGGGCCCCTCCTGCTGCTGACAACTCCTTGAGGCGCGCGGGAACAGTGCGCGCCGTCGACGTCTTAGACTCGGTCCATTACCGGACGATCCGATAGCGAGCTACCCATAGCTCGCCGTCCGCGAGCCCGCGTCTACGGTGGCCGGAAATCGGGATCGGAATCCCGGCGACGGCGGCGAGGGCGCCGTTGCCTGATGCGACCGCCTGCCATTCCTCCTCGCTCCGGACCATGGCCTCGACCAGGGCCCGGCGCGAGAGGTCTCCGCCGCCGATCGCCCCCACGAGGGCACGGCGATGCTCTGCCCAGGCAGGGCACACCTCGACGGTGTGCTCCACCGTGTCCTCCCGTGCAGGAACCTCCCGAACTTGCCATGTCCGGTGAGGACCTGCGTCATGCGGAAGGTAAGGACGCCGTGAGGTCTTTCCAGCCACGCCTCAAAGAGGGGACTTACCGCCATAATCGTGGCGTGCCCAGCACTGGGTTGCGATAGCCGCTGACGCCATTTCACCATGAGATCCCGCCGGAGCTCTGTCCGCCATGCCTTGACATGTTGCGGCAGTGGACTTTCCCCCCGGCGTTGCATCTCCACGCGCATGTCGTGCATGTGTGCAAGGACTGTTGCCTCCAGATCCCACGGTGGTAGGCCAGCCAGAAGTCTCGCCGCTTCGCGGGAGATCGTGCGGTAACCCCGCACCATCCGTATTGCCATGACCCTCTGGCAGGCGTTCAGTATGGACACCGGTCGCTTTGCCAGCGACGGCGCCCACACCGGCGCCCCGTAGAGGGCCATGGACCGAACGATCCCCGCGTAGAGCCTCCGGCAGGGTTATGTTACCTGGTTGTCTGCACAAATACAAGGTCATCGGGCTATTTCGAAGAGTGAGGGGTTGTTTTGCTCCTGCACAGCTGGGGTGTGCGCTGACGTCTAATGCCTGCTATGACCTGCCGTGACTTGTATTATTGTACTTAGTTTCGGTGGTGTCCAGCTTGTGACTAAAAAAATATTTTAGGAAAAAAAAATAAAGCGGTGTAAAAATTATTGGAATCGATTCAGTTACTGATTCTGAACAAACTATGTTCAGGTTTCGCATAACCTTAAAATAATCTACACTAATATGATGAAGAGGTAATGTTTTTTTTGTTTGCAGGAAGTAATCTCTGAAAGTACTGATCCGATCGCTAACATTCTTTCACCGATAGAAAGCTGCTTTTTACCTGAATGATATATTTTACGTAAACGAGCGAAGCCGCGGGAAACCGATGAATGCGAGACGCACAGGATCGTTCGATATGGCGACGCTTACGAAAGGCCTATGTTCAACAGTGCACGTGGAATGGAGTGTATATCGGCTGAAATGATGATGAGCGAAGCCGCTGGCAGAACCTAGTGTTGTATATACGTATTGACATTCAAGTAGAGAGGTAGGTAAAGGTGTATTGAGGTAACATGTGTTGTGGGTTTGTTAATCATTTATTAGGAAAGGTAACTTAGTCCCCGATCAAAGGCTGCGGCCTTGCGGGTGAGACTTGCCCTATTGAATTATTGTGGCGTATCAAGTATTCGGGTTAATCAAAACGGTTAACATGAAAATTGTTGATGAGGTTACGTGTTAGTGGTGTGTAGTTACATATACTGGGAAATGTTTTGATTAAAATAATGGTTTATGGAAATGTAATTACTAACGATATAGGTATGTTCTTACACCTATTTGTAAGCTAATGTGTCGTAGAAAACTAGAGTCCAACAATAAGGTAGATATACTCTGCGCACACGTGTGCCACGTATGCTGATCTGGGCGCATCGGTCTCCATATATGGAAACTAGACTTGTAGAGCTACATTAGACCAACGCCACGCGACGTCACGAAATGTCGTTCTACTTATGTGCAAAATAATCAGGCGTGGTCTACGTGTGCGTCGGTCTAAAGTAGTTCTAGCTTTAGTTGCCTGGCAATTAAGTACTATAAAATTGAATTATGTATTTGTATAAATGTGATATTTATACAGATACATAGATCCATTTTACTTTACCTAATCAAACTTACCTCTACTTAACTTGTTTCTTCTTTTTAAAATTGAACACAATTTTTCTCATTCTTCTTTTCGAGTCGATGGATTCAAGTATAAGGCAATCTGTACAGCTCCTTTATTTTCCTTGCACAAAGCCTGATCAATGCACGTGGTTATGCAGGACAGTCAGCATAGTAGGTGACAGGCGGTCGCCTCTTTTTGCGAAGCAGTAATGCTAGAAAAGTAGGAGGCCGACCGCATCAGAGAACGGCGCTCTTGACGCCGTCGGGATTCCGATTCCAATTTTCGGCTACTGTAGGCGCGGGTTTGCGGAAACTGTCCGTACCGAGCCCAAGTCGTCCACGGCGCGCACTGTTCCCGCGCGCCTCAAGGTGTTGTTTAGATAGCTCCGAAAGGCAGCCCAGCTCCGGTATGAAGGCACGAAGGAATGGGGTGAGTTTTTATTGGCCAACCTAGGTCCGAAGTCAGCTAAGAGATTTCCAGATTGGCCACTGCAGTTCGCTCCAAGGGAGAAATGTTCTGATATCCCATCAAACAAAGTGACAAAGTGTGGAAGAGTTGGTAAACGAGTCTAGCTAACTAATCCTTTCATGACGATGACTCAGACTCAGATTCTTTTGAAAACGGCCTTAAACCTACAATTTAATTTAAGATGGTATACAACGTGAAATAGGTATCTAATATTAGTGGGTTTAAAGATCTTTCGAGTGATAAACAATCACCACAATGACTGACAGCTACGTATCTCTGTGAACAGATACCTTTAGGGATTTGCGGATTATACTTCAAAATTATTAGAGAAACTTCGTATTTTGAGCAAAGGTTTTAGTTTTGATTGAGTACTGTGATAACCTACAGTCTCAGGAGACCAAAGTAAGGACATCTAAACTAATATTGCAAAGAGGTATATAAATATAATGTTTGTTGGCAGAAGGATTTTCTTTTGGAGTTATTTTTGAGGTGGGAAATCATCTAATAACTCTCCCGCTGGAGCGAGAGGGCGTATCAGACTTTTATTGAGTTAAACCACACCTACATATTTACCTTCAGTTGTCTTTAGCCTTCTAAGATCACGAGTATCCTTTTTATACTTTTCCCAATGGCCCTACCAGGAATCGGCCTAACTGGGCCTTTGCGGCTTGCCGACGTCTCTTTCAGGCACATGTAGAATATTACGCGCCGTCGACGACTCTGATTCGGTTCTTATAGGAGGAGTAAACGGCGAGCTATGCATTGCTCCTCATCCACAAGCCCACGTCTATGGTGGCCGGAGATCGCTCTGTGATGCCCGACGCCCTTCTGTGGCGGCTGGGTTGTGAGACACTCTGGTGAAGTACGTGGGAATCGGGTACGGAGCGGTGGTGGCCGAGTGGTAACGGCCCCGACTTACGAGTTGTAGGTCGCCTTACTTTGTGTAATTTATTTCAAAACCACTGCTCTCAAAACAATGAAGGAAAACATCGTGAGGAAACTGGCATGTCCTAGAACCAAAAACAACCCGTACTGGGCCCGCGTGGTGGATTACGGCTCATTCCCTCTCCTAGAGAAGAGGCATGAGTCCCAACAGTGGGAACATTATAAGGCCGACTATGCTATGCTCTGTCACGTGGGAATCTGATAGATGCGACATGCACAAGACCAGTCGTTATGAGGACTATTACAAGAGGCATATATGTCTAAAAGTGGATGCCTTTTGGCTGAAATTATGATGACGTATGTTTTGTAGTCAAGAAGTAAACAAAGTCTTTTATTAACTCCAGTGACCGAAAAGTTAAAACGGAAACGTTTATCTTTGGTACGGTGATGAGAAGAGAAAATATGAAATGCTTGTTATTAAAAAGTTATGAGTATATTTATGTGGATGGATGGAGAAAATGTGGATGGAGTGTGCGAGTTAGTAATAGCGTGACGGGTGACAGGACAGAATGGAAGAAATAAATGTGTTGCAACGACCTCAAATAACACAATTATGATGATGAGTTGATGACGACTCTAGCCTCTGCCAACCTATTCGGGGAACGCGACCGCATCAGGCAACGGCACTCTCGCCGCCGCCGCCGGGATTCCGATCCTGATTTCCGGCCACCGTAGATGCGCGCTCGCGGCTTAGCTCGTTGTCCGACAGTCCGGTGACATTCCGGACCGAGTCCAAGACGTCGACGGCGCCCAGTATTCCCGCGCGCCTTAAGGAACTCCTTAAGATCGATGACTGACAACTGTCAGTAACAGGAGGGTCCCAGCTGGGTCGAAGCCTACTGGGGCCAGGGTTATCCGAAAGAGAGCTCGAGCCCCGGTATGAAGGCTAGAAGGAACGGGGTGGGTTTTTAGTCAGTAAGAGTCTGACACTATCTCCCGCTCTACTCAAGAGCGGGGGTTGTCATTGGATGATTTTTGCCCACCAAAAAAAGGCGTATTGATGTTAATAACCAATGATTTACTAACCACATTATTAATAAATCTAGTAGGTTGAATATTTTATTTACTCAACAACAATCCAATTATATTACAGCTCATAAAGTGTCGTAAAAACCAACCACAGTATACAGAATCAGAATAATTCAATTAATTGAAATAATTGCAAAAGGATTGGGAATTCAATGAAAAAGAATATGCATAAAAAGAACAACGAATGGGAATTGGATTAACGAACGAACGTTTCGTATGAAAAGAAAGAGTAACAGCTTTATCTGAATATCTGAAACTTAACGAGGTGTTCGGTACGAAAGTGCATTTTACTGTTTTCATAAAAGAGTTTATACCTTTAAATCTACCGTTTTATAGTTAAAAACACAGAACACAGGAATCATACAGTAGTTAAAAAGTCTCATGTGTATTTAAAATAATGAAACAGATATATAAACTATACAGACTGAATCCTGATATTATTTTAATAAAATACACTTTCCTAGTGTTAAAAACTTCCAACTGTAGGTAATTTACTAGACTTTTTCCCGTATTATATTCGAGCAATAATCCATAGAGGCAGTTTTTTTTTTAAGGGTGGAAATCATCCAATGACTTCTCCCGCTCTGTGTGAAGCGAGAGGGCGTGTCAGACTTTTACTGACTAAAACCACACCTGTGTCCTTCGGTTGCCTTTTTATAAATTCCCCGCGGTCCTAGCTAGCGAGCATCGACCCTACTGGGTCCCTACGGTTTGCTGACATCTCTTTGAGGAGCGCGAGGGTCACTACGCGCTGTTGACGACTGACGGCCGGACGGCGGGCTACCCATTGCTCGACGTCCGCAAGACCACGTCTGCTGAGGCTGGTAGTCGGGGTCGGAATTTCGGCGGCTGGGGCGTGAGGACCTTCGCTCTCTCACGCGTGCCGCCTCCTTTAGAGACATAATTGTAGCATAAACAGCTACTCATTCTTTTGTCCACGTTTATCTATGTGCGGTATATAGAGACATCGACTTTCGACGACATCTAGCGACGCTAACATTCCAGGGCTATGGTAACTCTTCAAACAATCTCAACAAGCTCTTTGAGGCGCGTCAGGAACACAATACGCTTTCGACTCGGGCTTGGACCGGTAAGCTATTCATTTCTCGCCATTCGCAAACCTACGCCTTCAGTGGTCAGAAATCGCCCTGCTACTTTCAACATCTCCTTCCCGATTTCCACCACCTCCGTCATTGGCATGATTGCTTCGCAGAAAGAGTGACTACATCTGATTTTGTCCCTCAGGAATAAATTCAAAGAAATCCATATTCTGACTCTGCCTTGTCTTTATATCTTAGAATGCATTTTGTATGTTCGTAAAAACTTAGGACTCTTTAAAATTAGAAGCGATTTTCACAATAAAAATACGCGTAGTAAACACGAAATTGTATTACCCAAATGGAGATTAGCTAAGACCAGCAAGTCATTCTTAGTCAACAGCATACGCTTTTATAACAAGCTGCCAAAGGCCGTAACTGAACTTAGTGAGGGTAATTTCAAAACTCATATTAAGCGTACCCTAACCAAAAAGCACATTACAAGTTTAAGACTATGTCAAAGACACGCTTGTTTGGCAATGACTACCTCTGCACATGTGGCCCCCTGGTAAATCATCAATATTGTGTTTATTACATTTGTTTTAATATATATACATTTTTTTTCTGTAACACATTGCTTTTGAGTGCCTTAAATTTGTTAGTAATTAATTTTTTTAACATTTTATTGATAGTTGTAACTATTTATATTTTTCTTGCTTTCTTTTATATAGCCTCTTTTTTTGTAATGTGAATATGAGACTATATAACTCTTAGATTATTTCTTATTACGACTTACTTTTTTTATTATGATTATTTTTATTGTAGTTTTGTGTACAATATTAACTAGTCTACACTGTTCTTACATTATATCTATCAATATTGTAATAACAACCACTTTTTTTTTAAAGAGTATTCATGGACTTTTTGCCGGTTCTTCTCCATAGGAAACGACCAATTTGGAACCGTGCACTAGCTTCTGACGTTTTATAAGTGTCTATGTAGGCCTATGTGAAATAATATTTTGACTTTGACTTTGATTCGTTCTTGTCCCAGACCATAGCCTGAAACAGGGCCGGACGCCAAATGTCAGCACCGCCAATTACTTCCACGGAGGTACTCCACCGAATAGGAGTCAACTCCCACCAATGCTGCCGGGTGATCCGCACAATGGTATCACCCGGGTATTTCATCCCGCCGAATCCGAAACAATCCTACCTGGTGAGGACTTGCGTTAAGGGGAAAGGGAGGACGCCATGGAATCCAACCACTTTTTATAAAGGAGCACATGGGCCTCAAAAAAAACGCTGCCATAAAAAACGCTAGAAGCGGCCACAAATAAAAACCAGAGAAGCGGCCGCAAAAAACAGCTGAAGAGCGCGACACCTTGTGTCCGGAGAAGCTTGAAGCAGCTTCAAAAAACAGCCACCACAGCGGCAAAAAACGGCCACCTCAAAGAGCTTGAAGCGGCGTTTTTTTTTTGAGGCCCGTGTGTAGGGACGGTAAAAGGTAATTGAAGGAACATCACGTGAGTTTTAGTCAGTAATAGTCACTCTCGCTCATTCCCGAGCGCATTTTCCGAGTCGTTTAATGTTTTTACTATCCTTTTGCCAAGTTATTCGGCCGTTGAGGGTTCATTGATTTACAGTCACACTTAAAAAACATACAAATTTATTTTATTATTAGCTTTTTCCCGCAGCTTCGTCCGCGTAGGTACATAAAATATAGCCTAT
The DNA here is from genome assembly GCA_949319445.1 of Mythimna lalbum. Lineage (NCBI taxonomy): Eukaryota > Metazoa > Arthropoda > Insecta > Lepidoptera > Noctuidae > Mythimna > Mythimna lalbum. The sequence continues at coordinate 7,241,835 of OX439351.1, read as the reverse complement.
GTCACTCAGGAATAAAGCAGCTTTCTATCAGTAAAAAATTTTTAGCAATTGGACGAATACTTCCAGTGATTACCTCCTGCAAACAAACAAATAAAAAAAAAAAACAACTTACCTCTTTATTATATTAATGTAAATAATTATAAACTTTATTGTAGCCCAAGATAATAACACAATGGAAACTATAAATTAAATATCGAACATTTAGTTGGACAGAGACTATCTAGACATAAAGTGGGGTTGCACTTGGTGTAAATGTGAAAGTAAACCGAATAATATTTATTTTAAAGTTATATTATATAACTAGCTGCTCCCAGCGGCTTCGCCCGCGTGATAGCAGAAATTATCTCAAGGGAACATACTTCCGGGATAAAAAGTACCCTATGTCCTATTCCAGGACATGGTCTATCCGTGTACTAAGTTTCATCAAAATCGGTTTTGCCATTTAGGCGTGAAGACGTAACAAACAAACAAACTCACTTTCACTTTTATAATATTAGTACCTAAGGATTATGTAGATACTTTAAGTCCCAGCGATTAGGTCTGCGGGCAAAAGCTAGTCAATAATAATATAAAAACTGGGCAAGTGCGAGACGGACTCGCGCACTGAGGGTTCCGTGACAACTACAATTCCCGAACGATGGAGTCTCGAAGATTTTTTTGAATAGCAATTTTTTTTTTGTGGCGTTGCTAACAACAAATTTACTGTTTTCAGATTTTTTCCTATACCTGTGCTATAAGACCTTGCTTTGTGCCAAATTTCAGGAGTTTGGATCAACGGGAAGTCCCTATGAACTTATCTAATATACGTTTTTTGTGACATAAACGGCAGTATCTTTTTTATTTGTTAACTTAGAAGTTTGATTTTTGTACAGCTTGAAGGGACCGCAGATTTGAATATATAGTTTTAATTTGAACTCGATTGATGATTTCCACGCGTTCTTGAGATAAAGGGTCTTGACAGACAGACGAACGGACAACAAAGTGATCCTATAAGGGTAATGTTTTTTCCGTTTGAGGTACGGAACCCTAAAAAAAACGTTACTTAAAAAGGTTTACTCATCAGCTAGAATCATGCACAGGTCACTAGATGTTACGACCTTAACTATAATAAGCTTAGCAAGGCTATTAAGCTCTAGTTATTGTAGTTTTGATAAGTGATAAGACGCTGAGTCAAAGTTACGAGTTTATTCCACTTTGTTATTGATCAGAGCCGTTAAGCTCTGTTTTGTTTGTTGCTAGGCCAGAGGTTCTCAAACTTTTTTACTTTGGACCACTTTTACACTTTTTCATTCTTGTTAGCTGGGGCCTTACCATGATGTGTATCCGCCTATGTACCACTACTGTACATGAAGTTTAAATAAATAAATAAATAAATAAATGTGTCTTCCAAGTTGGTCCCATAGAAATATTGTTATGATCTGATCATGAACTTCGAAGATATGGAACAGAACTCCTCATAGAATCATAGCAGAATTGTCGTAACAAGTAAAATTGCTTTGTTTATACGTGTAGTCGATGATTGACTGAAAGAAAAGGGGGAGGGGACAGGGGAAGGGGAAAGGGGGAGGGGGTAAATTCATGTAATATAACCGTATTTGGGATTATAAGAATCGTTATGAGATGCACTCTGGCTATACGGTAATTTATGTTTAGCTGAAGGGTAGGTACTTTTTAGTGGTGCTACCACAACTAAAAAGTGAAAAATAAAAAACTTTTTACAAAAAAAATTAAACCGACTTCAAAAAGTACAAAATCACTTTAATTTCGGAAGTCGGTGTTAAATAACGAAGAGACAAAATTAGGTATCTATTATAGAAACACCGACTTCCGAAATTAAAGTTATTTTGTACTTTTTGAAGTCGGTTTAATTTTTTTGTATTAAAAAGTATTTGTTTGAGTTGAATAGTTAAATGATTTCAACTTTTTGTAGATAATATTTTAGCTCTGACGGACCACCAGTGGCCCGCGGACTACACGTTGAGAACCACTGTGCTAAGCACAAAGTTTACATTTCAACTACTTTAAGTTGCGTAAACTATACATACATATTCGGTTACATAAACATTTAGATATAGGTATATGAAATATTCTAGAACCTAAGTCCATTTGGAACTTAAATCTTTTAGTAGGTACTGTAGAAATCCTCTTTACATCAGGACCTCCTTAGAGGGTTTAGAACTAATTGCCCATAAATAAGACAAACACTAATTCGAGTTTCATATGAAAAGATTGTCAGATGGAAGATTTATGGTGGTGCGAGCGTTTTTTTATTGGTGCTATTGGGTTTTTCCATAAAGGTAGCCATAAATACACGCTATATAGATACACGCTAGGGTATACTTGACAGATTGGCTTGTACAGTTGAGTTATACAGGTAAACTGGGGCATGCATGTTGCACAACTTTGTAGATTTCTACAAAAGATTACCTAACAGGTATAACTGTGTAGGCACACCTCGTCGCCCTCCCCGCTAACTGTCCTATCTCACAAACTGGCGTATCTGCACTGATATTACCAACGTGTTCTCATTATTTCGAACAAGTTCTCTCTAATTTTCGTATCTGTGGCTTTTATCGTTTAGAAAATAATCACGTATTTTGGTTTGCGTAAGTGCATAAAATGGGAAAAAATAGCCTTACTACTTTCGTACCTTAGGGCTTTAGGGCCACTACTAACTTACAGAATAAGCCAAGAGCAATATTAAACACTAATAGATTAATTAATAAGGCTACAGCTAACGCAACTACAGGAACTTTTGATTGTAACGCCCGAAAGAAAAACGGTCGCCCTGGAAAAATATCAATTGCTAGTTACGACAGTTAGCCGGGAGGGTGACGACCTATCAGGTGAGGTCCACCCCAAATTATCCATTATATGCATTATTGCAGCCCAAATTATACTACTTTTAAAAATTATCTATCGTATCTACACGGGTAGATCATGACCTGGAAAAACACATGCTCATGGAATTATTTTCTGCTATCACAGTTTACAAAGTCTGAAAAGGACAAAAGCACTGCTTATATTACCAGCCTGGAACCACTTCAGAGCAAGAGCCTTGTTGTATAAAGGAGGCAGTAGCAATTATTACCAGGCTCCTTCACTGTGGATTATAGTAATTCCAGATTTGGTAATGCTTTGTCTGGGATAGCTCATTTTTTGTTTCTAAATCGATATCACCTAGCCAACTCATGTTTTATTTAAAACTATACCCAATCTATATAGGCACTTATAATAAATCTGTATTAGTGAAAATTCTGTACATTGAAAATATCAAAAAAATAAATGGCAGGGGGTGCTGACAGAACAGGCAACGAACCCAAAAATGTGAAGTTCGATTAAGATGAAACTTGGTATAATTATTCTTTAATATCCTGGGCACCACACTGGGTACTTTTTATCCCGGAAAAGTATACACAATAAAAAACAAACTTAATTTTGCGGTTTGATCCCTAGACCCATTACTGTACCAACCGAATATAATAAGTTTGTCGTAGATTACGTCACCCGCCGGCAGTGGAGTTCACTAAGGAGCGCTCACGGCTAAGATACTATAATATTTTATCTTAAGATACAATATCGTTCGCCATACAATTCAATGGACTATCACACACGACGAAGATAATAAATAATATTTCATATTTTCGTATCTTAAGATGAATTTTTATGGCGAGCAATATTGTATCAATACATATTATAAAACAAAGTCCCGCGCTGTTAAACAAACCTTTTTTACTATCCTTTCAATCGATTTTCACTTCTATTGCGTAGACATAAAGAAGGCAATAAAAGCAAAAAAGTAGTTACAATACCAACTATTGACTGCAGCTATCATTTGTTATGTTACCAACGCATTATAAGTCAAAATCGGGTGAACGGACAGTAAAAAAGGTTTGTTTAGCAGAAAATTATCGTAAGAAAACATACGCCCGGGATAAAAATATCGTATTATATTCCAGGATATGGACTACCCGTATGGCAAATTTGATCTAAATCCATTCAGACTTTTGATCGTGAAGGAAGAGAAGCAAATATACTATAATACACTCAGTTTCACCTTTATAATATTAGAGTGATATAATTATACTTGCACTGACTGGACAGGTCCACTCAAATCTGTGTGAATCTTTCTTCAAAAGACCATCTCAAACACTAATCTGCATGGTTTTCATATCTATATTTTTTTTATTATTGATAGGCTCGCGTTTGATCACCATATCAACTGATGGTAAGCGTTGGATGGATGTGGTCGACGATGAAGCACGCTTGCCTAGAAGTAACCTATTCACTCTTGACTCTTGTCTTCCTTTGACCCCTGAGTTTGTTTCGGTGTTTCTTCTTAGGGTAGTCACCTAGGTAATGCTTCATTGTCGACAGCATCGTCGCTTTCCACCAGGTGAGATAGCGGTCAAGCGCGAACCTAACAACAATTAAAAAAAAAGCTAGGAAATATCGGCGTCATCTAGTTTAAACTGCTGAAAACTTAATATGCAAAAGTGTTTTTTAAAACCTACTTGGAAATATTGATTCAATAGCAACCCGGGAATCTTTAAGTCGAGAGTGAATAGGTTTCTTCTTGGTAAGTGAGTTTCATCGTTGACCTCATCGTCGCTTTCCATCAGGTGAGATACCGGTCAAGCGCGAACCTATGTTGTTATTGTTGATTAACATAAAATTACCCAATTTTTCATTATCTTTTTGTTGTGTTTCTAATTACGATAATCGAAAAGTAAAATACCATCGCAGCATATCTCAACATGTTGCACAAGCCATTACTAACGTTCAAATTAAATGGCGTATCTGTCCATTAATCAACAAAATCTACATTACGTGTATCCAATAAACCATGCACAGTATGCACAATAGCATTTCAGCTCGAAAATGCCATACGAGGGCTAATTAATAACCGTGCAAATATAATTTGTCAGGAGTGGCGAGCCTGCGTGAGGGCACATACACAATGGCTATAATTTGTAACCCCCGCCCCCCTCGCCCCCACAGGATCACAAAGACTAAGGTTAAATGGACCATCCCATGGGAAGGCCGTCGGTTCGGAATGTGATCGTTTTGTTCTATTATAAAATATGTGACGAAAACTCATGTGTGTTCATGAAAGGGCTTTGACGTATAATTATCATCGTACTGGTGAAAACAGAAAAATTCTGGGATGTTTCTAATAATACAGCGAGTATTCACCCATTGAAACGTCTACGCGTTTTGCCTCGTCGTTTATACTGCGTATATCAAAGAACTGGAATGATTTGCCTGCTGCAGTCATCCCGTCCTATTATAATTTGAGTGTCTTCAAGACAAGAGTGAATAGGCTCATAAGCTAATGCGTCTCGCCATCAGAGATTCCATCACTGCTTACTCAGGTGAGATTGCATTCAAGTACTAGTTAAAAAATGTAACGCAGCGTTTTTGAACGCGGTTGTGGGGAACAAGGTTTGCCGATTACCTGGTGAGGGTTGCGGGAATATGATGGATGATAGATGTGCAGGATCAGTTGTGGCGACACATGGGTGGCCCGGTATCCAAATTCATCAACAGAACGCTATTACTAAACCACCGCTGTCCATCTGTCCGTCTATCTGGTTGTCCGTCTCGGTAGGCTGTATTTCATAAACCGTAAGGCAGAAATTTGAAGGGACACTTCCACTGTTGGTCTATGTTCAACAGTGGACGTCTATCAGCTGAAATGATGATGATGATGATGATAACATGCATAGAACGTTATATTGTCATCTTTTTTGCGTGAATTTAATATTGTAGCATGGATCTTTTTTTGCACTTGGCCAGTTTTTTTCGTCAGTAAACTCACAGAACAGAAGAATGTAGAAATGCCTATGTTCTGTGAGCAAACTGGTTAATTTAATTTAGGAATAATTTATTTTTTTATATTAAACTAGCGACCCGCCCGGCTTCGCTCGGGTGAAATGCTGATATAAACCTTCCTCTTGAATCATTCTATCTGTTAAAAAAAACCGCATCAAAATCCGTTGCGTAGTTTTAAAGATTTAAGCGTACATAGGGATATAGGGACAGAAAAAGCGACTTGGGGGAGGCCTATGTCCAGCAGTGGACGTCTTTCGGCTGATATGATGATGATGATTTAATTAAGTATATTCATTTTAATTCAGTCACTTTGTGTTTTTATTCTAATGAGAACATTAGAATACAGATGATTTTATTTCTGCAGTATTAGACCAGTTCGGCTGAGGTAGTAAATGCTACAATAAAATTCTCAGCCCCATTTAACTGAGATCGCGTCTTTTATTGATTTCACATATCGTCCAGTTGTGTAGGCTCTTGGGATACACTACATATCTACACCAATTTTACATTACAATACTCTATTTAAAGGTATGTGTGTTTGCGTATTTCATGTAAAATGGAACATGCTTTGCTTTGCGGACGTTGATTGGTAGAACATGCCTAAGTAATTAAGTCCGCCTTTGTACCTTTCGCTGAAAATCATATCCAATAACCCCTTGTATATCATGAACGCTATTACCAACCCCACCATTTAAGAATCTTCTTGAACAGAACCTTCGTGTTTAATTTCGTTTCTTACTAATTAACTCATTATTTCCTTGTAAAGGTACGGCTACAATCATTTTCGTTGCGTTTGTAGTTTCTATATTGAACATAAAACCCAATTTACGAGATCTAAGACAGCCATCTTATATATTTTATTATTTCTTCAAAATGACTTTCCAAGTTTTCGCTCTAAATAATGTTGTTATCGGATCACTTAAGTTATGATGCCAAGTTATTTTATATGCAAAGATACCATTTAAGTATTCTTTATTTTTGAATAGATTTTGCAAGCTGTTTTACCCACGTGAAACTTGAAAATATCTTTATTTATCCTTTATTGTACACCACGAAAACAAAAAATCCAAAAAAGAAACATTACTCAGAATAAGTGTGCAATGGGCGGTCTTATCGCAGATTTCTTAAAGACAACCTTTGGATGGACTGAAAGAAAGGAGAAAGATTTAGGGCTGTCAGTCATGTACAACATCAGAAATAATACTAATATGAAATAACAACACAAATACGTACGTACAATACAAAAAATATACTAATAAATATCAAACATAATATAATTGAGCCAGGAGAAAACAAAATCAAAGTGAAAGGTAATGCTTCTTCACCATTTTTATTATTATTATTATTTTCGAAAAATTTACAGCTAAGATACAGATTTTACGGATAGGTAGTATTAGAACAGTACAAGAGACAGTAGACAGATAAAAAAAGAAAGAAGTAAAGACGCTGGGAGCAAGTACATATACCACATATAGTTTTAATACTCGTATATATGCTTTGAACTCAGTGGTAAAACGTGCGAAGAGGCTAATAGGTGATCCAGATTTGGTTAAGTCCAACCTTCAAAGCCTTGAGCACAGGCGTAGGGTAGCCAGCCTTTACAGGATGCATTTTGGGGAGTGTGCGCAGGAATTGCATGACTTGATTCTGCCATCTCAATTCTACCATCGGGAAATCCGACGTACGGCGAATATCCACCCTTACGTTGTTAAAACCTCTACGGCCTGGACTAAACGTTTCGTCGTTTATACCGCGTACGTCGAAGGACTGGAACAGTTTGCCTGCTGCGGTTTTCCCGTCCGATTATCATTTGGGTGTGTTAATAGGCTCTTAATAAACTAGTGTGGCTAATCATCAGAGATTGCTTTACTACTCGTACTTACCATCAGGTGGGACCGCAGTCAAGCACTAGTTTACATCAATTAAAAAAAAACATCGTATATCTTGAAAATAGTACATTCAGAATCGGTTGTTGAATTGATTTCAACTACTTTTAAAATAGGTCATTGAATGATGTACTAGCAATGTAGTGCATCAATACCCATATTATTGGCGCACAATTTGGAAAACTATATCTTAAAAAAATAATACCTAAATGCATCTAAGTAAAATTTCAGTATTTATGTTATGATTGTAATATATGTGGATACTACTATTTTAATTTTTCAATTGTGATAATAAGAGACACAATAGAAAGACAATGGGGTTTAATGAATTATACGGATGATACGGTTTAAAATTATTAGCTCATTAAACCAAGCGAACTCCGGTGTTTGCGCTGTCATTGTCTTACTACTACTTGTGTCTCTAATTGACGGTATCTGAAGTGTTTTCTTACTAAAAGTGCAGTACCACTGCCATTTTCATATGAATCGACCCTAATGAGGAAGAAAACTGGTTCCTATAATACCCAGAAAACCAAGAAACAATAAGAAAACACAAAGTTGCACTAATTCAGCATTAAAAGTATAATGAACGCAATTTCCTCTCTTGTCTTGCAAATACAAAATTTTTTACAACAACTTTATGAATTTAGTTTCGTATGCCGTCATTCTGTGGAAGGAACTATTCAGGTCTGTCATTTGCATCCGAGGCACCTCATTACGTTCATATGATCTTCTAAACGGCTTTCGGTAAACACATTAACCTCCTTTTGAGTTTAGTGCAGTTGGGTAAAAACCCGTCTAAGCTCTTACTTAGATTTTTAGTTTGTGTCTTCGTTGCTGGTATCAAGACGTTATGAAATTAGTTTGAGATCTGGTGAGGCAGTGGGTACATGAGATAAATTTGAGAATTAATTTGTTTTAAAAAGAAGAATTGCATATTCTGAAAACTTAATACCACCCGTGCGCATTAACATGGCACCTGATGAATGACGGTTGCAAATTAAATTTGATCCACTTCTTGGTTACCGATGGAGCTGAAATTCTGCATTCATGTGTAAATCAGATTACAATGCAAAATTATCATGATTTGGAGCTATCAGATGGAACCGGAAGGTGGCTATAGGAACTCGGTAGTTAAACGACACAACCCCATCGAGTTTGGGCTCGTATGATTCGTCTTGACGAGTATAAATTATATAAGTATTACCGTGCTATAAAAGCTTTCTATGAAAATTTTTTTTTCATTAAACACTTGTTGAATATCAACATTTATTTTGCGCCGAGTAGTTTCTCAAGACAATACTACTTACTTTACGAATTTACGATGCTTTAAACGTGACAATACAAACTATTTTCGAGTATTCAATGTGGCAAGTGTTCGAGCCAAGTGCCATGGTTGTATATGATTATAGGATAATGTTTGGAGGTTTCTTGCCTAACAGTAGACCTAGTTGTCTCCTGTACTCCTAGCCAAGTTGATGATCTGCAATCGTTAACGCTAGTACAAAATTTCAAATGTACTGGAAAGATGTCATCTCAACACTCAGTTTCCTGCCCACGTGACTCAGCGTTGAGATCAAATACAATACTATTACAAAAGAATCGGGGGCCGACGTCCGACGCAAGAGAAACGGTTGTAACTTGCCTAGGAGGCTGGATAGCTTCACAAATAAAAATGTATAGATTTAAACATATCCGTAAAACGTAGATATATTAAATTGAAAATAGATTTGTACCTAACCCACGGGAACAGGCGTAATGATAAAAAAAAATATCTTAGAAAAATAATAATTGTAAGAAATTTCTTGGAACTTTCCATATAAACTGTAATGTCTACTATTGATATAAACTAAATAACCCTATTTATTTTTAATATCAAAGCAGATGTTTCTTGTAAGGTTCAAGTGCTTATTTTTTTGTATCTTATCTTGTGTGGGTGTAAAATCTATGTGTCAGTATAATATATGTCATATACAATGAAAACCCACAAAAGTAGACATTCTGTAAACATCATATTAATAACTACTATGTTATTGTGTAAGTCGTATTATATTTTTTTTACAATCATATTCCTACGACTCTCACCATGTCGAGTGTCATTCTGAACTTCGACATTTTGACTCAGTCACAGTATCGAAAGTCAATACTCGTAGTTCGATTACTCATTGCTTCGACAGAACATAACATGCCACCATGATGCAAGCATGGCACCCAAAGGTTGACTGGTAGAAAATGCCTTAAGGCATTAAGTCCGCCTCTGTACTATTGTGTGCATAAAGAATAAATAAATAAAAATAAATAAATAAATAACAAGCATTAGTCCGACAGAACATACTGCGACAGCACACATCTTCGAAGAACACTACTTCGACAAGACCCTCCACCATGTCGTCAGTCTTCATTGTGAAAGGCCTTCCAATGCTGCAACATCCAGTGCGCGATCGTCATACTAGAACCTTTCAGCCCCACCGACCATGTCGCTTATCCCTATTAACAATGTCGGATGTGAAAATTGGCAACTTTACACGAGAGCGAGTCAAAGTTTGACATACGCACACACTAACACACAAACACACAACACACTAAACACACACAACCAACACACAACACAACACACACACACGTGTGTATGTGTGTGTGTGTGTGTGTGTGTGTGTAATAAACACTTTTTCTTTCTTTTCTTTCTTTTCTTTCTTTTCTTTCTTTTCTTTCTTTTCTTTCTTTTCTTTCTTTTCTTTCTTTTCTTTCTTTTCTTTCTTTTCTTTCTTTTCTTTCTTTTCTTTCTTTTCTTTCTTTTCTTTCTTTTCTTTCTTTTCTTTCTTTTCTTTCTTTTCTTTCTTTTCTTTCTTTTCTTTCTTTTCTTTCTTTTCTTTCTTTTCTTTCTTTTCTTTCTTTTTTCTTTTCTTTCTTTTCTTTCTTTTCTTTCTTTTCTTTCTTTTTTCTTTTCTTTCTTTTCTTTCTTTTCTTTCTTTTCTTTCTTTTCTTTCTTTTCTTTCTTTTCTTTCTTTTCTTTCTTTTCTTTCTTTTCTTTCTTTTCTTTCTTTTCTTTGTTTTCTTTGTTTTCTTTGTTTTCTTTGTTTTCTTTCTTTTCTTTCTTTTCTTTCTTTTCTTTCTTTTCTTTCTTTTCTTTCTTTTCTTTCTTTTCTTTCTTTTCTTTCTTTTCTTTCTTTTCTTTCTTTTCTTTCTTTTCTTTCTTTTCTTTCTTTTCTTTCTTTTCTTTCTTTTCTTTCTTTTCTTTCTTTTCTTTCTTTTCTTTCTTTTCTTTCTTTTCTTTCTTTTCTTTCTTTTCTTTCTTTTCTTTCTTTTCTTTCTTTTCTTTCTTTTCTTTCTTTTCTTTCTTTACGTCATTGTTAATTGGCGAATGGGCCACATCTGACAATGTTAACGTGGCCCATTTTAAAAACTACACGTAATTTATTTTTTCCTTTTGCTGCTATTAAAAAAAGGGACTTTTTGAGAGTGATTCGTGAAATAAAAAGAAAATGGCAAAAAAACATATCCGACATTGTTAATAGGGACAAGCGATTGTGTCCTGCCGTTTTACGAGCAATGTATCCTGCCTACTTCTTAAGTTTAGATTCTTCGGGTCATATCAGCGACCTTCTCCTCTTGTTATCTTTATTACTGAACTCTCCACGTTGCTGAATGAAAACAATTTCTGCATTAATATGATAAATTAAAAAATACGTAGCACACTAGGAATTAGTCCTGTATCGTGGGTAAGTTCACAAACATATAAACTCACATACACAAGGCACCCAGACTAGGAACACCTATCTGTAGGTCATACAACCATTTGTTTCGTGTAGGCATCGAACCCGCAACCGTGCGCACTTACATTAATAAAAAAAAATTCAAGGACTTAAAAGAGCTCCTGTAGTCTCCATTCAACTTTGAGTACTAGAAATTACAAAAGTTTATACTTTTTTGAGTGTTTAATTTTGTAAGTCTGAATTAACTGAATATTTTAATTTAATTAGAAATGAGGTAGAAGCAATGTAAAAAGCCTCATCGAATCAAGATAGGCACATCTATTTCTTCGAGTATAATCTGGACTAATAACTTTATACTTCTTACATTTTTATCTATGCAATAAGTGCTGAACAGGCTTTAAGATAAATTTCTTAATTCCATACCCACCCAAAAACCTCATAGCCAAAACCCCGTATCGTACCGCCGACACCAGACCGTGAACGAAAAAAAAAAAACTACGATTCTGAAAATATCGTGAAATATCGACTATCAAAGTGCGTCCAAGATGATCCTGTCTCCCAGCACCCAGAGTACCAGACTTACAATTTTTTACTATCCTCTTAGCCTGTATTTTGAAACTTCAAGTATAACACGTCATACGACATCGACGCCACACCTACAGTGCGTTTCACTTAAGACGTTCCTTTGGCGTAATGTTGGCTCCCCTGTCTGTCTACATAAAAAAGAAGGGAAAAAGGAAAGAGTTGCCTACTCTACCAAAATTGTTCCCCGAAATGCGCAACGAAATCGATTTTAACGGTAGTTGCAGCACTTTTTGGAGAATTATGAGGGGACTGGGACTTTATTTAAAAAAAAGCAGGACTAAAAGGACGTTGTTATAGAAAGATACGATATTGTGGCATGGCGTTTTCGGTATTTGAAAGAATTGCAAGACAATCGGAATGGAGCCCAGCGCCCTATACTTTATTCGAAAATAGTAAAAAGGAAAACAAAAAAAAAACGCAATTGTTAAAAGTGACGAAATATAAGTTTATCTCCCAAATATTAAGTAATTTAATTAGTAAAAATATTGCAACACTGTTTTTCCGTATTGCCAACATTACGCCAAAGGAACGTCTTAAGTGAAACGCACTGTATTCAAGTACCCACTAAACATTTAAGTAGCAATGATGATCAAAACTTACTAACCTTAGTTTCGAACATCTCCCTAACATCTTTTCATAATTAGAACACGCAAAAACTTACCAAAGCCAAAATTCAGACAGAGGAGAAACAACGAAAGAGCAATTACTATAAAAATACAAAAAAAAAATGCTTTGTTCAACTAGTTTAGAGAGACCTTGAAGAAACTCTTACATACCTCTCAAATATCCACCTTTAAGAAAAAAACATTTGCTCCGCGATAGGGAATGAAAAAAAAACAAGAATCAGCTGGTTATTTCCACGTACATGTCATAAAAATTTCGGGTACTCTTCCCGTCGTAGAACGGAACGACAAAGTCCTCAATGCTTGTAAGTTGTTCATATTTTCTTACTTATCGTAATATCAGTTTTTTTTAGGTTCAGGCTTAGCCAGATGCGACTGAAGATTTTTATCCAGCAGGTATTTTTATAATTTTTGATTATTATAGGATTCAAAATAGCTGTTTAAGGCGGTTATCACACTGCCCCGCCCCACGCAGCGTAGCGCGTGAAACCGCAGCTACGCACGTACTTGCGGGAGTGTAGATCTGCATCATCTTGCGGGTTTTTTATGCAGTCACGCGTGTAGGTGCGTTTTGTAAATTCACGCAGGCACGCACTCATTTCAAACAAAATCAGGCACGGTACTACGAGACTCACTGTTGCATACCTTGCGTGTCGCCCCGTACCGACGTGCGTGAGTGCATGTTTCTCCGCATGTAGGTGCGTGATCTGCATGAACGCGTATGGATGCAGTTTCGATGTGTTGGATTGTGCGTGTTTTCTATACAAGCGGAGATACTTACAAGCAACGTTAAGACACGCAATCACGCACTACGGTGCGTGCTGCGTGGCAATGTGATAACCGCCTAAAAATACCTGTAGGTAATCAATTTAGTGGCCGATTTTAAATATTATCCAACTTTCAGGACGTGCGTTTATTATGTTATTTTTTAAAACTTAATTGCTACACTACCATGTTCGTGCGTAGATACCAAAACCGCTACACTACGAATATAGTGATTCGATGCCCATATTATAGGTCAAGAATTAGGACAACTAATTCCTTAAATAAACGCTACCTAACAGTGCTTCAATTATGACATTAAGGTAATTTTCTAATTGGGTTGTATAATAAGGGGTGCATTATTTCATTAACCCTTCAGATACCGTCAATTAGAGACACAATAGTAAGACAATAGATGCGCGGCCACCGGTGGTCGCTTGGGGATTCATGAATTAATAAACACATTACCCTCATTTACTTCACGCAACCGTGTAAAAATAATCAATGGCCAATATTACCTAATGTCCTAAGTTATTACCTAACATTCTACTGGATTTAGAATTTTCTGAAATCAACAATAGTAACATCGATTGGGCGGTTCTTTATTTACCTATAATTATACCCATATATCTACGCTGGACTCATGCACAGAACAGATGAAAGAGGTTAGAGTGGCCTTGTGGGCGGGGCATGTGTGTCACAATGTAGGACAATGCTCATAGTTCAACTACCAATAGCAAACTTGCGATCTATGCATGCGTGGTCTGTTAGTTGCGTAATGGGCATTCGTATTGGTTTATTGCCTGTAATGGATTTTAAAGGTGTGAAACAAGCGGCGACACTCGGTGTAGTACAAATCGGAAAGTATTTCCTTTCTAATCTCTTTCATCTTTTCTGTGGTCTCATGGTCGCCAGTTCGACTGTTGAGCTTTCTTGGGTCTGGCTAAAAGAATAATTGGATTTATTTATTAATAATTGGATTACTCTGTAGCAGTTCTGAGTTGGGAAGTTGACGGTGTAACACCCCCGTGTCTCGGAAAGCACGTAAAGCCGATCGACCACCGTAATCAAAATTCCCTCGGGTATATTATTATTACCAATAACAATTTTCCAGGATGTCTGTACGTATTTCAAAGAAATTTATGGGAAAATTCCGTAGAATAAACCCAGTTTCGATGAAATCAATTCAAGGGTTTTTTCCACGGAAGTTTCAAATGACCATTATTTATTGTTATAAATAAGTATCCGATCCATTTCGTTTAATTAATTTTCAAGACTTTCTCGAGTAATGTCAACAATATATTTATTATTACAAAATTCGAAGTTCATTTGAGTGAAGAATGTTCGCTTGAATGTTTATTTCCTCGAAGTTCTGTTGGTTGAAAGAACGGTAACGCTTGACTAGAGAACCTTTAGCCCAAAAGATCTTTAATCTGTTTCTCTGAAGAGCCTTTTAATGAATCGCTGTGTACCTGTTTCTTGAGAGTGGAAAATCATTAAGTAACTTCTCTCACTCTTCAGACTTTTACTGATCCCACCTCTGTTCCTTCATTTGCCCTTTACATTCCAGTACTGCGATGATCTTTCGAACAATGCTATAATCCACTTAAAGTGGTGCATCATGACTCACATTTTCACTTATTTTTCATACAACCGCTCATAACTGATTATGACGTTATTATACATTTTTCATTAGATATTTTGGAAACACAGTATCTTGTGGATATTATCTAGGTTTCTAAAGAAACCAATTTCTAAATTTGTGTAAAACGAATCCAGTAAAAACCTCTGAAAATGTCCTATTTTGTATGAACTTTGACACTTCATAATTTGCCTAAAAATTAAAAAAGTCAAAAAAGTAATCCTCGAGTGACCTTACAAATTTTATTAAGATTCTAAATGACGATAACTTTTTCTAAAAACTTTTAAGGGTTTAAAAAAAACAGCTATTTCCTGGAGCAAGTTTTGTGAAATTTTCGAGTAAATCTCGGAATAACCGAATACTAACAGAGTTTCCAGGCGTTATCTCTCTTTTTTTACGTTGCGTTTTCGTCAAACATCGCGTTGGATTGCATTAAATGAAGTAACAAGCTTTTAAACCATTTTCGATGTTTACGATAAGCGAGTGGAGAAGGACCCTCTTAAATTCAGATTTCAATTCACTTCAGATGCCGTCACATTGTTAATACATCTTCTTCTTTGTTTTCCTGCCCTTATCCCATATTACTTAGGGTCGGCGCAACACGCTTTTTTCCATTCTGTCCTGTCACCCGTCACACTAGCACTAACTCCCTTTTCTTTCATATCACTCCTCACACAATCCTCCCTCTCGTTTTCCATTCATCTACATACATTCATATACTCAGAACTCTTTTAGTAAAATTTCGTTTTTTTTTTTTTATTTAAGTAATTGGAGTCCGGTCGTTTTTAATGACCAGTAATAATACGACTTGGACAGTTGGTGCGAAGTCATTAAATATTAACAGTTTTCATCGATCAACTTAACTCCTAACTTTTTATGATTTTAAGTCATTTACAAAATTTAATTATTTTAACTTGATTTTATATATCTACTGCTTTAACCCTTCAGATACCGTCAATTAGAGACATAATAGTAAGACAATAGATGCGCGGCCACCGGTGGTCGCTTGGGGATTCATGAATTAAACCTCATTTCAACCGAAATACGTCCACTGTTGGACACAGGCCTCCCCCAAGTGTCGCCACAATAAACGGTGCCGCGCGTCTCGCATCCATCGGATTCCCGAAACCCTCACCAGGTTATTGGCCCACGTTTTTCCCTTTAGGAGGCGTTCCAACGCTACGTCTTCTGGTACGTAGTCGCCATTCTAGAACCTTTTGATCCCAACGGCCATCTGTTCTGCAAGCAATGTGCCCTGCCCATTGCCACTTAAGTTTTAAACATATATATATTGTTTTAAGCTATTGCATAGCTTCTATCGCGGGCCTTGAGGGTGGAGACCGAATCCAGCATTCCGTTACGAAAAAAAACGAACACCCTCACTAAATGGTTGTCATGGCAACTTGTCAACTTCAATCACAATTTAATTACATAAGTTGATAAAAAATGCTATGCAATGGCTTTACCGCGGCAGTCTCCGAGTGTCACACGTCTTTTTTTTAAATTATTTATTTACAAAGATGTTATAACAAGTCTGTATGTCTAGAGCAGTGGTGGCTTAGTGGTAACGGTCCCGACTTACGAGTTGTAGGTCGTGGGTTCCAACCCGGCCAGTCATATTACTTTGTGTAATTTATTTCATCACTACTGCTCTCAAAACGGTGAAGGAAAACATCGTGAGGAAACCAGCATGTCCTAGAACCGAAAATTCGAAGACATGCGACATTCACCAACCCGCACTGGGCCCGCGTGGTGGATTACGGCCCATGCCTCTCCTAGAGAGGAGGCCTGAGTCCCAGCAGTGGGAACATTAAAAAGGCTGATGATGATGATGATAGCTATTAAGCTTGAATCGATGTACTATCTTGGCAAAGGTGAGACGGTACTTCACGCCGGAACAGCTGCTCAATCTTTATCAAGCCCAAGTTCGATCGTGTATGGAGTACTGTTCTCATCTTTGGGATGGATCTGCCAAATACCAGCTTAATGCGCTTGAGTCGATTGAGAGGCGAGCCAAGAGGATCATCGGCAATGATGCACTCGTGGAGTCGAAGCTCCAAAGCCTTGAGCATCGCCGTCGAGTTGCTAGTCTGTCGGTTTTCTATCGTTTACATTTCGGGGAGTGTGCACTGGAATTGCACAATCTGATTCCGCCAAGTCCGTTCCATCATCGGACCACAAGACGTACGGCGTTGCGTCACCGGTACATGGTTGACATCCCACCCATACGCACAAAGCGTTTTGGGAACACATTTATTGTGCGTACAGCCAAGGAGTGGAATTCCCTGCCGGAGTCTGTGTTTCCTGATAGCTACAACTTGGGGGTCTTTAAGTCAAGAGTGAATAGGTTACTTCTAGGCAAGCGTGCTCCATCGTCGGCCACATCATCGCTTACCATCAGGTGAGATGGTGGTCAAACGCGAGCCTATCAATAATAATAATAATAAAAAATAAATGTACTATCTACAATCGCATAGAAAACATTTCCTTTTAATTGTCACAACCCTTAGAACAAAGGCAGTATCAAATTAAAATCTTACTAAAGCTCTCATCTAAGTAATATATAGGTTGCTTGTAAGTAGTTATGCTTTGAACTACCCGTACCTTCAGTTTATCTCTTTGACACCAACTCTAAAACACTGAGAAACTAAAATTAATCTGTTCTCTTGAGCCAGGGACTATTGCAAAGGGAATTATTTGTAGGAATGGGTCGTTAGTCACGTGCCGCTGGCCCTTCGCTTTATACAATACGATGAAGACACAATTCAATTTATTATGTACTAAAGAATATTTGAGGGGTAGACTAAGGGACGAAATGTTCAACGATTTGTTTTGCTGAATTAGATTTGTGATTTTTATGATATTATTTGTATTTTTAGGGAGAAAATTGATTTGTAGAGAAATGAGGTTTACGAAATGTAAGATGTTTTGGTTTTGATGTTTTGTTGATAGAACTAGTAAGTACTGAACAATAAAGTGCCTTCTGATGTTGAGAGCTCATATCTCGACATCCAGAACCATTATTCTGAATGTTTTTTGATTTATCTTTCTGTCTATTTGATACATTTATATTGATTACAGGAAATCGGTAACCTTGGTTGTTACAGATTTAGTCCGAAGAATCGCCAAACTTAAGTGGCAGTGAGCAGAATACATCGTTCGCAAAATAGATGGCCGTTGGAGCCGAAAGGTTCTGGAGTGGCGACCGCGTAGATACTGGAACACACAGCGTTGGAAGGCCAAGTACAATATGGACCGATGATCTGGTGAGGGTTGCAGGTTCTCATAAAACTACAGAGCATGAAGTTTAAATAATAAAAAAATTAGATCAATAACGAAAATTCAATTCGTAAATGAGAGGATTCGATTGCTGTAATGGATCTGGGCTGGTCATCAAGAACCAAAGGGCGATAAAGAACTAGATCGAGAGACCTATATATTATGTACAAAAACTGTGACCGAATTGGCTGAGAGAAGCTGGAGATAGGGAATCGTAGAAAACACTGGGAAAAGTTTACGCCAAAAACGTAACTAGTATCTAAAAGTATAATTATCTAATGTATCTAATGATTTATTTAGCATGTTATACGCTATTAGTAATGAAATCATTGCAATAATTAATTGACATTTTAGTAAAGATAAATATAATTAAATCGAATTTGTAATGACATGTTATGATTTTAATTACTGCATGATGTGATTAAAGTATAATTAATGAATTTAGAATGTCTTATTGTGTGTGTGTGTGTGTAGTGTAGTAGTAGGTACATCAATCAACCATTTATTTTGTAAAAAGGTTAATTTAATTATAATAGTTTAGTTTGTTTAATTATATTATTTAGTTATACTTGACCTAATTATGTGAGAAAAATTACATTTAAAAGAAAATTAAAGATTTTATGTGCAGTTTTAGTTGGTTTAAAATTCATATCTGTATTGAAATAATAAATTTTATTATCCCGTGTATGAGAAAATTTGATTGGATTACAACTATTTGTGTTTGTTTACATATTTTAGCAGGTTTGCGCACGTGATGGCTTGACCTATTCATAAAAAGATAGGTCAACATTTTTAATGAAGATTTTTTTGAAAAATTTATTAACCTATATTAAAAAGTAGTTTAATTGATTCTGCTCGTTATTCTGATCAAACTAATTTCAGGTTTTGCGCATTTAACGGTACACCTTGTATAGTATGTATAATATAATTATATATTAGACTTATGTATGTAGGTTTATGTTGTGCACTGGTTCCTACCCTCGAATACGTTCTCTCTCTGTTACTCAAAGGTTTGCTGGGAGAAAACTCATTGCTGAGTTAAGCTCGCCTTCAGGGGGCAAATCCGCTACCTGATGAGTGCCTTTACAGGGCACTTTGGAACCAACGACATGCTCATGAAAATGGGTCTAGCCGCGACTTCCATGTGCAGGTTGTGTGAGGAACATACAGAACGCATGGAGCAACCTGCTGTGCACATGCGATGCTTTGGCTAACAAGAGAATGAGTCTTCTAGGGGTAGGATATCCAAGACCAGAGAATTACAGGCTCTTATCCCCGCATCTCGTTGTGAAACTTATAAAGGAGATTTTCAGCGAGGGTGGGGAGGAGTAAGCTATGTAGGGGACCACAAAAGATCCACATGGGTCGAAGTGTCCGAGCTGTTTCTCGGCCCCTTAACAAGATAAGATAAGATAAGCTCGCCTTTGTACATGAACTGTCTGTATCTCTATATGTTATAATTATTATGTCTTTGTGTACAATAAAGAATTAAGAATTATAGTGTTTGCTGTTAATGACGTTTTAATTCCTACCTATATCCAATCACGAAAATGCTAGTACTAGACTAGCATTTTGGTGATTGGATATAGGTAGAATGTCACAGATCTAGAAACAATACTTTTGCTTTGTCTCAGCATATTTCACTTTCTTCAAAATCAGCATCTCTTGGATTTCAGAAAACAAAGCTTCAAATAATTATAGCCGACCACTCCTTAATCTTTGAGATGTTGGACCAATTTTTCTCTTTCAATGTTTGTTTTTCGTTCTTTTGATAAGTTAGAGATGGTGAAACTGGTGTCGAAAATTGTTTTAACTACAATAATATTATGTAATGATGATGTGAAATGATTGAATTATTATTTGTTTCAATTTTTTTTTTAAGGAATCTTTATCTTTTGTATAAGACAAAAAAATCATTATATTTGTTTATTAATTTTGTGAACTCAGGGTTTAATGATCTTATATAATATATAACGTTTAATCCATCCTATGAATCACATAATCACATCACAACGACAAATGAATGTTTGCAGGTTTGTAAATAGATACTATACTTTTTTTTTTAATTTCTAAAACAGAATGTAGGTAGAGTTTTGAACGGAATTTCTCCCCGATATTAATAACAAATATTTCCTCCACGCATTTCCCACCTAATTACCAAAACTTTACCGCCAAACAGCAACGTAATTTTCACATATCGCAGGATGTTCTAAACTTTCACATTGTCATTATAAGGGTAATTTTAATTAATGATAGTCGCGATACAAACACCATTCTTAAGGCCTCGGTCAGAGTGACGCGCGGTAACTAGGGCGGGTATATGAGCGGTAGCGAGTGCAATAAGATGGCCACAGCTTGTACTGAAGAAAGATTAAATGGAAGAAAGAAAGAAAGAAAAAACATTAATGCTTCGAGTTTTTTAAAGAGCAATATAGGCTAGATGATTTTTACTCCGGGTAAAACAGTACTAATAGACACTTTAGTGTTGTTTTTTTTAACGGGTGAGCATTTTACCAAAAATTTATCCTATGGTAATTGTCAATGTGATTATGTTGACGGTGGAACAAGTTTGCTTAGAAGTAACCTATTTATTCTGTAATTAAAGAATCCCGGATCGAAAAACATAAACTTCAGCAGGGGATTTCACTCCTAAGCCGTGCGCACAGTGAAAACGTTCTACGCGCGTATGGGTGGGATGTTCTCCATGTATCGGAACGGACCCTTAAGTTGGTTACATTTTCGATACTTTGGGCCCGTCCACAAAATAGATAGGTACAGAAGACAATCTCATATTATGTACTTCACTTTTTATACCAACACTCGGTGGACGCACACTAATGAGGGTTTGAGCCGGAACTGTTCGACGCTTGGGCCGAGACGCTACCGAGATATCGTGTCCGTGAGCGGTGTCTATGTGTGCGTTGGTCGAGCGCGCTTTGTATGTAGATTGACTTCTGTACCTTTATATTTTGTGGCCCGTCTTGGCTCCCGCGCATGCTTCTCACGATGTCCGAAGTCTAAAAGATCAGAATGCATATATTCGCTGACAATGGGGCACGGGCCACCCCTAACTATTAAAGCTAGCTAATAATTACAGATCGCTGAACATCGAGCCCGTGTAGGGTTGTCACACATTATTGTTTAACGCACTAAGTGGTTATGGTTGAACAATTAACACGGCTGTGTGTTTGTGGTTGCTCCCTTGTTGTTCATGGCTGGGATCGAGCTATGCAGTGTGATTTACTTAATGGAAATGGCAAGCTAAATAGTGGCGTAAATAAGAACCAGAAGTAATAGTTTGTTGAAGAATATAATAATTGGAAACCTGGACTTATTGAAGTAGGTCGGTCACGCCGCAAGCAGGTAAAACGAAAGGGTGCAAACAGAGCGATGAAGATGGATTCACACAGGTAGAGGAGAAGAAGAGGAAGAAGCATACTTGTCAGAACCTAGACCCAACTTCTTGCTGCGTTCTGTAATACCCACGACGCAGCTGTACGTTTCAAGGCTACAATGTCATCATCCACGATCTCCGTACGGGTGAAAACGAACTGGAAATTGAGAGTCGTGCTATAACATTAGTTCTAAGTAGTTTGTGGAACGACTCACCTTTTGGAGACTTTCCTCACAGGAGAGTTTTGGTCGAAGGGCGTCAATGTGTCATGTATTGACGATTTCGTGGAAGGATACCGGCCTTGCAGCGAAACAAAACAGCCTAGGGGTATTTTCTATGGGCCTTAGTTACCCGTTATTAAAGAATTATTATTATTCTTCTTCTTTTTTGACTTTTGGGAGACTTCTCCATCTCTCTCTATTCGTAGCATTGTGTGTGTATTCAATGAGCGAACACTTAGAAGATGTTTTGATGAAGTCTGACCATTATTATTGTTATTATTGGGTGCTTATTATACTGTATTCATACAATATTTTATTCTAAATAACAAATATCACTGAAAGCATTTTTCCGAGAATAATGTCATTACTAAATGAAGCAGTAGCTAATTAGCATTTCAAATATTGGGATGAGGAATACTGGCTACATCTTGCTATTTATTTTGTACACACATAGCCTAATGGCGTTGATAACCGTTTGTCTTGGTATGGTCATATAAAGAGTAGGTATGAAACGCATGTTGGAAACGCATGCAAAAGAGTTATGAGTTTACAAGTGGATGGATGGAGAGGGAGAGGGAGGCCAAAGAAAAGATGGATGGATTTTGTGAGAAGTGATATGAAAGAAAAGGGAGTTAGTGATAGCGTGACGGGTGACAGAACAGAATGGAAGAAAAAAAAGTGTTGCGCCGACCCCAAATAAAATGGGACAGGAGCAGGAAGATGATGAGATGATGATGTAGCCTAATGGCGTTGACGTCGCATTTTGGAATGTGCATTCTCCATCGGATTTGAAAGACTATTAGTTTAGTTAACATTTTTTTTTGTTGTTCTTTGCGAGTCACATATGAATGTTTTATTAATTTATTTTATTTATTTTTTCTATTTGTGATTATAAATAAAGATCTTGAGCACCAAAGGTTCCGTACAAATTTAAATAAAAACGTAAACGTAAATAGTTCAGACTACTGTGTTACGAGACCTTGCTTCTTACCAAACTTCACGATTAGAATCGTGAAGTTTGGTCAACAACAGGAAGTATGCTATAGGTTTGATTTTCTTGCATGTGTCAAAATATGTGCTAGGTACAAACGGACCACAAGCGGACTTATCTATAGATTGCGTTGTAAAGTTTTTTTTTTAACTTATCTCTAGCATAGACGTTATTTGATAATAATTTCAGCCACCTTGACTAGTTCCTGGGAAAAACTTTTCTGACCTATAAGGGTATTTTTTTTTCGGTGGGCAAAAATCATCTTATGACAACCCCCGCTCTTGGGTGGAGCGGGAGATAGTGTCAGACTCTTACTGACTAAAAACCCACCCCGTTCCTTCTATTCTCTTCATACCAGGGCTCGAGCTTCTTTTCAGATAACCCTGGCCCCAGTAGGCTACGACCCAGCTGAGACCTACCTATAAGTTTTTGCCAACTGACGTATGGACCCCTAAAAAATTGGTAAACTGCCAATTACTGTTCCTTCTTTACAAATAATGAAATAAATAAAGGCTAAGATTAGGTAGAGTTTCTAACACAAACATTAAAAGATATAAACAGTCCAAATAAACATACAGTATGGTCTATCCTCCTTTCTAAATATACCCAAAGGATGTCTTTAAAAGATCGTTCTTAACGATAACACCGCCCATTGTGTCACTCTAATAAAATGTTCCTTTACTTATCTTTTCTATAGTGTATCTACGTAATAACTAAATTTTTCCTTCAAGCGCAAAACTCGGAACTACTACTTGAAGTCCTCTAAGCTTTCGTCAAATTGTTATATTAATAGTCATCTTAAAATTATCATGGTTTAAAATATTTATTAGTTTGTAATAATTTTTTTTTCGATGGGTAAAATCATGGCAACCCCCGCTCTTGGGTGGAGCGGGAGATAGTATCAGACTCTTACTGACTAAAAACCCCACCCCGTTTCTTCTAGCCTTCATACCGGGACTCGAGTTTCCTTTCAGATAACTCTGGCCCTAGTAGGCGTAACCCTGGCCCCAGTAGGCTAGTTTGTAATATCAACATATTATATATACATATTTTATTATTATGAGTAACTTAATTTAATGATACTACATACTATTTGAAATATCTGTTATTTATTTAATGTGCATACATACCACAGTGTTATCTTTTCTAACTCAAAGGTTGACTGGTAGAGAACTCCTTGTTGCAGTAAGTCCGCCTATGTACCACTACTGTATATGAAGTTTAAATAAATATATAAATAATAAATGGTATTAAAAAAAAACTGGGCAAGTGCGACTCTGTTCCGCCTAAACCTACCTATATAAATACTCGTAGTTTTTAACATTTCGCTGTACCTTGCGTTCATTTTTTTTTTATGTCACTCCGCAACCGCGCATCGCCCGCACTCGTGACTCGACGAAATGTTACACCAATACGCTCGACGAAATGTTACACCAATATGTTCGTTGGTTTGTAACAAAGAAGCGAGCGTGCTCAACGTTCCGTTCGTAAAAGGATGATACACTAGAACATATACTAGAGCAGCTCGTTGTTCTGTTACAAGTAAATGTTGTAGTTTACTCTCACCTTAAGGGTACCTAGAAACAGTCGCTATTTATAGTCAAAAGAAAGTTATACTGTTGAACTTCATAGTTCACAGCTTTACTATATCGCTTCGTAACTTCCATAATACAGTAAATGAATATGTTTTAACAAGACGAGCAAGCTAACAGGATACTTGTTTTGAAACAAGCAAGAATGAATCGGAGAGAAAGTTGTTTCCCTTGTGGGTTTAGTAAAACTGCTGCGCACTGCTTTATGTCTGAACAAAGTTTCTCTCAGAACACAGAGGTTTTAGAAAAGAAAGAGATGCCTATATGGGAAAGAGCGAGAAGGATTTATGTTTTTTGCACGCCACCACAACCCGAGCTTTGGTAAAAAAAGAGTGAGCAAGATATAAACACAACGATGGGATTGTCTGAGTTATCGAGACCCTGGAAAGCAAAGGTAATTAAAGAACATGGCTGAAAGTTAGTCAGTAAAAATTTAACTCTCCCTTAGAAGTTATTTGATGAACCCTGTCGAGTATCGCAATAATTCTCGTATTCGTTTTTTCATTTCGCGTATTCGTGAATACGCAAACCCACAAGTATAGGACAACATTTACAAATGATTGTGCAAAGTTTTCACTGCATTCGCGGTTTTCTAACCTGTGTCGGTTACTTAACGGACATCAAAGCGCGCGAACCTCGAACCTTTGCGTAGTCTCCCACACATTCGTGTAACCAGTTGCACAAACGATTGCGACACTAACTGACGTTTTGTCATTGTTTATAGTTTGTGACGGGCTATTATGTAGTATTAGTAAAAAATAAGTAGATCATGGATTGAAATAACACCAAAATGATGGAGTTCTTTGAACTCCTACAGAACAAACCAACCATATGGGTTCCCCAAAAGAAATCTAAGTGTAGGAGGAAGTACTAAGCTTCGCAAATTGAGTATGCGAATTTGCATATCCGCTAAATTTGCGTATAAAGGTCTGACAGCCCTTCACATGCGTGGTGACGTTCGTACGACCTACGAATGTTTGCGCGCATGTGAGTGACCCCGGTAAGAGTTAGCGCGATACTTGACAGGGTTCATCAAATAACTTCTCCTTCTGCTTCTTCATACTCCGTGTCTCACTTCAAACCGCTTTGATAGTTCCTTTTCTGTAACTGCAGTGTATGCTCTCTTCCACACTCCAATCGCGAAAGCCTTTCTCTGAATGTCTTCGTGATGTAACTTAAAGAGCACTTCCTTTTATAAATACCCTAATATTAGTATGTGTGACATATATTATAAATTAGAATTATCTATGTAGATTATATTGTACACTGGATCTTATCCTCGAATGTGATCGTGTTTGCTGGGAGAAAACATACACACATTAAGTTAAGCTCGGCTTTGTACATGAATTGTCTGTGTTGTGGAATTTGTTAAGTTTGTTTGTGTACAATAAGGAATAAGGTTAACTATCAATTATAATAATAATTGATAATTAACAATTATCAATGATTAAAAAACTCAAGTTAAAGATATTTATATCATCATCATCATCATATCAGCCGAAAGACGTCCACTGCTGGACATAGGCCTCCCCCAAGCGTCGCCACAACGAACGGTCCTGTTCTTCTTGCATCCATCGCATATTAAAAAGACTCAAAGTCACCCAAAGGGCGATGGAAAGGGCTATGCTCGGAGTTTCCCTGCGTGATATTTATATAATTTGAAGTAAATAAACGTGAGCAACCTTGTGAATTAAATTTATTTACACTTGGTTACGTAATACTGGGTTGAAAAATCATCCATTCTTAATCCTAATTTAAAAAAAAAGACTTATTTGTCGTTTTTTTTTAAGAATTAGGATTAAGAATGGATGATTTTTCAACCCCAAAAAGTATATAACACAAAATAGTGTGAAATAATTTTAAACGTAATATATATCCGTACATGGTTGAACTTGTACCTTCTCCACGTATTATTTTTTGCCTTTGTTAAATTCCAAATTTAAGATAATATTAATATATTATGTAAATATATTGCCTCTTTTTTCTGTTCCTCCTACAAAATGTTTTTAAATAACGTGTGCTCTTGTATTTGTCAAATAAAATTAGTTTTTAGATATTTCCCTTGCTTCATGCCAAACCGGATTCTAGGGAAAATGAATGTCGAGCAATTTTTATATTTAACTTTATAGCTGTTGTAATTTAGTAGTTTTTAAGTAATAGCGTAGTTTCTGACTTGTTAGTACATACAAAAATATGGCTATCTAGGGTGACAAAACTGGAGTTCTCCTTGCAAAAATTCTTCAAAATACTTAATAACTTTGCCCAACCAGAGTTATATTGAGCCACAGATCAAAATTATTCAGACCACGAGACGAACCCAGTAGAGCAAAATGTAATAAACGTTTTAGGAATACCTTCATTGTGCGTAAAATAAGAAAGGGAGCCGGGCCGGAGTTTGTACTTCCTGATAGCTGTAACTAGCGGTCTTTAGGTCAAGGGTGAATAGGTCACTTCTAGATAAGTGAACATCATCATCAACTACATTATTGCTTGTTATCAATGAGATAGTGTTTTACTAAAATAATATTAGGTATAAACGAAGAATCGTCTAATTTAAGTAGCAGTTGGCATATTGCTCGTAGAACAGATGGTCGATGGGGCCAAAAGATTCGAGTTGGAAGGCCTCCTACAAGATGGACCGATGACCTGGCGAGAGTTGCGGGAATGCGATGGATGCGAGAAGAACAGGACCGTTCGTAGTGGCGACACTTGAGGGAGGCCTATGTTTAGCCGTGGAAATCTATCAGTTGAAATGATGATAATTATAAACTAGCTTTTGTCAGCAACTTAGCCCACGTGAACGTTGAAAATTATTTCAAGAAATGAGCAGTACTTATTATATTATATATCAGAAATGTTCCAAGTTTCATTCAAATCCATTCAATCGTTTGAGCGTGAAAAGGAATACCTGAAATATGGCATTGAAGCGACCCCATGGTTCCAGTAGGCTTCGACCTTGCTGGGCCCTTTCGATTTTGCTGATATTTTTTTGATGCGTCCGTGGAACATACACGCCGTCGGCAACTCAAGCTCGGTTCAGACGGTTACCGGGTGACCAGACGGCTAACTAATATTTTTTACCGTGCAGGTGTACCATCAATGACACTTCCGCCTGACCACCACTAAATTCATTTTTGCTTGCACTCAAAACAAAAATTTCAAAGGGTTTGGTTTGGCGCCGCGCCGCAGGATTCAAGCGAAAAATTTTTCGTGCGAAAATGACCGCGATGGTACATACTCATTGAGTAATTTCGATTATCACGCAAGCAAAACCACTGGTAAAAACGAGTCAATAATAACAAAATAATGATTCGAAAAGCATTTTGTTTTGTGGTATTCCAGCGGTAAGCCCAGAGTGCAAACAACGTAATGAACAAAATAATTATAAAACCATGTTGTAAAAATCACAACAGCCGGCAATATGTCTGTGGTAGAGAGCAATACGGATTTAAATAAAATACTGAGAGTTGGTAATTTTGTGGTTTAATCTCGTGTAATCGAGGAATGCAACGATATAATTAAATGGATTTTAACCCTTCAGATACCGTCAATTAGAGACACAATAGTAAGACAATAGATGCGCGGCCACCGGGTGTCGCTTGGGGATTCATGAATTAATGGAATTGCAAAGGTTTATCTGTCATTTTTTTTTAAATAGGGAAATCATCTAATGAAATTCCTCGCTCTTGGGCAAACCGGGAGATAGTGTCAGTTTTTACTGACTAAAAACCCCACCCCTGTTCCTTTGTTTCCACCGGGGTCGAATCTTCCTTTCAGAAACAAATCCTTGGCCCCAGTAGGCTTCGATACTGTGGGGTCCCTACGGTTGGCTGACAACTCCTTGAGTTCAGCTCCTCGTCTTGAGCTCGGTTCGGACGGTTACCGGGTGGTCAGACGGCGAGCTACCCATTGCTTGCCACCCGCAACCCAGTGCCTACGGTGGCTGGAAATCGGGATCAGAAACCCGGCAGGCGTGAGCGCCGTTGCCTCACGCGTGCGACCTCCTGCTTTGCTCGCATTACTGTTTTGCAGAAGGAGGCGACCACCTGCCACTCCTCTTTGCTTTGGACCACGGCCTGTACAAAGGCCTGGCGCGAGAGATCACTGCTGCCGGTCGCCCCCACGAGGACACGGCGGTGCTAAGCCCAAGCGGGGCACACCTCAACCGTATGCTCCACCGTGTCCTCCAGGCGGTCCAATGGTGTGTTAAATCATTATTTGACAAAAATAATGGGTCGTAAATATACCAAAACCCACGTCATCTAGTGATAAAAGAAGACAATCATTTCTTACCTTAAAATAATAGCTGTCACACGTTATGGCAACAAGTGACAGATCAATTGAGAATCCAAAAAACTAGAATCCATCACATAGTTCATACAATACAAATATTTAAGTTTGATTTTTTGTTTGTAGGAGGTAATCTCTGAAAATACTAGTCTGCTACTTTATTTCTAAGTGACAGGCCATATTTTATGTACGAGGGTGACGCTGCGAGCAAAAGCTAGTAATTTATATAACACTAGCGAACCGTCCAGCTCTAGACGGTGTCAGATATCTTTGAAATACTCTTTTTCTCTTCTCTAATAAGCATACGTGTCGAAATACCACCGAAATTTTTCTTATACATCATTCTGTCTATTGTTGAAAACTGCAAAAAATTCTGTTCTGCACTTTTGTATTTATCGGAAACAGTTAGACATTATTTATTAGATTGGTTTTAATTGGATGAAACGTAAAAAAACACATGTGTAAAACCATCACATGGTATCGCAGTCAAGCACTAGTTTTAAATATCAGATAAATAAAAAGTAAATAAATTAGTTACTTGTAAGCTCTTAAAAATTAAAAAAATATAAATCACACATAAAACTCAAGCAATTTACAGAACGCAATACTTTCTACGCAGTCTTGCGCAATAACAACGCATTGTAGACCCGCCGTAGTTCCACAAAATATATAGGTACAGAAGTCAATCTACATACAAAGTCCGCTCGAGCAACGCATACATAGACACCTCTCACGGACACGATATCTCAGAGCGTCTCGGCCCGCTCGTCGAACAGTTCCGGCTCGAACGCCCGTTAGTATGCGTCCACCGAGCGTAGGTATAAAAAGTGAAGTACATACATGAGATTGTCTTCTGTACCTATCTATTTTGTGGTCGTTCACAGTTCGCAGAACTAGGTTGCTGGCCGGTTGCCTGGGATTGCCTCGGAACCATTGTACTCCATATAATATTGTTTTTCACTCTGGCACTACAATGAAAACGCCGACCCATGGCTGCCAAAGAAACGTGCCTTGAAGCCAAGTTTTGATTTATTGCCACAGTATCTCCGCATTCGTCTTTTGTAATTTACACTTGGTGTTAAGCTTCCGATTTTTTTGGACCTGCATTTGAATTGCTAATCGAGGACTTGGGATTATATTTGTTCTGACTTCTGTGGTCGTTGAAACCTAAAATCGATGATTGAAGCAATGTGAAAACTTGGTGTTATCCGCAACTTTGGATAAAAAAGTTTACCAATTACTTTCCTCTTTAGAAGGAAAAATCAAAAAGCCTTCTTACTAGTACCGCAAATCTGCATTGAAAAGGGAAGACCCTCTAATCAGATGGGTGTTGTGTATTGTCTGGGCAATTGCCCAATAGTTTATTTATCATTTATTTATATATACTTTATTGTACATCAATTTTACAATTTTTAATTGGAAATTTTATAATAAAAAAAACATACCATTGGTGACTTTGTCGCACTGGTGATTTCTTCCAGGCAACCTGGAATGAACAGAGATTACCTGGATACAAAATGGGGTTGCATTTTGTCTAAAATTAAAAATACTTGAACAAAAATTAAATATAATAATAATAATATTTCACAACTATCACACAACGCCGTCTAGTCCCAAGCTAAGCAGAGCTTGTGTTATGGGTACTAGACAACTGATAAATATACTTATATATTTCTAAATACATAAATGTTATATATAAATTAAACCCAGACAGAACAAATGATCATGTTTTTCACATAAACATTTGTCCTGGGTGGGAATCGAATCCACGACTTCCGGCATAACAGTCAAAAAAATTAAAATATGAATATAAATTATGTTCTAACCGTGCGGAGAGCTCTGATATCCCGATCTAGGAATTTAATTTTAATTTCCTAAGTAGTAACATAGATACTGCTACAAGGGTAAATTGAAAAGATTTTCATAAAGATCTTGGAAAATTATGATTCAGTTAGTGACTGAAATGAATTAATATAATTATGTGCTTCCCTATGTAACCTAAAATGCTGCTATATTTTATTGTGATAACTTTAGCATTACGGTTCTATTAATAAAACAACGTAGATAGCGCTGTAAATATATTAACGAGTAGAGTTAAAACTATTTTAATGGAGACCATGAAGAGAGCTAAAATCAAGGTAATATTCCACATAATAATATTCCACAACTATCACACAACGCTGTCTAATCCCAAGCTAAACAGAGCTTGTGTTATTGGTATTAGACAACTGATAAACATACTTATATATTTCTAAATACATACATATTATAGATAAATTACACCCAGACACAGAACAAATGATTATGTTCATCACACAAACATTTGTCCTGGGTGGGAATCGAACCCACGACCTCCGGCATATCAGTCAGGGTCATTAACCACTAGACCAATAGGCCTACTCATTATTTGTAAACACTCACGTTCAGTTTTAAGCAAGCCGTCGTGTAACCTCTACGTTAATTTTATTAATCTGCCAAGCCCACTATTTTGGGGTCAGCTGACAGCATAACTAGTATTTTACATGGAGCGACTGCCTCTGACTACCAC
Source organism: Mythimna lalbum (assembly GCA_949319445.1). NCBI lineage: Eukaryota > Metazoa > Arthropoda > Insecta > Lepidoptera > Noctuidae > Mythimna > Mythimna lalbum. Next base: position 7,210,474 of record OX439351.1, on the reverse strand, counting down.
AACCAGTAACTGGGTAATACGATACCTATTGGTAAGACTGATGTCAGATTTTCTAGCTTCGGACAATTGATATGGATGTAATGACTGTCAAAGATGGTCAAATGACAGCCTGGATAAACGGTTTATTATGCTTACCAAAGTACGAAGGAGGTTCGGTATAAGAGAGAAGGCCACCCATCTATGAACTGAACTCAACAAGCGTAGCTTAACTTTTAAGTGTTCGGTTTTTAATATTTTTAACCAGCAGATTCATGCCCTTTTTTAATTGATACAAACTAGTGCTTGACTGTGATCCTACCTAATGGTAAGCAGTAATGCAATAGTTATTGGTGGAGTGCCAATGATATTTAAAATAAACAGATTTGCTATGAGCGCGCACTCGTGAAGACTCGAAAGAATCCTAATTCGGATCCTTGCGTTTAGGCGTCACGCATCGGATCTAGTCATACGCTGCGTGTTGCTACGAAATTAAATAAAAAAATGCCTTCGTGTGTATTTAGAAAGTGTACCAATTATGATACCAAAGTATACATATAAAACACAAGGGAACTCATACAACAAGTGCTGCCGCTGCAGCGCGGAATAAATTTTTCGGTTAATTTGTGAGTGTATAACATGTCTGTTTATTAAAATGTCATTGGTGGAGTGCACTAGTTTCTTAAGTGCCTATTCAGTCTGGCATTAAAGATACCTAAATTATATAATCGGACGGGAAGACCGCAGCAGGCAAATTGTTCAATAAGTTACATAAATTCATCCAAGGCAACATTTATTGATTGTTAAGCATGACTCAATATAACAAAACATCCCCTACTTCTTATTTGGGGATAATAAATAAAATACGACTTTCTTCGTTTATTATTTTGTTGTGTAAATGCATCGCTACCCCTAGCTTCCTGCCCTCTCCCTTCGTCACAGCTGCCTTGATTATATCATCCGGACATCTCAACGCAGCGGACATTGCCCTCTGATCGTAAAATATTGAAGTACTTATATTAGCATTGCATTAATGCTATGATTATTGCTATGGATTTTATCTCTTCTGTTTCTGTATTTTTCGAAATAAAATAAAATATTTACTGTTTCCATAGCAACGGATTTACATGAGCTCTGTCTGTTTTCTGATTTATTTTATAATCCCGCGTTATAAATAGACATTGTATCTTCGACCTTCCTACATACGGATATTGAATTTTCATTCCTGATTTTTGCATAATGTTTATGTCCGATAGAATTGTGATTAAAGTCAAATTGTAATTGACTTTCATAGTATGACATCCTTATAAAAGCGAAAGTGAGTTTGTTTGTTACGTCTTCACGCCTAAATGGCAAAACGGATTTTGATGAAACTTGGTACACGGATAGACCATGTCCTAGAACAGGACATAGGATACTTTTTATCCCGGAAGTATATTCCCTTGGGATAATTTTCTGCTATCACGCGGGCGAAGCCGCTGGGAGCAGCTAGTACATAATAAAAATGTTAAAATATTAGTTACTAGTTTACAATAATTATCATTTTCATTATTCATAGATGAGAAGTTACGATTTATTTTTCGGAGATTTTATGGGAAATACTTCTCCCACTCTAGGATGGAGCCAGAAGACGATACCGACTTAAAAAAAAGAAAAACATTTACCTGTGATTCGTACGAGACAAACAACAATAAGCTAAAAATTACTTAATCTATAAATACGTAGGTATCTCTTTTACTGATTAAAACACACTTATATTCTTTCATTTGCCCTTAGTGTTTTTGTATCTAACTTACGTTTTCAATAGTTCTATGTTTTTGAAGAAGTTAAAGAAAAAAAGTAACTGCAAAAAACAGAGACGTAATATTGAATTATTACCATTTTTTTCATTCATCAAAGATCTTATGATTTGTCCTATAAACCTCATCATCATCATCATCATTTCAGCCGACAGTCGTCCACTATTGGACATAAGCCTCCCCCAAGTGTCGCCACAATGATCGACCCTGTGCGTCCCGCATCCATCGGATTCCCGCAACCTTCACCAGGTCATCGGTCCATCTTGTAGGAGGCTTTCCGACGCTGCGTCTACCAGTACGCGGATGAACTCATGAGGCGTTATTTTTTGACTAGCATATTGGTCTAGTGGTACGTCGTCCTGACTGTTATGCAGGAGGTCGTGGGTTCGATTCCCACCCAGGACAAATGTTTGTGTGATGAGCACGATCGTTTGTTCTGTCTGGGTGTAATTTATAAAATGTATGTATTCAGAAATATATAAGTATGTTTATTAGTTGTCTAGAATGTCTAGTACTCATAACACAACTCTGCTTAGCTTAGGACTAGACGACGTTGTGTGATAGTTGTGGAATATTATTATTAATTTCCTACCGACCTTTAGCACTTGACATCTACTAGTGGCGCTATTTAGTCTACGTGTCACCTTTGCGTCCTACACGATTCCAATAACCCTCTGTGCAAAATATAATAAACTAGCTTTTACCCGCGGCTTCGCCCGCGTGTCTTAATATACTTTAGTCTTCCTACCCCTTTTTTTTTATTAGCCTATGTCCGTCTCCAGGGTCCCAACTATCTCTGTACCAAACTTCATTAAAATCGATTTTGTCATTTAGGCGTGAAGATATAACAAACAAACAAACTCACTTTCGCTTTTATAATATTAGTAAGGATTACCAAAACTGTTTAAGAAATGGAGATAATATCTGCAAATTCAAAAGTAAATTGTTTTTTTTTTATTAGATAAGACTTTTTCATTACTCTATTGAAGAATTTTTAAATGATAAACTATGACATTACCAGCCCTTGAAATTGATTATGTGTTATTAATATTACATTTATTTGACATTATCCTTACTAATTTTATAAAAGCAAAAGCGAGTTTGTTTGTTTGTTACGTCTTCACGTCTAAATGGCAAAACCGATTTTGATGAATTTTGGTACAGAGATAGTTGGGACCCTAGAGACGGAAATAGGCAAATTTTTTTTAAAGTGAGAAAAATGGGAGAATTGTAAAGTATATTAATAAACGCAGGCGAAGCCGCGAGTAAAAGCTAGTTTACTATAATTTGACATTGCATTGTATGGATTCAGACTTATTACTTACTAAGGGACTAATATAATTGTACATCAATGTCATTGGTAGGACATAGAGCACGACTAAAATGTTTATATAAGACCTTTATTGTAATACCTTTGTTCACAAATAAAGATTGATTGATTGAAAATACTAGTAAACGAAAAGTCCTAGTTTTCATTACTTTGATCTTTTCAATTTCTAGGAAATATGAAGTCTTTTGTATTAGCTAATGAAAATTGCTGACTGTCAATACCGTTTTCAAAGAAAACGTTATTAATGCAATATGTTGATGGTACATTTATATAATAATTTTCATGCTTTGCCGCACTTATGAAAGTAAAAAGTATTGGTATCAAAAGGATTCTTGTTATATTGATTTTTAAATGAGAGCTACAAAATTATTTATTCGTCGTTTCACCTATTTTAGTTTAGTAACTTATTTATTTTTTATATGTAGGTCTGCAGGTACCATCGCAGTCATTTCTGCATGATCACTTAAAAAAAATCGCTTGAATCCAGCGCTGCGATGCCAACCGAAACCCTTTGAAATTTTCGTTTCGAGTGCAAGCAATAATAAACATAACGGTGGTCAGGTGGAAATGGTTTTCAAATAAATTCAGAGGTCAAAGTCTTTTTTTAAGGCAATACATTCTGTATTGGTCACATTATATGTAAGTAATAGGTAAATCATCAAAAATGACGTATTTCTTGGTGAAGAGACGAGTGTCAGACCTTTTATTTATTTATTTATTTAACGGCTTTTCAACAATGAGTACGCTAATACATTGCAATTTGTACATTGATAAGTTAGGACTAAACGCCTCATCACTTACAGAAAAGCACAGCATGCACTACATTACGCGCAGAAAATAATAATATTAACATATTAGATTTGTAACAGTAATACACAAAAAAAGGGTTGGAAACAAGAAAGTGTAAATTGCTTACAATAATTTTCATATTAAAATATAATATATAAAACTAAATACACAATAAATTACAATTTGATTATAATAATTAATTTAAATTGAATAAAAATTTGATTACTATTAAATTACAATTAGTTTAAAATGACTAAAATTCAAATTTATAACAATAAATTATATTAAATTTGATTATAATTACTTAAATTAAATTAGATTAAATTGAGTTATATTGCATTCGATTATACATACTAACATTAAAAAAAAAAAATTGATTATAATAAGTTAGATTTCATTATTAAGCATTTACTGAGTAACTCACCAACAGTGTGCCTTTAATTACATTTTGCGAGGACCACGGTAACTCTTTCGGACAAACCCTGGCTGGCAAAGTAGGTGATGCTATGAGTGAGATGGTTTATACATCGTCAGTACAAATTTCCTGATTTACTATTCTCTATACATGAACTGATAAAGCGGGTTCTTGAAGTTACTGCAATAAAATTTATATAGGTAGCAAATAATGACCCTTGAACTAACTTAGTCTCTGTTTTATTGTATATGCTCGTATCTCGAAAGTTTAGAACATATGGAAGCTAGATTCCCAGGGGAATTGGTATCAAATGTGAGCTGTTTCTAGCATATTTTAAAACTTGTACTAGTACTATTTTTTGTAAGACCTCTTACGTTTTTTACTTGTAGAAAGGAGGTAATTTCAACGTGACTATGCTAAAAATAAATTGAGATATTTATTTTATTTGTTTTGATTTTGTAAAAAGCTAATACACATAAGAATGCTTATTTTTACTATTGTGAATTTGTGGACTATGTGACTTTCTTTTTCTTTTCAGTAATATTAACTTTTATTATTTTATTCACACTTTGCTTTTACGGTTTGAATTCGTTCTCTCCAAATGACCTTGTTATTCTTTTGTTTAGCTAGTCGTAGAGCTCAAAGGTCCTGAGTTACGTAAATTCGGACAAATGCTTGCATTGACTGGACAAGTTCACTCAAATCTGTGTGGTTCTTTCCTTAATAGTTCATCTCGGACACAAATCTGAATTGCCAAGGCTCTGGGAATGTTTGAAAGAGTTACCGTGGGGTCCGAGGCCTTAACACGCAAAGAAAAAATGAAAGAATACAGGTGGACTTTAGTCAGTAACGTTTGAACGCCCTCTTGCTCCATCTTAGAACGGGAGAAGTAATCCTCAATATCTTTATAAGGTTCCTACTGCTAGAACTCAGGTCTCCTCTTCAAGAGAAGGAATGGGTCGTAAACTATCACGCAGACCCAGTGTGGGTTGGTGGATGTCAGTTGTCTTCGAATTTTTGCTTCTAGGACATTCCGGTTTCCTCATGACGTTTTCCTTCGCCATTTTGAGAGCCGTGGTTATTAAAAAAATACACAAAGTAATGTGCCTGAGTTTACTACTACTTACTCGTAATTCGGGTTCGTTACTATTGAGCCACCACTGCACTCACAAATATATTTTTATACTTTACAATACAATTTTTTTTTTAAGGATTTCTAACAATATTTATGTACATAAAAATAAAACACAATTATAAAGTAAGTATTTATACTATTTATAGTAAAACCAACGATGTATATAATAATTACCTACTCGTATCTTAATACAAAACATAATCAGGTGCCGAAGTAATCCTCCACATCACTGTCATCTGGAATTAAGCTCAGAAGATTGGCAGCAGTGCCACGTTGGTGGGCAATGTTAATTCTTTTGGCAAAGAATGAACCAGCCTTCTGATCACTTAGTAGGTATACTTAGTATATACCGCAAAATCTGCTTCAAAGTGTCTCACCAAAAGGATAGTTGGAAAAAATGAAAGATGCGTTTGCCCAGCATCAGCACTTGAAGCGCGGCTTCGACCATTGCTGACCACTACCCTTCTCTTTTTGTATGGCATCTACCCAACTGTGAGTCAGTGATGGCCAGTAAATGGTACTTTTACGCCTATAGTGTACACTAGGCTTACGTGCCTCAGTAACGTGCCCCAGTTGCGAAACTAAGACACGCATTTAAAATTACATAAACTATGCAACGCAAGTTTAACTTGAATGGTATGCCTAACCTATAGTTATATTCATTGTGCGTGCAGCTAAGGAGTGGAGTCTGTGTTTCCTGATAGCTACAGCCCGAGAATCTATGTCGAGAGTGAATAGATTTCTTCTAGGTAAGCGCGTTCTATCGTCGACTGCATCGTCGCTTTCCATCAGGTAAGATGAGTAGGTCATGTGTGTTGGGTTTACCATAGCCTTTCTTTAATGTGGGAGATCATCCAATGATATCTCTCACTCTTGGATGGGACGAAACTAAAACACATTTCGGAGCGAGGAGGCGTGGCAGGCGGTCGCCTTCTTCTGCGGCGCCCTTACCGCCGCCGGGATTCCGATCCCGATTTCCGGCCACCGTAGACACGGGCTTACGGACGGCGAGCTATGGGTAGCTCGCTGTCTGACCGTCCAATAACTGTCTGGACCAAGCCCAAGACATTGACGGCGCGCACTGTTCCCGCGCGCCTCAAGGAGTTGTCACCAACAGCAGGGGCCCAGCTGGGTCAAAGCCTACTAGGGCCAGAGTTATCCGAAAGGGAATTCGAGCTCCGGTATGAAGGCTACAAGGAATGGGGTGGGTTTTTAGTCAGTAAGAGTCTGACACTATGTCCCACTCCACCCAAGATTGGGGGTTGTCATTGGATGATTTTCCCCACTATAAAAAAAGACAAAAACCCATTTGTGCCTTTCAGTTGCCCTTTACACTGTAGGGCTGTGGTCACTCTCTCAAATATTCCCGCAACTACATCTATAACCTAGATACAGTTTCAATAGGGCTGTACTACATCAACAACATAGTATGTATCTATCGTGCCCAGTTCTTAGAAATTGATCATGATATGGCCAAGTAAATATACCTATGTTAAAGTTTCATGATATTTCAATCTTCGTTTGACCTACTTTCTTTAGACCTTTTATTATATCATTGAAAGCCTACATCAATGATATGACCAAACGAGGATTGACATATCATTAAAAGTTGACGTTTAAACAATCTGGCAAGTTTTAGTTGGCCATATCATGAAGTGATCAATTCTGAGATCTGGCCACGACGTATCTACACTACGCTGATACATGTCAAGATTTTAATATTGGACGTCTTTGACCCGAAATACAAAGAGCAGTATCAGACGATCGCTACTAAATAAATAAAAGAACCAATAACGTTTTATGAGTCGTGTGTCTTATAAACGAGACCGGTGGTGGCAGCTAACTCACCAAAACAAACCAACAGAGATATAACCCGACAGAAAATAAAATTGTTGCCAGCATTTGAGGCAAATAACTAGCTCGTAGTATTTTTTTCCTCAATAAAATGCTTTTTTTAATGTTTGATAGTTTTCGTTGAACGAGCACTCGGTAGCTTTGAAACCGCAATAAAAACAGTACTATAAAAAAAAAACTGAAAAAAAAAAACATTGCAACAAACGTATAAATCCAAAACATTTAAAGAGGATTAAAACAAGTAATCAACGGCTACTTCCTCGAGAGTACCTCCGAAATGGAACATGCTACCCTCTTGGGCGGCTGTGAAAAGAGCCCCGTTAGAGATTCCATTTGAAAAGAACAAACAGATGAGTAACCTCGTTCATCAACCCGCGAGAGCCCCTAGCGCTTAAACGCGCCCTGTATAATAGCCAGTCTTCTCGTAGACCCGCCGATAGCGCACGCCTGCTACGCGCTCGCTACGCCGACCCGCTACGAAAATACGCAATGAATAAATACGCTACGAACAGTGCAGTGTTACATAAAAAATAACCATAAATTAATTAAAGTGTACTATTAATTAAATGTATATAAAGTGATAGTTTAGAATTGTTATAGCAGTTAAATTCGACATAGTTTGTAAAAATGTTTAACTTAAGGATTGCGATTAGAATATTTATATTTCTATTGATAACACAAGGTAAGTGGAAATTTATTTAATTTTATTAATATTAAAAGAAATAAAGCATGGGAATAGAAATTATATTTCTGCATACCGCAAATAAAATTTAAACCAGGAGTAAACAGAATCAATTCATATATTAAATATGTCTATAATTGAATAAAATAAAATTATTTCAAGAATAAGCACGAAATCGAGTGATTGTTGATTTCATTTAATAAAACCGTGTTTTTTATTTTAATTGGTTTCTGGAATCAGTTTTACCTTACAGGTGATTTTTTTATATTGTTTTCCAACAGAATTCCCAGTTTTTAATAATCTTCCCATACCTTAGTCTGCTGTTTTACTAAAGAAGCAGTTACTAGAATTTTCATTTAGAGAAAAATTAATTTCTATGGAAGTATTTTGGTAGAATAATTGACATCTTTAATCAGAATTTCATGAGTCTGTCTACAAATGTGTTGTACGCAAAATATTTGTTTTATTAAGTGTTTCATAATATATTTTTACTTGCTATTTAGAATTTTTCTGTTTCTGAAAAAGCATTCGTGAGATTTTTAGTAACGAACATTATTTAAAAAAAAAAAAAAAACGAAGACTAAATCATACGGAAAATACATTATATTTTATAGGAAGGTCGAATTAGTCAACCATCTCTAAAAATAAACACAAAAAAATATAATCAAAATATCTTGTGTCCCAAATTAAATTCTCCACTAATTACTTAATTGTTTTCCGTTTATATTACGGCAAAGGTTGTTTGCAAAGAAATTCCAGAGCCTTAAAAACAATATTTTGTGTTTTAAGATACTCCTCGTTTCTGAGAAAATTTATTTGCTTGTTTGAAGAGACTGGTAGGCAATTAGCAAGGATTTGTAGCCTGGATTGCTGAACTTTAGTCGTATGTACTATATAAAGGATTTCTACTAAAACCTTTGATGGTTCGAGCAACGTATTTAGAATACCTCACTTATGAGGGCTTTCTGAATAGTTGTCATACGTCATCATTAGTTTCGGGGACGGAGGTAGTTCGTATGTAGGTTAATACCTGGACTAAGAAATGATTTATGACGTATGTTGTCCTGATATCCAGTCTGCGGCGTATTTTGATGTCTCTTTGTTTTGAAGAGGCATATACGTCCGGCTTATGTCCGGTAGTTGAAATACTATTGTTTGGATTTACATACCTACCTGTGGTAGTCTATGTTTCGAAGTTTGTTAATTAACTCCTCAATGGCTGAGCAGGTTCAGATGAACTTTGGAATACCATTAGGGAATTAGGACTCCTAAGACGTCTTAATTTTTGTCGATCATGTTTTTGATGCCATCTTTCTATGACCTCATTAATTTTAACTGGCCTGTTCGTCTAGTGGTTAATGGCCCTGTCTGCTATGCCGGAGGTCGTTGGTTCGATTCCCACCCAGGACAAACGTTTATGTGATGAGCATGATCATTTGTTCTGTATCTGGGTGTAATTTATCTATATGTATGAATTTAGAAATATATTAGTATGTTTATCAGTTGTCTAATACCCATAACACAAGCTCTTCTTAGCTTGGGACTAGATGGCGTTGTGTGATAGTTGTAGAATATTATATTATATATTATTATTTTTATTATTCTGCCCAGCCTGTCATATCACTGGACCATGATTCTGAGGCCACCGGTATATGGTGAACATCTCACTTATACGAACAAAACATTTTAGGAATATATTCATTGTGCGTACAGCTAAGGAGTGGAGTTTCCGTCCGGAGTTTGTGTTGTCTGATAACTACAACCTAGAGGTCTCTTAACTTAGAAAGTTACATTTACGTTTAATGAACCGTGAGTTGACCAGATCGTTGCTTACCATCAGGTGAGACAGAGGTCAAACATGGTCGAGTTTAATCAATAAAAAAAAAAACACCAAAGCTTCTTTGATTACAAACAGCAACCCTTGAATTATAACCCATTATGAAGAGTTGTTAATGAGTTTGATTAATAGAAGACTAATTCTTCTACTAAACAGAATATTTATAGATATGAATCTTAACTACAAACTACACTTAAACATCCATTGCCTTTACGGAATAAACTGAAGCGATCTATCAATATATTAGCCCGTCAATGTAAGTCGAACTGTGGCAAAGTTACACCATTGTCTACAAGACCGGGGAATATGTTTTGAACTCGTGCCAGTTCAAAGATAGTTCTATTAGCAAGAAGGAAGTTTTGCTCTTATGAATCATCCCGTTTGGAAACTAATTTAAAGGTCTAGCAATAAAAATTGAGCTTCTATTTAGATGTTATATAAAATGTTACATAAAAAACACATATATCCTGAAAGTAATATGTTAAGAATTAGATTTTATAATAGGTAGTCTTTTAAAAAACTTACCTATTTTGATAAATCTTGTATGTTTGTGTTTGTACATACAAACAAACAAATCGATGTATTGCCAATGTAGAGCATCGATCGATTTATTATGATTTGTAGATAATCTACAAATCATGATAAATAATTTCTTAA